>OZ037781.1:23820463-23867963 GCA_964035525.1 Porites cylindrica | reverse complement strand
GGTTGTCATGGCAATTTAGTAATTTCACATGTGAAATTACAAATTAACGCTGAAATTTCGCGCCAACATTAAGGAGTAATTCGTCACCTATGATATTAAGACCCTGTTTACATGGAGTGGGGGACCCCGGTCTAGTGGGGTTGGTTTCCTTTGTTTACACGCTCTGGGGGACACGAAACAAAAGAAACCTTCCCCACTAGACCGGGGTCCCCCACTGCATGTAAACAAGCCCTAAGACTATAACTTTTTAGCAGAACGTAATTTCCTGCAAAGAAGAATTACTTGTTACCTTAAAAAATCCACGACTATAGAACAGTAAAAGAAAGGTGCGAGTTTAATTTAAATCTGATTTAAATGCTGTTTTAACGTGATATCACCTTTCAAACATTACCATGACCATACCCTTTATTCCTCCATTTTCCAGCAACCCTGTCATCTTACCTTTATCTCTAGCCATTAGTCACGTTCAGCCCAGTCACACTAGTGTTTATGCCATCATCGACCCTTCTCCTTAAGTAATCGTCACTTTTGACATCATATTTCGTAACCAGACTAAGCAATTGTCGTCAAAGTTTATTATATTGTGGTTCTCTGTAACATTTTTGAATCAGAGTAATCAAGCAACTATTAGTCTCACGAGTAGCCTCAAAGAGTGCGGTCGAAAGAAGTACATGTATGGATAAAACACGAGTCTATTTTTTTTTCTTTCTGTTTCCTTTTAAACGATTTCCAGTTGCTGTTTATTTATTCCTTTTGGTGAAACAGATCTTGACGAACCCGTTATAAAAGGAATACCGCGATATAACGAGTGCATTCCTCGCCGTACTTACAGTGAAATGTTTAGGACAACGAACCCCTGTCACAAACACATTTTCCAGGCAGATGCAAGGTATTCGGTTTATCTGGATTCCAATGCATGTATTGCTGATTTCCAATTGCTGATGGAATTATGTTACGCTTAAAATGATGTTGTATTGTGGCGAATATAAGGTGTATTCAAATTACTGTGCATGCATTAAAAATATGCTTGTGTTCATTATCCCGTGCGATGATGTATTAGGAATTGTTTAAGCCTGAATAATATATAATTATGCACAGTTGTCATTTCGTAAAGAGTTTCATTGAACGCGGGTAAAGAAGGTTCTGCTCTGGCACCGCCTGCTGCCGTTTTGTCGGATGCGTTGCAGCAGGCCGTGCTTCCTTTTCAACCGCAATCAGTACAAGATTTTGGCAACGGAGCTCAGTCAGGTGCGGCTGTCTTGGCCGGAACACAAAATGCTGTATTTAGCACGTGTTAGGCCCTCGAACTCCACTTCTACGTCAAGGAGACATGACGGATTTTTTTCTTTGGTACATTTTTTGTGCTATCTGTGAAAGCTCCTGTTTTCTGTTTGAGGAGATTATTCATTGCCTGTTACAGGGTGAGTTGTTATTTATTTTTCTTCGTTTCTGCGGGTCAGCTCTCTAAGTCTCCCACGTGTTTGGGAATGGGAAATAAGGAAATAAGGGGAATGTATTACCGCCTTTGTGCTGTGGTTTGCTTTATAATTTTTTTGCTCTCGCTTTACTTTTTATTAGCGTTCCCACTTTGTTCAAGAATCGTTTGGGATTATCTTTGCCCAGGGGGCTTACGACGCGCCGGGTGACCTGGCTTAATTTGTCTAGTAAATAATATATCGATAGTGAGTTCAGCGTGTGGGGGATTAAACGCCTTTTTAATTTATGTTAATTATCCAAAAGACGGCGACGAATCCTTGTGAGCCCAAATGGAGGTTATCGGTGGGGGCTTCGCGATCCCGATTATAAAGTGACTGGGCATCGCTGTGAGCCTGTTTATACAGTGACTGGCATGGGTATCGATTTTAATGAGTCGGCGTCTTTGTGAGCCTGTTTATGCAGCCACGGATCTGCGATGGGTATCTTTGTTAGCCCGATTATAAAGTGTCAGGGGCACCCAACGACCCTCTTAAATACACTTATAAAAAAACAAAAACAAAAACAAACAAACAAAAACAAACAAAAAACAGCCTATCCTGGGCAGTGAAATGTGAACAATTAAACTTCAGAAAATCGTAGGGAATTTATTGAATAAGCTTCGAAAATTTTAAATGAATGGAACGATCATCTTGAATTGTTTAGGTGCCCTCAAGTAATAAAATTCTTGTCAATATTTACTTCTCCGGAAAAAAATACTTTACAGAAAACAGTCTTTGGGTGCCCCTGCTTTGTGAGCCTCTTGGGCCCAGGTAAAGTATCCTTTGAAAGACTTACTCGAAAAAGAGCCAGAAAATCAAGGTGTGGGACTCAGAAGTGAGCCCCAAGGTGGAAAGGAGCAGAAATTATGGCACAGAACTGAACCATCGCTGTGGGGAGGTTAGCTCCCTCTCCCCGCTCCTGTGTCCCCCTCTCGCACCTCATACTATCATACTACTTCCATGCGCCTGCTACATAGGTTATACATATAGAATACTTCATGGAAAGTTCGGGCGTACGGTGTTTTCGTACGAGTTGTTGGCATTCCTCTAGAAATCGAAAGAGTGAGATTTCTGATATAAAAACAGCGTTCCCAGAAATACCGTACAAAGCATTTTCCATGTGGTATTGTGTTTGTTAGATACAGAGACGTTCATCATTGATTCTGCTAGCCTTTTATTTCAAATCTTTTTGAAATGCTAAAATCTCCAAAAAATGGTCGCTACACATCGCAAAACTGACGTGACAAAAACAGCGAAGAATATTCTTAGTAACAACGTTTAGTAAAAACTATAATGAAGATTAGGATGATTAACGTAACCCAGGAACTACAAGAATGTCAAATACACAAACAGCTAACCCCCCCACCCCCCAAAAAAGTGTCAGTAACACCGTGGGGTAGGGGGGGGGGGGGGTTGTACTCCTAAGAATCTAGGATTGGGGGGGATGTGCGGCCCGGTTCTCCAAATCCTGGCCCTATTTCACACCAAAATATGTCATTTTCCACACCCGTTTTCAGCCCTGACGTCTAAAATCCATACCAGTTTTCAAACCTGGAGGCGGTCACAAAACGCAACATACATGTTTACGAAGACAGAAATTAGATCATCCTTACTGGGACTGAGAGCGCCAACAAAAAAAATATTTCTTAAAATCCATTTCGAATTCGCACATTATGGGTTTATATCTTAATCATTTAGAACCAATTGACAAACATGTTCATACACCACCGTAGCTCCCTCGAAAACTACACCCGATTCCAAAATTACTGAACAATTTTCAATCATTAGAGCATCGCGGGATATCAATTTCCTTCAAATCTAAATTCCCCCAGAGAAGCATTCCTATATTTCCAAAGCTCACGAGCGACCTCCAAGACCTAATGCAATAAAAACAGTACTGGAAACTCGATCCAACCAGCCTTCTCCACTAGAAGGGGTGGAGTATTTTATATGATGCATAACAAACGTAGCGATCAATATCAAAGTGACATTCGTGAGACACTACTGAAACGATAAAACTAAACCCTTTATATACATATTAAGAATGTTACATATAGTTTGTAAAAAGTGGTTAGCAGTATCAGAGACCTTAAGCAGATGTTTTTAAAGTTTATTTAATAATATCATTCTCCTTTGACGACCCATTGCAGAATATGGTCAATCGAATGAGCCTTTAGCTCATGCAGTCTTGACTGCTTCCATCCAGTCTTACCTTCTCTGATCGATAGGTAGGGAGGGGGGCCTAGTTGTACCTAGTTTGTCTTTTAATTAGAGGACCGCTCTACTGTAATCAAAACACAGCAGAACAACTACGAAAATAATAGCATTTAATTTGTTTAAAAGTGCTTTATACAATGTAAGTGACCGTTTGCCTGTTGCTGATCAGTATTTCAATATTTTGAGGTTTTGTTGGTTAATTACCTAGTAGTGGTAAAGAGTAAACTAGGCTGTAGCACAGTCATTTGACTAAGAAAATTATCGTAGGCCAAATTGCCTTAATTTATGTCCTGCCGAGAGAGATTTAATTTGTTCACAATAAGAGTGTGAGCTACCTCAAGGCCCCTATACCGATGAAGGTTTAAGTTAACAAATGAATATTTTTCTCCCTGTCCACTTCTTAACGGTATGTCATTGTTGTCCCTAATTAATAGCAAGTTCCATTACTACTGTTTGCTTAATTACGATTATTTTAAAGCAGACTAAGAATAGGACTATTTATCTTCATATTGATTTGCAACGCACATTTTTTGAAACTTGCAAACCGGACTAAAAGTTATCTAACCTTAATTTTGTTCTCCATCCTGTATTTTTAATACAAGAAAGAAAGAAAGCCACTTTGAGTGAAACTAAAGCGGACATGTAATACTCTCTTTGCTTTTAATCAGTTCCACAATAACGGCCATAGCAAGTAGGTATGCCATTACAATAGAACACATAATAAGAGCCACAATTTCTCACTTTAATGTTTGTTGAAAATTCACAATAACCTGCAGGTCCGGTGGAAACACACCGTCCTGCTGACCTGACCATCTGCTACTGAGGGGTGTCCACCATTTATCCAGCTTGTAATGTGAGTCCCACATCTGTTGGTTGGTTGACATGAAGTTGGCATTCTTATGCCCGCTGAACCCACGAAACGAAACCATCCAGGCCTGATTCCACTGTCACAATAACCGTGGTAAGATGTATCCTAATTTACAACACTCAATTACTCGCCCTCATTGTTATTAAGATATGGGAAAATTGATCGACCGCCCTTGAGAAGGTGGAAACTGTTATCGATTCCTGATCCAATCACGAATTTTTAGCAAAGGAAGGGTTGGGGAGGATGGAACGTTCCACCTTCCTCCTTGGCGCTGATCATAGACTGAGCGGAGAGGGAGTGTTCAACGGCATTTATTATTGCCCATTGAGATTCAGGGCCCCGTTTACCTGCATACCCTTATGCATGAGACTTGTTATTGTAATGTTTTGGCTTCGCGCTTCGATTTTGAGTATTGTGAATAGTTGTTGACACGCTTTGCTGTCACTATCACCACTGCTTGAGCATAGAGCGGCATTGTGAAGTTGATTTTCTGTAGCATAAACGATATGGTTTGTTATTTCTCACTTAGTTACTTTGTTTTCCAGAATATGTGCATGCAGACATAAATGAATAACTACTTCAACAAATAAATAAATAAATATATAAATAAATAAATATATAAACAAATGACGTGAAACGATCACAATGTGTCATAAAATGACAAATAATTAACGGACATGATATTTTTGCTTGAAATTATTTAACCCTGGTTTAAACAATCAGTGATTAAATAGACATGGAGGGCTAAGTTAAATTGAAACCCTATCCTCAGATTTTTCTCTTTCAGACTCATATAATTCTTTAACGTAGCCGGCACTATTTATCGTTGGTAAGAAGTGATGAAAATGACCAAACAAACTTCAACTTCGATCCAGGTGAGCAGGAACTGATAACACCAACCGATGCACATGTTAAAGTTTATGTAAAATATAAAAACATTGTCAAGACGGTCCATTTTAATTATTAACATTTTTTCACCTCGCAAAAGGTCTCGTTATTTTGAGGTGGTGAGTTTTTGCTCCTTAGCACAAGACTCTCTGATAATGTGAAGTTCACAACAGTGAGGTTTGTACAAGCCGTCCAGTTCTGAAACAATGGAAAAATCATATTAGATAAGGCTAATCTCATTTTTATTTAAAGATACAGCAATTTGTTTTTATGATTTATTTATTTATTTATTTATTTCTAGATGGATTGTTGAAAATATGACAAAGTAGGAATAGCATTAAGAGAATCAGTGCACTGATTTCTTCCTCGTGTTTCTGACTTTCCTTCTCCATCTGTAGTGTGGCGTTCGGGGTTATCGGACACTTAAAACCTGCGTTTTGGCATTTTTTTAAAGTCTGTAAACTAAGAGCGCAATATTTCGCTAACTGCTTTATGATAGCTTCAACGAAGGAACAGATTTTAAAACCACTTAGTATTTATTGGATGAGGCTGCGTAGATGTTATATGGGATTATGCAGATCAACGAGGACTCGGCGGACAACAGTAGACTCACCTTGGTCTGGATAATTCTTTTCATTAAAAACTGAATCATTGGATAATGCAATTCTAGAGTTATGATTGGCTTAGCCATCATGGTATATGAGCCATTATACCATGCTCTCCAAACTATAACTGTACGCGTCTGCTCAAAACTAAAAACGAGCTGAAAATCGTTTGCTTTTACAAATAAAGTCGGGAAGAGTTCTCGAAATTTTGTGGCGTTTTTAATAAAACAATTATTCCACTCACGCTTGTTGGATATGGCATTATTATAGCCAACTTAGTACTACGCGCCTCGTTGGCTATCCGCCATCTCATATCAGTCCAACACGCACTCGTGGAATAATTGTTAAATATATCCTTCGAAAACCGAATCAAATAACTGTAAAAATTGAATTATTAATTCAAAATATTGTTTCCATCGACCTAAAATTTGCGTTTTAATAACATTTCCCTGTTGCTCGGTAACTTAGGAATTGTGTTTATCTAGCTGAGATATTCTTTAAATAGTGGTCATCATCTTTCGCGCATGTGGTATTTGCTATTCTTGCTTTGTTTTTAGGAAGCGTTAGTTTTCGCCATATTTCGGAGCTCGAGCTGAACAACCTAACTAAGTAAAACGCCTTCTGTTGCCCCCTTTGCTAAACAATCAATTATCCGTAAAAGTGACTCATTTTTTTGGTCAACGGAAGCTCGTTATGAAAGTTTTATAAACAGAGAAATACTTTAAACAAATAATAATCCCTTCGAATCGCATTCGCCTTTATGAAGTGGTTTAATCAGAATGCTATTTCCTTTTGTATATATCTCTATTTTCCTACTTTGTGCAATGAGGGGCAAATGCGCAACATGAAGTCTCAAAAACCCCTGGTGGATACAACATTTTACTCACAATTTTGATGCCCCTATGAAGTGCATCAAAAATTTTCACTTCCCTAAGACAGAGTTTGAAACTGTGTTCTGTCAAATCCTCCACCCAGACTGCCATGGCGTCTTGAGGTCTCTCAGGAAACTGGTGACTAGGGGTTGCAAGTACTATTAGAGGAGTAACAAAACGCTGAAATTAAATATAAATACAACGGAGAAACTTAAAGAAATAATATTTATTAAATTCCTAAGTAAGTGCGTTTCACAATTTCACCTTTTTCTTCATAATTAGGGTATTGTATTATTTTCCTCAAATACCAATTGAAAGAAAAAATTAGTTGCTCAATCTCCTCAAGAGCAATCAAGGATGATTATTATGTTAAACAAAGGCCTCAGCTATAGATCTCGCTGAAAATGTCTTAGCGTTCACTCTGACTGCACGCGCGATCATAAAGCAAAAGCAAAAGAAACCAGAGACGCGCAAAAAATTCTCTCATCGAATGCCAGATATACAAACGCCCTTTAACTGAATATAATTCGAGAAACATATGGTGCAATTTTTCAGACTATTTTATCGGCAATTTACGTTTTCCGTTCTTAATGTTCCAGAATAACTCCTCCTATAAAAGCAAAGAACTAGATACGAATTATTGTGTTGAAATCAAGGGAATAGGGTTGAGGTACTTTTCCTAAGGAGAGTAGGTCATTTTTTCTAGAGGTGTAACAATATCCCAAGATCTGACTGGGGTACTACTCATCGGGGTAATGTTTACGTTTGTGAGGTGGTAATAGGCCTTTTGCATTAGTTGGTCACGTGATCAACTTTCGGTAAACACGAAAACAGTTTGGTTTTGAAAAATTTTGTTAGCACAAGCTGAAAGAGCATTTTAAAATTAGGTAACCTGTATATTTTCATCCATATATCTCAAAAGTAGCGATCGCAACGGCCGTTGAAAATGAACTGAACCGTAGAACCGTCGAACTGTTTTCGTGTTTACCGAAAGTTGATCACGTGATCGACTGATGCAAAAAGGCGTATCGTCTATCAAATGCTTGATATCATCCACCAGGTTATGGAAAGGTGGAAAGGGTTCCCTGTATGAGAGGACTTCATCCCAACTTTATCGAAATTCATTGCAACCGCGCAACTGACTGTGAGATGAGATTTTCCAAGAATTCTTTATTTGCCTCCAATTTCATATTTACGTAGCCTTGAAATATTCGCTTTGACGTTTGGTTGGTTTTAGCTTCTTTGTGCCCGCTAATAATTTTAGAAATTAGCCAACAGTGTTCCTGAACAAACAAAACTGATTGGTTGTACTCTTTTCATCTGTTCACATTTTACTTTAATATATGTTGACTTTTAAAAGAATAATTAGTTTCAGCTGCCGTGAATAATGGCTATTTAACTGTAGTCCGATTTACAACCAGATGACATCTATTCATAATAACGCTTTTCACACAGGTACACCACAGTCGTTCTAATCATTGCATTTTAGCTATATTTATTTACGAAAATATCGTTCATTTAGTTGTTAGTTATATACTGTAGAGCCAACAGATAAATTATGAATATGAAAGGTTTTGCTGTACATGTCTTTCAAATTTTGAAATAGATAGCGGGTTTATGTTCAAGGGGAAAACTGGTAATTACTCTACCCTTCTTCCTGTTTAAACAGCCGATAGCTTAACTTGCAACTTTAAACATATTGTAACACTTACAATATAATAATATGTTGAACATAATCGCTGTTTTGCTGACCTAGCTAGGTTTTTGTTTTGCAGTACTTTTACTTTTTAAAATCGAAACAGTAACAAAAGATTTCAGGTTAAAAATAGATTTTGTAAGTTTTCATTTAACTCTAAGCGATTTCTGTTTATATTTCTATTGTATTCTTTTGCCTTCAATGGTTGTAGAAATCGTATATAGGAAAACTATTTTTTACTGTTTTTATATTACATGGTAGATTTCAGGGTTGCCGGACTACATTTCGTTTATTTCGCCGTGTCCCGCCTCAGTTAATGCCGTTTGACCTGCTGTTTTTGGAACTGAAGTTTACTTCTGTTTTATCTACTCAGCTGTACCAGTTAGTGGTTTGATCCTGGTCCTACAGAGAAGTGTCGGTTCTTCCCCGCATTTGAGTCTAGTTTCCCCTGTTTTATCGACAGTTAAACACCCGCCTTTCTGTTGAGCCTAAGAGTGGAAAAGTTAGAGTGGAAAGACCTTCCGTCACATTCAAGTGACATGGTCCATCACTGTAATAAAAGTTATCTTAAACTAAAACGATGATCTTAGAGCGGTACTGAACAGTACCATTTTTAAATTGTTCTTGTTCAATAGTTTCGGAGCACACAAGGCCTAAGCAAATATTTTAACTGGAGAGTAAAAATATCTTAAAGGGACTGGTTCACGATAATGCGCATGTGTGAGTTCTGACAGTAGCTGATTGTTTTTCAACCAATCGGAAGCGAGTTAGATGCACGCAAGTAAATTTACAAAATTCAAATTAATTGTTCGCGACGCGAGAGTATTTCCGGGCATTTGGTTTGATTTTATTTATCCCCATAATTCAATTTTATTCTTTGCTACTCCTCAGATATATGTTGCAGCCGATAAGAATAAGATTTACAGCCCTGTCCTGCTTTGAAACAAACATTTACCAACGTGTATTTTTACGAGGTCGTACCCAAGCTAACAAAACAGTCACCGATCGGCAAACAAAATTTGTAAACAAACATCTTATTACTGTTCTCTCAGTTCGCCTTATATAAACCCAGAAATACCTACAAATAGCGCCGGACCGGTGACAAAAACACACAAAGTATGAGTGTAAAGATTATCCTTAATTGAGCATAAATTTCAATTGCTTATCAGCAAATGAACAAATTCATTCGCGTTGCATAGGGTCAGTGTTCCGCAAAACAAATGTTATCGAGTAGCGCACATAAAGAAACTAGATTATGAACAGAATATTCAGGCAATAATTTATTTTAAAAACATCAGTTCTTAAACATATACGATCGTAAAGCAAAGATACAAGGAACATTTCAAGTGTACCAGATCGGTGAAGATCGCGCGGCCTGTTGCGGTATAACTACAGGTCGGAGTCAAAAATCAAATCAAAGTTGAACGAACTCATGCCTTTAACCACTTTCCAAGTGTCGTGTATTCTTTTCGTATGCCACACACTACTCCTAGACCCATACCAGATCGATAGGCTAAGCTTCTCTATCTCCAGAGACTCTTGAGAACGTCCTGTTGCCGGACGGCCACGATGCTCTTCTCAACCTCCATGATCAAAACATTATTTTTTGCGTCTTCTTAAAACGTAACCAGTCAAACGACACAACCACACGTTAATCACCACTACCGAAGTATAACTAGACCAGCCAAAGGGACGGATGTCCGAATAAAACGAAGGATTTTCAATGATTGTACCGGTAATGGCGATTTCGAATTTAGTGTTGACCCAACAAATTTATTCTGAAGAGACAAACGGCGCGCATGCGCATTATCGTGAACCAGTCCCTTTAACATAACAAAATCGTCAAAAAGAGCTAAAAGAGGAGAGAGGGGGCGGGGGTATTTTTGTTATGCGCACAAAGCTCATTACATTAAATTCAACGAAACTCAACTTTGTGGTTACATACCAATCAAGCTAGCCCGGTTAACTGGGATCCCGGGATCGAAAAGGCACCGGGTTAAACGTCACCTCAAGCTAGCCAGCCCAGCTCATGCAATCAGCTCTAAGCGCTTGATGACACTGAATGACAGCTTGGATTCAATTGGCTGAGCCAAGTCGTACCATGTGAAAGACTATCACATGCGGGAAGTGAAACATGAGAGGAACTGAACTGGTTTATTCTCGATCTCTCGAAGGATTTTACAGGGGTCTATGATTGTGAGATTAAATTCACTATATAAATTCAGTTTTATAGATTTAGTCATAAATTTGCCTAGGTACCGTAAAATTCCGAAAATAAGCCCCTCCAATTATATAGCCCCCAAAATCGTAACGCAAAAAACCCTCCGTTAAATCACCCTTCCGAATGTAAGCCCCCCCCCCCTCCCCCGAGGGGCTTGTACTTGGGATTTACCCTCGAATACAAAGTAAAGCAAAGCAAAAATGGTAAATTCCCTTGCCAATACAAGCCAGCCCAATCGATTTTGGAAAGCAAATTTCCCTCCATACATAAGCCCTTCCGAATATAAGCCCCTCAAAAAGGGTCTTTGAAAAATATAAGCCCGGAGGCTTATTTTCGGAATTTTACAGAAATGGATATGTAAACTTTAACTCAAGTGACCAAATGGGTCGGTAATTCAACGTAACATCCTCCATCTGAACCCCGCCTGACTACCAAGGATCCTTTCTTTTTATAATTAATCATGGCCAGTTTTTACGTAAACTTACACTTCTTACACTTTGTTCCTGTCGTCCAAGAGTCCAAGGAAGTGGTTCCTAGTTGTGCTCCAGAGGGGGCAGATTCCAAGGCAATCCAGTTTAATTCCGCAACTGCATTCGAGCCATCGCTGTACTCGTAGATGCAAGCGCGAAATTGACTTTGACCTTCTGATTCAACCCAAACAGCAGCACCATTAGTTGAGTTACCAGGTGAAAGAAACACTTTCAACCAGAGAATGGTTCCTTGAAGGTAATTTTCTCGCAAGCAAATAGCCCTGAGCTCCTGGCAGTGAAATTATTGATTTTGCCAGATTTAAAACTGGCGGCTGTAAAAGAAAAACAACTGTTTTTAAAAGATAGAATACTCACTTTAGTTCTGAACTGTTAAAACAGGGAGCGTAAGATTCTTTGAAGTATTTTCTTCCTTGTACGCCCCACCCGATATCATTCTTTCTTCCTCACAACGAAACATACAATTTCAGTGTTGGAAAACGCCAAATACTACCAGCACTTTATGAAATGTGTTTTTTAGAGTAGTAAGTAAACAAAACATATTTTAAGGTAGGTGTACCTTGACTTCCTTGAGCAAGAAGCATATCTGCAGCAAAAATTGCCAAGAGGACATGCAGGACGTGATGCTCTCCCGACATCTTGCTTTAGCTAAAGCAAATACTTCTTTCTTGAAAATAATATTCCCATTGTTTTCGCTGAAAGTCATTATTTCTGTTGCGTTGACAGTAAAGGGAGAAGTAAAGCACTAATTTTTCTCAAACGGATATAACTATTTTTGGACTAAAGTTAAGGTCGCAGAAAGGGGGGGAGACAGTCTTTGGAGAATTGACATAACTATTCACATTGTATTGGCCTATAAGTGCAACAACCAACTAATATGAACACACCTAGGCTCCTTTTGTTTGGTTCGTTTCTCCCCCTCACACTTATTTGCCCTCCAAGGAACAGAATGTTCACCCGGAAGTATTCTCTTTTGAGTGTCGGGCTTCACTTGGCAATCATGGCTACACTCCTGTCTCGAAGCCGCTTAGTCTTGAATGTCACTCATTACATGCCCTTTATTTTACGTGATCTGCCTCATAGAACTGATTATTCCCTGTCCGAGGGCGATAAAAAAAAATACACTTTACTATCAATTTTTTTTTTCCCAAAAGCTTATCAAGAAATCAAGAAATAGCTAGAAATTAATCAACCCATTTATTTATGTCAATACGTGGGATGGGGTTGCGCCGATCATCCGAGCCGAAGGCTCATGTATGAAACGTATGAAAAAGTATATAATTGATTTTCTTTACCGTTTCCCTTCCTTTAACAAACAACTTTTCCAACCATTAAATTTGTATTGATAGCTTTTGTCAAGGGTCTTTTGTTCGCCTTGATGAGTCGACTACCTTAATTCTTGCGCTTCCCAGAATAAAAGCAAACAATGCAATGAATTCAGCGTATGACATCCTGGTCAACTTTGTGGATTTACATTTCAGATTGTCAATGTTGTTGCATTAGAGAATCAGCTGGGCTCTACAACACATTTGATATGACTAGAATTTCCACCCACTGTGAGAGGTATAACATTTTTTATCTGCAAATTTAAGATAATCTGTAAGTGTCTGCCGGGTCTTACTGCAAACCAGATTTACCAAAATCATTCCTCACAATACGCAAGAGGAGCAAGACTGTGTTGAATGGTTGAATCCTCTGTCTCTGAGAGAAACAAGTCAACATAGGAGTTTTATATACAGTTGGACCTTCTTTACTCATCTTAAAGTGACGATAAGTTGGCTATACTCTCGAGTAATCGTGCTCATATTTAAGATGAAAAAGAGAGTAACCCGGGGGGGGAGCTATATAGGTTTCTGTAACCCCATCGGGCAGGGTTTTTGCGTCGTTTTGGTCAGGGATCGGGTATTGTTTTCGAGGGAACCGACGCAGTGGATTTAAATAATTTTTTTGTTTCCGCTCTAATCTATGTAATTATAACATAATTTCTGCCTAAAGGCCAGGTCTGAAAACGGGTATGGAAAATTACATTTTTTGGTCTGAAATAGGGTCAGGATTTGGAGAACCGGGCGGCATACCCCCACCAAGAATTCCCAGGAGTAGGCACCCTCCCCCCCCCCCGGGGGGGGGGGGCAGTAATCGGATTTGCCAAGAGCCCAAGGTTCGGGCTATGCAAGAGAATCCAAATCCGGAATCCCTGAAATATTTTTGCTAATGGTATCTGGAATCCTGTAAATTTTGCTTGTGGAATTCGGATCCTGGGCTTTGGAATCTGGAATGTAGCTCAAGGATATCCGGAATGCCACTAACGATTGGAATCGGGGATCCACGACGAGGAATTCAGAATCCAGGATTGTCTTGGATTCCCTTACATGGGGCGACAAGGCGATGCTCTCACCCCAGATATCCGGCGAAACTGGAATTCATGACTTTTATTTATTTATTTATTTGGGCAGCGTTATTAGCAATGAAGATGGCTTTGAATTCAAGGAGATCTCAATAAGGTAAGGCTGTGAAAGGCCAGAGGGGTGTTAGTATACCACAGCAAATCGACTAAAATTCAGCTGTATAACAGCTGTGTGAACTAGCTCGGTGTTTTTATATGGCAGGAGTATTGGGAAGCATTGGGTAAGAAAGATCTGAGTTAAGATGAAGTTTTTCGGAAACGGCTAGCGACGGGGGATCTGTAATGGAGACCCGGAGACCCAGAACTTCATGTAATCCCGTAATCCCGAGGGTTATGTTTGGCATCCCACCTCCCACGAATACTTTCAATCCCAAATCTCGCTCTGGTTTTGCTTTAAAGTCCCAAATACCGAGCTTCAAATGAGGGAAATCACGTATCCCGAAAAACCTATTGAGGACCCTCTTCTTAGCATGACAGCCCCTTAAAAATCTCGCAGGGGTCAAAAAATTTTTCTTTGTTTCGTAATTAATCTCAAGTTTGGCTTTCTAGAGTTCGTTGGGTTTCTCACTTTCAGTACGCGCAAGTATACAATTGACTTTTCGTGTCCTTCATACGAGTGTGACTTGTACACTTGATTCACACAGTAAAACTCCACCGTCTGGCCTGGATTTAGCTCAGTCGGTAGAGCGCTCCTTTATGTAATCCTTGTAATCCTGAGATTCTGGTCGTGAGTAAAATGACCCCAACTCGCCAATAGCCAATTGTCATACTAAATGAGAACAAACACATGTGACGGGTATTTCACTAAATTGTACGTTTATTTCTCAAAAAAACTTTAATCCTAATCCAATAATTGCCCAACCTAGTGCAGTCCCCATCGGGACCGCAGGGCTAGTGTCCTTGTTATTAGCAAGCAAGAGTCTGCAGAAGAAAGGGGATTTAGCTGCTGTTCGTACTGCCGATGTGCGTGCAAGACGAGAGTGACTGTACCTATAGTTGCTATGCATTTCGCTTCCGATTTTACAGAGTGCATCCCTATACCTATCAATATTAAAACAAGTAAGCAGATTCACATATATCCCGCACTTTCCGGTACATCTTTTCCTAACTAGTAAAACATCTGTCCATCGCGGTTTATTTAGCAACTACATGGCGTTCTTGGACTCCGTGTATATTTCTGATTACCGTGACAAATGACACAGAAACCTGTATTACTAATTGCATGTGTTATTTTACATAGTTTGTCTTCCTGGTAAGTTCAACAGGGGTCTTTTTTGCATGAGTATGCGCGACCGCTGACTTGTCAAAGAGCACGCGACCAGTGACAGCGACCGTGCTGCATAGTCATAGGAACCAAACTGTTCACTTTGAAAGCTTGCTTGAGATTGAAATGGTAGCAGGAACTTAGGAAAGACCGTCATTGTACCGAGGAAATAAGTAAAGATCTGTTGATTTAAAGTGGAGACTGATGCGCTGAACGAGGTGAAAGAGCAAATTTCTCAAGGATGTCTGACACGAACATGGCTGCTTGTTGTTGTTTGGCGCTCGTCTCGTGTCTTGATTCCCCTTTAAGAACCGCAAAGTTTGGCATAGAATGCATTGCTGATGCGTAGCTATTGAGCAAAATGTTCTTTATTTAGTGTTTGTCTATAAATCGGATGTAAATCAGTTTCTCGATGCCGTAGAGGATTTCTGTCAATAATTTGTTAATAGCTGATTTAGCCATATTTCGGGAGTGGATTAATAACGATCAGCGGGCGACTACCACGCCGTTTTCAGTTGGAATAGAAAGTTTTTGCCTTAAGTATTTTAGCGATACAAAGTTTGTTTATAGGAAAATTGTAGAACTTCTTGTTTTTGCGTGGACTAACATTGTAACGCATCTTTTACAGGAATCTGCGTTTAGCCAGAACTTAAATGTTCTAATGATTTTTAACTTTTGGTCGGCATCACATGTTTACTGTACTTCTTGGGAAACCTAACCGTTTGTTTCATCAAAATCGGTCACAAGATTGGACTTTAATTTCGGTCCTATTGAATGCAGTTTTGACTGTGTCTCACTAATATTCATTTTTTTGTATTGTTCGAGACATACAGAGTGACTACCACCAACATCTCACCAGGTGACTAATCTACGTCTCGTGTGCTCTTAATTTTGTAGCTTTAAAGTGCTGGGAAAATTGTAGAACATATATTAATTCACTGCTGAAATGAACACCGGCTTTCGCGCACTTCGAACCCACTCGCTGAAATTTGCTATGTTTTTTTTAATATTTCTCCTCCTTTCCCATTTCAAAACAAAGAAAATTGAAAGTGTTTACTTGTATCAACAAACGTTTCTGCACTTTGTTTAGACTTTGATGAGGTCAGCGCAATCCTCCAGGCACTACATATACGCGCGCTGTTGTCCAGGTCAAGTGGGGAGATGAAATTTGATAGTAGCTCGTATATGTTAAAGCCGGTCTACTTCGCTTTTGTTAAGACCATGTTAGAGTTTTTTTTTTTGCAAACTACACATTTTGTTAAATCACGAGCACATTCGCCAAGACCAACGAGCAAAATAATCGCTATAATAGCTTTGAGACGCGCCATTTTGATGAAGGCGGGTGAACCCTGTGGTGAGCCTCCATGCACATCGCTTGTTCAGCGGTCGCGCATGCTCATGCAAAAAAGACCCCCGTTGGTAAGTTCTATTACTATAATTGTATTTCTTACTTGGTCTTCAAAACAACTTAAAACAAAATTTAATATCCTCTTTTTAAGTTTAAAGAAAACTGTTCTTCCTTGTTAACTCGAGTAGTACGTTGAGCTATGTAGTGCTATGTAGTTTTTTTCTCCGTTTGCTTAAGTTATAATAGAAATTCAAATATTGAAGTATTTTTTTTCCTTTTTTTGATAGCATCATGTATTACTTTACTTGCACTTTGTTTTCAGTTAGTGCCACAATAACGGACATTGCAAAGACCATAAGGTGTACCATGAAGAAAGTACGCATAATATGAACCACAATTTCTCACTTTGATGTTTGTTGACCAAGCACAGCAGTTACTTCCCAAGTGAAAACACACCTGCTTGCTGACCCGACCATCTGCTACTGTGGGGTGTCCACCTTTCAACCAGCTGGTTCCACTTGTGCCACATTTGTTTTTCGGTGGACATGAAGTTGGCATTCTTGTGCCGGCGGACCCCTCAAAACGAAACCAGCCAGGTCCAATTCCTCTGTCACAAAGACCGCCAACGCCGTACGTAATCTTTCTGGTATAACTGTTAAGGCTTCTGTAATTCTGACATTCTGATATATGAAAAAAAATAATTATTTAACTTTTAAAAAGTTAGAAAATCATTGAATATTTTGATATTTTTCGTAATTTATTGTTCCCAATAGTTTTATCTACTGTACATAAACAGGCTCAAAGTGGGTAATTTTCACGTCCTATAAGATCCCCAACACCTGCCCCACTGTGGCGATAATTGTCTACATACGATTAATTGAGGATGGTTACTGGCTTTCAGACACTGGTAGATATACAGACCGAGGTTAAGCAATAACATGGGAAAGGGAGACAAAATATATCTGTAGGCATTCTTTAGCTGCCTCGATCTGCCATTGCAAATGGATGAGGGATCTCTGCTACATACGATGAAGTAGGGAAATAGTAGGTTAAATAATAATTCTCGCGGAGCGAGTGTATAATTTTGTCGCACGCGCAGCTCGCAGATTACGCGAGGATCGCAATCGAGCTGCGATTTCGCTTTGGTCACAATTTGGTATCTGCAGTTGCCTAGTGACAAACCATAAACAAATAATAAAGACGCCAAATGCACGTCATCGTGCATTTTGGGTTTTCAGGCAACACGGCCAGTGACTTTTTATTCATCCTCTGTTTATTGTACGCTGGCGAATCGCAAAGTATTTTTGAGGCAAATAACAGCTGGCTGCAAACACAACAGTGCCCAATTGGACAAGTGGAAGTCCTTGCCGTGGAAGGTTTAACACCGAAAGAACGGTGACCTGAACTTCAGCGAGAGCAGCGAAGAAGGTGACCACTCCGTTAATCGAGCGGTCTATTTAAAGCCCGAGAGTGAATAAACACGGAAATAATGCGAAATGGTTTTGAAATACTCGTTTGAGCTATTTTTCCGCAAGTGTATCTTTGAATTCATGATAAATACAGCGCCATAAGGTTCAAACATTGTGAATGGCAGAGAAAAATACTTCTACACTATTAATTTTGATGAGTTATCGGTACAGTGGTCCCATGGCCCAGTGGTAAGAAGCCGCACTTTTTTGCTGGAGGAAGTTGGGGTGCAACTGGGTTCCAACCCCGACGTGTCCACTTCTATTTTTTTTTTTCTATCATCATTTTTTTACCCTTTGGCTTTTTACTGTTTGTTCTCACTGCTGACCCCGTTAGCTTCGCGAGATTTTTGCGAAAACGTATTTCTAGTTTTATGCACTAAAATTGGTTCATTTCATCACATTGACGCTAGTTTCTTTATCGTCTGTCCTCTTCTTGATCATAACATCGCATCATGACATTGTCAAAGTGTTGCGGATCCACGAGTACGAGCCCCAGGCGAGTGAATCTACTAGAAAATTTGACAATGTTGCTGCGGACCCGGCGTCAATTTGCTTTTTACTTTAACAAAAGTTTGGAAAAAGGATCAGTAAAAAACATTTTGCCTTTCAAAAAGAAACTACTAACAGTAGAACCCGGTTAATACGGACACATTAGGGGACATGCCATGGTGTCCGTATCATGCGGACGGCCGTGGGCTCTCCCGTAAAAACGTCCCGGAAACATCTTGTATTGATGTAAAGACTATGGCAGACAAAGAGGAAGAAGGGTAGGAACAATGACTGCGCCGTAAAGCCAAGGAAGTGAAACTTGAGTAGTAATTATTAAATGGCTATATAGTACACGGAAAGAAAGACTGACATAAAATCAAACATATCAAGCTATTCTGCTACTTAAACCCAGAAATCTGTCATTGTTTGGACAGTGTAAAATATCTACAAATAGCACGTGATTGTGACAAGGAAAATAGACGGTACGCAGATAGCCAGTGCCCGTAAATAGCAGGGTTGGCAGAGTTTGTGCCTCAGGACACAGAAAAGTGTCCACTGTGTCCGTATTAAAGGGTAAATTTTAGAAACTGTCCTTTATATACTGGTGTCCGTATTAAGCGGGTGTTCCGTGTTGTAGAAATTAAAATTTTATGTCTGTCCCCTTCGTATTGATAGAAATTATCCAATCAACGCGCGAGGGATAACTCAGTTAGTTTATGACAAATTAAATGTGGCTATCTAAGAAAATTCACAAATCCCGCGCGTCGTGGTGTCGGTAATAAAATACTTTTACTTTTTGCCTTTGTAACTGTAAAACAACAAAAAAAAACATTCTTACTGAATGGTCTTGTGCTATAAGGTTGCCTTAGAACATTGGCAGCAAGGTCGAGTTTCAAAATCCCTTGAGTTAGGATGGCTACCAACTCAAAAGGAAGTATGAACTATTCCTGTTTGATTTTTTCATTGCCTGCAATTTCAAGTAATTTCATTTTCTTCTTCTGCACGGATCCGTGTGCGTCAAGGGATCTCATAGAGCTAATAACGGAAAGCAGCGAACTAGACTTCCTGGAGATCTTCCCTTTATAAAAACAAGCTCGCACAAGGGTCACATACGCTTGAAGCTTGTTATCATAATGATCAGGCTGAAACGCGCAAAATAACAAACTCCTATAAAGTTTTTTCTTTCTGAGCTTGCGTGCTTGCGGCATGATGATCTCTCTTCAAACTTGCAGCCTACTGCGAATTTCGGTGACGTTACAGTTTAGCCCCTCCAGAGTTTATTAAATTCAGTCGGAGGCGTAGAGTCCATATTCTTCATATTTGGCATACCCGATCTCCCTATCAGTCACCGTCTCTTTCCATATAAGGAGCATATTAAGCAACCACTACGGCGACGGCATGGAGCGAAAACGCCACAAAAAAGTGTATTCACGCTGTTTCAAATTAATTTTTATCACTCTTCTTCCATTTCGTTCAAGTTGAAAATCAAATTTTGGTGAATGGTTTTTGGACTTTGCAGAATCTTTAGGTAATATAGAGAATCTCGAGCAGCTTAAGGCTGAAGTGAAGAAGCGTTATTTCCTCATTTCATTTTTTTTCCCAATAAATTTCACATATTGTAAAGTAGATAATTATGCTTTTAGTATCAAATTGTAATTGTAAAGTTAGCTGAAAAGCCATTTTATGGGGTAGGCTGATGAACTATTTATATACTGTTACTAAATAGTTCACTTCAATAGGATTGCTAAATAACGGTGTTCTCTTTTTAACTAAAAAAAATAATAATAAAATGGGACAACAAAAGAACCCATCAATAACAAAGGTTGGTCAGATATAATTATGCAAATACATTGTACAACTTCAATTACACAGTTTAAAGACCTGTTCACGTGTAGGTGAGTAACCCGCCTGTCCGAATAATCTCTCATTTTAATTTGATCAAGCTTATATGATAGGTGGGGGTGACCATTGATAGATTGTATGGACAGGCGGGTTACCCTACCTAAGAGGGTCAGCTCACTAGCCTGGGGACCCCCACCTCCATGTAAACAGGCCCTAAACGTCTACCTGCCTTCGCAAAACGGCTATCCAAATTAAAGAAATTTCCACAGTTATTCTGCATCGAACAAGAGGGAAAAACGTTCGAAGAGAGTGTCACTACATCTAACTGCGATACGACGCGACATAATGGGAATTGATATCAATTATTAATAACTTTGCGGAATTGCAAACCGGTCAGTGACTGGTACATGTAAGAGTGACTTCACCAACTTATCCTTGGATCGATGAATAAACAGTCGTGTAATTGGATTAGTCTGGTGATTTCTCAGTTAAAAAACCCACAAATTTTGGTGAATATGTTAATGTATAGTCATTTTAACTCGTACTTTTCCTCAGACCGAATTGAAAGCCCCCCCCCCCCCCCCCCCAATCCTCCGCCTCAAGTGATTGAATTTGTAAAGTCCATTGGATGATACCCCTACTGAATATCGATAAGTTTTAAAGGAGGTTTCACTGAGGGAGTAACAACGACTCGAAGTAATCGGATGGAATTCAGGCTAAGTGAAATGCAGCTAAAAAGTGGCTGGTTTAGGCTTGCATAACAACTTAAATAGTTATCAAAACACTACTTTTTCGCGGTCCGAAAAATGACTGGATTTCGCATGGAATAGACAAGAAATTGATCGCAGCATTAGTACACAAATTATCATCTTTTTATCTGCCAAAACCGGCCTATAGTTCACTGATAAGGGGGTGCTAATGGGGTTAGCAGTTAACTGATATTTGGCTAAGAAAATAGTAGTTAACTGAGAAAAGAAAATGTAACAGTTAAGTGATATTCTATTTATACGATCTTTGATGTTAATGAATGCAACAAAGTTTTGCAAACAGAAATGCTATTTTCTGCCTTTTTTCTGTCCCATTGATCACCCGGTGGCACATTAACACATACTAGTATGCGCAAAAGGCACCAGGGCAGTACCCGGCAAACAGAAAGCGTCAATAGAGCAGCTGGTTGTAGAGAACTCAAGGAACAAGATTTTTGTGTTCGGAAAAGGAAAGAACTGTTTTCACGGACCCAAAAGATCGTCAAGTTAAACATTACTACCCAAAGAAAAAAGCTAACTCTAAGCATTAGATCTTCTGATTGCTCAAAGAAATCAACATCTTTCTTTAAAGTACATGTAATTTGTACTTACGAAAAATCATTGTTGTAACTGATGTTGCAGTTCTAACTATCGAGGCTATTAAGATCGTGTTTAAACCTGTCTTTCTGAAACAGGTTCGTTTATTAAAACCCTTGGATATCTTTATGACGCTTTTGAAATACGCGCGAAAAAGGTACCACAAAAAAAGGTAACACAGGGACGCGAAAGAGGATGTCGACAAAATCTGTATCGAGGTACAAAAAACTTCTGATAACACAGGTGGAAAACCTACACGCTGTTTCTCACTTCAACACAAAACATTTAGTGCTTAAAACTACGCCCAAGACTTTGAAACTACAATGAAGGAATCGCTTAAAAGAACTACGAATTCAAAGGGCTGCACTCAAGAAAAATCGAATTGTCCCTTGTCAAATACTTTCATGCCTCTGTCAGCACTTTCAACTATGTCCCTCCCATCGGTGCAAACAGTAGCAAAAGAAGTTGAAGCTGTGATGAGGGACTGGATAGAGAACTTTCGCCCTGTTTGACAACGAATCATAAAAAGCGAATCAACACAAGATAACTAAACTGGGATTTTTACCACCAGCGTCACAGTACTGTGAAGTCGCGAATCAAGCTCAATAAACGGTTACATTATACACCCTTAGTTCCGTCAAAAGTCTCCTACTAGTCCGTTCACCACTGTCTATATGCAAAACAAGTCCTTCTTTTTCTAGAGTGTTAACGCTCATTTCGCATCTAATTATCCTACATTAAGTCCCTTGAGACCCGACACTACTTCTCCCCCCTTTTTTTTAGTGTTCCAAGTAGACGTTCTTGCACGCGCTGATCTTCTTGGCCCGCTTACTGCAGTATCGTATGGCTGCTGTTGATGTCCCTCCGTTTCCGTCGCTCCTAGGGATGTCGGTGGACCATCTGGCTCGTTACGTGGACCGCCAATTGTCATCTCACTGGATGCGCCGAGGTTGTCGGGTTGCAAACGCAAATCTTCCCTGGCTCCTGTTTCAGTTTCTTCCGCACTGGATGTATCGAGACCTTCTTGGTCCAAATCCACAGCTACGTACTCATCCTCCCTCGCGTGCTTCAGCAACTTACAATGGGATGAATTGCGCGATTTAATCTCCCTACCCCTTTTCACCTTTCCCGGTGATCATACTGCCTTTCACGCCTATTACTGAGAAGGGTCGGGGGTCAAATGTTGGGATGAGAACATTTGCTTTGCTCTGCTTCAAAAGAACTTGGTCTCCAACCACTATAAGGCTTTCCCGGGCGTTCCGCCTCTTGTCCGCCTACTCTTTCATCTGCTTCTTTTTAGCCGCGTCTCTTTGTCTGATTGGGTCCTATGGAATTTCTCCTGCGGGTACGATCCTTTCCGGTAGCTTCCTCCGTAGCTCTCTGCCGAACATGAGGATGTCAGGGCTTTCCTTTGTCGCTGGGCGGGCGTGGCGCGATAGCTACCAACCGTTCTTTGCACTCCCTCCCGAATAGCTTCTCCTTCAAGTTTAGAAGTTCTCGCACTCTTCTTGAGGGTTTGCATGAAACGCTTCACGTCATTATGAGCTTCAGCCCACTCAGGGGTGTCCTTTCGGTGTCTGAACCTTTGTTCCTGAGCAAAGTTTGCAAACTTTGATCCATTAAACGGGGGCCCATTACCCAATTTGATCTCTTCGGGGATTCCGTAAGTGTTGAACACGCGCGTAGGTAGGGGAAAGACGTAATCAGCAGAAGTACTTGATGTAAACTCAACGACTGGATACCTGGCATACTGGTCCCAAAAGACCAAAGCCATGTCTTTGCTTCGTAACGGGCCCGCGAAATTACACCGACCATTTTCCACGGACCCCTTGGCAAATCTGTCATCTGTAGAGGCTCTCTGGTGTGAAAGGGCGTGGTAGATTGGCAGGCGAGGCATCTCCCTACATGATTTTCGACCACTGTGTCCATACCAGGAAACTACACATGGGCACGGAGTAACTAATTTGTACGAACAATCCCTTGGTGGCTTTCGTGAGCAACCTTAACCATGGCTTCCCTGAGTGTCTGAGGCACTGCAATGCGTTCACCGCGGAGAACGAGCCCATCAACTACGGTCAGTTCTCAAGTCTCCGTCTTTATGGTCTAAACTCTTCTCTTCGCCACACTTAATCAATTTCTGTAATTCCCTGTCATTTCCCGTTGACACGATTATTTCTTCCTCGCTTATCGCCTTTGAAATATCATTTTCAATTACGAAAGTCACGTAATGCCTGACATCTTTAGTCGTGCCCTGTTCCCTTTTGCCGCTCTTCTCGAGAGGAAGGGGGTGCCTTGATGTGTAGTCTGAGATGCTGGTTTTCCCTGGCCTGTATTCTACGTTAAACTCATGATGGAGCATTCGCACAGTCATTCTCTGCAACCGTATACACGTTGCATGCCTCGGGTTATTAAAAATGACCTCCAAGGGCTTGTGATCAGTGACAACTATGAATGGCTTGCCATACAGGAAGACGTGAAACTTTCTACACGCGAAATCAGCGGCCAGTGTCTCCAGCTCGATCTGGGAATATCTCCGCTCGGCGTCTGACAGCGCCCTGCTCGCATACTGTACCACTCTCCAATGGTCTTCATTCGGACTGCGCTGGACTAACGTCGCCGAGATCCCCAGGGGACAGCCATCAACATGTACTTCATAATCAGCGGCAGGATCAAAGTACGCTAAAACTTTATCAGCCCTTAGAGCAGTCTTCAAAGCTTCGAATGCTTCCTGGTGTTTCTCTTCCCACTTAAAAACGTCGGCTCTAACCAGTGCCCTCAGAACATCGGTTTGTGGGGCGTAACTCTCAATGAACCTTGCATTGTACTGGACGGTACACAGAAACGAATTCAGTTCTTTAGTGTTGCGTGGGGGCTCAGCCTGTTTAATGGCCTCTACCTTCATGGGATCAGGGGAGGCCCCTTCTTTTAAGAACACCATTCCATAATACAGGCACTTATCCTTATTGAATTCGCATTTATCTTTGTTGAAGGTGATTTCTTTCTCTCTCGCTCTCTTAAACGACTTCTCTAAATTCTGATCATGTTCCTTTTGGTTCCTCCCAAATACAAGGATATCGTCACTGATGTTGATACATCCCACTGTGTCTCGAGTGATTTCATTTGCTGACGGTTTCCTGGAATATCTCCCCAGCGGATCTCGTACCAAAACTGAGTCTCTTGTACCTGTAGAGACCTACATGTGTCGCAAAAGTGGTGATGTCAAGGCTATTCTCCTTCAGTTCTAGTTGGTGAGACCTACGGTTCATATCAAGATGAGAAAATGCTGTGGCCCCGTTGAGCTCATTTATGATATCATCAAGTGTAGGCATGACAGTGTGGGTTCGTGGAATGGCTTTATTTGCTTCCCTCGTATCCACCATCAGCCCGTATTTCATTGCTGGACCGCTTCGGCGTTATAACTACAGAGGACACCCAACTGGTAGGCTTCTCTACCCTCTCAATTACGTCGTCAGCCTCGAGTTTCTCCAATTCTGCTTCAAGCTTGGGTCTTACACTGAACGGTATTCTCCTGTGGGCCAGTGCAACCGGTGTTATTGCGGGGTCAACGTGCAAATCTACCTTCACTCCTTTCATCTTTCCGATACCGCGCAACAGATCAGCGTACTCTATTAACAGATTGCTTGCGGTTGTTTCGTCACTTTGGACCGTGTTTGCCACCTTAACAAGACCAAGATCCTCCGCGGTCTGGAAACCTATCAAGGGCTCAGTGTTCGTATGTCACTTTATAACATGAAACTTGCCAGGTTCGACTCAACAATGGCCTCAAATTTTCCCATGACCTTCAGTGGCGCCGACGGCTTTTCGTTCGATTGGTATGCACGCAAAACACTCGATGACTTTCTCAATGCCACTTTATCGGCCAGTAACCTCTTGAAAGTTACCTCGTCCATTACATTTACCGTGGCCCCTTTATCCACCAGCACTTGAAATTCACGATTTTCCACTGTCACACTGCTCACGGGCCTGCGGCTCTGATTGTGTTTGACCGCCCCAACTTTCTCAATACCGCAAAGGGATTCCGCATCGCTACTATCCGAGTCCTTTTCGACTGCTTTCAGCACACCCTTGTCTTCTTTTCCTTTCATCCTACAACATTTGGCGAAATGAGTAATTTTGTTACACGTCAAGCATTTCTTCCCCCGGGCTGGACATTTCATCCTTCCTCCAGCGTGCGGAAAAGTTCCACCACAAGACAAACACACCTTTCCAGCAGTCTTGCTTTGTGCCTGTTGTCCAAGCGTATATAACTTCTCCTCTGGATTGGTGTCAGTTCCATGGCTTTTTTGGTCTATTTCAATTCTTTCCTCTTGCTTATCCGACATTTCCTGGGCTCTTGCGAAATCCAGGGCCTCCGTTAGGGTATGAGGTTTGCTAAGCAACCGTCGTCTGACCCGCCTTGATTTTTCTTTCTCTATTAACTGCAGCTGAATTTCAACATCACGCCAATCCGTCGGAAAATCGCATGGACCCGCTGCTTGTTTCAGGCGAGTAGCGAAGTCATCGTATGACTCCTCTTTCTCTTGAGTTAGCTGCCGAAACTGGTATATGTTGAATAGGTGATGTTTTCTTGGTTCAAAATATTCCATGAGTTTCTCAGCGGCGGTTTCGAAATCCTCACCGGTGTCTTCTAGGGTGTCAAAAATGTCTTGTACTTTTGGTCCTGCACAATGTAAAAATAAACCTCTTTTCCTTGCTTTATCCTTTATGTTCATTGCCAACGCGTAAACTTTAAATCTTTACACGTATTTTCTGAAGCGCGAACCCACCGAAGTTGCATCCATGTCGGGGTCGAATGTTCCGTAACTCAGGTTTGTATCGAAACCAGCCATTTTCCAAAAAAAGAATAGAGCAACTCCTCGTCGCCAATGTGAGGTCGCGAATCAAGCTCAATAAACGGTTACATTATACGCCCTTAGTTCCGTCAAAAGTCTTCCTACTAGTCCGTTCACCACTGTCCTATATGCAATAAAACAAGCCCTTCTTTTTCTAGAGTGTTAACGCTCATTTCGCATCTAATTATCCTACATTAAGTCCCCTGAGACCCGACACTACAGGTACTATGTCATGCTATTTGCTATCTTTTTAAAAAGCTAAAACTTTTTTTGCATCAATTGAATTCCAAAAATAATGGTCCAGTTTCCTTATTTAAGAGTATATTTTGGCACTGATTTTTTCCCGTCGTCTGTTGCAATGAATTGAAGGATTGAAAATGGATTGAAACTTAGGCCAACAACAAGGACCCAACAAGATACAGGACATACGGCAACCGGATAAGTACACGAGACTGTTTCAGATAATGAAACTGACGAAGAAGGTAACTTTGAAGTATTTTATGGCAGGAAATGCATGACCAGGTCGGGAAGATCAGTAGGAGATCATGACTGGTGCGTCTGGACCTTGAGGCTGGTGTCATATTGATGGCTATGCGACTTAATCTAAAGATCAGTTAATAGTGGTCTTAATAGCTATCGCTTACCCATTTTTACTACTTCGGTTAGAAATTCGGGTTATGACGGAATAATATTCGCTGTAGGAAAGTGAAAGTTAATAGCTAACCGAAATTAGTAGTTAACTGAGAATTGGCCCAAAAAATAGTAGTTAGCTGATATTTGGCTGAAAAATTAGTAGTTAACTGAGAATTGGGTACCCCCATTAGCACCCTCGAGGAAGTTTCGTAGCTTTTTGGATAGTTTCCCTATCCACTCGATAAATCTCTTCGTAGAAGTTTTGTCGTGAATGCTAACGCAGAAACTTCACGATTTCACAGTTTCAAGGGTTTATTCCAAATACGAAAAGTTCACTGCCAAAGGTAAACACGAAATCTAAACCCAACTAACTAAAAAATTAAGATAACATGCTTAAAAAACAAGGTATTGAAATTGATCCCTTAATGATATACATTCCGATCACTACCACGATAATTAAGTGTCCATCTTAATTGTCACGCAGTTATAATCTCACACAGTTTTTTAGTTTCGTAGCTACGAAACGAGTATCATGCACAATCAAACCGGCTATGTATGGACAATCCGACCCCTAGCCTACACACTAGAAGTCACTAGTAAGTAAACTGTTGTGATACAACCATTCACTTACATTAGAAATCTTAAAAAGAAAACTTTTCCATTCTCTTGTTCTTCAATGGGCCTTGGCTTGCGCAAAGCAGGTCATGAGCGATACACGTATTCGTGCGTCGTAATGAGGCAAGCAAAAGGGGAAACGACCAGAAAAAAAAGATTTTGTAAAGAATGAATTGCAGAAACCATAGCGCGCGCTGATGACAATACTCATGTCACTCCCTCACTGTATATAGGTCGTTTTAGTGGCTAATAAAAAAGAAAATGTAATTTCCCTCTTGATTAATTGACCAGATGGCGCCTTCGGCTTCATCGACAAGAGATCTGGGTAATATTTGCATTAAACTGAAACCCTCTTTAAACAATCAAGGTGAGAGTACTGTGCTTCTAACGAGAGTAAATAAGGGTCTAGTGAATGAACACATTCCTAATTCTTGGTGATTAATTACCATATGGAATATTAATGCACGTTTTGCTTTCTCCGACTAGCGGTCTAGTTAATGGACATCTTCCTAATATTCGGCGAGTTGATTACCTGATGGTAGAATACAAGTTCTGCCATCTCCGCTCGAAGGACTGTTACATGTGCAACCAAAGGATCCCGCTGTGTTTGTACATGAAGCAAGTGAACTGTGGCAGTTGTGAGCACCGCGGATGCACTCGTCAATATCTACACAAAAGGAACGATACAAGTAAGTGTAATCATAACCCGTGTAACCGTTTTCTTTACAAAGAGGAAACAAGTTAAACGGAAGTCTCCCTAAAAGCGGTCCACTCGATTTCCCGACAAAAAATAGTTTTCCTTTATTTTTAGTCGATGAAGAGGCTTTAGTAGGTGTATACTAAAATCGCTATTTTTGTTTTCAAATTCTTATTTAACTACTCGAGCACGCAAAGCCAGCGAGAATAATAGGGCTAGGAAATGCATGCGCCAAAATGTTTCTCGAACTCGCACATGTGAGCCTGTTTGCAGACTACGGGGATCTAGAGGCTGCAACTACAGTCGAACCCGTATTAAGCGGCACCGTATTAAGCGATCAGTTTTTAAAGTCCCGAAAATTACTTCTCTTGATGTATTGTAATTTCGACCTCTATTAAGCGGTCGCGGTCACCATTTGCGAAGTCCCAACGAGACTTTTCCTATTGTCTTAACCTGTATTAAACGGTCACACGGTGTTCTTAACACACGAGGTACAACAATTGATTTCCTTGTTTATTTTCGCAAACCAATAAAACGCCGGAAATGAATGTTTCTCTTTGGGGTCAAATGTCTGTTCTGATCAGCACTGGAGATCTAATACTTTGAACTGTATTTCTTGCAACTTGTATTAGGCGGTCACTCTGTAGTAAGCGGTCACTTAGCCATTCCCCGAGGGTGACCACTCAATACAGGTTCGACTGTAACACCAACATTTATCGTGGATATGACCTGTGGGGTGTTTCTTGGTGATGGGGAAACTATTCTTGGTATTAAAGCTATAATTGTTATGTGGTGTGGATATTGTTCAGTGTCTTTTTAATCTTTTGTATTACGTCATTTTGTGATTGCACCAGTCCACAACACCAAGAAACTACCGATCTGTGACATACCACGACTAAATACGAAACCGGTTTCTAGCTTTCTGATTGGCTCTAATCTTTGTGGTGTGGAATAGCATAAAACTAAAGATGAGTCCTGTTAGTTTAAGCTCCTTATCAGGTTTGCTACCTGGACAGTTAACACCATCCCCAGTATATCCTGGCTAATAGGGCTAATAGGGCTAGGAAATGCACACGCCAAAATGTCCCTCGAAATCGCACATGTGAGCCTGTTCGCACCAACATTTTTCATGGATACGACCTGTGGGGTGTTTCTTGGTGATGAGAAAACTATTGTTGGTTAGCTATTGTTATGTGGTGTGGATATTGTTCAGTGTCCTTTTAATCTTTTGTATTACGTCATTTTGTGGTTGCACGCGTCCACAACACCAAGAAACTACCGATCTGTGACATACCGCTGACTAAATATGAAACCCGTTTCTAGCTTTCTGATTGGCTCTAATCTTTATGGTATGGAATAGCATAAAACTAAAGATGAAATCCTGTTAGTTTAAGCTCCGTATGGTTTGCTACCTGCACAGTTAACACCATCCCCAGTATATCCTGGCTTACAAGTACAAGTGAAGGAACGCTTGGTGCTGGTGCAGTATGCATCATCGTGGCAGTTATGTTGTCCTCTTTTACACTTATCTACAAATCAGCAAATGGAAGTAAGGTACCTACAAACTCAGTTTTCACTTTCAGCCGATCAAGAGTTGTTTAAATTATTTATTTGCAACAGTTCAATTGAGTTCAAATTATTATAATCTATATGAATACTCTTCGTTCAATGTCACCAACCACGGCGTGATTTACTAAACAACGGCACTTTCGAAATACCCTTCCCTGCAGGCACACTAAAAGGATCGTTTAGTGTTACGGCACAATGAACTGGTGGCGTTACAGTTGTGTTTTCCTGTCTCACGCTCGTTTCTGTCTGCAAATTAAGAGTTAACGCTGAATTATCAAACCGTAGATCTGTTTTAAAAAGCATCATAATATGCCGTCCACGTTCCTATTTTGTCGATGCCTTTATCCTTTCAACCTTATTCACCGCACGTAAACCCGAGAAAAGAAGAAGACATTATTAAAGTATACATTTCATGATCAATTAGCATATCTTGAAGTGCTCGGTGGTATATTTACCTGTACATTTATGTTCATATCCACTTTTGCAAACACACTTGTAATATCCTACAGCGTTTTTGCACTCTGAAATATCGGTGTCACATAGGTGTTCTCCAGTCTCACACTCGTTTATGTCTGCAATCAAGAGTTAATGCTGAATTATCAGCTGACTTTGTTCGATTTTTATGTCGACTCAGTTTTATGTGTTACACACTTGGAAAGCTTTCGCTGGGGGAATTTAGCCTGAGAAAAAGAAAATTTTGGCGGATCGAGCACGCAAAGCCGGCCAGAATAATAGGGCTAGGAAATGCACACGCCAAAATGTCCCTCGAAATCGCACATGTGAGCCTGTTCGCACCAACATTTTTCATGGATACGACCTGTGGGGTGTTTCTTGGTGATGAGAAAACTATTGTTGGTTAGCTATTATTATGTGGTGTGGATATTGTTCAGTGTCTTTTTAATCTTTTGTATTACGTCATTTTGTGGTTGCACGCGTCCACAACACCAAGAAACTACCGATCTGTGACATACCACTGACTAAATATGAAACCGTTTCTAGCTTTCTGATTGGCTCTAATCTTTATGGTATGGAATAGCATAAAACTAAAGATGAAATCCTGTTAGTTTAAGCTCCGTATGGTTTGCTACCTGCACAGTTAACACCATCCCCAGTATATCCTGGCTTACAAGTACAAGTGAAGGAACGCTTGGTGTTGGTGCAGTATGCATCATCGTGGCAGTTATGTAGTCCTGTTTTACACTCATCTACAAATCAGCAAGTGGAAGTTAGGTAAGAATTTGACGTAAAGTAATCCACCGACAAAGTCAGTTTTCAGTTTCAGCCGATCAAGAGTTGTTTAAATGGTTTATTTGCAACAGTTTAAGTGAGTTCAAAATTTTTATAATCTATGAATACTCTTCGTTCAATGTCACCAACCACTGCGTGATTTACTAAAACAAGTTTGTTAAAGGACTTGGAACGTTAGTCTGAAAACTTCAATCAAGAAACTTTACACCCCTAAAGACGCATCGATCGTATAGTGCTGCTATAGGGCTACACTCAGGGGCACCCAATGGATCTGTTCCTCAAAATATCTGTTCTTCAGACCAATTTTTGCTGGCTGGGAGATGTGGAAGAAATAATATGTCCTTGGAAGGAAAGTGTTGCTAAGGAAAAAATGTGTCTGAGGGGATTTGATGTTTAGAATAGTTACTATGTGTTATGGATCAGAAACCCCTCCCTCGCCCCCGCCCCCCTCCCCAAATTTATTTGGGCACACAGTTCAATTTTTCTCAGTGATACCATCTCCATACGCATGCCGTGGGAGAACTGTTTTGCAGTTCCCAACCAACGGCTACCACTTGTTTACGGTGGAGCTGGCGCTTAAAGCAGTGCTTGCACTCGCCTCGGCAGTAAATGTTCTTTGATACGCCAGCAATCCCCCGCTAATTGACCCAACGGCTATGCCAGGCGGATGAGCCCCAATAAAGGCGAACCAGCTGTCCATGGCTGCCACTGCTTAGGTGATATGGTTGTGCGCATGCATAAGGTATTGACCATAACGCAGTGATGGTACGTGTGCTTCAGTGCAGTTAATTGGTATCGTTAAAAATTTAGCCCTCTCATATCACTTGTGCGCTATAACTGAAGCTGTTCTTCATGAAGTTAGTTCCCACTCAGTTTGTTACCAGAGTCCCTTAGGGAGTAGCGCGTTTCACATCGTTTAACAATTTAGAGGATAAATATCCGGGAACAAGATCATTTAAAGACTTGTGAACCATTAGGGCTTTTTCAAGAGAGGATAAAGGGGACAGAGAAAGCATCCCCCATACACACCCTATTCCATAGGTACTTCGTCTCGAGTTATTTTTAGAATCGGGATTAAGTTACCTCGCGCGCTGCGTGGATGTTTCGTGGAGGTTTCGCATGGCTAAACGCCATGCAAAACATGTCGGGCGAAAGGCAATGAAAGTGTAAAGAGATCGAGAGCATTTCTGAATATTGAAGCGAAATGAGTCGGCGCTCACCTGAGAAAAGGGAATCGCTCGACTCTTTGACAACCCGTGAAATCAGTTTAACTCGAAGTTATCGTAACCTCAGTGCTTTAATAAAATGAGAAATTTCGCCGGTCTATTGAAACCGGTCGTTTGTACAATAAAGCAAGTAGCAAGTAATATTCATGTACATGTAATTAGTTTTACAAATTTGAATTTTATTGTAGTTTTTTTAAGTTGTTAAGCGCTGTTGATCAGTGAATGTAAATAGCGCTCTAGAAGTTATTAAATTATTATTATTATAGGACGCCAAGTGTTATTTTTGTTGAATAATAAAAGAATAAATATCAAACCAGAAATTGCTCTCTTCAAACTGTAAATTATAAATGATCCTGAGAGAACATTCACTGTGTTAAGGATTTCCCTGCTGTACTGTTAGCTCTATACAAGAGAGGAAGGGCGATTCTTTTTTAATTTCCGCTTCGCTGACACAGCTTTAGCAGAAATCTCTCTTTAGTCGTTTTCGTCGACAAAACGAATAGCAATATTGCTCTCCGCGGTGTGTATGGGGGATGCTTTCTCTGTCCCCTTTATCCTCTCTTGGGCTTTTTGTATTTGAAACTGAGTGCTCAAGTCTTTCCAATTAAGTTGTTTAAATAAGCGGTTCATCTTGGCATAAGCATCACATCTAGAAAAGGTTAGAACACGAGCAGCACGGTTCTGAAGCTTCTGTAACCTGTCAAACAAAGTTTTTTGACAATTACCCCAGACAATATCACTATAATCGAATTAAGATTGAATGATGAGCGTTGTATATACAATGGAGAGTAGGCGTTGGAACAAAAGCTTTGAGGATCTGTCCCTTGAAATCCAGAGTACAAACCCCACCCACCCACCCCCCCGGGTATCCGCGCGGGATTTTTTTCGTCCCATGAGCGACAACGCTTCCAATGGAAGAGAAGGGGTTCAGAAATGCTTTGTATAACAAAAACGACCCCAACCCTTAAGTTATTTTTACTTGTACATGTACTTAATTATTCATCCCATGGTTTTTTTATCACTCACCTAAACAACTGATTTCAATCTCTCTCATGATCTCTTCCATTTCTTCTCTGTTTCTTTCCTGCTCTTTAATTATCTCTTCTTCTTCTTTAATCATCGGAATGGGACAAACTGCGAAACAGCAAAACAATAAATGAACAGTAATTATAAATCCATAAGTAGGTGGAGCATGATCGTCAGGGTGTAGTCCTGAATAGGACTGTGTCGGGTAGTCATCTTCATAGTCAAAGTCGTTTGTTGTTATAGTCGTTTATTGTTAGTCAAATTGTCTCTTGCCCATAAAGTCACTTCTGTTTTTTGTCAGTTTTGAGTCCGCCATAAGTCGTTTGTACCGTGCCCGTTGACTGCCATTCCAGTGGCTTTTGGTCTAATTTAGTAAGCCAGCTTTTCTAAGATGAGTACTAGTTATGGTAGTCTGTAGAATGCGTAATCTCGGCGTGTCGCAGAGTCCCGGTCGATTTAATGTTTCGTGTGGAAATGGTGCATGTTCAGCAATAAGAAGTGTGATTGTTGGCATCACCATTTCTTGTCGCTGTTAAACTGTGACAAAAGACCGATCGAAACGACCCGAGTATTCATAATCAAATAACAACACGGCTTAACTGACACAAGACCAATCACAATCAGACTTAATTAACCAATCAGGTCAATAACCAGAGTACAATACAGATATCATTAATAATAATAATAATAATAATAATAATAGCACGATTTTCTAAGATACAAATTCATTTAAAATCTATTAAGAAAGTAAAACAGAGGATAAGTCTTGAACGAAGGCGTTTGGCTGGTTTTGAAGTCTTGATCGCACATTTTTTATGTGTAAAAATCATTATTTCATTTTTCTTTACTTGAGAATGATTTTTTTGACAGCTTTCTGTATATGAAACAGCAACAGCAACAGAGTGCTTAAGCATGATGCCTACAAACAGGTGCGCAATAAAATTTTGGTCCTGATGTCATTAGTCATTACCTCCATGGTTTACAACTTCCTGTGCCATCATCACAGCTGGGAACATCATAAAGGAACTGATAACTATCAATGTTGTCATGTCAGCCGTCGTCGAAGCTTGTAAAAAATAAAATAATATTAAATAATATCCATTGACATATAAAAATATTGAATAATATTCTTCGACATTTAAAAACGTCAATGAATTTCGTTGGTGATGGAGAACCGATGCATAACCACGAGTCGGGGTGGAAAGAGGAGGCCATGGAAAATTGCAGTGGGGCTGTGCGCCGTAATATAATTCCTAAATCTCTTACCCTATTTCACACCAAAAAATGTGACTTTCCTTACTCTGTTCTATTTCAGGTTAAAACTGGGGATAAATTCTCTCAAACCTTTTCAGACCAAAAGGCGTATAGCTATACAGCTTATAGCGGAGCTCTTGCGCGCGAAGCGCGCCAGCGGAGCACTATGGGTAAGAAAGTTTGGTAAACTATCCATCCGAGAAAATGTGGTTATGACGTAGCGTACGCCCGCCCGCCCGCCCACGCGTACACACACTTCATGTAAGCCGATGTCAAGTGTCACACTTGTCAGGACCGAGAAATAAATAACAACGGAGACTAATGTCGTTGGAAGAAAAACATGAAAATTATATAGGGGCGGTTAGAAAATGAAGAATGCTAGCGGCTATTAATGTGAAAAAGGAGCGGCAGTGAAAAAATAGAGTGAACAGGAACACAAACATTTCCTCCATAAAACGCGTAAATAGGAAGCTAAAAGAAGTTTCACGTTAGTCGTGTAAAACAACGGTAAGAAAATGTACAAAAAAATACTGCTGCACGTGCAGGGATGTTTTTTTGCTAATTAGAAAAAGAAGTGTGCTGCACGTGCAAACTTGTTTTTTTTTTGCTAATTAGATCTATTGTTCAAGTTGTTTTTAGCGTTCTCGTTGCTTTCAACTTGTCTTTAGTATTCATCGATTTTATATTTTCTTTGAGGAATCTATAAATATTAAAGAGAGCTTCGCTTTTAGCCCTGGCTGAATCTATATATTATACATACCCAACGGGCATAATATAATACGGATAACTATATGGTCCTATCAGTTATATAGCCGGAATAATACCCCGGGGACAACTTAGATAAAGAAGTACCCCCAGGAAATTTATCCGATTACAGACCATTCTTGAGTTTATTGGATCGCACCAAAGTCAATGTCAAAAGCCTGCATTTAAGCTTACTAAGAAAGAGTTGAAACCGCAATTCAAGAACAACTAAAAAACGAAATATGAGACAGTTTTTTTATCTCCCCGATATTGATGTATTTTTAGAGAAAGATCTATGCAGCTGCAGGCTCAAATACGTTTGATTCTAGTACAATTTTCAGAGCTATTTCCAGTCAATAACTCGATCCCTTAATTCACTTATTACATAAAATGCATCGTCCCATAGATGCGGAAACCGTGAAACAGAGAAATCAAAATTGGTCATCTAGGCTAACTATAAGTACTAACCCTACTGATCCACCAGGTATGCAGTGTAGCTGAGTGTATGAGGTCAGACTGAACCCGAGTCTCTCGTTATGCAGATTAACTGATACATCAGTAGAGTCTGCTAACTTGCATGTTGTTGCCATAAACTTTCATTATAACGTAGCTAGAAAATTCGCCAAATCAAATTCAATAGCGCGAGCGTGCTTCATATTCCTATTTAGCACGCTGATGACGTCAATAAACTATTCGTAATTCCTCGAGTTGTTGTGAGTTTAGCACTCCTGAGTCTCCTGAGTGCATCCATACCTCAGCAGTACACGATGAAGCGTTTACCAGGTGTTTTATAGGGAAATTTAAGAGGAAACGTTTCAATTTGCTAACCGATAGGGAAAAGAGGTGAGTGTTGTTGTTGTTGTTGTTGTCATCTCCGCGAGCTGTGCGGGCTATGGCGTGAGCTCATTCTTTGCAAAGTTGTTTTCTCTCAATAACAATTTTTCGGTGAATTACATGATAGTTTTCCGGCACCTAAATATACTTAAATATGGATTTTACAATCATTTTAGAGTAGACTTTCTCTCAGCCTCAGGATAAAAACATAAGCTTAACTGTGAGGAAAAAAAACACAGTCACGTAAACATTGACGCGTACTGCTTTGAGCGTGCCCTACAATAATTGAATTTTAAGTTAACTGCTGCATTGATCGCTTTGATAATGTTATAAAACAATTAGTTCATGCTTCAGCAGTGCGTATGTCGAGATATTGAGCACTTGGGAAGTTTGGAGAGCACTCAAGAGGCTAGAGTTGCACTCGGTTGCGCCTCGTGTTCAATATCTCGACATACGCACGCTGCAACATGAACTAATTGTTAAATGATTTTTGTTCGGTACTCAAAACAAAAATTCCATGCAATACCCGGTGGTTTTCGTTTATTTTATTGAGGGAGTGCAAAATTATTGTCGGTGATGGAGAAACAAGTGGTTTTTCTCTGTTAAAAATGGCTGAAATAAGCACTTTCCGAACGCAATCCAATAACGAACTGAACAGTCTCTGAGAACCGAGAAAAATGCGATAAAATGCGATAAAATAGTAATAATATTACACAAACATTTTAAGTGAAATTCTGAATGGACAGAGTCATAAATAAGAGTGCTTTTATGTACCAACTCTTGAGCGATGAACCGGCCAAATAAAAGAAATAAACTGGTCTACAAGGGATAACCATGCAGCCGTATTTAAAAACCAACAAAGGTAAAGTTTATTTGCTGGCTCTTCCTCAGTCGTATACATGCATCCTACATGAAATAACAAAAACTAGGCAACTGATGCGCTTAAAACATTATGTAATATATCAGACAGTTACTGGATCGAATTAGAAGAAAACAAAATTTCTGAGGACAAAGTCGTAAATAGATAAGTGCTTCTATGAACCAACTCTTGCAAACAATGAATCGCCCAGATAAAGGTGCTCTATACTGGAATAACCTTGCAGTCTAGATACCAACAAAGAAAATACATTTACTGACTCGTATACGCGACGGTCAAAAAAGAAAAAAAGAAAAAGAACTTTAAAAAAAATATGCCAACTGATGCGTAATTTGAAACACAGTCCCCACTTTTCGAAGAAAAAAAAAGAAAAGAAAAAAAATACACATTTTCAAATAAAAGGAATCTTTGATGGAATAAGACTATTCGACTGGCAGACCTCGCCGAGGCATCCAAATTGATGATTGGTCCGTTTCGATCCTATATAGTATGGTGATCCTCACTAAAAAGGACTATCTTTTCAAAACTCGGGGGCACCCAGCGAGTATATTCTGTAAAATAACTGTTCGAAGGAGCAAATATTGCCTAGAAATTTCTAAAGCTTGAGAAGAGCGAAACATTTCTGGATAACCGTTCCATGTTTTCGCACTTTAATATCAAGATATTGCAGAGCATGATCAATGAAATTGTCCCGATCTGCAAGCTTCTGCTGGTAAATCCGCAACCATCGCAGCAGGAAAAGGTCTATTTCGGCAGCTCGAATGTTAAAACCGTCTGAAACATAGCTCCATTCCGTGACAATGAATAAAGAAAGGTTCTAAACAGCCGCAAGGAGAAAACGGACAAGTTTTTGAAGTAAATGAAACACGCGAAAATTATGATGCTGCTGTGCACGCCGTTACACCTTTTTGTTACTAACTCCTTTCTCGTTTGTCAAACTATTTAAAAAATGATTGATGAGTTGCAACTGTATTAAAAAATATTGAGTCGGCACCAGTTAAACCATTTTTAAAGTCCACAACCCCACAACCTCCGCCCCCCTCCCAACTTCACTTGAAAAGAGGTGGATCGGTCCCCGCACTTTGAAAACTGCTCCGCGGGCCCTGGATATATCAGGCAATTATTGAATTAAAAGAAAACAAAATTTAATAACAAAAAAAAATACCGAGATGAGAAGAATTAGAAGATACAATTTGAATTAATCGTATTCGAAAAACACTATTTAAAAATACTGTTTCATCACCCTTTCCGTCAAAGATATATAGTATTCTGATTCCAACTTCTGCTCTGTTTCACATCAGCGAAACTGTATAAATTTAGCCTCGAAATAAAGAACTAAAAACCTGATAGAAATATGAGGTAAGTAAAACTCCTGTAAAGATGGGATATAACAGTTTGCGGACGAAAAAGCATGTAGTCCGTACTGAAAAGCACGACAAAGCAACTAAAGGGTTCAGTTATGTTGCAATAGGGGAAACGCGGGCAAGTAATTCATGGCAGTCTCCATATAGACTCCCTGATATGTTATCTCTTATACCTTGTATACCACTATATATCTTATGTGTACCCATGTTTACCCTAGTAATACTGTATACCCTGTATACCCCTATATATCCTGTGTACCCATGTTTACCCTAGTAATACTGTATACCCTGTATACCCCTATATAACCTGTTTACCCTAGTAATACTGTATACCCTGTATACTCCTATATATCCTGTTTACCCTTGATTACTCTAGTAATACTGTATACCCTGTATACCCCTATATATCCTGTTTACCCTTGATTACCTTAGTAATACTGTATACCCTGTATACCTCTATATAACCTGTTTACCCATGTTTACCCTAGTAATACTGTATACCCTGTATACCCCTATATCTCCTGTTTACCCTTGATTACCCTAGTAATACTGTACACCCTGTATACCCCTATATAACCTGTTTATCCATGTTTACCCTAGTAATACTGTTTACCCTGTCTACCCCTATATATCCTGTTTACCCTAGATTACCTTAGTAATACTGTATACCCTGTATACCCCTATATAACCTGTTTACCCATGTTTACCCTAGTAATACTGTATACCCTGTATACCCCTATATCTCCTGTTTACCCTTGATTACCCTAGTAATACTGTACACCCTGTATACCCCTATATAACCTGTTTATCCATGTTTACCCTAGTAATACTGTTTACCCTGTCTACCCCTATATATCCTGTTTACCCTAGATTACCTTAGTAATACTGTATACCCTGTATACCCCTATATAACCTGTTTACCCATGTTTACCCTAGTAATACTGTATACCCTGTATACCCCTATATCTCCTGTTTACCCTTGATTACCCTAGTAATACTGTATACCCTGTATACCCCTATATAACCTGTTTATCCATGTTTACCCTAGTAATACTGTTTACCCTGTCTACCCCTATATATCCTGTTTACCCTAGATTACCTTAGTAATACTGTATACCCTGTATACCCCTATATAACCTGTTTACGCATGTTTACCCTAGTAATACTGTATATCCTGTATACCCCTATATATCCTGTTTACCCTTGATTACCCTAGTAATACTGTATACCCTGTATACCTCTATATAACCTGTTTACCCATGTTTACCCTAGTAATACTGTATACCCTGTATACCCCTATATATCCTGTTTACCCTTGATTACCCATGTTTACCCTAGTAATACTGTATACCCTGTATACCCCTATATATCCTGTTTACCCTTGATTACCCTAGTAATACTGTATACCCTGTATACCTCTATATAACCTGTTTACCCATGTTTACCCTAGTAATACTGTATACCCTGTATACCCTTGATTACCCTAGTAATACTGTATACCCTGTATACCCCTATATATCCTGCTTACCCATGATTACCCTAGTAATACTGTATACCCTCTATACCCCTATATAACCTGTTTATCCATGTTTACCCTAGTAATACTGTTTACCCTGTCTACCCCTATATATCCTGTTTACCCTAGATTACCCTAGTAATACTGTATACCCTGTATACCCCTATATAACCTGTTTACGCATGTTTACCCTAGTAATAATGTATATCCTGTATACCCCTATATATCCTGTTTACCCTTGATTACCCTAGTAATACTGTATACCCTGTATACCTCTATATAACCTGTTTACCCATGTTTACCCTAGTAATACTGTATAACCTGTATACCCTTGATTACCCTAGTAATACTGTATACCCTGTATACCCCTACATATCCTACTTACCCATGATTACCCTAGTAATACTGTATACCCTCTATACCCCTATATAACCTGTTTATCCATGTTTACCCTAGTAATACTGTATACCCTGTATACCCCTATATAACCTGTTTACCCATGTTTACCCTAGTAATACCGTATACCCTGTATACCCCTATATATCCTGTTTACCCTTGATTACCCTAGTAATACTGTATACCCTGTATACCCCTATATAACCTGTTTACACATGTTTACCCTAGTAATACTGTATACCCTGTATACCCTTATATATCCTGTTTACCCTTGATTACCCTACTAATACTGTATACCCTGTATACCCCTATACAACCTGTTTACACATGTTTACCCTAGTAATACTGTATACCCTGTATACCCTTATATATCCTGTTTACCCTTGATTACCCTAGTAATGCTGTATACCCTGTATACCCCTATATAACCTGTTTACCCTTGATTACCCTAGTAATACTGTATACCCTGTATACCCCTATATAACCTGTTTACACATGTTTACCCTAGTAATACTGTATACCCTGTATACCCTTATATATCCTGTTTACCCTTGATTACCCTAGTAATGCTGTATACCCTGTATACCCCTATATAACCTGTTTACCAATGTTTACCCTAGTAAAACTGTATACCCTGTATACCCTGTATACCCCTATATATCCTGTTTGCCATTGTGTTATAATTATCCTCAACATGAAGGCTCGAACTCGGATAACTTCGAAGAGAAGAGTGTGAAAACAATAGCTACACTTGTAAATCACACTTGTACAAGTTTTATAAAAACATTAACCCCTAGCTATATTTCACCCCACTTTCCAGTCATTTTTATCCGAATTTCCTTGCCCGTGACAAGAAAGAGTCACTGAAATTTACGCCCGAAATTTACCTAGATAACTTGATTTCTCAGGTTCTTTTAACTCCACTGGGATGCCCTCATGTTACTGAGAAAAACGCTAGTTTAAAACAAATTTTGATTTTCATTGGTGAATCGAACAGGTCACGTTTTCTTATATAAAAAATGCCTAATCATGTTAGCATTTCTGATAAATTTTCTCTGTACCATACACTGAAGTGCTGAAAAACTGATCAGTTTTAACATGGCAATCGACTGCGATAACTCGAACAGTTTCTCGTTTCCCTTCAGAGTTCTAGTTCCGGGGTTTCTGATCCTACTGATGGTTGAAAATAATCAGTGATTTATATATATTTAACATTATTTCAAATATTTAATTTAAAAAGGAACCATAATTTAATTCAAGTAGCTTGTGCAATACTGTAATACTTTGTTATAGTCATGCAAATAAAGCTTATTGCTGTTGTTGTTATTGTAATAAATTACTGCACATAGAAGATGTCCCAAGAGAGTGATTTTAAAACCTAATAATCAGTTCCTTGGCCCCTTGATCATTACCTGCATGGTCTCAGTCTAACCGCGCCGGTAAAGGGTTTCGGGCTGTTAGCTAGCTGTTTTTACTTTGTAAAGAGGGCAAGCATGCGCACTGTGTTACAACGTGTCTTTGAACAGCATAAAAGAGTCCCGTAAATTAGATCCCGTATAAATATTTGGGATTGTTAGCAACACTCTCCGTTGCAAGGTGTGCGTTCAAAAATAAACTAAGATGTTTTAGAATAAACGTGCGCAGTCGAGCTGTCGTTTCTGTAAACCGACTATGCAGGGAAATTACGAAATTGGTAAAACGGATTGGAGCGGAATCAAATTGTGGTCCACTATTTCAGACCCTCAACCGTCTTTCCAATGTTTTACTGTGATTCATCATATAGTTACATTTTCCATTGAAAAATGGTGGTGTACTGAAATTTAGGACCGAGCAGGCAAACAGGTGCGACTTAAGGACCTCCGGAAAGCCGTTGGACAACCAAACCCAATGCCAGGGGGATTCTAGCAGGTGCATGCTGACATCCGTTCACAAACTTCCTAATTTGGTTGTCCAAAATGCAATACCTCCGCTTTAGATCTTTAATTTTTGCGACAATGAATAAAATTAATTAGACCAAAAGACAAAAGAAAGTAAGTCGGAGTAAGGTGACAAAAATGAGCTTTTGAAGCCCTTGTCGAACAAGCCATTCGTCTACAAAAGATACTGAGTCATTAACACGTAACAAAAAAGTTGTCCTTGTATCACTCAAAGAGTGATCATACAGGCATAAAAAGATACCCGACTTTTTCTATACAATGGAAAGGATATATATATACAAAGGATATACAAGGGTATACAGGGTGGGTATACAGGGTGTACAGTATTACTAGGGTATATGGGTAAGCAGGACATACAAGGGTATACCAGGTATACAGTATTACCAGGATAAACATGGGTACACAGGATATAAAGGGGTATACAAGGTATACAGTATTACTAGGGTACAAGAGACTATTAATGGGTACACAGGATATATAGGGGTATACAGGGTATACAGTATTACTAGGGTAAACATTGGTACACAGGATATATAGGGGTATACAGGGTATACAGTATTTTTAGGGTAAACATGGGTACACAAGGTATATAGGGGTATACAGGGTATACAGTATTACTAGGGTAAACATGGGTACACAAGATATATAGGGGTATACAGGGTATACAGTATTACTAGGGTAAACATGGGTACACAAGGTATATAGGGGTATACAGGGTATACAGTACTATTAGGGTAAACATAAGTGCACAAGGTATATAGGGGTATGCAGGGTATACAGTACTACTAGGGTAAACATGGGTACACAAGATATATAGGGGTATACAGGGTATACAGTACTACTAGGGTAAACATGAGTACACAAGATATATAGGGGTATACAGGGTATACAGTATTACTAGGGTAAACATGGGTACACAAGGTATATAGGGGTATACAGGGTATACAGTACTATTAGGGTAAACATAAGTGCACAAGGTATATAGGGGTATGCAGGGTATACAGTACTACTAGGGTAAACATGGGTACACAAGATATATAGGGGTATACAGGGTATACAGTACTACTAGGGTAAACATGAGTACACAAGATATATAGGGGTATACAGGGTATACAGTATTACTAGGGTGATCAAGGGTAAACAGGATATATAGGGGTATACAGGGTATACAGTATTACTAGGATGATCAAGGGTAAACAGGATACATAGGGGTATACAGGGTATACAGTATTACTAGGGTAAACATGGGTACACAGGATATATAGGGGTATACAATATTGCACTAATATATTAGGGAGTCTATATGGAGACTGCCATGAATTACTTGCCGAAACGCGCCATCTTTCGATGCAATACAAAGAAAAACTGGTTTTGTTCAAGATTTCGGTCTACACACCGGTCTTCGCACATATTTTTAAGGCACAGTAAAACCTAAGGCTAGGGCAATTTCAAATGTAAGTGAAAAAAATACAGTGAAGGCTTTCAAAGTTGACCGTCACAACCTGCAAATTCCTATTTCTTATGACACTGATGCACAATTCTCATTTCCAATCCCACGCTCCGCCACTTTTTAGACAGTTAACTATAGACCACACTTTCTATGGGTTTACCGGCGTGATAACCCACTTGGGATGTTGGGAGAACACGAGAAAAGGTTGTAAACCACGAGCCGAAGGCGAGTGATTTACAAGCTTTTCGAGTTTATTGTGTTTATCGAGTTTATTGTGTTTATAAAATAACTTTTAGTAGAATGTAGTCTTTTAGGTAAGAAATATAGTTTTGGTACCTTGATCAAATCATTTCTTCTCTCTAAAGTCATCATAAGCCAATCATGACTCACGATTTAATAGCGCTGAACTTTCTCAAAACTCAGTTCAGTCAAACAACAAACAGCAGCACTTCAAAACACGAGTTTTTGCACTCATTACATGATAACTTATGAAAGCTGTTTTACAAGAAAAGTAAACATTTATTCATGCGAACGTACAATGAAAGGATACGTTCATGGTTTGTTTACTACAGAAGTAGAAATTAATTGAACGTCAGACTGTACGCAGCTGTATTTTGTTGAGTCGATCCGTAAGAATTTTGTGCTTACAGACGGAACTGGCAGCTATTGTAATGGAGGACTTCATTCCCATTTTACAAGCCGCAGTGGTTTAACACCTGTTTTCTGGACTTTATTATGATTAAGAAATGTTGCGGTAACGACGTGGCTGCATTTGCGAAGTTGTCGCATGTAACTTTATACGCACGTACAGCGACCGATGGAAATATGTCAGTGGTGGAGAAAGGTTTCTTTGCCGTAGCCACATATTGGCGTTAATATTTGACGATTTGTAAAGTCAGGTGGTTTGAGGTAGGTTATGGGATCGATATCACCGAATAATTTGTACAAATGTTGGAAAAAACCAGCCCGAAACTCTGACATCGTTCATCATCGTTGGCAGCTTGTTTACAACCTACAGCGGCCGATTTTGTACCATATCTTGATCAGAGATCTCTTTTTGGAACAATTTCTTTCATTAAGGAATTTAATTTTGACATAAAATAAATCAAGAATGCTAAAACTATCCGTTTTGTTGCTGGTTGGCTCATGGTTAAGTCTTCCTGGAGACTTTCTACACCAGAAATTCACACAGTTGTTGTCTTTCTCTGCGATTTGGCATCGTCGTGAAATGTAAACTGCTTTCCAGCTTTAATTTTGTACTTTATTACTTCTAAAGCTATGGCAGTAATAAAATGTGGAAACCAACGCTTTTGATATTAAGAAGGGCTGGGTAAGTAACTTGTTCTGTTTTTTAGCCTTTCTAAAATCATTGTTTGCAGATCGATAGCCGATTTTGTCAATGGCTCGTGGTCCAGATGTCTTTTTCTATGGGTTTACCGGTATAATAAACCATAGGTTTTTGACCAATCAGATCACGCGTACTATCTCAGTTATTTTATAAACTTCAATAACTTTATATTTCGTTTTTATAGACTTATATGTTTATTATTGTGTATGATTATTTTTAATCATAAGCTGCCTGAAGTATATTTAAAAGTTATTTTAAGCCTGTTTCTAATATTCATTTATCTTATATTAGAGATGCCCACTCCAATTATTTTCTTCCCAAATTATGGCGAATTTTCTGTTCGCTTTACTGGAAATGCTCAGTCGTTGCTACTGGAACGAGTGAATAAATAAAAATAGTACCTTCGTAGGAGTCAATTTAAAGGGAAATTAAGCCGACTATTACAACTGTCAAAACTATATTTGATCTAACTCTAGCGATTTTGATCATTTTAATGTCTAAAGGCGCTATATTAAGTGAATAAATTATTATTATTACTATTATTACTATCTTTTATAGTTTCTGTTGTGTACATGCCTGTCTCACGAAATGCAAATACTTATTGTTTTCATTAATTTCTGTTTCTTTCATTGGAAAGAGAAATAAACCTGACTTGACCTGATACGACTTCACTCACTCAAACTTAACCAGTCGCATTAATAATTCATTGATGAGCCGTGACGTACCTTACATAAAAGTAAATACTACAATGTTGTTTGGCTTTACAAAAGTAACTCACAATTTCAACTGACTACTTTCACCCAAAGTTAAAATGGCCCCATCAGTCCAAGTCGCAAATTCAACTCGTTCTCTAGCAATTTACAACTCGTTAGCCTGAGTACTAAGGATTAAGCATTTCTGGGGAGAAAAAGCTAGCTAGAAAGAAATGGAAAAGGTCTTTTAAGTCCTGACCCTAATGTATCGGTCAAATCGAAGCTTCAACATGCCCCCCCTGGGCATACCCCGGGCATTTGACACCTTTGCCGTCCCGGGGAGGAGGGAATTTGATTATCAGAGTCTTCCAGGGGGTTGGGAATTTGATCCCCATGCTTTAGGGGTGGGGAATTTGAACTGCACCCTCGATTTCATGTAAAATCTTTGGCGTGGCGAGCTATGGGGGACGCGGTGTTAGAGGATTTTCGTGGAAAAGATTGTGCCTTTGTGGCCAATTGGTTACGAGGAAAGGGCTTAAACAAGCTTTGTGGCGTATTTGAAGTATTTAAATTTTAAAATTTTTAATATTGGATGCAGGCTTTGAATGTATAAATGTATTTTATTGTTGTGTTTACAATGAAATACAATACCTATACCGGCGATTCAATACAACAACATAAAATAAAATAGAATAAAATAAAAAGCTCAGGTCAACTACTTTGACCTACTGCAAGTATGTTAATTAATAAGGTGAGCGATGATGCATGTCAGTGAAATGGTCATGATGCGGTAATCTCAATAGGTGGGATCTTTTTTATAGAACGCTTTGTATGTTGCATGACGAAGAAAAGGTGAGCATTCAGTGACCTTGTAGCAGCAATTTCCGCCGCTTTGCACGAGACTTTTGTTCGTAGTAAATACGCTAACGCTGTTTCTCAGTTTTTGTTATATTTATAAAGATTTTGTTCGACAACTGCGAGTGAAGGCGTTTCCGCCGTCCTTCTGTCATTTTTGTACCTGTGAAATGTCCCCGGGGTGGGGGCATTTGATCACCTGAATGGACCCCAGTGTGGGGCATTTGAACGGCATTTTGGCCCGGGTAGGGGGGAACTTGAACAATAATTTTCAAAAAAGTCAAATGCCCAGGGGGTTGCCCGGGGGGGGGGGGAATGTTGAAGCTTCGATTTGACCGATACATAAAAGGTGAATATTTCACATACAGCACACTTGTGGCCGTTGGACATGAATATGTCCTCTGTCAGGATGATCTATATCAAAATTGATAGATGATAACGAAATATTGTAGTTACGAACATCTCTATCTGCCATTCTTGTTAAAAAGTTTTATATCGTACGCACCTCAAATTTTTCAGCTCCTTTGATCGGTTGTATGTTTACCAACTTTTGGTGTCAAAAAGCTTCTTAATTCTGAGCAAACTTGTCTGAGTAGGTTGCTAATGAAGATTTTTTATAAATTACTTGAATGGTTTGGTCAATAAAGCAAAAAAAATTTAAAGCAATTAAAACTCAAAGATAACGTTCAATACAGGATATGTTTCATTTTTTTTTTTTTTTTGGAACGTCAAAGATCCCCAATTTAGAACAATTAGAGACATGACTAAGAAACTTAAACGCAGAAATTCAATGTTTGTCAGACCGGCGGCGCCAGCAGTTAATTTTATTTATTGCTTGTATGTTGATAAAATGTTTGACCAAAAACAGCGGGCAATA
>OZ037781.1:23797963-23815463 GCA_964035525.1 Porites cylindrica | reverse complement strand
GTCTTTACGTCATCCTAACCATTTCGTACTTGCGGGCGCAAACAATAGAAACCTCATCATTACCTACCGATTCCTCGCGGCCCCTGTCCAAGCAAATCGAGATTTTTTCTATATTGACTGTGTGACTAAATATTTCAACTGTAAGTACTTTCCTTAATATACGCGCAAGTTCACCGGCTAGAGTGCCTCCTCGGGATTTCGCCTTCTGGGCGAAATCCCTGCAGGGGCAATAAGTACTAACCCTACTGATCCACCAGGCATGCAGTGTAGCTGAGTGTATGAGGTCAGACTGAACCCGAGTCTCTCGTTATGCAGATTAATTGATACCAAGAGCCATAATGGCTCTTGTTGATACATCAGTAGAGACTGCCTAACTTATATGTTGTTGCCATAAACTTTCAATGATTTTTGTTCTGTATTCAAAACAAAAATTCCATGCAATACCCGGTGGTTTTCGTTTATTTTATAGAGGGAGCGCTAAATTAATATCGGTGATGGAGAAACAAGTGGTTTTTCTCTGTTAAAAATGGCTAAAATCAGCACTTTCCCAACGCAATCCAATAACGAACTGAACAGTCTCTGAGAACCGAGAAAAATGCGATAAAATAGTAATAATATTACACAAACATTTTAAGTGAAATTCTGAATGGACAGAGTCATAAATAAGAGTGCTTTTATGTACCAACTCTTGAGCGATGAACCGGCCAAATAAAAGAAATAAACTGGTCTACAAGGGATAACCATGCAGCCGTATTTAAAAACCAACAAAGTTAAAGTTTATTTGCTTGCTCTTCCTCAGTCGTATACATGCATGCTACATGAAATAAACAAAAACTAGGCAACTGATGCGCTTGAAACATTGTGTATTTTTATATAGACACGAGTGTTTTACTAAAAGATGTACCGCTCGTAAAATTCGTAAAAACTACATCCGGGACACGAGTGGTTTATTTTCCATAATCTCACACGTGAGTTTATCGATGACGTAATTTCGGTAATTTCCCTGTATTATTTTATTGATGTCTTTTTGTCTATATAATAAAAAGAACATTACATGGCGGCTTGAAGATATGAATTTTATTTTCTCTTGGCAAAAACAATATTTTACGAACAAGCGCAGCGAGTGAGTAAAATATTGTTTTGCCACTCGAAAATAAAGTTCATATCTTCGCGCCACCGTGTAATATCCTCTATATATATCAGGCAGTTACTGGATCGAATTAGAAGAAAACAAAATTTCTGAGGACAAAGTCGTGAATAGATAAATGCTTCTAAAACCAACCCTTGCAAGCGATGAATCGGCCAGATAAAGGTGCTCTATATTGGGATAACCTTGCAGTCTAGATACCAACAAAGAAAATACATTTACTGACTCGTATACGCGACGGTCAAAAAAGAAAAAGAACTTTAAAAAAAAGTAGACAACTGATGTGTTATTTGAAACACAGTATTATATCAGGGCCCATGCTGGGGGAGGCCTCTGCCTTACCCCCCCCCCCCCCCCCCCCAACTTTTTGAAAAAAAAAAAAAGAAAAAGAAAAGAAATACACATTTTCAAATAAAAGGAATCTTTGATGGAATAAGACTATTCGACTGGCAGACCTCGCCAAGGCATCCAAATTGATGATTGGTCCGTTTCGATCCTATATCATATGATGATCCTCACTGAAAACGACTATCTTTACAAAACTCAGGAGCACCCAGCGAGTATATTCTGTAAAATAACTGTTCGAAGGAGCAAATATTGCCTAGAAATTTCTAAAGCTTGAGAAGAGCTAAACATTTCTGGATAACGGTTCCATGTTTTCGCACTTTAATATCAAGATATTGCAGAGCATGATCAATGAAATTGTCCCGATCTGCAAGCTTCTGCTGGTAAATCCGCAACCATCGCAGCAGGAAAAGGTCAATTTCGGCAGCTCGAATGTTAAAACCGTCTGAAACATAGCTCCATTCCGTGACAATGAATAAAGAAAGGTTCTAAACAGCCGCAAGGAGAAAACGGGCAAGCTTTGAAGTAAATGAAACACGCGAAAATTATGATGCTGCTGTGCACGGTTACACCTTTTTGTTACTAACTCCCTTCTCGTTTGTTAAACTATTTTCAAAAAATGATTGATGAGTTGCAACTGTATTAAAAAATATTGAGTCGGCACCAGGTAAACCATTTTTAAAGTCCACAACCCCACAACCTCCCACCCTCCCCCAACTTCACTTGAAAAGAGGTGGATCGGTCCCCGCACTTTGAAAACTGCTCCGCGGGCCCTGGATATATCAGGCAATTTTTGAATTAAAAGAAAACAAAATTTCATAACAAAAAAAAATACCGAGATGAAAAGAATTAAAGATACAATTTGAATTTATCATATTCGAAAAACACTATTTAAAAATACTGTTTCATCACTCTTTCCGTCAAGGATGATTCTGATTCCAACTTCTGCTCTGTTTACGTCAGTGAAACTGTATAAATTTAGCCTCGAAACAAAGAACTAAAAACCTGATAAAAATATGAGGTAAGTAAAACTCCTATAAAAAGATGGGATAGAACAGTTTGCGGACGAAAAAACGTGTAATTCGTACTGAAAAGCAGGACAAAGCAACTAAAGGGTTCAGTTATGTTGCAATAGGGGAAACGCGCCATCTTTCGATACTATACAAAGAAAAACTGGTTTTGTTCAAGATTTCGGTCTACACAGTCTTTGCACATATTTTTAAGGCACAGTAAAACCTAAGGCTAGGGCAATTTCAAATGTAAGTGAAAAAAATGCAGTGAAGGCTTTCAAAGTTGACCGTCACAACCTGCAAATTCCTATTTCTTATGACACTGATGAACAATTCTCATTTCCAATCCCATGCTCCGCCACTTTTTCAACAGTTAACTATACTTCAATGACTTTATATTTCGTTATTATAGACTTATGTTTATTATTGTTTATGATTTATTTGAATCATAAGCTGCCTGAAGTATATTTGAAAGTTATTTAAAGCCTGTTGCTAAGTACCCTGCGAGCAGAGGCTACATTTTCGCGGTATAAGATGGCGAGCGAAAAGTAGCCTCTGCCGACAACCGTTCAATTTTCTATCGTGCATGCGCAAAATTCGTCACGCGATTCGCAAGCAACTGGTTCGTCAAATCTGCGTGAGTTTCGCGGAAATCAAAATTGCGAAAACTACTTGCGAACAACTCTCCTCGAGCTTTTGTGTTGTTTTTCTGCTTTGCCCGTCTGGTTTTAAGTATTTTAGCCGCAAAATTTCCTCGGATCGTCTTTTGAAAAAGCATTATGTTACCAACTGTAGCAAGTCCTGTCTGATTTGAGGGGAGCACATTTAACTCCAAACGGCAGTTTTTTCCGGCTTATTGGTATAGGTAATACACTCACGTTAAAGACGTTTTTAAGCCAGAGCAAGAGATCATATTATGATCTCTCGGCTAGAGTTAAACGATCCTAACGCCTTTGTAAAAATTGCTACAGACGCATTGATGATATATATAAAAAGCTGGAAAAATGTTCTGAAACGTTTTATGGAGCGCTGGTTTAACCCATAAACGACTATTCTCCCGGCGTGTTTTAAGGAAGTTTTCATTTCAAAAACGATAGTTCCATGACCATTTAAGCAGTTAACTCAAGGTGCAAATGAGCTTTCGAAAATTTTCTTATTTTTAATCTATAACAAGCTTTACCAGTAAACCATAGTTTTGCCCAAAGTGAAAAATGAAATTCGCCGACAACCCTACGCAGAAGTGATGCGTGAAATAAATTGGATGCAGTAGTCTCACGATTGCGTTTTAAACTAATGTTATGAATGAACATAGACAAAACAATAGTCAGACAAACTATTTATCGAAAAATTTTATTCGAAAACCCATAATTTTATCCTTAAAAGCAATTCGCGTAACACTAACTGGGTCGTGTATCCTTTTACGCAAGTAAAAGCGGCCGAAGACATCAAATGTCAAAGCCAAAATCCGTCTCAAATCGTATAAAACATCTATGACACAACTATAAACGCTTAAATTTCCATTTAAAAACGGAATTTCCTTGACCATTAATGTGCAAATTGTACCTGAAAATCTTTAAAAACGTTGCCGCTTTGGCTTCTTTTCAGAACAGGACAAGCGTTCCACAGTGAAGATTAACCAACCAGTTTGAAGTTCTTGAGGGCGAATCCTTGTTCAGCTAAAAGCTTCTTTTCTTCTTTTTCCACTAAAAGAAAACTTATCGATGATTCTTTTGAACTTTCCGGTTCCGATCTGTGTCTTAAAACAGAGCATTTAGCTTGCATTGAGAGGCGACACAACAAAATCACCGCAGTATCCATTTTCTTTTCCTGGCAAACAAGAACTACCATCTGATAAATTAACGATCTTTACCCAATCCCGTAAGAAGCACCGGTAGTAAGCTTGTTTTGGTATTCAAACAGCTTTACAATACAGAGCTTTCTCAAGTTGACGATGCTCTTCTAAATACACAAACAGGGATTTTTGAACTTTTTTCGTTGCTACGCTTGAGCCGGGTTCGCATGCGAGAATTTGGCGGGAAGGGATGCATGAAGGCGCAATAATGGTCAGCGTTCATTCGCTGACGTAATACTCACGCAAGGTTCTAAACCGGTCAAGAACAGGTAAAAACCCGATTTTTTTAATTTATTCCTCCAGAACGGTTGTCGGCAGAGGCTACTTTTCGCACGCCAGCTCATACCGCGAAAATGTAGCCTCTGCTCGCAGGGTAGTTGCTAAGATTCATTTCTTTTATATTAGAGATGCCCACTCCAATTATTTTCTTCCCAAGTTATGGCGAATTTTCTGTTCGCTTTACTGGAAATGCTCAGTCGTTGCTACTGGAACGAGTGAATAAATAAAAACAGTACCTTTGTAGGAGTCAATTTAAAGGGAAATTAAGCCGACTATTACAACTGTCAAACTATCTTTGATCTACCTCTAGCGCTTTTGATCATTTTAATGTTTAAAGGCGCTATATTAAGTGAATAAATTACTATTATTATTATTATTATCTTTTATAGTTTCTGTTGTCTACATGCCTGTCTCACGAAATGCAAATACTTATTGTTTTCATTAATTTCTGCTTCTTTCATAGGAAAGAGAAATAAACCTGACTTGACCTGATACGACTTCACTCACTCAAACTTAACCAGTCGCAATTCTAATTCACTGATGAGCCGTAACGTACCTTATATATAAGTGAATACTCCAATGTTGTTTGGCTTTACAAAAGTAACTCACAATTTCAACTGACCACTTTCACCCAAAGTTAAAATGGCGCGATCAGTCCAAGTCGCAAATTCAACTCGTCAGCCTGAGTACTAAGGATTAAGCATTTCTGGGGAGAAAAAGAGAGAGAAGCGGAAAAGGTCTTTTAAGTCCTGACCCTAACAGGTGAATATTTCACATACGGCGCACTTGTGGCCGTTGGACATGAATATGTCCTCTGTCAGGATGATCAAAATCGATAAATTATTACGAAATATTGTAGTTACAAACATCTTTATGTGCCATTCTTGTTAAAAAGTTTTATAGCGTACGCACCTCAAACTTTTCAGCTCCTTTGATCGGTCGTATGTTTACCAACTTTTGGTGTAAAAAAGCTTTCTTAATTCTGAGCTTGTCTGAGTAGATTTCCAATGAAGATGTTTTGATAAATTACGTGAATGTTTTGCTCAATAAAGCAAATAAAGGATATGTTTAAATATGTTTTCAGGAACGTCAAAGAGCCCCAAATTAGAACAATTAGATACATTACTGAGAAACTTACGCAGAAATTGTCAGGTGGCGCCAGCAGCTAATTTTAATCATCGCTTATAAGTTGATATAATGTTTGACCAAAAACAGCGGGCAATAATCTCGTATTTCAGTATTACTGACGTTGGCAGTACGGAGTACCATTAAAAACGCCAACATATCTATTATTTGTTATTACTCCATTTTTTCCGATCCTGTCCATAAATTGTTAAATTCCGCCATCTGGTCGCAAAGAGACAACTGCAGTTTGCTTTAACAAATACATAGTTTATTAAACTTATATGATTGATGTGTTATGGTCAACTTAACAGCGACGCGATACAGAATTTGTTGTCTTTTTTACCCGTTTTCTTTTTAACTCACTTCCCTTTGGCATAGTATAAAATCTGGACTGGACTCTGGACTCCAGATTTTTTCTCAAGATTTTTAAATGAAAAAAAAAAAAGAGAAAATTCAATTGTTTTTAAAAAAGGAAAATGAAATGAGAATAAAAAATTTTAAAACTTTCAAAAAATAGCGAGCGCCGAAGTACTTTTTAATGTATTTTCTTGTATTAAATCTCGCTATATTTATGCGAAGGAGAAAAAGTTTATTTTGGGCGAGACGAGGAGTGTGCGACGAATTCTTCTATTCCTGCCCTCAAACGAACGGCAAAGCATTATTCATCGCGCGTAAATACGTCCCATTGTTAATCGAAAGGAACTAGAAGGATTTTAAAATTCGTCTGTCAATTCAAAAGTTCTGTTACGAAAACTGAGCAGTGCGAACTGTGTCGAACTGTGTCAAGTGTCGAGCGTCTGGCAAATAATAATGGAAATCCGACTGTCTGCGGCATTAACCAGGACAAATTATACCATCTCGCGAGGCAGTCTAACTTGGCTTCGCCAGAATTTCCGGTCATAAACCCTCCTTTCAATTATAACTCCTGCGTAACTAAATTCAAAACAAAACTCCAGAAAGTGACATGAACAATAATGAAGCCCAAAGTGCCTTGCATAATGTTATGTTTTTATCAGGCGGCATGTCACCTAATTATCGCGCGGTCTCAGTCGGTACTGCCATCGAACTGATCAAAAGTGAAGAAAGGACAGACAGACATGTTTATTTATTTATAATCTGGTGAGGGTGAACTTATCAACGGATAAGAAAGATAGAAAGTTATTAAATAAAACAGCTTCGAAGTAAACCAAAATAGATGGAACATAAATGTATTTTTTCTTGCATAAACTGTAGAAACATAACAATAACTATTAAAACCTAATAATTAGGTGGCATGCCGCCTGATAAAAAGATAAGTTGACACTATCCAGTATGATGTGAACACCTATCCGATATGTAACTCTTCACTTTAGAGATCGGCGCTGCGCAGCTTCGCTCCGTTGCAGAAATCGCGCCGAAATCACCGTCGTTATGTGTGAACAGAAGCCCTAGCGTCCGTTATGATTTTCGTCGGTCCCAGCACCAGTTTTGAGGATCGCCGAAGAAAAGAGAGTTCGACAGAGTTCCCAAACCAACACCCCAAAACTTTGGAAAGAAGGGTGAGAGAGATAAGTTGTATTGGAATATACCAATGAATGTCGCTCTTAAGGAAGAAGGAGGATGTTTTTTATCTACACATGGATTGTTTTCAATTAAGATAAAAGTCAGTTTTAACGCGGAAATTTTCTCAATGCGCGTGCCTTATCGGCTTATTCTCGATTGGTTGCTTATTTTGACGCCCAAGGAAGTGACGTCATTTTAGAAACAAAAATCAAAGAGATCAAAATCAATCTCACGTCAAGGGAAAAGATTACCCAAGCAAAATTCAAACAATTTATGAATTTTATATTCTACAAATGAGGTAATTATTATTTTATAAGTAAGGTTATTGTCGTCAGCAACATTGGCAAAGATGCTTGAGATAGCGTGTCAGCGATAACAAGGGTGAAGCCCTTGCGATCCTCTACCCTGAAGCTGTAAGGCATGCTTTGCAGACGACGGGGAGCAAGTGCACGGGAACGCTTGAAAATCGCCTCCAAGGGCTTATGATTGGAATGTACTGTGATGTCTCCTTTGCCAAAAAGCAATTGATCGAACTCCTTAAAGGCATGGACGATAGTCAGGGTCTCTTTCTCAATCAATTTTATGCGTATTTCTGTTCTGTGGGCTCGCAGTAGAGAACTCAAACTGTAGGCAACAGTTTGTCACTCAATTTAAGAAATATGTGATGACACTAGATTTGATTCTCTAAGTGCTATTTAATCCCTGGGTCGACGGCCCGGCGCAATTTCCACTCTTAGTTTTCTCCCGCGTTTATTTACAGGTTAGGAATTTTTATTATAGCAATGGTTATGTTCTGATGCCCTTTTTAATGTCAGCCCACTTCAGCTATAAAGAGCAAGGGGTTAAAGCAGTATGCCCAGCCTTTACCCATAGGAATAACTTTTATCGGGATCAAGCACTACTACAATTATGTGCCAGACAGAATGGCCTGATAGAAGGTGACGGTCGTACGCCCTATGAATGATAGAGACATGGGAAAACAGAGAAAAAGTGTTTTTTTTTTTTTTAGCAATGCATTTAATCAACTTATTTTCTTTAATTTCTACCTGTTGTATAAGCGTTTTAAAATCCATTGATTTTTGTCGAGCGTGAACTGGAACCAGGTTGTTTGATACTCATTGCATCAAGATGTAGCCCATGGCTCTAATATCTCTACCGCCATTGTCTGGATGTTTTGAAAGTTTTTCTTATTCTGGGCAATCTGAGGTGCACTCAGGAACGATGACTACGTGTTGCGTAGTGAACGGGAACATGGACCAGTCAGGGGATCCGGGTAATCAATATTGTATGACAAAACATGGCTCTTCCTACCCTCCGATAGTCTACTGTTTGCGCGTGAGCGGTGTTTGGAATTATCCAATGGATGACCGTATATAAAATGATCGCGTTCACCACGCAACACGGAGGCATCGAGGTTCCTGAGCGCACGTCAGATTGCCCAGAACCAAACACTTTCAAAAAAATTTCCCACAAAACACAACGCAATGCCCCTGACGAGGGGAAAAGATAAGAGACTGACCTGGCCTTAAGGATTTGGCGCTCTCATGACAGGTGAATCGGTGCGCGGTTCTTTGATGCGGGAGAGATTTGTAAGCTGAGACTGCAAACAGTCACCTGCCTTGCTTCGCTTTATCTAGGAAAACAACACCGAACAAACAACGAGCCGCAAAACAGTATAAAGTGGCCATGAATTGAGCACAAGTTACACAGAAAAACCAACAAAACAACAGACCCAAGTTTCCGTAAGTACAATTTATTCCTATATTTATGCCTATATTTCTACGTTTGAACAACTACATCGAATTTCTCAAAGAAAGTCTTTAAATCGTTGTACTATGCAAACCAGTATCGACACTAGCGGTAATTTATGCACCGAACTTGGGTCGCCTGTAGTTTAAAACGGAAAAAATGGTGTACGAGACGTACATTTAATGCCTTGCTGTATTCATTTTGAGTAGAAACCAACTAGCATACTATCTCGACCTCTGCAATGTGACTGGCTAACATACTCACTATCTATTGATACGTAGTGAGAAGCGCGTCGGTATTTTGAGCAAAAACAAACAGAGATCGGCGTGGCGCAACTTCGTTCACAGAAAATCACCGTTGTTATGTGTGAACAGAAGCCTTAGTGTCCGGTATGATTTTCGTGCCGGCACGACTAAGCTATCCAGCATTGTGTGAACATAGCCTAAGTTTCGATAAGATGGGAAAAGATTCCATAATCTGAACTAGCCATGAACTCTTTATTTGTTATCCGTAGGCGTTAGTTTGATTCTGTCAACAGTTGTTTTGGATGTTATGGCTTATTTCCCACAAAAGTTGAATTAGTAATATATGGACAAGTGGCACAATTTTGTCCACAGCAGAAGCAGCCTGGCGGAAAATGATTGGTGGAGATAACGGGTAGTTGTGCTTTAACTAAAATGTCACGAAGATTAGGGTTACGTCTGTAAGCAACAAAAGGCGGTTGCTTAAATACGTCTTTGCAACGGTTAGAAGAATGTTTGCGTAGGATATTAGAAATGCGTGGAAGTGCTGGGTTATATAAGACAACAAATGGTACAACATCGTTAGAAGCTTTAGGTTTAGTCTGTAACGCGTTAGTACGAGAAATATTAGCAGCGCGTAGGAACTGTTCTTCTAGGAAATTATAATTATAACCACGAGCAAGGAGATATGTTTTAAGTTCATTAATGCGATGTTTAAACTAAGCCTCTGTAAAGCAGATACGGCGCCAGGCTCCTTTCGCTGTGGACAAAATTGTGCCACTTGTCCATATATTACTAACGGCCTCACACGTTATACCTTTTACGCTACAGGTGAAACACGCTCAATCACTTCACACATTACTTGTAACACTAAAAACGTGATCTACACGGTTCAATGTAACCGTTGTAATTTACAATGTATAGGTGAAACTAAGCGACGTCTCAAGGACAGATTTAACGAACACAGACGTGCAGTCGACAAAACTAACATTAAACCTAAACCCACTACTGTTTCTGAACACTTTTTCTCTCACTCTAACCATTCTCATACTGACATGCAGTTAATCCCACTAGAGAAAATTCATTCTTCACGTGACTCAGTTCGTAAGGCCAGGGAGTCGCATTTGATAGATAAGGCCATGACCCTTGAACTTCATGGCCTAAACCGCTGTGACGAATTATTGTAATCCATCTCTTTAGTATTTTTCCTTTCCAGTTTTTATGTTGTACGTCATTTCCGCCTCTCCCTTTTAAACAATTTTTATTGCGACATTCTCCATTTAAACATCTGTAAACCTGAAGAAGGCTGGTATGGCCAGCCGAAATATTGTTATAAAAAACAATACACGTTGTCTTAAATCAGCTTTGCAGTAGTCTTTGGACTTCTCGTTCTTGGTTCTTCAGTTATATTTTGGCTGATTAGATCTCTTTTCTAGAGATCCAACGTTTACAACTAGCAGGATCTTCGTCCACGGTTTTTGCAGTTAATTTAATGATTTGCCTTGAACAGAATACAAATAGGGTAGTGAAGTAGTCTTGAACTTTTATTGATACTAGCACTTTCATCCTTTTTTTGCAAAGCAATCACAAGGCAACTACTAAAAGCAACAACAACAATCAAAATATACAGAGAGAACAGAACAGTGAATACTAGGCGTGACGCATGGCGCAAGCATAACATTTTTATTAAATAAACTTCTGGCTTCCGGCACTCTGACTCACTTTGCCATTAAGAATTTTAGTATTAATATTATCATTGGTTATTATTATTAATAATATTATCGTTATCATTAGTATTTTTATTGTTAGTCTTGTTATAATTATTAACATGGGGCCTCGTATTGATCGTCGGGGCTTAGAATGGTGGGCCTAGGATGGAGGGTTTGATATGGGAATGGGGGCCTGGTGTGGGGGGCCTGATATGGTAAGGGGCCTGAAATGGGGGGTTTGATATGGGAGGGCTTGGAATGGGGGGGTCTGATATGGGGGGCCTGATATTGTACGGGGCCTGTAATGGGGGGCCTGGGATTGTAAGGAACGTTCCAAACCCTGCTCAAACAAACGAATGCCCGCACAGAAAATCTGTTCGATTCGTTTTTTTTAGTTAACCTTCGATAGTTCACAGGCTAAATAAAAATATCTTTGATCAAAACATGTTCAAGTCACAGCGGTTCAATGACTACCTATTTTGCAGGCTTAATCCGAACCCTGAAGCTGAGGAAGATTTGACGGAAAATATCTCAAAAGTTGCGGCCTAAATCTGGTATAAAAATCATATCAAAGTAAAGTTTTAAGCTTATTTTTTTGGTTTGTTGGCTCAGACTTGCGGTCATCTCCTTGGATTGCAACCAACAGTAGATTGTAATCTGCCATTTTGCGTATTTGCATAATTATTGGCCGTGTCAGATATCACGATCGTACAGGTTAAAAGTTTCATGAAATTGCCGCTTTCGACTCTTGAATTCGTCTCCGGCCTCTAAAAGAAAGTAATTAAGCTTCTCCAAGTACTTTTGAATCGAAAGAGATATATTAACACATGTTAACAGGGATGGTCATGCATGTTACTGATAACCACGATTTTTTCGGGGCGACGGCAACTTCAGCCGGACGTGACGTCATCATTTGTTGGATATTGCGCATGCTCTTGCTCACCACATTGCCGTCGTGGTCCCGGCATGGTATTACTTGTTTTATAAATCCTAGACTGCAGAGAAGGCGTTTTCTTAACGCGCGACCCGGTGAGGAGGGGCAGGCAACGTCTCCCTTGGAATCATTTTTTGACTCGCCCCAACTCTTGGTCAGTCGAAAGTGCAAATCGATCGCACAGCAAAATACGCCTGCTTTGAATATAACAGCAGCAAGTGGTACAACTGCAGGATTAGAATTCCCAGCGATAAAATAATCACATTTAAGTATTCTCTCACCATCTGAACTTCGACTTTTACCCTTTTTTTCAGTCACGAAGTTTTTAGTTTATTTTTTCTGCTTAAGGGTGCGTTCGATTGACACTATTCCGGAATAAGAATAATAGGAATAAACCCGAACAACCGTTCGATTGAGACGCTATTCCAATTCCGGAATACATGGAATGTATTCCAAACATTCTGTTCCAGAGAGCAGAATACTTGGAATAATCCGGAATAATGACGTCATGCTTCGCGGTTTTTTTCAAATCAACAAACAAAATGGCTTCCGCTGCGTGCGAGCAAAACGAAATTTTACTCAAAAAAGGATACTCCTGGAGTAGGGAAGAGACCCTTCTCCTCATTTCCCTGTACGAAGAAAAGAAAGAGATGTTCCAAAATGTTAACTACAAGAAGAAACAAGTCTGGGAAGTGATTGCGGCGATAATGCAAGCGGAGAGTGTCGAGAGTGGTCGAAATATTTCGCCGCGGGCTGACCAGTGCGAAGGCAAATGGAAAGCTCTCACCCTTGGCTTTCGCAAATGCGAAGATCATAACAGTCAAACTGGCAACGAAAGAAGAGAATGTCCATTTTACAAGGAGCTATCGGAAGTGTATGGCTACCGGCCTAATGTTAGGCCATATGCCACGGCAAGCAGCTCAGGGCAAGGCGACTCCTTAAGGTGTCCTGAGAACGATTCCGCGAAGTCAGAGAAGTCAAGCGACGATGATGTCAAGGAAAGAACACCTGAAACAAGCACAGCTACGAAGAAACGTACGACAGTGGCAAGCAGCTCTACGACGCCCAAGAAACCACGGTTGGGCTCTGGTGGACGAAACGAATGTCTTGCATGGTTTAAGGACTATGCAGAGCAGAAACGTGTCGAGCAGGAGGCTCAGCGAGAAAAGGCTGAAAAACACCACAGAGATAAAATGGAGCTGCTCTCTGGCATCTTGGGTGTCCTAAAGGATTTAAACAAATGAATTCCAGCTCTTGAAACTGGCTTTTACTTTGCCCGTCAATTTTTGAACAACATATTACTGCATATGGACTATAAAGTTGCAAATGTTCAACAAGTTACCTTTATCTGCTGAAATCTTTTAACAGACATTTTAAAGTATTATTTCAAAACCAAGGATATTTATTATATGTTATTTATATATTTGAAGTGAAACAGTTTATAAAGTTCATGTTAATGCAAGATATAAAATGATTTTATACTACTTATTATTAAAAGACAATTTTTAAAATTTGTGGCAGATGTTATTGAGTATTTCATAGAAAGGGAATGGCTTTATCTGATGTGCTAGGTAATTACAACATACTCTGAAAATTCTGCATAACACAGTTATAAATTTTGTTTAGAAATGCTGCTAGCTGACAGACTACATGTTGATCATGATTGGTATAAACATCCAAGTAACAAGTAATGTTACTACATGTGCCCATAGGGTTTTTTTGCTGAAAGCTAATACAATTTTTTTTTCTTAAATTCCCATTTTGCTTGAGTTTACTGCTCAACATTGAATTTAAGAACACTGAACAGTTCTTGGCATAGGAACACAGTTCATTGAACTTTGTTTTAGAGCAGATTTGGGCTGGTTGAATTTGTGGGGGAATGACAGTGTGCAAACATAATATATAATATAGCTTCAAAGGGGAGTATGGCTATAAAGCAGCTGAGAGCATGATGTAGGTGTGGCAATAAACTTATAATTACCATAATACGGTGGCATCAATAATTGTGGCAAGAGTAAATGACAAATCTGAGGAAGCCTGTACTACAGGAGCAAACAAATGTTCATACAAGGTGACTTTGTAGATTCTTTCTGATGAAAGATATTGTTCCCTTCATTGTCATATTATGGTGCAGGGCAGTTTGAATAAGTGAATGTTATTTTCCAGAAAATGGAGACATCTTCTGGATGGATGATTCAAGCTGTTCAAAGAAACACATTTTTTTGACTGGCTAGTAAGCAGGATTTGTACAATAACAGGTAAATGCAAATTTGATTTCTCACCCCTTATAATTATTTTGGCTTTTTTAGCATTATAAGGGGTTGGTGCAAATGGCAATCATTACGTATATTACAGGGACATTTATTACATTTGTAGAAGCCCCCTCCCCCCTCCACCTGTTATAATAAAACAAGAATGAAATTACAATTGTGGTCTTAAACTACTGTCTGGGTAAAATACACTAAAAGTCCAAGCTTCCGTGTCAGTTTAACAAGGATGAGCTCATCGTATCACATAATCGTGCGGTCCGGGAAAAGATAAGCTAACAAATAATAGAAAAGCTATATAGGTGGGTTAATCATTTTTGCAGCTGTCCCCAGAGGAGGAGCTAGAAGTCCGCAGTTGCCTAGCTGCAATAGAGACGGAAGAAAGGAAGAAAGAATTAAAAAAGAAGGAAAAAGAACTGAAGGAAAAGGAAGAAAAATTGGTGCAAAAAGCCACAGAAATTAGAAATGCCACCATAGAGGTCAAGCGGGTGGCTGCCCAGCTACAACTAATGGCGGGGCAGCTTGGCCGCTTGGCCAACCAAATTTTGGCAGAAACCAAAAAATATAAAAAAATATAAAAAGAGATTCAAACAGCAGCATGACCTTTGTTAAAATTTATTATGCAAATCAAGTTTTCTAATACAAATTGTTATTGGTAAGGGAATGGCATGCGAAGTCCTTGTTAGTTGTGTCCAGAGGCGAACCTGAATATGTAGCAAATAAACTTATTTCTCGCATCCTGTAGAATCTTTTCCTTTTCCACCGTATCCACACCTATGTCTCCATCCATCGCTTTCCTATATTACACCACTATCTCTGTGAAATTTATCACCCATACTGGTTCTGTACAGGCTTCCAATTGGCAGGCACCCCCTCCACCCGACACAGCAAACATTCTTCACCACCATGTAGACCTATTCTCGGACCAATAACCAATAACTAAATGAGAATTTGTTAATCTATCCACAAAAAGCCATCTACAATAAACCATAACAATGACTGAGCGTTGAGGAATATAATTTATCAGTATAGACAGTAAAACAAGGAGGCTAAATTATTGGGCTGCCTGTGACTACGGCTTTGCCAAGACACGCCTTCTGGGATTTTGCCACAAAGCTATGTTGGGTGGAGAATGAAACTAAGCAAGCTGGAGGATGAGACAATGCTAAGCAAGCCCAAAAGATTTCAAAGGATGAACAATGTCACCTGACATACCTGTCAATAACGTACAGTCCGATTATGCATAAAATAAAAAAAATATGCGAAAAAAAGGGGCCGGCGCCCCGCACTCCCAGTCCCGATGGACCCCCTCCTTAATATTAACTAAATAAACAAACATTGTTGCTTGTATCAGTTTCTGAACTCATGTAGTAGTTATTGAACTTTGTTGTCGTTCTTGAATTAAAGTGTCTTTATTGAACTACAAAAAAGAAAACCCCCTAAATAATGACCGGTCCCTAATATATATAAATTACTATTACAAGTAGAGCAGACAAGAAGTCAAGTGTAAGGAAAATTTTCAACCATCACCAGATAGTAGATTTTTTACAACAGCAACAGAACTTAACAGTAATTCTGCATGAGCTCATTACGCTTGGCAACTGCATGACAACCTGGAGTCAAGATATTTTCAAAACCATTAACTTCCTCTTCTATGTCACCCATAAAGTCTTCCCATTGATCACCGCTGTCAAGGCATACATTATGTAAGGTGCATGCAGCAATTATTACTGTTGGAATATCCTGGATTCGTAACATGTCCAGGTATTTCAGTCTGCGAAATCTTCCCTTTAGCAAGGAAAAGGCCCTTTCAATAACCATTCTTGTAGATGAATGGATGAAATTGAATCTCAGCTGCTGAGGTGTTAAATTGCCACGATCTTTAAAGGGTGTTATCATCCAGGTCTCCAAAGTGTATGCGGAATCCCCCAGGAGGTAGGAATCATCTTGGAATTTGTCATTGACAGTTTTATAGAAATCTGAATTTTTAAAAACTCTTGAGTCATGCACACTACCGGGCCAACCAGCATAACAGTCGAGAAAGCGCATTTCATCGTCGCAGATGGCAGTCAAGTTGACTGAGTGAAAATTTTTTCTGTTTATGTAATTCTCGGGACACTCCTGCGGTGCTTTTACAGGAATATGCGATCCATCAATAGCACCTCTTACGCCGGGCAGTCCTTTGTGCTTACGAAAACCTTCCATGATCACCTGAGCTCTTGCCTGGTTCGGCCACACAATAACCTGGCCAGTGATGTTATTTTTCAGCGCTTTGCAAACTCTGTTGACACATGTAAATACTGAGCTCTTCGTTACATTGAATCTGTCTGATATTGATCTTATTGATTCTTGATTTCCAAGAAACCACAATGTAATCAACAAGTGCTTCTCAACACTTATCGGCTCTCTACCTCCGTGCTGCGGGCCAGTAGGAAGCTCTGGACAGTTTCCAAGTTCTACAACAAGCTGTTCAAATGTGTCCGCCGAAATGCGAAAATGGCTGCGAAACTCTGACAAATTATAATTGGGAACAACAGTTTCCGCATAACCTTCGATGCGAACCGCTTTACGCCGCTCTGACAACAAGTTATTTGCATAAAACAGGGGCAGAAACTCTTCTAAGACATCTTCTTCCTCTTTTACAGATTCCTCCTCGAGAAATTCTTCAACAAAAGTTGCAAAACCTGCAACAATGACCTTCAATGTCGCCGCCATGTTGCTGTTCACGATGTTACGGAAATTTGTATTTTCCTTCGGAAAACCGCTGTCTGCGTGTTATGTCGCGGGCATTATTCCAGAAACGGAATAATCGTTTTATTGACGAAAGGATGGAATGGCTATTCTGGAATAATCCGGAATGTATTCTTATTCCGGAATAGGGTCAATCGAACGCACCCTAAGTTGTAGGCTAAAATGAAATTACGTGTTAATTGATTAACATTTACGTGACAAAATAAAGCCCTTTATAAAGCACGATGAAGGAACTTAATGTTTATTTTTGCGCGCAACTTGTCAATCCTATTTAATAATTTGTTCTTATTTTAATGAAGATGGAGTGGACTGAAGATCACGGTATTTAGCTTGCTAAAGAAGTTCTTGTAAGTGAGACCTACCGCTTCAAGCCCGGAGCTCTGTAGGCTCGATTGCCAGCCGTAAGAACTGTGAAGCGTGCGAAAATTTGGCAATACGTAGATCGCGAATAGGCTCAGTGAAGCGACGACCATTCACTTTCGAGCAACAAAGCACTCAACTAGATTTCATCGTACGAGAGAACGAATTACTTATGTGATATGACACCA
>OZ037781.1:23765463-23787963 GCA_964035525.1 Porites cylindrica | reverse complement strand
GTAGTAACTAGCATATAATTATATTTTCATGTATTTTTCTTTTATTATCGAATATGAGGCCGCTTAGACTGGTTGTAACGCCTCACTTAAGAAAAACAAGTGACTGGTCATTCTTTGCTAGTTTGAAAATATCTTATTAAGAGAAACAAGATTTTGCCTCCAATTCGACAACTGATTTATATACTTCCAAAACGTACCTGCATGATGTTATTCCGGCCCTATTAAAAATCGTTTTATGTTTCGGAAAAGAACTGAACGCGCTTCGCTTAAGTTTTCCATCATACGTAAGTTGACTGTGCGGTAGTTTTTTGTAATCAAATGGACTTCTTTCCTTTTCTTAAATTTGACTATCCGAAAACACTTTTTAGAAAGCTGATGTGTGGGTGTCCTATGTTTAAGTAAGCGGAATCGCTCCAGCTGGAGAAAAGTTATAACAAATGAAACAAATAATCCGAATAAGTCCTTTCACTTTTATCTTTAAATTTGTTTACTATTTTTCGAAAAGAATTATTCTTCGCTCATATTATTTCCAATACCAAATTCAATATAAATAAGAAGGCACATAGTTTTCTTTGTTATTGATCTCAGCAAAAGCGTTCAATTTTATTTCATCCATGGCCATCGACTGGCTTTGCTGATTTGGAGGGAAAAGCAGGAAAGAACTGAAGGAAAAACTGTATGCACATATGCAGAAGCATAGTTTTTATGTTTATTAAACATGTGCACTGTGTCGCTTTTACTCCTGTCGACTTTTTTCTTGTTAAACGAGAGACGAAGAGATACCAATCTTACCCGCTGTGCTTCAAGCGAACACCAACGAATTTTATTTTGGTTAGATTGAAATGTATTAACTAGAATTAACTAGAGCAAATATATCTATTATTTTTATTTTATTTTATTTTTTATATCATTCAATTTTTTTATATTTGTTGAATTTTGTTGCCTATTTTCATACGGGTAAATTTGGGAAAGAAGTAATAGAGGTGAGCTTTCGACATTTTTAGCCCCCACCCTGAGTACTCGTTTTGACAAGATATTATTAAAAACTCATTAATCCAATGATCCCTATAGCTATTACCCAAGGAGATCGTGGTAACCGTTTTCTGTTTCTAAGAAAATTTTTACCAACAGCGAGTATAATGCCATGTAAACTCACGCAGCAAACGAGTATTAAACTGAAAGTCAATAGACTTCAGTTCAATTAAACATTTTGGCAAAACTACAGACAGCTGAAAAAAAGGGAAGTCTTATTTCATAACATATAGCTAATTAAAAACCGGGTTACACGCTATTATAGTAAAAGACATGTATTAACTTTTGCTATAAAGAAAAATTATGTATGAAATAGTAGATCAGAATCTTTAGAGGTTTCTCTTTCTGTAACTCGGATATTTTGCTATCGATCGATCAGATCCTTAAAAACACTGTTTCCTACTAATTTAAAAAGCTTACGAAAATTCAGACAATTCATTCAAACAAAAACAAACAAAAAACGTCGTGAGGCTAATCGAGTGCATGGAAGATACAGGTGGCCCGTCGATCAAGTTTTCATGTTTACTGAATTGTGTTTCGAATTTTCATAAGGCTAGTTCAGGACATTTCATGTCCCCTCCTCCCACCCCTAACTCCCAAGTAGACCTTTTGTTACGATTTCCAAAGAGTACTGAGCGTTTCTTTGAAGTTAGATTAAACGTTCTGGGCAAGTGCTTTAGCTATTACCCAAGATCATAGTAAACATTTTCTGCTTGTAAGAATACCTGACAAATTAACCAGCTGCGAGTGCATTTGTAGTCTAAAATCGCCAAGCAATGATTATTAAAGTCAACTGAAAGTCGACAGAGAGGACAAGCCGTTGTGTCACGTTGCCATGGTAGCAAAAATTCTGGATCTCAACACAACCGTGTTCGTGCAAATATGGTAGGAAAAAACGAAAACAAAAAAGCGGTAACAAAACAGGACGCAACACATGAAATAATAGATCAGAATCTTGTTAAGATTTCCAAAAGGGTACTGAGCGTTTCTTTGAAGTTAGATTAACGTTCTGGGCAAGTACTTTAGCTATTACCCAAGATCATGGTAAACATTTTCTGTTTGTAAGAATATTTGACAAATTAACCAGCCGCGAGTGCATTTGCATCTAAAATAGCCAAGCAATGGTTATTAAATTCAACTGAAAGTCGACAGAGAGGAGAAGCCGTTGTGTCACGTTGCCATGGTAGCAAAATTTCTGGATCTCAACACAACCGTGTTCCTGCAAATACGGTATGAAACAACGAAAAAAAATTGACTTGTATGATTTTCCTCCGTATGATTGCACACAGGAACAGCACAGTAACAAAATGACCAGACAAGCCATTGTGGGGCACATGTGCTTACAGAGAGCACCAGAGAATATGGGGTATTTTAATTCTGGTCATGCATTAAAGAAATCATCTTTTACCTTGTTTCTAAAAAAATAGCTCTAAAACCCGGGGGGTAGGAACAAGCACTCAACAGTCTTTTCATGATCCCTGAAGCACTCCCATGAAAACGACAAAAATGTGAGTGAAATGTCCAGTGTGAAGAATCTCAAACTCAGCTCTAACTAAAAGTGCAACTTAAGCTTACTTGCTTTTTCCCTTTCTATTTTTGTGCTTTCTTCGGTGACAATGAAATATAAGTTACGAAGTTATTCTATTCAAGTTTTCGGACTGCTGACCCGTGTTATAAAAGGCGGGCAACTTGAAGCGAAACTCGGCACACAGCGCTGCGGCTCCAGAGGTTTGACTAAACGTATAGTTTAACTCACATGGAAAAAACCTCATTTTTGATGGTTAAAAATAAGCGACGGGCATCACACGACTCCTGCACTAAGTCGTATTGGAAGTAGTATGACCTTCAGAGCTTCGCTCTAACTAGTAGGTCTTTGAGAGATTTTCCCTTGCGATAAGATATGAGGGGAGGCTCCTTAAAGATTTCTCTTAGTCGTTGCTGGTTTTGTATAAGGTCCCACTTCCCCATAAGTATTTTCTTCAGGCTAGGTAAAGCCGGGTGGTATTGTGTAACAAATTAAAAGGTAGAAGTTTTTTGCGTGCGGATTTGTTTCTCTGTTGTAGGGCTGTTTTCCTGTCGGCAAATTTTACCTCGGAGAGGTACTATTTTAAAAAAGCGGCAGGGTAGCCTCTTTCTAACAGGCGGTTGTGAAAATTTCTGATATTCCTCTCAAATGTGATCTGCGAGGAATTAGTCCTTAGAAGCCTGAGCGCTTCCCCTTTGATGAAACGTTTTTTCACGCCTGGTGGGTGACACGAGTAGAAGTTCGTGTACTGGAATGTTTCTGTTGGTTTGTAAATGTGTTTGCACGTCTAGGATTGATTCCTCGTCGAATCTTACTCCCTTGTACACTTTTGTGTCCAAGAACGTGATCTCTGTTTCTGACATCTCAGCCGTGAATTTTATTGTAGAGTGAAAGTTATTTGCCTTTTTCACAAAACTCTCTATTTTGTCTAGACTTGTGTTCCATAGCGAAAACACATCGTCAATATACCTTTTCCAAAAAGGCGGTTTGATGCAACTCGGACTCAATATTTGTCTTTCTATTCTGGCCCTGAAGATGTTTGCAAAAGCAACGGCCATCTTTGTTCCCATGGCTGTTCCATGGGTTTGTAGGTAGTTACTACCGCAGAATTGGAACGAGTTTTCTGTTAATATAAGGTAGAGCATTTCTCTAAGGTACTTGGTGGGTATAGGGGCTTTGTCTCCATAAAAATCTTCGTATGCGTGACATACGGTGGTTACACCCTCTTCGTGTGGTATGTTGGTGTAAAGACTAGTAACGTCCATAGACATTAGGACTGTACTTTTAGGCATGGAAGTAGCATTTTGTTTTTTGCCTCACGAGTGAAAACATCGTTCGCTCCACTGACTGGCTAGCTATAACTCATTTGCGTGTAGCCTGAGATTCTCAAGCTCACGAAAATGAACTTCTGAGAAAATGGCCGACATTTTGCGACACCCTCACCCGTACGGTTTCCCCGCGAAATGACGTCTGAAGCGGAACGAGCGTTGCCTAGTCCCTAGACATCATTATTCGCCTAGACTTATGCGTTTCGTTCGTCTCCGATATGTCACCGAAATGCATTGACCGAGAAGGCCTGGGAAGACGCCGAACTGGGACTAGGCATTGTCGTCCCGAGAGCCTCCTGGGGGCCTGAGCACGAGGACCAGTAGGCTCTGGGGACACAGGATTCACAGGATTTGAAGTCCTAGATTTTAGGACTTGCGGTCATTTCCGATTCAAAATTAAGTTGGAGGATTCTCTTTTAAAAGCTTTGAATCACCTAAATTAACAGTCATTGACACTTCGGCAAGAGCAAGTGAACGTTATTAGAAATGTTGTAGATAATCAGAAATGATTGGAAGTACTAGAATCTAGGACTTCAAATCCTGTGTCCCCAGAGCCTCCTTGTCCTTATGCTCAGGCCCCCAGGAGGCTCTGGGGACGAGAATGGGACTAGGTATGAACGAGCGCAGAAGACGTATCACTATCCAGATCTGGGTAGTACTTCTGATTGGTCATGCCCCGCGGGGAATTTGCTTCAACTAATCATAAACATTACCCAGATCTGGTTGGTGACACATCACCGGTATGGAATTTCTGAACATTGTAAGTTTTAGGCAAAAGTGTTTTAACATACTCTTTGTGATTCTCTTGCGAACCATTCTCTGTTTTAGATCACAATGGGGGAAATTTACACCCGTTTACTGACCAAAATGACACAAAAAAACCTGCCCTTTGCAAGGCTGCCTTATATAATCGAGTACTAGCCCTCCCCCCTGTCCATAAAGCATGGTGTTCGTTAATAGAGAGTCGACTGGAAAATGATTTATTAACATTTTTTAAATGAAAACGAGAACCCTGGACATGGGTTTCTCTAAAAAAAGTCATGGCATAAACCAAAAAATTATCATAAGATAGCAAGCCACATATTCATTGCGCACCATCGTGTTACATGTTTTACATCCCTCAGTATTAAAGATAAAACTAAACTAGTTTGAAGAGTGTTAAATGGACACCTATCTTGTATATTTATTGGTAAATTGTATAAGATTACCAGTACCTTAGTTATTTAGTCTGATTTTGGTTAGTTGACACTTATTTAACATGATTTTGAGGCGAATCATGGATTCTCTAGAGAGATTTGCCAGCTGCGCAAGGCTAACTACTGAACAGTGAAACCGATCAATAGATCGCTCTTAGGGGATGTAATTGACAGGAAGAGTTTCTTACACGACTAATGAATTTGCCTTTTTTAGGTCGATTCTTCAAGCAATCTTAAAAACTAAGTTGTTTCCCGGTTGTTCCATAACGCAACTAAATTTGCACTTAATACCATCTCAGGTGCGCCTAGAATAGTGAAGCACTATTTTAAAAAGAATGTCACCGCGTTACAGGTCTTATACGGTATATATCTAGCTGGGTTTGAAAACAAAAACTGTGATTTATTTAACCAGAAGAAAGCCAAAACTAGAGTTCTTATCGGTCCAAAAAGCATACAGACACTTCAAACGCGAAAAATATAAGGATAAAAGACGAGAGAAAGAAACAAGGATCATGAAAGAGCGGGGGAGGAGGGAGGACGCAATGGCTGCTGTATACTTAGTTCAAAACGTTGCTAGTATGGTCTACAAGAAAGAAAGACTAATTATATGCACGTTTGAAAATCTAGTCTGAGAAAACAGCCGACATTTAGCGACATCCCGCGAAATGACGGCTGAAAAACGAGGGCAGAAATTCCACACTGATGACGTATCACTAGCCAGATTTGGGTAGGGCTTTTGATTGTTTGAAAATGGGCTACAATCAATCAAAACCACGACCCAAATCTGGGTAATGAAGAATCATCAGTATGGAATTTCTGCACTAGTTTTTTCGCAGACGTCATTTTGCGGGGGAACCAGCGGTGGAGGCACGAATTGTCGGCTGTTTTCTCAGGCTATTGAAAATTCAGGCAAACTTTATGTTAGTTGTTACAACTGCTATCTAAGATCAGAGAAATTTTTAAAAATCTAGCTAGATGTATCATGTGAAACATCAGCAAAGCCAAGAACTTAATGTTATCAATATTTCACAACTCAAATATTTCCACAATTCCGTGATCATTCATATTACCTCCAGTGATACCTAAACAGCTTGAGCCACTACAGTACGAGCCCCCTCCCCCACCGGCTTGAGAATGCCATAAACCACTTCCTCCCTTAGAATATCCAGCACCCCCTGCGGATGCACCATTATCCTCGGGACCTCCTCCCCCACCGCCGAATCCTCCCACTGCCCCAGGGGGTGGCCCACCATTATAGCCACTATTCATTCCTCCAGCACGTCCCCCCACTCAATCCTGACCACGTGATCCGCCCCTTTCACCATGTTCTGGGCCGACTCTGGCGCACCCTTCCGCCAACCAACCTGCACCCACTCCCCCATGGTAGTCAGCCGTCTCGGGATTATTGTTACATTGACCAGGTTGTCCCCCAGTCCCTCCGCCATAAATCGCATTTGAATCTCTCCCTACACTACTGGTGCCAATGGTACCCGCCTGACCATCCACCCCGTTATACCCATTATACGCACCCCCTCCCCCTCCGGCAGCTAACAAAAGCTCGTTATTTGTTGTATAAACGAAGCTCCCTCCCTCTTCCCAAGTACCAGCATACAGTTCCAGTTGCGCTGCCGTCAAGTTAGTAGACTGTCCTCCTTTCACTTCCACTGAGTCTTCTCCTCTCTGACCCACCACAATATTCAGAACAGTTTCTACATTCAAGCTAAACGTTCCTTGCTTCATCGCTCCTCTTCCACCATAGTAAGTTCCGGTATAATCTCCATAGTTAGTCGAGTGTGTTCCTCCTCGATCGCTCCAGGCTTTTATCAGGTAAACACCGGTCTTCGGAACTATGAATCTTTGAATAATACCATATCGTCCCCTGTATCCTTTTGTTGTTACAACAAGAACTCGTGCAAGTTTCGCGTCTCAGAAAAATTACGCTCCCCCCTCAGTTAATCATAGTTCCACTTTACATAAAACCTCCTCGTTAGTAGCAAGGCCACCAAAAGATGTTAAAGACATTTAAGGTTTTCAGTTACTTTATCAGGGAAGGGGGACCTTAAACTGTTAAATGAACACTCCAGGGTATATCACTTTTATCGGGAAGACAACGAACATTTAGATCCCACTGATTTGGCGTTATCGGTAATATGACCAAATAGTATTGTTGTTAATAAAGTTCCTATTGTACATTGCAAACGTTCCCTCTTTCCTCAAAGTCAATTTAACACTAGGGTGCCAGCACTTCATCAGTGAAAAACAAATCTGTAATATATCGCGTTTTTTCCCACTAATATTCTTTGCTTTCATCAGTCAATTTTGTCGTGAAACCGTAAATTCAGGAAGGAGGATAAGGAGGGGTGTGAAAGGTAAGCGCACTTATTCGAATGGATATACTTAATTAAAGGGGCGCTAATGCGAGAATTAATCATTAATCATTTTAAGCAATTTGTGATCAAACATCTCTGATAAGAAAAACGAATACACAACCAGGAGTTTCAATTTGAAAGTTAACGCTGGCGTCAGAGATGGAAGTAAATACGAGGAATACAGTTTGAAAATATATAAAGGGAAGTAGATGAAAGTGACATCTGGTAATTAGGGTGGGTAAGCTTTTTTACAAGCAAATAACGTTATAATAAGCAATTATAAAACACTCTCCTCGTTTATAATCTCCTTGCACCCTGGACATTCACTCGAAATCTCTCGATCTCGTCCACGTGCACGTTTTACCTGACGTCATAGCCCAGGAGTGAATACGCGTCAAATCTAAGTGCAAAAGACCTTTTCCCATTTAATCCCAATTGGTATCAGCTGGAAACGAACCGAGAATGAAGTGCAAGTTTTTAAAGGAGTGTTGAGGTTTACTCCAATTATTTAAAATAATTTTTCCCTTTCCTTTGATATTGCGTTGTGTGTTATTTTGTGAAGGAAAACCGAGTACATGGAATTCTCTCACCATTCAAGGAAGAAAATTAAGGTGCCTAGTTTCATTTACTACCTTGGCGAAAAATGGTAAACCACAAGAGAACACGGCATAACGTAACCTTACACTTTAGCTTTAAGCTACGGAAAAACGGGCAACAAAAAACGTGCAACATGTTTTGCAACATTGCTGCAAAACTATTTGATTAATATAATGATGTTGCGCGTTATACCACCCACATAAAGCCGGTCTTCCTACAAATCAGGTTGTTAACAGGTTTGAGCATGGATGGTAAAACGCGCAATATCACTTTTCAACTCGTTTTGCAGCAATGTTGCAAAACAAGTTGCATGTTTTTTGTTGCCCGTTTTTCCGGACCGTAAATCAACTCATACTAAGTCAGCCACCATTGTGACTAGCGAGTTTTTAAAGCAGCAACGTTTTTGAGCGAAGCACGTCAATCGGAAGTAAACTTTTTGCACTGTTGCGCAGTGATTTTGAACAAACTTTTGGGCCAAAGGTCTCTTTAAGAGTGAAGACACCTAGCAATACAATTGTGGTAGCCTCAAGGCATATAAAAAGAGAAGAGTTAACTTCCGGTTGACGTTCTTCTCTCAAAAACGTCGCTGCTTAAAGACCCTAATGCCGGTCTTTCATCTGCAGAAGCCTCCTTGTGTCGTGAGGAGGCTGGGGAGAGGAAAATAAGAAAGCGCGCAGTGGTCGATACGATAAGAATGCAAAAGACAGAACAACAGGCCGGGCTCCCGCCTTTTTTCTCCGCTCATCGTCCACCACGCGCTTACTATTTTTAGACAAGAAAAGGCATTAAATAATTCTACTACAACAAGATATCACCTGATAACAAGTAAAAAGCAATCAGAAAAGAAAAGAAAGAATATTTGTAAATAACGTCAAAAGCAAGAAAGACAAATCTTCAATTGTTGCTACACATCGCGAGCCTCAGCTCTACGGCGAAGTGAGGGACTCAATGCCGTTTAGTGTTCATCTCAGCTAGTTAGTTCTACTCTGTCCGTGTTATAGAGCGACAAAGAAGATGACTGAAGTACGAAGGTGAGGACCAACTCCGCGTTTACGTTTTGGGGAGGTGTTCGTCTCATAGTGGTGTCTTATAGAGACTCTAAACACTGGACACCTATTTCTCCCCTAACTGTACCCAACTTTAAAATATTGAGTAAAGGGAGGGGGTAGGTGGACAGTTTCCCCAGAATCTTATATGTGTCATACATTAAATTGACTCTTCTACAAGTTACCTCTATTCTTAGGCATTTTAAAGTACAACTTGGTAACGTCCGAGATGAAGTCCTCTGGTCTTGCCTCTTTTGTGCGGTTGTTGAGCTCAGAGATGTCTTTTCCCATGACGTGGTCGAAACTCTGGCATCTTGGCTCGTGCTTACAAGCTTCTAAACAATAAAGTGAACTTGGAACTTTTAGCGTCTGGAAGACATGTCCTTTTAGCGCCATTTCGTAAAACAGCTGGAAGTCACCGCCGGGATCGTCATTCTGGGTACACGTAGTGGCATTTGGAGATTGATGACAGAAGCAAAAAACGATCGTAACAAATTGGATCAGCTTCATGTTATTATTGGACACAACGCCTAAAAATAAAAATGGCAAAATCAATTGTAACTGCTGCAGTGATGCACAGAAAAGCAACCTATATACCACAAAACTGAGCCCGAGGGTTCGCAATATTCTAATATCGGCTAACAGTAAATAATACGGAATGCTTGCCCTTTTCAAAGGTTGAAAAAAGTTGTTTCCGTTTCCGTTTTCGTAACGGTTACCTCATGGAAACCTGAATATCCGCAGACGGAATTGTAACTAACCGTTGCGGGAAACACGTGTATTCGTCATGTTTCAGTTTCTGCGGATACGCTTAAACGCATCCCTTATACTCGCGTGTCCGTCAGGTTTACTCTTGCGGAAACGCCAACTGCCGTCATGTTTCCGCAGCTCGTAAATTCAGAGGATACTCAATTATCCGTTGGGTTCCCGGAACAATGAATGCGGAAAATCAGTTTGATCGCTTTACTTTCTGCAGCCTTCATTTTTCCCCCAGATTCCACTTTCGGTGGATTATTCACTGGATTTCCTAAATGTGTTCACTTTACTTAACCATCCAGTTTCGACCCATATGTTCATTCTATTGGGTACATAAACAAGTGAACGTTTGTGAGACAACCCTGGACCGTTTCTTGGATCCACAATGACCCATTTTCGCTGATACACACAAATCAAGCAGAATCATATTTAGGTGCATTTTTGATATTAAAGTTTTTATTAAAATAATTCTCTCGATTTTCATGTACATATGTATATTAAATATTTTCACAATAAAAAAGAGACTCCTTAGAATGTATTCCTATTTTCGATATCCAAAACTGTAACTTTTCCACTTCAATAGGCCACTTCTGAGTTCCAAAAACCCTCACTTTCAAAATGAGGCTTGGTGCGCAACCTTTCTTGTGAAAATGAGTTTTATTTGGATGAGAATGAAAAATGACTTCCATATCAAAGGCTGAGCACCTACCCTCGTTTTGAAACAGAGGCCCGGGGGAACTTGGAAATGGCCTATTTCCTTGAAATGATTAAATTAACATAAAAATTATACAGTCTAACTTCTTCTTATGGACACTTCTATAAGACGGACAGTTCGTTTGGTCCCAGAAAAGCCAAAAATCATACATTCCCTACCTCTATAATACGGACACCTCTGTAAAGCGGACACTTGGTTCTGTCCCTTTGGTGTCCGTATTAAAGAGGTTTGACTGTGTAATAATTAGTTAACTAATATTATTATAAGTAAAGTGCATTTGATTAAAAACTACAGACGTTTCGATGATTCGCTCATCATTTTCAAATTCTAAAAAATTAGATTGTTAAAAGTTCTTTATATATTAAGAATGCGTGTGAAGTCTCGTTGCACGTGATTAAAAACTACAGACGTTTCGATGATTCGCTCATCATTTTCAAATTCTAAAAAATTAGATTGTTAAAAGTTCTTTATATATTAAGAATGCGTGTGAAGTCTCGTTGCACGTGATTCACACGCGATTCACACGCATTCTTAATATATAAAGAACTTTTAACAATCTAATTTTTTAGAATTTGAAAATGATGAGCGAATCATCGAAACGTCTGTAGTGTTTAATCACGTGCAACGAGACTTCACACGCATTCTTAATAAAGTGCATTTCCATTCCAAAATAACTCCAAGAAGTAGTTCATAGCAAAATTATTACATAATTTAATAAGAACAATATTACAAATAAAAGTCTTGCTTAGTTACATGTAAGACTGCATAAAATCTCATCAGGAAATCTAAAATGCTGCCTTAATTCTTATCAGCAAGTACCAGCACTTGGTCCATCATCCTCAAAAATTATTGTTAAAGCCAATACAAACTGCTGAGAGGCCATTATTGGGGAGTATCAGACTGATGCTACAAAGACGATAGTGATGCAAACAAAACTAGCCATAGGCTATATATACAAATGTATAAGCCAACATCTTATCTCACTTTTTGTCGCCACTCTTCTGTTACTAAATGACTACAACTTGGACCTGGCTGTGACATAAAAAGTAGTCTACGAGAGTTTGCCTACATCTGAGTTTGAATAATAATGACAAACTGTGCACTTTTAACAAGCGACTCACTTTCACAATGCATCTATTTTACACTCCCTGTTTTATAGTTTTAAGATAATCCATTGACTGTCCTGTAATTTCAGCAATTTTAATGAACACAGTCGAGTACAGATTCTCTTTAAGAATAAAACTCTTATCACCTTTCCAATAAGATTGTGCAACTTAGTTAGAGTTGATCATCACAGGGTCATCCTGACAAAAGAAGGCACAATAATACATTAGGAACTTTAAGCAAATTGCTACAGTGACCTCTACTGTGGTGTTCGTGGTTGCAGAGTCCTGAAGAAAGTATGTCACCGTTGCCTGTCAAATTTCAACATTATGCAACAGATGCAAGTGCCACCCAATAGTCATTACAGGGCTTCTCGCTCATTTGGTTTAGTTGTTAGTAAAACGCAGGGAAGACTGAATTACTGCCCGGTGAACAAGAAGTGTCAAATACTTTCTTGATTAAGAGAAAAACAATATAATAGGTTTTAAATCAGTGAAAAATAGGGGAAAAGTAGAATTTTATACTCATATAGAAGCAACTATGCCATCACATTTTGTGCTTCGGCTAAAGGTCATTTTCTGGACATCATGCGCACGGAGTCATTTTTGGATTTTTTTTACTCCCAGTTGCCATAATAGCGATCACTGTAGCAATTTGTTACTTTGGTATTATTAGCATCCTGTCCACGAGGGGCAGTTATTTGGGACTGGTCTGTCTGACAAGTATTTATCAATATGTGTATGTATTTTTTTTATCTGCTGCCCCTAATTTATGGAAAAATCTGCCCCTTCACATCCGTCTTGAGGACAATTTTGAACGTTTTAAATCTTTACTTAAAAGGCATATTTTTAGACTAGCTTTTGATATGTAATTTCTTAACCTACTATGTAATGTATTAAGTGTTTTTTACCTTTATTTAATTTTTAGCGTTGTTTGTTCTTAGCCTTAATTATTTTGCTCATTTTAGCTTTTATTTTCTTTTGACATTTACGTGTTGTCACGCGCTTTTGATCATATTTGCATGGAAAAGGCGCGTTATAAATTTTTAATTATTATCATTATTATCAACCTCTCTGGTTATTTTCCCGGCTGTTCTTTTTCTGCCTCTTTGACATGTGAGCCTCCAAAAGGCGTCAAGAACAGCATTGATGTTTCTTAACTTTGACCTCTTTGAGCAGAGTGGCCTGATGTACCTGAGTGGTGGATCACTGGCCCCGTCTTCATTGTCTTCACTCTCCTTCAAAGACGTAAATTGGATAGAATTGTGTAGGTCTAATAAAGCCTTTATTTTGGCTTTGTCATCCAGAGAAAGTCGTGCCTTGTCCAACACGTCTGTGCGATTCGTCAATTTCTGAACACCAAAAAAACTTATTTAGTCCCAGTGGCATGACTACTGTGATAAACATTTGATTTACATTTACTTTGTTCTTCAGCGACAGTTTAGTCTGCCAAAATAGTCACCCTGACTATTTTGAACCTTTCGATTTGGTTCTTGCTCTCTACTCTGAGCAATTTACACTACAATCAAACCTCGCATATAAATGGAAAGGACACTGTTAACATTAAAAATGTCAAAGGGGGTAGGGTGTGCCACTCGTGCATTCTATAACAATCATAAATCATGTATGCATAAGACAAACATGCAAAACATGTGTTGTGTTCTTAAAAAATGAAAGAGCCTTGTGCCCTTCACATGAAAGATCCAGGTACCCAGGATAAATGTGTTTGAACAAACTAAGACTTCCTTGTCACCCAAGAGCAACAGAAATGCAACAGGGGCCACCAGGCACTGCCAAAGCACAGCTCTGTTACAGGATAGGCTAAATAAATCACTACACAATGTTAAGTGGATGACTTAAACAACACAGTAGAAATATTTGCACTGTAAGCATTAACAAAATAATGTACATGTATTTTACCTACCTTTTTAGCTCTCAAATTGGCTTCTTGTCTGAATTCTGAGTTCTTCAAGTTTTCCATTTTGCTACCTTACCACGTCTGCACGGGTACTTCTCTGACTCAAGTACTGACAAATGGCCCCTAGCAAAAGGAGAGCATGTTAAATGTGCAGGTCTGTAGAAAAGGAGTTAAGAGTGCTTCTTGACGTTGCTAAAAGTATTGTTGCTTTGCTCCTGTTTTTCGGTGTGGGTATTATTTAGTGGCTTTTCAATCGTTTGTATTTATGTCATTAGGGGATTGCACCTGTCGGCAACACCAAGAAACTACAGTGGAACCCCGTTAATATGGTCATCAATGGGCCAAAAAAGTTTTGCCGTATTAATGGGGTGGCCGTATTAACGAGGGTCTTTTTCACAAGAAAATGTATGGTGGTTTTTGCCAGGCTGCCAAAAAAAAGTGGCTATAATAACGAGGTGACTGTATTACCAAGGTGGCCGTAAGGCGGGGTTTCACTGTACCAAATTCAAGAAACTTAGAAAAGTTTACAACTTACCTTTTTTCTCTGTTTTGGGCCATTTCTTTTACCCAAAACTTCCCCCCACTTCATTTACCAAAATACCCTCAATGTTTTTGTTCTCCGCATCAATATACCTCAAAGAAATAAAGACCAAAAAAATGTCAAATATTTATATCAAAATAATAATATATGTATTACATGTATATGTATATTATTATAACAGCCTGGTTCTGAAAAAACTAGAGAGCTTACAAGGCTGTGCTCTAAGGAAAATTTCAGGGAGCCCTTCGGGCTCCCAAGCATTTTATTTAAGTCGCCCAGGCCTAAAAGTTGGTCGCCCGGCTAAAAATTTCGGGGAGCCCTTCGGGCTCCCAAGCATTCCAGCTGGGGCACCAAGGCCTCTCAAGTTGGTCGCCCGAGTACATGTCATGAGGAAGTATTTTGTACGCACGCGAATCTTACTCGCCTGCTGATCACCAAACTCCATAATTTTAGCTTTTGGGTTCGACCAAAACCCGCATGTTCTCTTATGAAACCCATCAAAGTTTTCGTGCCATTCAGATTTAAAACCAGAAACGAGCAATGCCGCCGAATTGTTTAGGTTTTAAAGAGAGAAAAGTACAAAATTTCAGCAGGTTTACGTAAACTTCATCAAGATCTTTGGGTCAAACATAGGAAAACTGTGCTTTTTATCAGTAATACTTAACTTGAAAATAAATTTTCAAAAGGTAAATCAATGCTGCATGAAATATTTGACGGAGTTTTATACGCGGTTGATCGAACTCAAGTTCCCGTGAAAAATTCCGTGAAACAGTGAAACGCCACGGCCCCAATTCTATTGTTTTAATAAAAAATAAGTCATATTTAATTTGCTTTTCTATATTATAACTGAATCTTTTAGGATAATTGAGCTTTTCGTGGATACGGTCGAAGCGTAAACCAGCTCTTCTTTCCGTGTTTTTATTTTATTTTTTTTGGCCGCTAAATTTAGCCTGCATGCGAACTTAGTTTTTGATACGTAAAATGCCAAGACAACGTGGAACTGCCTTGTTTCTAAAACAACAATAAAAACGATCAGAACAATCATATCTTTTCTTTTTATATTTCGTTACCTCATGTAAAGCGAAGAAAACAATCATGAGTTATGTTTTATCCAAGCAGACACAGCAGCCAAAACTGTAAAAACATGACATTTGCATACTGGTCAATACGGCAACTTCCGTTTTATACAAAGATAAATTACTCCGCGTCGCCAGCCGCGCTTTGTCTATCATAAAAGTATTGACAGTTTCTCCTAAAAACTGTACCTAATGAACCATTCTATCTGAAAGAAAAAATTTTAAAACTATTTTAAGAAGCGGTACAAATCGAAATCCGTGCCACTTGTCACGTTCAAAGTGATGGATTATGTTACATGTGAAATCATGCATAACGACCTTTGAACATCGACGCGCGCCCGTTTCTTTCGTACAACATTCATAAAAACATTTTCTGTAGGTTTTAGCTAAACTCTGACTCAACAAGCCAACACTAGTATGTTAAATTTTTCTGCCCGCTTAACTGAACACTTCACCAGAAGCAAGAGTGCCCGGCCGGGCGACCGGGAACTTTTTTTCAGTCGCCTGAAGGTAAATGTTAGTCGCCTCAGGCGACCGGGCGCCGTTAGAGCACAGCCTTGGCTTATAATTAAAATGAGGCAGTTTTCTGGTAGTGCATTACCAAGACAAATATTTAAAAAATGAAGGTTGCTTTTATCATTGAATAAAGCCCTTATCCAAGTGCTTGAGGCACAATACAAAATTAAAGTGTAACAATATAAAAACACTGTAAAATCGTCTAGTTGATCTCCTTATGGCATTTGCAAAAATTGAAAGTATCATTAACACAAGCACCATTTTGTCCACTCAAAGATGGATAAATAGAATTGCAACTTCCCACTCAAAGATGGGTGTCTTACTTGTGTCAATGAAGGTTGCTTTGTCATCGAATAAAGCTGTTATCCTTGTGTTCGAAGCTTAACGACAAATTGAAGTGTAAGGAAATTATATTGCTGAATAATATTCTTGTTTATCTCCTGGTGACTGTTGTTGCAACATTTGAAATATCACTGACACAAGCACTACTTTGTCCACTCAAAGATGGATAAATAGAATTGCGACTTCCCACTAAAGATGGGTGTCTTACTTGTGTCAATGAAGGTTGCTTTGTCATCGAATAAAGCTGTTATCCTTGTGTTCGAAGCTTAACGACAAATTGAAGTGTAAGGAAATTATATTGCTGAATAATATTCTTGTTTATCTCCTGGTGACTGTTGTTGCAACATTTGAAATATCACTGACACAAGCACTACTTTGTCCACTCAAAGATGGATAAATAGAATTGCGACTTCCCACTAAAGATGGGTGTCTTACTTGTGTCAATGAAGGTTGCTTTGTCATCGAATAAAGCTGTTATCCTTGTGTTCGAAGCTTAACGACAAATTGAAGTGTAAGGAGATCATAATTATTCCTGACCAATATTCTAGTTTATCTCCTGGTGACTGTTGTAACGTTTGAAATATCATTGATATCATTAAATTTCTATTGTTTATTGGCCCAATCACAGTTTTTCATTCTCTGATAAATTTGCATTATATTTCTTTCTTTTTGCATTATGTTTCCTTGTTTTTGCATTGTGTTTACTAAAAAGTACACTGCTCTACGCCAATCAAATTCACAGAGAAATTTTTTCATGTATATTATTAACTTTCATAATAAAATACCATCTACCATAAACAACTACCGGTATATCAGTACCTGCTGAATGACTTTGCTCTTGTTCACCTGGCAGAGAGCTTTCCATGCTACATTCAAGTTGGAGGACTTCCCTTTCATGTTCTTCTATCGCTAAGAAGATAAGATATAATCTTAATAAGTTGGGCAAGCAGATTGTGACACCTGAGGCTGATTGGTTCTTATATATTTCTATTGTTCAGTGTTATGTATCGGTCAAATCGAAGCTTCAACATGCCCCCCCCCCCCCCCCCCCCCGGGCATACCACGGGCATTTGACACCTTTGCCGTCCCGGGGAGGAGGGAATTTGATTATCAGAGTCTTCCAGGGGGTGGGGAATTTGATCCCCAGGCTTTAGGGGTGGGAAATTTGAACTGCACCCTCGATTTCATGTAAAATCTTTGGCGTGACGAGCTATCATGGGGGACGCGGTGTTACAGGATTTTCGAGGAAAAGATTGTGCCTTTGTGGCCAATTGGTTACAAGGAAAGGGCTTAAACAAGCTTTGTGCCGTTTTTGAAGTATTTAAATTTTAAAATTTTTAATACTAGGATTCAGGCTTTGAATGTATGAATGTATGTTATTGTTGTGTTTACAATGAAATACAATACCTATGCCAGCGATTCAATACTACAACATAAAATAGAATAAAATAAAATAAAAAGCTCAGGTCAACTACTTTGACCTACTGCAAGTATGTTAATTTATACGGTGAGCGATGATGCATGATGAAGAAAAGCTGAGCATTCAGTGACCTTGTAGCAGCGATTTCTGCCGCTTTGCACGAGTTTTTTGTTCGTAGTAAATATGCTAACAGTGTTTTTGTTATATTTATAAAGATTTTGTTCGACAACTGAAGGCGTTTCCGCCGTCCTTCTGTCATTTTTGTGCCTGTGAAATGTCCCCAGGATGGGGGCATTTGATCACCTGAATGGACCCTAGTGTGGGGCATTTGAACGGCATTTTGGGCCCGGGTAGGGGGAATTTGAACAATAATTTTCAAAAAAGTCAAATGCCCGGGGGGTTGCCCAGGGGGGGGGCGGGGGGCATGTTGAAACTTCGATTTGACCGATACATTATCCAGAAGTTTTAGAGTAGCCAGCTCCCAAAGCAAAGAAACTGGTGCCTGACACCAAGCACTGATAAAGCGAGAGTACTGTATCTAAGGGAGGGGTTTGGGGGCATTAAGCCCAGAGATCTGAGAAGTTTTGCTCGTTATTTACAAGCTTTTCCAGAGTTCTCCCAAGAACCAAGTGAGTTATCATGCTGGTAAATCCATAGAATCGAAAATGTGCTCTTTTACTTTTATAAAATAACTTTAAAGCATGTTTCAGTTTACTATGAGATTACCAGCACAATAAACTATTGGTTTTTAACCAATCAGAATGCATGTACTATCTTAGTTATTTTATAATTAAAAAATATTATCTGGCAATGTCTCATCAAAAATCATTCAGTAAATATATCGATAATACCATTAGCAAAAGGCAAATTGTCATACACCAAAGAGCTTTTTGTACAACAAGCTGTTGTTTTTGTTTCTTTTAGGACCTTCTGAAAAATTCAAGATAAAAGGTACAGACAGTTTTTTTTACTGTTTTGAGTCATAAGAGTAGCCAGCGAAACCACCAGTCGCCTGCGCTTCTGGAGAACACTGATTGTTCACAGGTTTTCATTCTCTGAGAAATTTGCACTTTATTTCCTTATTTTTGCATTATGTTTCCTTGTTTTTTTACTGTGTTTACTAAAAACTGCACTGCTCTAAGCCAATCTCATTCAAGAAATTTTTCCATGTATATTATTAAGTTCTATAATAAATACCATCTACCATGAACTATATCAGTACCTGCTGATTGACTTTGCTCTTGTTCACCAAGCAGAGAGCATTTTCTGCTACATTCAACCGGGAGGACCTGACTTTCATGTTCTTCCATGGCTAAGAAGATAAGCAAGCAGATTGTGACACCTGGGGCTCATTGGTTCTTATATATTTCTATTGTTCAGTGTTCTCCAGAAGTTTTAGAGTAGCCAGCTCCCAATGTAACGTAACTAGTGCCTGACACCAAGTGCTGGTAAAGCGAGAGTACCGTATCTAAGGGGGGGTTTAGGGGCATGAGGCCCAGAGATCTGATAAGTTAAGCTGGTGGTTTACAAGCTTTTCCAGTCTTCTCCCAACATCCCAAGTGGGTTATCACACCAACAAACCTTTAGAAAATGTGGTCTTTTACTTTCATAAAATAATTACTTCAAAGCATGTTTCAGTTTTCTATGATTTTACCGGCACAATAAACTATTGGTTTTTAACCAATCAGAATGCACGTACTATCTTAGTTATTCTATAATTACCGTAACAATTATTCCACGAGGGCACGTTGGATATGAGATGGAAAATAGCCAACGAGACGCATAGCGCCGAGTTGGCAATAATCATCTCATCCAACAAGCGCAAGTGGAATAATTATTTTATTAAAAACGCCCACAAAATCCCTTTGAATCTTGTTAGAACAAACCAGAAAAGACAAGGGAGTTCCGCTATTCACATGTCACATGTCTATCAGAACTGTCAACGCATGAACCGACTCTCCTGGACTGGATCAATGAAAAATCAAAACATTGTAAAGATGAACACTTTTAAAAACTCATTGAGATTCTAGGATTTTACACAGCGGGACAGCTAAAAAACCTGGCAGATAATGTGAAGAAAAATAATTCTTAACAGCCATCAAAATTACTGTGAATTTGGACTTTTGGAGCAGTTACAAAAGTAAGAACAACGGAGAAAAACTATTACCTTGGTCGCTTGTTATGACGTTGTTTGAAGCCACAAGCTGGTTTTGCTGAACAAGAAAAGAAGCTTTACTGACGCCTCGATTGCTGTAGTGAATGGCTGCATAGCGTGTATTCTAGTTGCTTGTGATTTATATTCTTCATGTCAGAAAAACAAGCCGCAGCTATCTATCGGCAAGTGCCTCAGCGAGTGGCTTCGCAACCATGAATAAACAACACCTGTCTTCTTTTGTAGCTGTTCAAGGCACTTTAGTTCCATGTATTTTCATGTGTTTTTCGATAAACTTTCAAACAAGCTCTCGTGGCTTTTTTGTTTGTTTGTTATTTTCCCGATGAAATTGCATGTTCTAGTATTCTAAGAAATGAATTAACACGATTTGCTTTGGGTGCCGTTTTATCCTTCGCGGAAAAAAATGGAACTTACGAAAAATTGAAGATAAAAGTTACAGACAGTTTTTTTTTATGTTTTGACTCATAAGAGTAGCTGGCACTTTGGAAAAGAGTTCCCAGTGAAACTGCCAGTTGCCCGCGCTTCTGGAGAACACTGATTGTTTATTAGCCAATCACAGGTTTTCATTCTCTGAGAAATTCGCACTATATTTCCTTATTTTTGCATTATGTTTTTGTACTGTGTTTACTAAAAACTGCACTGCTCTAAGCCAATCTGATTCAAGAAATTTTTCCACGTATATTAGTAAGTTTTATAGGAAAATTCATTACCTGACGAGGGAATTCCACGTTAAATTGCACACGAAAACCGATATCGGTTTTCAAGTGCAATTTAACGTGGAATTCACGAGTCAGGTAATGGATTTTCCTTGAATCGCATAATCAAATAAAAATCAGAAAAAAAAAGAAAACACCAATAATATTGTTTGTTTTTATCCTGAGCACGCGCCCCAGAAAGCCATTTCAAAGTCAAATGTCAAACCTATCATTGCATTAGCGAATAGGAAGCAAGGTCAGTCATACACGTTTGAACCTTTGACAACTTTTTTTGTACCTTGTGCTTGTTTTTACATTTGTTTTCAAACTTTTTTGCACATGAACAAGCTTCACACTAATTGTAAGGATAAATAGAGGTATTTCACTGAATTTACAAGCCGGTTATCTATAATCCTTTTTCAAATTGGTCATTTGCTCGCGAAGGAAAATAATTTACACCTTTTACCTCTTCGGTAGCAAAACTGAAAGAAATGAAGTGTCCAAGGCAAAGCACTGAAAGTTTAACGTTGCGATTGATATAAGGTAAGTACCTTGAAATGTTTTAAAAATGCCGTTCAAGTTCAGCTCTGTTTTGTATTTTTCTAAGTACCACGACTCAGGATGAATGCAAGTGGCGTACTCTTTTTCGTGTTTTCAGGGACAATGTGATCTTTGAAGGTATTTATTTTTTTCTTCTGTATATGTGACAATTGACCCTGGCACTTCCTCCATCGTCGCTTCTCCGTTTTGTTTGTTTGAATTTGGCTTGTTATTTTCTGGGCTGTGTTGACAGGATTTTCTTGTTTTCTCATTGTCGCTAGCAAAAGGGGTTTTTTATACCTCTCCAAGAATTTGTAGTTTAGTTCAAAACAAGGAAGAACCTCCGGATCACTTTAAAAAATGCTTTTGTTTGTTTTTAACTATTTATTTATTTAGTCACTCACAAAACCTTATGCAACATAAACAAAAGGTGTTAATTAAATTAGAAAATTAATGTGACAAGGAAGTCTAACGAAGCTTGAAGCTTATATTAATAGGCTTCCTTCAACTACCTAGAGAACTAAATTCATGGCTGAGTGCAGAGTGAGCAAGATCAGAAAATTAAGCGACAGATCGGCTATCAGTGAGATAATTCTTTAAATTTTTTGTAACAACAAATATAGAAGGAGAGCTAATTAGTGAAACAGGCAACGAATTCCAGATTTTAGGTCCTCGGTAAAGGATGCTAAATTGCTTTATATTTGATCTACAAAAATGAGATCTATACTGAGAGGCCAGTCGCATTTTGGTATTGATGGACTTCAGATTACTACTTAAGAACAAGTCACGAAAGCTACTAGGCAAAAGATTATGGTGATAACAATACATAAAAGTAGTGACAGAAAATAAATTAATACTAAATATGTCAAGGACTTTAAGCCGGCTAAACAAAGGGGCGGTATTTGCTAGATAGTGAGCTTTTGTTATGAGCCGCACTAGACCCTTTTGCAAAAGGTAAATACAGTTTAAGCTGGAACAGTAGGTGGAGGACCAGGCAACATTACAGTATGTTAAGAAAGGATATACAAAAGGTGACAATGATTTTGAAAACATTTTAAAATGACATTGTAGAAAACCTTTTTTGCAGTTGTTGTGTTACAATTTGACGATAGTTGTTACGTAGATGCGAAAAAACATCCCTTAGCCTCGTTTTCAACTCGCAATTCCACACTGAATACCTCTCTTCGTTAACCAATCAGAATGCGTGATTTTACTCAATTATGCAATTCTATAATAAATACCATCTACCATGAACTATATCAGTACCTGCTGAGTGACTTTGCTCTTGTTCACCAGTGCAGAGAGCATTCCATGCTACATTCAACCTGGAGGACCTGACTTTCATGTTCTTCCATGGCTAAGAGGATAAGATAAAATCTTTACTGAGTTGGGCAAGAATTTTCCCTCACCCCTACATACACCTATTGTTCAAAGAAAACATGTCAGAACAATACTGAGCCAAAAGTTGTGATTTCTGGTTTAACTCTTATGGGGAATTGTTTTTAAGAATAAACGAGCTGAGCTTGACAATATTCCTGGAGATATTATTTACTACACTGTACCCTCCAATGAATGAACAACTTGATAACCACACTCAAACTGGTTTATAATA
>OZ037781.1:23677963-23760463 GCA_964035525.1 Porites cylindrica | reverse complement strand
GCACCGGATGGTACCAAAGCCACAACTAGACCATTGCAGGTGGTTATCTCATCACAGTAACTACAGCTGTTCAGCAAGTTTATAAATGCCCTCCCTGTATATAAACGCGCCTTGCATTCGTCCTTTGTTGTCTCGTCTAAATCCGTAGTTAACACTGAGTTTGTTGACGAAACGCATAAAAGTACAAACACAGTGAAATACTCGGTCCTTTATGAATCTGTTTTCATAACCGTCTGCAATACGAGTTCTCGTTTCTCTTATGAATTTAGACATTTTGGTTGAACAAATAAGCTTACTTGTGAAAAGAAGAAAACACAATTCAGAAACGGCGGGAAATTTTGCCTGTCGCGCGCATCAATGTCGTCGTCTTTACTACAAATCGTAAATTCAAATTTATTTTATACAGGACGGCAACGCAGAACTATGACCTGACCCAGCGGCGGCGTCGTGCGAAAGTCGTCGTTTCGTAAGCTCGCTAATATAAAAAAACAATAAAAACTATCAAGATGAACTAAAAGAGATATGATTCTAAAAACATATCACATAAGTCAAAGTATAGACGCCCAAAGTTCCCTTCTGGCACGATGTTTAAAAAGATCAATGTTCATACTGTTCTTAGTGTCCTCGTTTAACTTATTATTATGTCGCAGTATGAAACTTTGGAATGCTGTCCACATTATGAGTAGTATAGGGCGCATAGCGTAACCTACACCACTTGAGAAGCTATACTTAGAAGTAAAAAAAGGTCGATACGAAACCTAATACAATCCTAAAATACATAGTGATATGAATCTCTCTACTTAAAAAGCCAATTTAGAATATTATTAAATTCTGATACTCTGTAAAACCTTCGCTATCTCTACTAAAAGCTTATACATAGTGATATAAATCTCTCTACTTAAAAAGCCAATTTAGAATATTATTAAATTCTGATACTCTGTAAAACCTTCGCTATCTCTACTAAAAACATATTTATAATAATATCACACTCTAATGTTCTAAAAAATCTAAATAAAAACGTCAGCAAGCTTGTGTTTCTAGATTTCTAGAGAAAAAACAAAAACCTAAAAACTGAAGTCCATAGCGCCCTAACTAAGTATTTATCTTAAATGTTCTGGCAATGTTTAAAGTGTTTGAGATGACCGACTTCTGCATTCGCTGAAGTACGCTCCGTGCTCTCGCTCCAAGTAGCTTCCTCACCGACTTCTCTAGGTGTTTAGAGTAACCCCCCAGTACGTCAATTATTACGTTGTACTGTTCAACCCTGTAACCATTGTATCTCTGCTTCAGCTCCCACATCATGGGCCCATACTTGAGTGTCTTTTCCTCATCTTTCTTAGCTCTACTCTCAATCCATGGGCAGCTCATTTCAATTGTGCAGACTTCTTTCCTCTCGTGGTTGACAAGTCGCGCGTCGATCCGATTTGCTCTAACTTCATTGTGCTCTGCATAGATGGGAATATCCCAAAACGCCTCACTCGTGGTGTTCTGGTAGGCTGGTTTTGGCATCACCGGTGAGTACCATGGTGGGACCTCTTCCATTAACCCATGCTCTCGTAGGAGCTCAAAAAACAGAATCTTCAAAGCTGCATTATGCCTGTATAGGTACTTGGTTTGTGCCAGGGAGGAACATCCAGCCAGTACATGTGCAACGCTCTCAGCTACCTTCCCACATAACCTGCATAGAACTTCGCCGTCGGTGGAGGTTTGCGTCTTCTCCTTTGTGTAGAGCTTCGTAGGTAACAACTGCTCATACAGTTCATACATGCCCGCGATGGTATGTGTAGGGCATGTAGCCCAACCTTTTAACCATGCAAAGCAGCTGGCTATGCTTAGGCTCTCATCTTCCCATCTGATACGGAATAACTTTCCTTGCCACTTTTTGTCTTTAGCGCTCTCCAAGAACTGCTTCTCTTGAGATTGCTTCAACAGATTCCCAGCTCTTGCTGCAGTTACCACCTTTCCATCTGTTGTAACACACACGGGATTTAGGGTATCAAGCTGAAGGGTGATGTTGAGTTCTTCAGCGTACTTAGCTGCTTCCTTTACGAGCGACTATTATTATTATTATTATTATTATTATTATTATTATTATTTATGATCAGTAAACTGCACTACTTACCGATACGTGACTTTATTGCCTTTAACCCTGCAGTCTTTTTTTCTGTCTTTGCTAATATGTATTTAATAAAATATTTAAAAACTCTATAGGTCAATTGATTATATTTAACAATTATTCTTTGAAATCGAGGTGAATAGTGGCAAAATATTTATTTTTTTACAAAATATTCCCAAAGCCACTATTCACCGAGATTGAGAAGAATAATTGTTTTAGTATATACACACGAAGTGATCTCAACAAAATCAGAAAGGAAACCATTCAAAAGTAGGATTTGATTGACAGATCAAATCACGCGTAAGTTTAAAAATAGATCTTTGCAGAATTTTCAAACATGGCAATTCACAAGTTTACTCATTTCGCAAACAACAGCGTAATGGCTTCAATGGAATCGCTAAAAGTTTGAACTGTTTCCTTTAATTACCTGAGAAAAAAAGTAGAGCTGTGTTGTTTTCTGTTGACTCGCCAAGTTTATAGCCAAAAGGGCATGTTGTGTCGTTCTTCGCATGAAGTGCTGACAAAAATGGCGGCTCGGTTGCTCGAGGTAAGAGGTCGTCTTCCTGTATCATTCTTTTTCCTGTTTACTTGAAATGTAGAATTTCTGCAAACATTTCCTTTTAAATTTGTTTGTCATAACAAACATAACGGCTTCTTCTACGCGAATACCCGGGAGTTGTAAACAATCCATCGAGCACAAAACTCCTGCTACAGTAAATTGAAAAACGCCGTATTGAATCCTTCCAAGTCTTTTCTTGCCTTAAAAAAAGTCAGCCCTAGGATTTTGTCGACTTTTAAAAGATCGTTCTCTAAAAAAAACGGGAAAAACACCGAGCTCACACATTATCCACTCGCTAGGAGGTGAATATTGTTGAATAGTCCGAGATAGCGAACCAATCAGATTGCTTAAATCACCAAGATCACTGAGTGTGTATATACTAATCAATAATATTAACTGAGGCTGAGGTGAATAATTATTTTAATATATTCACACCAAGTGATCTAAAAACTCACAAGTAGCATCACTGCTCAACCTATATATTCATTGGTGAAATCAACTAATAAAAAGTCCATCCAAACATTATTATGGCCGGATCGGACGCGATGTGAAATGATAGACTTTTCTCTGAGCCTGTCGACGCAACCATCTAGAAATCTCGACCACTAATATAACGTACAGCTAATCGCTTTCTGTAAGTTCAGTTCATTTCCTACGCTCTCTTTACTTCAAAGCTATAAGTGCTTGCCAAGCGAAGGATTCGCCTGGATAAAGCTTCCCGAGAACTGACGTCACAAGATAGAGCGTTTTCTGATTGGATGTATCCCTAACGACACACCCCCGTCACACCGCTGGCCAGAAAAAATAAACTGACCGGTCAAAAATAGAATACTGTAGGCGAGAAAAGTTCTTCCCGACTGACCACCTAACCAGCAGAAACCAGAAACGAGCAATGAGAAAGTCAAGATGAATTCTTGCGTGGACATGTAGCCGTAAACATAAGACGCGCAAAAGTTAGATCTTTGCAGTATTTTCAAACATGGCAAATCATAGTTTTAATATTTTTGTAAGCTTTAACCTTTAACATCCATGGTTTAAAGGAAAACGTCGAAAGCTTAAATTACTACCCCTTCAGAGAAGAAACGTAAAGCTTTATTTGCTTCTGTCATAATGAATGAGAACGTTTTTTTTGTCGCTTCTTACATATGATGTCAACAGCGGCTTCGATCAGAGTGAGCATTGTTTATATCTGCAGTGTTCTTTGCCTTAATTCTTAACTTGTTGGTACGTACGATGTTCTCCATAAATTAACTTCTATTTATAGGCAAAAATAGTCTTGCGAGGAAATCCCAAGTTCATAAAATAGTCAGAAGGCGACCTCGTTTTCCTCTGTAGTGTTAAACATTGCCGTTCGAGCGTATAAAAAGTCAGCTACAATGCATCACTTCACAATAAACCGCGCCGTTTATACACCATGAAGTCTTTTCTTACCTTCAAAATCATCAAGACTAGGATATTCTTGTATTTTTTAAAACGTTCTGTCTTATACTCTGAAACTTTGGCAAAACATCCAGTTTACGACAGCGATTTTGTTTGCTTTATATTCACCGCCTAGCGCGGTGAATATAACGTCATAGTCTGCGATAGGGAACCAATCAGATTGCTTGAATCCCCAAGATCACTGAGTGTGTATATGCTAAAAGGAGATATACCAATACTTGTTGTGTTAAGTGACCTCCACAATAGTGTAGATCACAATTAGGTGTACCTCTAAGGTAGTTAGCACGTAGTATGAACCGCAAGAAGAGAGTTCAATGTACCTATAGCCTTAATTTTTCGTTTTCGATTTTACAGAGTGCATCCCTATACTGTCCAATATTGAAAAAAGTAGGCAGATTCATACCCCTCCCTTCCCAGCACAACTTCTAAGTTAAAACGTCTGTCTATCGTAGATTATTTAGCAACTTTATGGCGTTCATGGGCTCCAGTGTATATTTATGATGACAAGTCACAGAGAAAACTGCATTGCTAATTTGATGTATTATCTTGACTTCCTGGTAAGTTCTATTACCAATTTCTTTCTTACTTGGTCTTCAAAACAGCTTAAAAGAAAATCTATCCTCATGTTAATTTTCAAGAAAACTGTTTCTGCATGCTAACGCTAGTAGTGGGTTGTGCTATATTTAAGTGCTATATAGTCCCCCCCCCCCCCCCCCCCCGCCACCCCCCGCCCTTGCTTAAGTTATACAAAATTCAGATATTGAAGTTAAGTGCACTTTTCTTTATTTTTTTATCATTTTTTATTGAGGGTTTATTTTTTCGTTTCGTTTCTTTAACACAATGAAGCCTCCTTCAGTGAAATGATAGAATATGTAATACTATTCTTGCACCTTGTTTTTGGTCAGTGCCACAATAACGGAGATGACAACCAGAAGGTATACCACTAAGATAGTACACGTAATGTGAACCACAATTTCTCACTTTGATGTTTGTTGACCACTGACAGCAGCCATAATCAATCCAGTGGAAACACACCTGCCTGCTGACCTAACCATCTGCTACTGAGGGTTGTCCACCATTCATCCAGCCGGTTGTATCAGTGTTACACCTATGGCTAGGTGGACATGAAGTTGGCATTCTTGTGCCGGCGGACCCTTCTAAACGAAACCATCCAGGGCCGATACCGCTATCACAATAATTGTTGGGCCTTCCATAAGTTATCTTCCTGTCAGCATTGTTCTATTAAAATAGACAATAGTTAAAATGATCAAAACTTGAAGAAGCTGGGAAGCATTGGATAACTCTGCGGTTAAATTTTTTTACAACGCTTGTCCCTAGCGGCGAGGAGCGAGCAGAAACGACTGCTTTCGAAGACTGAGGCGAGATAGGAAGGCTGCTTTGCCGCTTGCTTGCGCGTTCTCTCTCGTTTGTTCCGCCAGCCGCCATAAAAACCATATTTCTCAAACGCCTGATACGCGGGCTACTGCAGTATTCAATTATACCGCCAGAGATTAATTTTCCTCGTCGATGTCATTTAGTTTCATTGGGCGTTCAACACCAAAAAAATTTCTGTTCAAGTTTTTTTCCCCAACAAATTTCACATATTGTAAAGCAGATACTTTTGCTTTATTAAATTGTAATTGTGAAGTTGGCTGAAAAGCCATTTTATGGGGTCGGCTGATAAACTATTACTATTACTTGATATTTCAATGCAATAGGATTGCCAAATAACAGTTTTCGCCTTTTAATTTAAAAAAAAATAATAAAATCGGAACAAAAAAGCAACCAAAACATCAAAGGTTAGTCAGATATAATTATGCAAATACATTCTACAACCTTAAGTGCCACAGTTTAAAGACCAGTTCACATGAAGGTGGGTAAATCGCCTGTGCATATAATCTCTCATTTTAATTTGATCAAGTTTACATGATAGGTGGAATGACCATATGAGAGATTGTATGTACATGCGGGTTACCCTACCTAAGCGGGTCACCTCACCCACCTGTGGACTCCCACCTCCATGTGAACAGGCCCTAAGCGTCTACCTGCCTTCGCAAAATGGCTATCCAAATAAAAGAATTTTCTACAGTTATTCTGAATCGTATAAGAGGGAAAAACGTTCGAAGAGAGTGTCACTACATCTAACTGCGATGCGACACGACATAATGGGAATTGATATAAATTAAGTTTTGCGGAATTGCAAATCGGTCAGTGACTGGTACATGTAAGAATTGTTTGCGTCTCACTTCACCAACTATGAATAAGTAGTCGTGAAATTGGATTAGTCTGGTGATTTCTCAGGTAAAAAACTTCGACATTTTTGTGAATGCGTTTTTGCAAATAATTTTTAATTTTGTTGCAAATTAGGATGGCCGGGGGTACAAAAACGTAAAAAAGCCCAGTTTTGGGCGAAGTGTCTCAACTCATTTTGTCGCCGATTGTCTGAATCGAAATCTACGCGCTGTTGTCTTATTAGCACCGCTTAGGAGACGGTAACTAGTTGAGATTACTATATTCACCGGGTCGTTTTTCAGAAGATAGATAAGATACCCATATAATCCCTTTCCTGTGTTTTTCTAGGGAAAATTAGTTTTGACAATCTTTGTACTCGGTAGTGTTTTCAAGTAATTACGCAGCATACCCATGTACCGAATGATTGATTTTCCTCTGGTAACGAAGTGTGATCGGTAGGAATCGATGGCAGGTAATACATTGTATCTGAATATATCCCTAGTAAGTTCGAATTGTTTATTCGAAGTTTAGCTATTTGATAAGGGTGGGATGGACGATAAAATAGACATGATTGCTATGCGCAATGTTCCAACTTCTAACGCACAGCAAAGCTGCATAGCATCGCTAAATCTGTGCAGCAGATTCGTTGCCCATATACCCATAAGGGTCTTTGAAGAATGTACTTTACAGTAGAAACTATGAGGTCAGGAGGGGACTGGCCACGAGTAACCACGAGTAACCAACTTTGTTCTTAAAAGACAAGAATCGCCGAAAGGCGATTTTTAACTGGGCTGCAAAGGGGCTATTTTTTTCTGAGGGGAGGGGGCGGCTATACACACTCAGGCTACCATAAAACCTTGTCGGCAACTATTGCATGCAACAGACTCTCATGTGAGACTGAAACATAAACTCATTCAGAACATTGCACCCTTTTGAAAGACTTTCATAACCAAAAAAAAAAGAGTACCATTTTAAAGTGGGGGCTGTATAACAACTTTTAGGTATATACTTCATGGTGGAAAGCCACAAGTGCACCGGTAATATACACTCTGTGTAGTATGTAGTATTGTGTCTTCTCCCTAATAGCTAATGGTAGTTACTAGTAGTTACTTGTATTTACTAGTAGTTACTAGTAGTTAGTGGTAGTTATTAGTAGTTACTGGTAGTTACTAGTAGTTGTCGGTAGTTACAAGTAGTTACTGGTAGTTGGTGGTATTTATTGGTAGTTACTAGTAGTTACTGGTAGTTATTAGTAGTTACTGGTAGTTACTAGTAGTTGTCGGTAGTTACTAGTAGTTACTGGTAGTTACTAGTAGTTCCTAGTAGTTATCAGTAGTTACTAGTAGTTACTGGTAGTTGGTGGTAGTTATTAGTAGTTACTGGTAGTTACTAGTAGTTACTGGTAGTTACTAGTAGTTGTTGGTATTTACTAGTAGTTACTAGTAGTTAATAGTAGTTCTTGGTATTTACTAGTAGTTAGTGGTAGTTATTAGTAGTTACTGGTATTTACTAGTAGTTACTAGTAGTTGATGGTAGTTATTGGTATTTACTAGTAGTTACTGGTAGTTGCTAGTAGTTGCTGGTAGTTACTAGTAGTTCCTAATAGTTATCGGTAGTTACTAGTAGTTACTGGTAGTTGGTGGTAGTTGTCGGTAGTTACTAGTAGTTACTGGTAGTTACTAGTCGTTGTCGGTAGTTACTAGTAGTTACTGGTAGTTACTAGTAGTTCCTCGTAGTTATCGGTAGTTACTAGTAGTTACTGGTAGTTGGTGGTATTTATTGGTAATTAGTAGTAGTTACTGGTAGTTAGTGGTAGTTATCGGTAGTTACTAGTAGTTGTCGGTAGTTACTAGTAGTTACTAGTATTTACTGGTAGTTACAAGTAGTTGCTGGTAGTTACTAGTAGTTGGTGGTAGTTACTAGTAGTTGGTGGTAGTTACTAGTAGTTGGTGGTAGTTACTTGTAGTTTTCGGCAGTTACTGGTAGTTACTGGTAGTTTTTAGTAGTTGTCGGTAGTTGCTTGTAGTTATCGGTAGTTACTAGTAGTTACTGGTCGTTGCTAGTAGTTGTCGGTAGTTACTAGTAGTTACTGGTAGTTACTAGTAGTTCCTAGTAGTTATCGGTAGTTACTAGTAGTTACTGGTAGTTGGTGGTATTTATTGGTAGTTACTAGTAGTTAGTAGTAGTTATTAGTAGTTACTGGTAGTTACTAGTAGTTGTCGGTAGTTACTAGTAGTTACTGGTAGTTACTAGCAGTTGTTGGTATTTAATAGTAGTTACTAGTAGTTAATAGTAGTTCTTGGTATTTACAAGTAGTTAGTGGTGGTTATTAGTAGTTACTGGTAGTTACTAGTAGTTGTCGGTAGTTACTAGTAGTTGCTAGTAGTTGTCGGTAGTTACTGGTAGTTGTCGGTAGTTACTAGTAGTTACTGGTAGTTACTAGTAGTTCCTAGTAGTTATCGGTAGTTACTAGTAGTTACTGGTAGTTGGTGGTATTTTTTGGTAGTTACTAGTAGTTAGTGGTAGTTATTACTAGTTACTGGTAGTTACTAGTAGTTGTCGGTAGTTACTAGTAGTTACTGGTAGTTGGTGGTATTTATTGGTATTTACTAGTAGTTACTAGTAGTTAATAGTAGTTCTTGGTATTTACAAGTAGTTAGTGGTGGTTATTAGTAGTTACTAGTAGTTACTAGTAGTTGTCGGTAGTTACTAGTAGTTGCTGGTAGTTACTAGTAGTTCCTAGTAGTTATCGGTAGTTACTAGTAGTTACTGGTAGTTGGTGGTATTTATTGGTAGTTACTAGTAGTTAGTGGTAGTTATTAGTAGTTACTGGTAGTTACTAGTAGTTGTCGGTAGTTACTAGCAGTTACTGGTAGTTACTAGTAGTTGTTGGTATTTACTAGTAGTTACTAGTAGTTAATAGTAGTTCTTGGTATTTACTAGTAGTTAGTGGTAGTTATTAGTAGTTACTGGTAGTTACTAGTAGTTGTCGGTAGTCACTAGTAGTTGCTAGTAGTTGTCGGTAGTTACTGGTAGTTACTGGTAGTTTTTAGTAGTTTTCGGTAGTTGCTTGTAGTTATCGGTAGTTACTAGTAGTTACTGGTAGTTATTAGTAGTTGTCGGTAGTTACTAGTAGTTATTAGTAGTTAACGGTAGTTATTGGTATTTACTAGTAGTTGTCGGTAGTTATTAGTAGTTACTGGTAGTTGTTAGTAGTTCTCGGTAGTCACTAGCAGTTGTCAGTAGTTACTAGTAGTTACTACTATTTACTGGTAGTTGCCGGTAGTTACTAGTAGTTGGTGGTAGTTACTAGTAGTTACTGGTAGTTACTAGTAGTTGTCGGTAATTACTAGTAGTTACTAGTATTTACTGGTAGTTACCAGTAGTTGTCGGTAGTTACTAGTAGTTACTAGTGGGTAATGGTAGTTCTTGGTATTTACTAGTAGTTACTTGTGGTTACTGGTAGTTATTAGTGGTTCTCGGTGGTTGCTTGTAGTTGTCGGTAGTTACTAGTTGTTGGTGGTAGTTATTGGCATTTACTGGTAGTTTTTGGTAGTTACTAGTAATATTAATAGTAATAAATTGCTTTATTTGCATGGCCGCATAATTTTACAGTATTGCAAAAGCATTCATATGACAATCAAAATATACAACAAGCAGCACTAATAATGATCTAGAAATATTCAGTTACATTACTAACAATGAATCACGTATTTTCATACAGGAGGAAACAAACTTCATAACTAACTTATTTACAGGATGTTCCTTCGAATTCATTATCAGTTTTATGCTTTCTGGAGATGATTTCTTGTCAAAGTCAGGTATTTTTCAATTGCTTTGATTAATAAAGGCCTTTCTCTGTACTGAGTATTTGTTACATTGAAAGAGGAAATGAATCTCATCTTCTACCTGATTTGAGTTACATAAGGGACATAATCTATTTTCTCTCGGCAAATGATCGATTTGGTATCGACCATTTTCAATCATAAGTTTGTGATTACTTATTTTAAATTTAACAAAATTCTTTCGTTCGTCATAATGTCTTGGCTGGTAGAGATAATCAGATGTAGAATATTCATCTTTAAAAGTTTTATAAAATTCTAGTTTTTTTGAATTTTCAAGGCTTTGCCGCCAAAAAGATAGATATTTCTCTCTCATTTCTGTGGTATATCGTCTAATTTTATCATTATCTAGAGATTCAGCATCTAAACTGGTTAGATTGTATTGTTCAAATATGTATGTTTATGAAATTGTAAAAATATCCTGAATTATTCATAGAATGTAGATTCTTTGACATAAGGAAAGACTGTTTGACTATAGAGTCATTATGTTTGTTGTTGAGGTAAACAAAATATTTCATAATTTTCTGATTTATCGGGATAAGCAGCGGCAATTTATCAAGTTCAGCTCTGCAAGCTATGTTAGAGGCCTTATTGTTAACCTCTAAGTAACGTTTACAGAATTTGAGGTGGATTTTTTCTATTGGGGAGCTATCCCATTTTTTAAAATCTTGCTTGGTGTATATTCCCCATACCTCGCTGTTGTAACTCGAGATTGGGAATACCATGTTGTCAAAAATTTGGGATGCAGTATTAGGATTAAGTTTGTTAAGAATTGTCCGCTTCCGAATACTAGAGAACGCGTGAAAGGCCTTTTCTTTTAAGTGTTCGAGTGCAAGTGTAAAGTTTCCCGTTGGAGTTAAACGTGTGCCTAAATAAGTGTATTCTTGGACAAATTCAATTGACTCACTGCCTATGTTGAATTTGATGTCAGTAGATTTTTTGGGCTTTTATGGAATATCATAATTTTTGTTTTCTTCGGATTAATGTTTAGCTTCCATTTGTCACAATACAAGGAAAGCGCATTGAAACAGTTCTGTAATCCAGTTTTCGATCTTGACAGAATAATTAAATCATCTGCGTTCAAAAGTGAATTTATTTTTTTTCCCATTTGGAAGAACAAATGGGTCAGATAAGGTGTTTTCGAATAAATGTGGTAGATTGTTTAAATAGAGGTCAAATAAAAGAGGGCTTAAAATACGGCCTTGATGTACACCTCTGGAATATGAAAAAGGCTGTGTTTTGTTTTCACCGATTTTGATGGAACATGTCGAGTTGCAATAAAGGCTTTTCATGAGGTTGTACAAGTTTCCTCCTATATTCGTTTTTAGCAGCTTATAAAACAATCCTTCGTGCCAAACAGAGTCAAACGCTTTGCTAGTAACTGGTAGTTAATAGTAGTTGTCGGTACGTAGTTACCAGTAGTTGGTGGTAGTTATTGCTATTTACTAGTAGTTACTGGTAGTTTCTAATAGTTGCCGGTAATTACTGATTCGAGTCGACTGTTTTCATTTGCTTAGACTATTTCTATTGAAGCTGTTGAAGTGGAAGTCTAGAAATATAACAGGGCACTTAATGTCAGGTTCGGCGCGGAAAAACAGTTATATTTTTCCTCAAGTAATCATGTTTCCCTTGTTGATTTCGTCTCTCGGCGTTCTCAATTCCTTTCCTGTAGGTTCCCCAGTGTGGCATTAAACCAATGTTCACACAAAGCAATCACTTTAAGTAGACTTTATTTGTGAAAGTTTTTCTTAAACTTAATATGCCTTTACGCAGAATAACAGGTTGGCTCATAAATTCCATTTAAAGTGACATGTATTTCAGTCTCAATATATCATAACTATTTTCCTCTAATTTTATTTCTGCTAATTTATAAAATCATCATTTAATGATGTGGCTGACATAGTCATTATCACATTGAAAACCTTGTAAACAGTAATATTCTCTAATGTGTTTGAAGTAAATATCCATTTCCTAATTGTGGAAGTCATCTGTAAAACCAATGTTACATTAAAGGTTCTCTTTCCATAATTTGATGCAAACGGTTTTTATTATCTAATTGTATGGCGGCTGCGTAGGTGGATTTTTCAAAAATCAAATTTTTTGATGTTGTATCAGCAATATTTAAAATTACCTTCTGAATATAAAGTGTTTTCATTTCTTCATATTGCTTCTAACGTGTGATCATAATGACCTGTTAAGATTTGGTCTCAAAAGTGGTAACTGTCGATTAAGATTACTAAGCGGTACCTTGCACTTTCTGTACTGCCCCAAGTGGCTTACTGGCACCTCTTTTCACGCTTGTGTTTTTTGCACCTCGGAAGAGGTCAATTAATGAGCAGCTCGCTTATGTTTTTCACTGACTTGCCTTGCCAAAATTGATAAGAAGCTTTCTTTGGTCCCCCTTAAGTAGAAATTATTCTTTTGGCCTTCAAAAGTCACAAAAGTGAAAGTTCTGAAACAAGGGCAGTGGTTGTTCAACGACTCGTTCTATTCCATCCAGCAAATAGCTTTTTTGTATCATGTGACAGTATCAAATCGTGCGAATCTAGCTACTACTAGTATGTACTAGCTGGCTACTATGCATGCCATCGATTTCCTGCTAACAGTATGGTGTTATATAGCTACTTAATTACTCTACAGGCTTGCATACCTCTCGAAGAGAGAGTTGTTCCAGCCCCTGGATGAGTAACTACCAGTAACTACTAGTAACTACCGATAACTACTAGTAACTACCAGTAACTACTAATAACTACCACTAACTACGAGTAACTACTAGTAATTACCGTTGACTACTAGTAACTACCGGGAACTACTAATAACTACCAGTAACTACTAGTAACTACCAGCAACTACTAGCAATTACTAGTAAATACCAATAACTACCGATGACTACTAGTAACTACTAGCAACTACCAGCAACTACTACTAACTACCAGTAACTACTAGTAAATACCGACAACAACTAGCAACTACTTGTAACTACTAATAACTACCACTAACTACCAGTAACTACTAGTAATTACCAATAAATAACACCAACTACCAGTAACTACTAGCAACTACCGATAACTACTAGTAACTACCGGGAACTACTAATAACTACCAGTAACTACTAATAACTACCAGCAACTACTAGCAACTACTAGTAAATACCAATAACTACCGATAACTACTAGTAACTACTAGTAACTACCAGCAACTACTAGCAACTACCAGTAACTACTAGTAAATACCAATAACTAACATCAACTACTAGTAACTACTAGTAAATACCAGTAACCACTAATAACTACCATTAAATACTAGTAACTACCAGTAACTACTAATAACTACCACTAACTACTAGTAAATACCAAGAACCACTATTAACTACTAGTAAATACCAACAACTACTAGCAACTACTAGTAACTACCGACAACAACTAGCAACTACAAGTAACTACTAGTAACTACCGATAACTACTAGCAACTACTAGTAACTACCAGTAACTACTAGTAACTACCGATAACTACTAGTAACTACCAGTAACTACTAATAACTACCACTAACTACCAGTAACTACTAGTAATTACCAATAAATACCACCAACTACCAGTAACTACTAGTAACTACCGATAACTACTAGTAAATACCGGGAACTACTAATAACTACCACTAACTACCAGTAACTACTAGTAATTACCGATAACTACTAGTAACTACCGGGATCTACTAATAACTACCAGTAACTAGTAGTAACTACCAGCAACTACTAGCAACTACTAGTAAATACCAATAACTACCGATAACTACTAGTAACTACTAGTAACTACCAGCAACTACCAGCAACTACTAGTAACTACCAGCAACTACTAGCAACTACCAGTAACTACTAGTAAATACCAATAACTACCATCAACTACTAGTAACTACTAGTAAATACTAGTAACTACTAATAACTACCATTAAATACTAGTAACTACCAGTAACTACTAATAACTACCACTAACTACTAGTAAATACCAAGAACCACTATTAACTACTAGTAAATACCAACAACTACTAGCAACTACTAGTAACTACCGACAACAACTAGCAACTACAAGTAACTACTAGTAACTACCGATAACTACTAGCAACTACTAGTAACTACCAGTAACTACCGATAACTACTAGGAACTACTAGTAACTACCATTAACTACTAGTAACTACCGATAACTACTAGTAACTACCAGTAACTACTAATAACTACCACTAACTACCACTAACTACTAGTAATTACCAATACCACCAACTACCAGTAACTACTAGTAACTACCGATAACTACTAGTAACTACCAGGAACTACTAGCAACTACTAGTAAATACCAATAACTACCGATAACTACTAGTAACTACCAGCAACTACTAGTAACTACCAGCAACTACTAGCAACTACCAGTAACTGCTAGTAAATACCAATAACTACCATCAACTACTAGTAACTACTAGTAAATACCAGTAACTACTAATAACTACCATTAAATACTAGTAACTACCAGTAACTACTAATAACTACCACTAACTACTAGTAAATACCAAGAACTACTATTAACTACTAGTAACTACTAGTAAATACCAACAACTACTAGTAACTACCAGTAACTACTAGTAACTACCGATAACTACTAGTAACTACCAGTAACTGCTAATAACTACCACTAACTACTAGTAACTACTAGTAACTACTAGTAACTACCACTAGCTATTGGGGAGAAGACACAATACTACATATTACACAGAGTGTATATTACCGGTGCACTTGTGGCTTTCCACCATGAAGTATATACCAACTTTTAAATTCCACCATTATGAATAAAAATAAACAAGTTAGCCATTAATTCTAAACAGGAAACAATTTGCATTATTTCCACGCACCCCTCCCCCAATCCCCCTGTGCCCCAAAATATAGCGTGACAGTATAACGTGACTAATTTGACATAACCGGAAATTCCAAAAATTGTTGTCCTTCTACAAGCATAAAATGCGACAGACTGAGCTGATTTACACTAGACAGAAATATTCATTATTGTATGAAAACCAGAAGTATACTAAAACAAACAGTTAACTGCCCATTGATCCCGTCTGATCCAGGGGCCTCACTGACTGCACGGAGACTTTACTGAGCTTTTCACAAACATGCGAACTCTAAAGTTCAAAAGCCACCTTCACAATTGTGTTTATCGCTGCCGTCAATCATAATTACGATCACAAGCAAGGAACCTTGAAATAGAGAAACACACAAAACGGATCGAAATCCACAAATCACAAACCATGACCTTTTGAACCCGTGAAGTAAAGTTTTGTTTCCTAAGAGGTCCGTTAATATGATTGACAGCAGCGAAAAATGCAATCGTCGGTTGGGTTCTGAACTTCAGAATTCGCATGTTTGTGAAAGTGCGATCCTAATTTGCGGTCCACAGTCTACATGAAAACGCACTATTTTTTCCACAAGATGAAAAATATTCAGTTTTAAGATTTTCCTCATGGTATTTTTCTCTAACTTAAAGGAATAAAATCCTTTGCATTTTGCGACCTAAAAAAGTTTAAAGATTTCTCGCTCGCATGTTGCGTTCACCAGCACGCACTTCAAACAATGTAAATAGATGAAACGATCGATAACATTTTTTTTACCTGATACCGATGTGAGTTAAAAATTCGCTCCAGTTCTGTTTGTCTCACCCAAGACTAACTTTTCTTCATGGAAGATAACTACGCCGCTTTATAACTCGTCCGAAGTTTTTGTGCCAGCTAAACAATATGGAAACACTATTCACAGTGACTCCTTGGATATTAAAAAGACTGAACGTGACGCACTATTATGCCTTTGTTTACTTCTGATCACATCTTCAAGCGAAGTCTCTCTTTTCAAGCGATTCATCTCAATGCACAATAATTGACCCTTATATTAGTTAAAATCCTATGGTTCATTTATATTAATACTGTTTTTGCCCCTCACGTTGACTGTGTTCGTTCGTATTCAAAACACCTTTACGAAAATAAAGGTCGTAAAAGTCATGTGTGTTATGTTTCGAGATAAATGGATACGCTTTTTTAAGTGTCCACTTTGCGGTGACTTCAGTTTACATCTCCATAAAATGGTAAAAGAAATATCAAGAAACATCACGAGAGCTGAAAATTTTCAGAGGCATGTTTCTGAAACTCGCTAATGCTGACATCAATATAGCGTGCTTGCCGAATGGGCGAAAACACAGAATTGTGATCACAATATCTTGTACAAATTTAATGATAAAAGCTTAGCAAGATACAGAGACAAACAAAAGCAAACCCCCTGAAACCTCGACGTGGGCTACACTTGTATGCTCTACTCAGTCACCAAACCTTGTCAGTAATAGCTCCTACTTTCCTCAAGTCGCTCTCTGTGAAGCTCCCCGATGGGATGTCCCGGAGAAGCTTTAAACTTGTGTGCGAAATTCTCAGAGTTCCTATTTTTGTCCGTGTCTTCTTTATCCTCAGTATCCGAAATTTAGACCCCCAAAGTGGCGTGTTTTGCATTAAACAGAAGGAAATATTTAAAGGCAAAGCCAGTCTTCTAACATGGCAAAGTTGTCGCGTCCCTCGCTCATGGACGTGCGTCACAGCAGGATTCATCTGCCATTCATCGGCAACTGAGTTGTTCGCTTCACTGACTATGACGGCTCACAATCAAGTCTTCAGCCATAGTGTCGTCAACTGGTGAAATACTTTGCTCATAAATTGTGCTTCTTAAGAAAGTGTCTCTGTAAGAGCGGTCCGGTCGACTTTGCTTGAGACACAGATTTAGCTCATTTCTAGTGTGTTGTAAGACATTCATGTACCTGTACTAAAACCACAATCCGTTTGATCGGATCTCTTTATTTTTCAGAGTTTTACGGAAATTAAATTTCACTCGAGCGAAGGCCTGTCGCGACACTTTTCAAGACTTTAATTTGAGACAACTTTGGAGGACAATTTACAAAAAAGTACGGGACTCAGCAAAAATCAAATACCACAGACATGTATAATAACTCTATCTTATCCATCGAGGCGACTTTCGTGAACATCACGTTTCAATCAAGCAAACAGGAAGACTTGAACGACACCTTATCGGTTCGCTTAAGTCACACACGCGAAAACCGATCAAATTCAAGGTACATTTTTGAAAAAGTGAGGCGTTCTTAACTGATCCAACTAATATAGCTAGGAAGTAGGTGCCATAGAAAAGGTAACTACAGAAAAAAACTTTGCGGCCCGACCTTTACTACAACTTTATAACTCCGTGAACTTACCTAATTTTCGGCAATCTCCAAGTTCTGCCGCCATTTTGAGGGACTTGTCAACATGAAACGTAGCAGATATAACTCGAGCAGGTAGTTCTAAAACGGTCAGAAATACATACGAAAGCATTCAAATGAACTTCACTTTCAATTCAGGGGGCAAAATTTGAAATTGTTTGTTAAACCTACCATTCCTACATCCCCATGCGACCATTTCTTCCAACAATTCAAACACTACAACTAGTGACCGCTAGTGTTCGAATTTCCCTTGTCGATTCCACCGTAAGAAATAACCTGTGCCACCCAAGCTTCGACTCGAATGTGAAGTACGAATCAAACAACATAACTGCGTCATCTTCGAAGCCATATCACGCTGGTATTTTGATTTTCTGATCGACAAGAACGGTGATCAGCCGGAGGTGATCGCCATGTTTACCTCATAAACGTGACCGCTGACCAGCCGCTGAATGAAAACAGTACGGCGCAGGGTGGTGTGGGTGGCGGACTTATCGTCATAAGATATTCGAATACACGCTAAAAAAGCTTTAGGACTCTCAGTCTAAACAGTGAAGGCATGCTTCGTGGTACAGACAACTTTTATTTTATTCTCGTAACTTTTTCTTTTAAATTAGAACTGGTATTAATTAAAAGAGTTATTTAAATATTTTTAACCGAGGTACCCATATGACCTTTTCGCTTGTCCTCAGTGGTATAAAATAAGGTGTCTTTTCTTCCAGAACCTTTTATTTATGCGTTATTGCACGGAATGAACACTATACTTAGAAGGTTTGTTCTAAATCATTTTTGCTGTTCCCAAGAATGTATGCAAAATCATAGCTTTATACAAAGCTGACTCTAAAATATGATTTTCCGTAACAGTAACCAATGTCATTTAGGTAAGGTGTTAATAAAACTAGCAATGTACAATTTTTAACGTTTTCCAGTTATAAGCCTGACATACAATTGTCAAGTGAACTATGTTAGTTTCAGCTCATTCCTTGATTCGATGTGACCTTTTATCACTAAACCCCATTCTTTTCATTTGCAATTTTCCTGTACTTTTTTTTTCATATGACAACGACAAAGAGTATTATAAGTAAACCGATTTTTTGGTGTACCACGCTTATCACATTGTATATTCAAATACATACAAAAGGCCGGCTAAATAAGCTCCTCCCCCTGCTCCTAATTTTTTGGGTTGCCTTCGCCCCATGCCTCTGCACGACTCCCTGTCGGCTAAACGGAAATTTGAAAGACTGCTATGCAGGACACATTTTCTTTTTCATTTTCATTTACCCTCTACAATTTTTATAAGTATGTAAAGATATAAAAAAACACAAAGGTTTTTACAAGTAAACTGTTTTTTTTTTTTGGACCACTGTTAATATATACATATACTTTTTTCTCGCAAAATGGTGGCTAAAACGGCTGAATATATACCTACTTGGAAATAAAATGATGCTGTTTGGTTTTCCGTTAAAACATTACGTAAGAGTGACGCGTGTCTGTTCAAATTGTTACAAAACCACCTCACAAAGTCAAAGCAAAAGACAAAAAAAGTGTAATTTTTATAGCCAACTTACAATCTCTCCATTATAGACAGCTACAAGGGCCATTGGGTCACTGCTTGATGGTGTAATTATCCTTCCACTGAGCACTGGATCGGAATTCATGGGTCATTTCCTTTATTTTTGACATTAGAACAGCTTTGAAATCTCTAGATTTAAGCAGGGTTGAAAAATCCTCATCCCTTACCCTTTCAGAAGACGACAGTACCAATGTTATCGAGAGACAGGGTCGCGAACCTTTTCAGTCGAATTTAAGTGAAGGATGGGCACTTCATAAGCCAAAAGGTGCAGCTGTTCGCTTCTAAGAGAAAGTAAGGCAGTATCTCACCTTCAAGTTTGAAATTGGTGAGCAATCTGGAAGGAAAGAGGATCTGCGACAAGTCTCGCAAGATATGAGGAAAGCGAAGGGGGAAAACGGGGAGGGCCTGTTTTCCCGGGAAGAGTGGCTAACCAAAGCCCAAAGACAAGGATTTTTCTTCCGTTTGTCCTCCTCGAGATGGAGACGGGCAGGTTCGTCTTCGAGCACCGCGGTTGACGATAAATCTGACGAGGAAGAAGTGAATCACATGACCACCGTCGAATCAGTTGTAACAGAAATTGGCTTAACGCATCCGATTGTCTATGACATTTATGACTTGTGTGACTACGTCAAGGAGCAAAAAATGAACTATTTTACTGTTTCCATGCTTAAGGAAATCTGTACTTTCTTCGAGCTCCCATTTAAATTGGAGTCGTGCAGAGGCATGGGGCGAAGGCAACCCAAAAAATTAGGAGCAGGAGGAGGAGCTTATTTAGCCGGCCTTTTGTATGTATTTGTATATACAATGTGATAAGCGTGGTACACCAAAAAATCAGTTTACTTATAAAAATCTTTGTCGTTGTCACATGAAAAAAAAAGTACAGGAAAATTGCAAATGAAAAGAATGGGGTTTAGTGATAAAAGGTCACATCGAATCAAGGAATGAGCTGAAACTAACATAGTTCACTTGACAATTGTATGTCAGGCTTATAACTGGAAAACGTTAAAAATTGCACATTGCTAGTTTTATTAACACCTTACCTAAATGACATTGGTTACTGTTACGGAAAATCATATTTTAGAGTCAGCTTTGTATAAAGCAACGATTTTGCATAAATTCTTGCGAACAGCAAAAATGACTTAGAACAAACCTTCTAAGTATAGTGTTCATTCCGTGTAATAACGCATAAATAAAAGGTTCTGGAAGAAAAGACACCTTATTTTATACCACTGTTGACAAGCAAAAAGGTCATATGGGTACCTTGGTTAAAAATATTTAAATAACTCTATTAATTAATACCAGTTCTAATTTAAAAGAAAAAGTTACGAGAATAAAATAAAAGTTGTCTGTACCACGAAGCATGCCTTCACTGTTTAGACTGAGAGTCCTAAAGCTTTTTTAGCGTGTATTCGAATATCTTATGACGATAAGTCCGCCACCCACACCACACCGCGGCGTTTTCACTCAGCAGCTGGTCAGCGGTCACGTTTATGAGGTAAACATGGCGATCACCTCCTGATCACCGTTCTTGTCGATCAGAAAATCAAAATATCAGCGTGATATGGCCTCGAAGATGACGTAGTTCTGTTGTTTGATTCGTACTTCACATTCGAGTCGAAGCTTGGGTGGCACAGGTTATTTCTTACGGTGGAATCGACAAGGGAAATTCGAACACTAGTGGTCACTAGTTGTAGTGTTTGAATTGTTGGAAGAAATGGTCGCATGGGGATGTAGGAATGGTAGGTTTAACAAACAATTTCAAATTTTGCCCCCTGAATTGAAAGTGAAGTTCATTTGAATGCTTTCGTATGTATTTCTGACCGTTTTACATCTACCTGCTCGATTTATATCTGCTACGCTTCATGTTGACAAGTCCCTCAAAATGGCGGCAAAACTTGGAGATTGCCGAAAATTAGGTAAGTTTACGGAGTTATAAAGTTGTAGTAAAGGTCGGGCCGCAAAGTTTTTTTCAGTAGTTACCTTTTCTATGGCACCTACTTCCTAGCTATATTAGTTGGATCAGTTAAGAACGCCTCACTTTTTCAAAAATGTACCTTGAATTTGATCGCTTTTCGCGTGTGTGACTTAAGCGAACCGATAAGGTGTCGTTCAAGTCTTCCTGTTTGCTTGATTGAAACGTGATGTTCACGAAAGTCGCCTCGATGGGCAAGATAGAGTTAATATACATGGCTGCGGTATTTGTTTTTTGCTGAGTCCCGTAGTTTGTTGTAAATTGTCCGGCAAAGTTGCCTTAAATTAACGTCTTGAAAAGTGTCACGACAGGCCTTCGCTCGAGTGAAATTTAATTTCCGTAAAACTCTGAAAAATAAAGAGATCCGATCAAACGGATTGTGGTTTTAGTACAGGTACATGAATGTCTTACAACACACAAGGAATGAGCTAAATCTGTGTCTCAAGCAAAGTCGACCGGACCGCTCTTACAGAGACACTCTCTTAATTGCTCATGTACTACATCGATCGATAGTTCACGAAGCGGCCACGGCGTTCCAAACCTGACGCTCACAGTCATCTTTTCAGTCTTTTAGTTTGAACCTACCGTCAACGGCGTGCCGGTTTGAATGCAAGGCGAGCATTTCTCTGAGTTTCCCAGCGCCAACATCATCTAACTGACTTAAACTCGAACAATAAAAAAATTATAGAATGACTCCCATGGTCGAATCGCTTCGAACAACGCAAATAGCCTTCTTCAGGTTCGCAACCCCTTGTGGGTTTTTCAGTGGGAGCGCAGACAAGGTACAAAAAGTATCCGTGCAAGGCTCCGTGCAAGAGAAAATCCTATGAAACCATTTGTGAGAACATCGTTTCTCGGTACCAAACCCTCGTGTTTTCCCTCCCCCGGATGACCACTTTTTGACACCGACGACCGAAAACCCATTTTATGACTGGGCCTGCCGGGCAGCCCAGTAATAATCAGATTATTTTGTTTTATACTCATCGTGGTTACTCGTGGAAATTCCTCCTAAAGAGCAATTTTAGCCATTATAACTACTTAAATGCCTAGAAATCTATTAAGTTTCCTATCCTTTTCACTTTGTTCTTTGTTTCGATGCGTTTCGACAAAGGAGAGAATAAGAAATCGTGCGCGACACGCCACATTGCACGATGTCAAGGCACGGTTAAGCGTGACACGAAATGTCACGCACTGAAAATAACAAAAAATCGCCTTATTCTAATTGTTCTAAAATAGGTATGGCGAAGTCGAACATAACCAAATACCCGAAAACAATAGAGACGCCTCCTCCCTCCTGAACACAACAAATAAAAAGCCACCAGGGGTCTTACATCCCAGCATAAAGAAATGAATTCAATTACCTTTCTAAAGGACGTACGGCCACTTTTGAGTTTCAGACAATCGGCGACAAAATTGTTGAGACATTGTACTTAAATAGGATAATTTCGGAGAACAAAAGCATCCGCACCCCTCCCCTGTCCCCTCCATTCAAAGTTGGGGTGTTTGTTGTTTTCTATAGGCAGCTAGAACAAGGGCACAACATTGCACGGAGGGGATGGGGGAAGAAAGCTATATTTCCTCCTTTTGAAGTTAATAAAACGTAAAAAAGCCCAGTTTTGGGCGAAGTGTCTCAACTCATTTTGTCGCCGATTGTAGCTTCTTTCTCGAACTGGCGGACAGCGCGTCCCATACAGTTCGATGTAACATATCATAATTCTGTTTCTGGTTTAAAACTAACTTCTTTTTTCGAACTGGCGGACGGCGTGTCCCATACAGTTCCATGCAACATATTCTACTCCTGTTCCTAGTCTAAGACTAGCTTCTTTCTCACACTGGCGGACAGTGCGTCCCATACAGTTCGATGTAACATATCCGACTCCTGTTTATAGACTAAAACTAACCTCTTTATCGAACTGGCGGACGGCGCGTCCCATACAGGTCGATGTGACATTTCTACCCCTTTAATGCTCTTAACCCATAACTCCTTAGATAAAAGCAAGTAAGCTAGACCATAATTATTGTGGGGAAAAGGGGTAAGGGATGAAGTACTCCAAATATGGACAGGAGGTCACTTTTCTCTACATATTGGTGTAACAGTCCGAAATCTACAAGGGGAGAGGTGATAATCCTCTCTAGGGGGTGATAATCCCCCAGGATTGTGAGAGAGGATAATCCTCTGTAGAGGGTGACAATCCCCCAGGTTAGTGAGAGGTGACAATCCTCTCTGGGGGGGGGGGGGGGGGGGGATAATCCCCCAGGATAGTGAGAGGTGATAATCCTCTCTAGGGGTTGATAATCCCCCAAGGTTGTGAGTGGAGGTGATAATCCCCCTTGGATACTGGAGAGGTGGAAAGACCTCTCTAGATGTCTAATTCCCCAGTTTAAGGAGTAACAAGAGTCTATGGGGCAAAGTGTGACCTGTATGGGAGCACTTCATCCCCACAAATACCCCAAAGGGGTATTCCCCATAGACGAACAACAGGAAGTGTAGGGCTATTTCCAGAGTCAAATGTCACTTGAAACAATGATCTTATGGTACTTGAAACATTGCGTATAAAATTAGACTGGGCAAATGTCCGGTCAATTAGGTATCAGCTGAGGACTTAACCAGGAACAGCAACGTGTTGGTCAGGAGCCTAAGACTTCCTCCACAGCAGATGAGGAGATATGCAATAACAAAGAACAAAACAAAGGATCAGTCTGTAAATTAAGCACAATTAATTGACTAATTACACAAACTGGATGTAACTGGTGTATCTATCAGGTCAGGGCCAGATACTGAGATGTGAGAACCCAATCCATATTGAGAAAATTTTAAACATCCTTATCGATAAATCAGAATACACATGCTCATGGTTTTTGTTTGTAAGCTACTAAATGTTACTGTATTACTTATGGTTTCAGCCCAATTACTGATACAATAACAACAGTATGTGGCATAAGGCAAGGAGTTAGGAACAAACTTTATGCAACAACATGCATACTCTTCAAGGCTGCAATCACACCCAGAAAAAGGTCTTCACTCCTTTCCAGGTTTGCCAATCCCCTGAAAAAAGATCCTTGGTAGATTCAGAGGAGTTGCAATCCTACACTGCACTTCCTATCTGGGGTAACAGTTCCCTGGGAGAGGAGTTAGTGAGAAGTGATAATCCTCTCTTAGGGGTGATAATCCCCCAGGATAGTGAGAGGTGATAATCCTCTCTAGGGCAAATGAGAAGGTTCGGATTGTAATTTGATTACAAGTAATAACTAACAGTTGTTATGTACTGAAAAAATAGCCACTGCCTTGAAGAAAAAACGGTGCACTGATCAAATGAGCATGCGAATCCAAATGTGGGAATGCTTTAAACAAGTACACTGTTTCCTACCTCAAAGAAACCTCAAACAAATAAATCAGTCACTTTATACCTCTATCTTTAGCATGATATTGAGTTGGGGAAATACAATGCACACCCAAACAGATGAACTGAAGTCCAAACAGCACAAAATAAATGCTTACATTGATCAGTAACACGGTTCACTTGTACAAACGAAGTTAGGCATATGAATTACAATAATCTCCAAACATTTTACAGCTACAGAGCTGTCCCTTGGCACAAAGAATAACAACATGTTAATGAACTACGAGTCTGCCAAAAATCATGCATCTGTATTGAATTCTAAATTTTTAAGGAAATGATGTTTTGAAAAAGCGTGCACAATTAGGGCCGTCACGCGTAACATTCACATGCAGCAAGTTATCGTTTCGGCAACATCTCATGTTTTAACCATAAAAGAGCAGGTTAATATCCCTATACATCAAAATTATTCATAAACTTCAGGTGTATAGGTTAAACTTTGTGAGAAAAAGCCGTTTTGGAGAAAAATGAGCGTTGTTAAACCAGTGTACCAGCGTCGCACTGTACGTTTCAATCCACAAAATCAGAGATGCGTCCAACATTTCAAAATATATAAGATTGCTTCAAACATGAAACAGGTTCAATAACTGGAAAGCTCACCTTTTCAACAGTTAATCCTAAAAATTTTAGCTTATAATTCCTCGTTATGATCCGGAGAACGAAGCAAATTTCTGATTTTCGAATACTGTGAAACGCGCCTTTTCGCAAGGAGCAGTCTGCACGCGCGAAGCATGAAACCGACCTTGATGATTTTCTTTCATGTGCCATTCTCAACTCATAATGGAAGTCTTTACACTGGAGCCTAAATAAGCTAAGACATATTTCAAGACAAGTAAATTTTAATTACTTCAAGTAAAATAAAGCTTCACACACAACCGATTCTTTTTTACTTCAGGTTATCTTCCCACGCAACAAAATTAAGATTTATTGACATGTCTCGCCTTTCTCAAAGCTCAAGAAACCGCGAAACCGCAAGTCAGTCATAAGGATGGTTTTCAAGTCGCTTGAAACTTTCTTGAATCGTTTCAACTTTCCGACTTTAATGAGATGCAAAGTAAAGTTACTTGAGATCTTACTTAGGCCTTCACACACTAATTTTTGGTTAAGTAAAACTTAGCGGCTCTTAAGTCTTATTTAACAGCCTAGTGTAAAGACAACCATTAATATGTTAGATGTGAATAAACAATTGAAACTGAAAGTCAATCCATTATTTGAAAAAAGCTCGAAGACCCAATCTTAACAGATTTGATGTTAACAGTCCGTATTCTTTCTCACTCCATAGTAAGAGCATAATAAACGCACGGACATCCATACTTGAATCCCCGGGACTCACAAATAAGGCGAAGAGGCGGAGGCGCCAAATCCTTCTTCTTAATACAGTAAGTGAACTCAAAAATAACTTTCCATGTCTCAAAGCCCTCAGTACAGTCACATGCACACAATATTTCAAAAACAGATGTCGTTCGAGGCACAATATAATAAGAATATTAAGTTAACTATCGATAAACCAGAAAAATGCCGCACCTGAATCACGAGAGAGCAACTCTGATCCCAAAGGAAAACACACTGGCCTAAGATGATTTCCTGCGGAGGAACCTTGACTGTGAAGTGCCAGCCGAGAGAGTCCAACCGCCTTAAGTGAGGGTGCATGCGAGAGGATATCGAAAGTTCAAGAAGAGGAGAAAGCAGCGACATTCAAGAGGAGACCGGGTTGCAGTATTGTAGATCAATGTTCCAAGGACGGAGTTTGACCAAGAGCGGCGGTGCAACATCTCTTTGTGGAAGGTCTGTCCAGAAAACTCGAACACGTAATGCTTGTATGCAGTTGGAAGATTAAGGTACCCCTTCCTAAACGGTGATCTAGTCATTACAGCTTAGCAAAAATTCCAATTCTTGAAGAAAAATCCAAGCATTAAGTAACAGGTATTTTGTTCCACGAAGAGAAGAATGTGAAGTGCTATTTTGCTGAGCTAGGCACGAAAATAGAGGCATCAACTGTTCATGTGATAGCTGGCATCTAATTGGCTGAGCTAAACAATTAGTATGACAGGGGTCACGTGCAGGAAGTAACCCCTGAAAGGACGTGAGCTGGTTCCATTACTGGTAAAGGCGGGTTTATGGTTATCACATTAACTTTAATTTATCCTGTTGTATAAATTTGCTTCTCCTAGTTTAAAACTAACTTCTTTATCGAACTGGGGGACGGAGCGTCCCATACAGTTCGATGTAACATATCCTACTCCTGTTTATAGACTAAAAGTAACTTCCTTATCGAACTGGCGGACGGCGCGTCCCATACAGGGCGATGTAACATTTCTACCCCTTTACCTATAGTTTCAAACTAACTTCTTTATCGAACTGGCGGGCGGAGTGTCCCATACAGTTCGATGTAACATATCCTAATTCTGTTTCTGGTTTAAAACTAACTTCTTTTTACGAACTGGCGGACGGCGTGTCCCATACAGTTCCATGCAACATATTCTACTCCTGTTCCTAGTTCAAGACTAACTTCTTTCTCAAACTGGCGGACGGCGCGTCCCATACAGTTCGATGTAACATATCCTACTCCTGTTTATAGACTAAAACTAACTTCCTTATCGAACTGGCGGACGGCGCGTCCCATACAGTTCGATGTAAGATTTTCTACTCCTGTTCCTAGTTTAAAACTAACTTCCTTTTGGAACTGGCGGACGGCACGTCCCATACAGTTCGATGTAACAAATCCTACCTAGTTTAAAACTGATTTCTTTTTCGGACGGGCGGACGACGCGTCCCATACAGTTCGATGTAACATATCCTACTCCTGTTTCTAACCTAAAACTAACTTTTTTTGAACTGGCGGACGGCGCGTACCATACAGTTTGATGTAACATTTTCTACTCCTGTTTCTAGCCTCAAACTAACTTCTTTTTTCGAACTGGCGGACGGCGCGTACCATACAGTTCGATGTAACATTTTCTACTCCTGTTTCTAGCCTAAAACTAACTTCTTTTTTCGAACGGGCTGACGGTGTGTCCCATACAGTTCGATGTAACATTTCTACTCCTGTTTCTAGTCTAAAACTAACTTCCTTTTCGAAGTGGCGGACGGCGCGTCCCATACAGCTTGATGTAACATTTTCTGCTCCTGTTTCTAGCCTAACACTAACTTCTTTTTTCGAATGGGCGGACGGCGCTTCCCATACAGTTCGATGTAACATTTTCTACTCCTGTTCCTACTCTAAGACTAACTTCTTTTTCGAACTGGCGGACGGCGCGACCTATACAGTTTGATGTAACATATCCTAATTCTGTTTCTGGTTTAAAACTAACTTCTTTTTTCGAACTGGCGGACGGCGCGTCTCATACAGTTCTATGTAACATATTCTACTCATGTTGCTAGTTTGAACTAATTCCTTTTAATTTTCTTACTTGTGGAAAGTGGCGCGTCAGGAATTTTAATGTATCAATACTGACTCGTGCGATTTTCATGCCGGGTTTTATGGAAGAATAATAAATTGTTGAGCGGAATAGATTCCCTTACATTTTACGTATAAACAATGATGAAAGCAGAATTTTGATTTTAAGATTAGCGTTTGTTTAGGGTTTTATGCATCGGTAGCCCTTCGCGAAGGGTTGGAAGAGAACACTGCACTTTGCAAACAGTTTAAGAGAATGTGTTCAAAATCGAATACAGTTAATTTATGGTAGTTAGATTATAACTTAGTAATAACAGAACAACTGATAGTGAAGAGAAAGAAATTATTTCATTTATTGCAGTCAGTTTCAAGACCTCCTTAGATTGTTTTTAACAAGAGAGAGGCGAGTATCTTTCGCAAGGGAGAGCGCGGAAGTCCCCAGAACGGCACTTCGATGATACTAAACCGCGCCGAATAAATTAATTACGGATTTCGAAATACGCGTGTTCGAAATATCCTTACCTAGCTCTGCCTATTGATATATGTACTAATTATGCTCTGCTTGCTTTTAGCAGTCTACTACGATCTATCGTATTAAAGCAAATATTCATTACGCCGATTCAAAAAACTTGTCAAAATTTTCTACTCTGATGATTTCCCCGTGATTTCCTCATCTCTGACAATCTCGCCTATCAAAAATGTTATGTTTTACAAAGACTGCTTTATTCAGGCTTTATTTTCAGTGCGATTTTACTTTATGTTTATGAATGAACCGCTGGGTCTTAGTTTGAATACATTTTAATGTTTTTAAAGGCGACACTCAAACAAAGACTCTTAAAAGAGTTTTTGCGGATCATATTCAGTCGGCGTTTTCTTCTATTCACGTCTTCTTTAAAAAAAAAAAAAAAAAAAAAAAATAGAAAATAATTATGTCACGTTTTCCTACCGGCATTTTCTGGTTTGTTTTCAATGTATTGACATCATTCTTGACATAATAATGGATTAAGACGCCTCACTGGTCTCTGGAGGAAGAAAAGCCGGCGCGACTTAGGTGAAGGTATGTTAGGAATGCTAGTACAATGTACTAAGGATTCGTATGTTGTACTTACAGTCGAGGCTCTGTGCGTCCTGTCATGTGATGTCTGATTTAGACTAACAAGGAAGTAGGAAGCTACTAATTAAGGGAATTTGTTTATCCAAAAATAGTTTCAATTTGGATGAAAATGCTAGACCATTCGAGTTCTTCGAATTCATCCCTTTTAAAAGTAATGCCCAACAAAAATCCTTGAAGGACTGTCCAAAACCCAAAGCCGACTGCTAATGGCGAGATTAGCACACACAAGTGTCGGTTCCAACGCTAAAAAGGTCACTTTAACGTGCCTAGCTACCTCCTATTCCCTCTCAAATTCATCTACCAGCGCTTTCAACGCAGGATTTGCTTACAGTACGCTTTCATTCCTTTTTTTTTTTTTCTGAGAAAAAAAAAATCTGTCTAAACGACCAAATATATTTCACCACCCTTGGGTGGGGGCAGTATCATAATTTGAATGAATTGAAATTCCCTGCTAAAGACGCTTCTGTGATTTGATTCAATCTTTCTCAGTAAGCTCCGGTTCATTTTTCTTTTTGTCCATTTGTTAGTAGTATACGTCCCAATATAACCCCAGTGTAATTTCATTGTGTTTTTACGATAATTTTCAGTAATAATAATAATCTGAACTTCAGAAAGTAAAGGAGAAGGTCATCCCTAATGACGTCAAAGCCACCCGCACTGCACGAATCGCCTGTTTACTAACTAAGGTGTCGCACGTTTCACAAATTTTGCTTCAGTCTTGAGTTTTTGTCTCCACGTTTTCTTTTGTAATGTACATTTAACCGATTATGACTCGTAAGATCATTTGACTAATCAGTTACTGAACGCTGGCACCGAAAATCTGGCTCTTGACTGAAGCGAACCAGGCAGCTTGCATTGCTTCAATTGTTAAATTCGTGCCTCTGAACCCTCGAGTTTTTATAAGACAGAATGTTGGGCCTGTCTACCTCTCTTAGTTTCTGCTATGTCATGTTATCAGTGACATAGCACATATATTGGCCTTGAAACTTTTATCCCTGTAAACCTGAGCACGTCACAAAAAAGGTAATGTGAGAGGAGAGAGGATTGGGAGGGGTAGGACTGGTTTACTAAAGCTCTGTAATTCTGCAGTCTTAAGAAAGTGCGAATGAGCTAACTCATTCTTCTATGGCAGTTGTTAGTAACACAGCATAAGGTCGAAGTAAGGAAGTCAGTAAATAAATAAATGTTTAACGGAAAAACCGTCAGGGATGAGTGACACCACAGGTAACCCAGGCTCTGTGATAGTACCACAGTACGGTTCCAGTAAAATTACAGTGTTTGAATGGGGTAAAAATACCATCCTAAAATTTCTAGGAAATACTAAATAAAGATCAATGAAACTTACTCTGCAGTTAATTGTTGTTGTCCTTATTGCTCCAACGAAGTTTCGTGATAATTTGCAGTAATTTGTTCAAATTCACTCTATATACAATAATAATATACAAGGTGGGAAACACGAGATGCCATTTTCGCCGACATGCTCTCATTCAACACAACTTTTTCCACGAAATTCGAACTCCAACGGAAAATAAACATGGCAGGATCGTGGAAATAGGATAGCAGCAGATATAGAAACCAATGAAGCTTTCCCAGATAGAGAAACGAATCCCACAGACTTTGACAAACTCAAAGGATGTAATCCAAACGGACCGAGAATATGCTCGCCGAAGCAGCCGGGCCAGATCAACGCGCGGCCAGGAAAATGAGGCCTGGGCACTGTACAAAATAATATCCATCCCGGGATTCCTGAGGTGACTGTTCTAGGGACCGATACATCATTTGCCCAAAGCCACCCTACCCTGCTGAAAAAAATACTTAATAGAAGGCAATTGTCCTTCCTAGCCAATCACAATTCGTCAGAGCAAACCCCGCACACGCGCCTAAATTTGAATGGCTACAAAAAATAAATAAAACCAGGATAGTCTGCCGAGTTACAAGGCGCCCCATTTCTTTTACTAGGGAACGCAAATAACAGTAATGAAATTATGAAATAATAACGTGAAATACGTACAAGGCGGGCTAGAAACGAGGTTGAACAAGAGGTAGATGATGACTGAGATACTGTTGCTGTGAACTCTCCAGCGAAACGATCATAAATAAACGGTGAAGCTTACAAAATAATGTCAAAAATTATACGGAAAATTCTAACAGAATATGAATTGCGATGACTGAGACGAATATGAAAGGCATGTGCACCTTTAAACAAAGAACTAGCACGATTAACATATTTAGCGATTAATGCGGCCGTAACACGCCGACTTCTTGTCAGTATAACCGGACGTTCCATCAGTTAAATATGTGAACCATCGTGACACCTCTCTTTGAATTTGGTCCTATTGTACAAATGCCGCGGTAAGAGCCAAAATTCACTTATATCTTTTGCTCGTTTTAAGTCTTGTAAATCCTCCTTCGTTGTTATTTCCTTTGCCCTTATAACCTTGCCCTATTGATGTTTGATAGACTTTCTGAGGACCAGCGCCAGGCGCTGAATATACTGTAGTTCGAGAGGGACATAATCTCTTTATAACAGCCCAGGGTGGTACGGCTAGGAAGAACAATTGCCTTCTATTAAGTATTTTTTCAGCAGGGTAGGGTGGCTTTGGGCAAATGATGTATCGGTCCCCAGAAAGGTCACCTCAGGAATCCCGGGATGGATTTTTTTTTTGTACAGTGCCCAGGCCTCGTTTTCCTGGCCGCGCGTTGATCTGGCCCGGCTGCTTCGGCGAGCATATTCTCGGTCTGTTTGGATTATATCCTTCGAGATTGTCAAAGTCTGTGGGGTTCGTTTCTCTATCTGGGAAAGCTTTATTGGTTTCTATATCTGCTGCTATTCTATTTCCACGATCCTGGCATGTTTATTTTCCTTTGGAGTTCGAATTTCGTGGAAAAAGTTGTCTTGAATGAGAGCATGTCGGCGAAAATGGCATCTCGTGTTTCCCACCTTGTATATTATTATTGTATATAGAGTGAATTTGAACAAATTACTGCAAATTATCACGAAACTTCGTTGGAGCAATAAGGACAACAACAATTAACTGCAGAGTAAGTTTCATTGATCTTTATTTAGTATTTCCTAGAAATTTTAGGATGGTATTTTTACCTCATACAAACACTGTAATTTTACTGGAACCGTACTGTGGTACTATCAAAGAGCCTGGGTTACCTGTGGTGACACTTGTACCTCAATAGCTCATAAGGTGATACTGGGTAAAGAGATATCAAAAAGTGTCAGATGTTTTCAAAAAGACACATACGTTTCGGGTTTATGACCCTTCTTCAGTGTGACAAAAAAAAACGTTCAAGTCAGTAAAGTCAGTAAAAGTAAAGTCAAGTCAAGTCAGTAAAGTCAGTAAATATACCGTGAAAAAAAATTGCTATGGTGAAACAATTTTAATTTAATTTGAGAGAGAATTGCTTCAGATTAAGACAGTGAAGTTTTAACAGAATAGGTGTAATGTGTCCATGCTTATTTTCTTTAAACTCACTGGAAAAGCGTTTTTAGTACCTACGTGTTCACTTCGTCTGAGGACTCGACGGATCTAAGAGAAAAGGTGCTACCGGGTATAATTTATCCCTTTAAGACCTGAATTTATTTTTTGCACATTTTAAGATCTTAGGCTGGTATTGTTCAATGCAGTGAATGTTCCTTGAAATTTAAGGTATCAACATAAACTTTGGATATCTGGTAGACAAGACTTTGGGCTATCTGCCAAGCCACTTTGTATTAATAAGTAACGAATAAATAATAATTAACAGGTTGTTAAATATTAAGTTCATGTCACACAACAAGTTCACCTTAATTGTTTTCAGTGTACTGACCTTCCAATTTGGTCATGAAAATTACTGCTGGAGTCTAAATCTAAAGCAAATTTACTGAGGATTATTTTCATACCACATTTGCCTACCTTTGATACTATCAAGGTTATATTCTGTCCACAAAATACAGTATGGTTGGGTGTTACACCTTCGTAGGCCCAACCTTATTAATTCACTGATAATTGAAAGTGAGAACTTCTCGATCGCTTTCTTCCAGGAGCTAAACATAAACATCCAAACAAATGTTTTGTGGCCTTCCAGGATGAAAAAAATCTTAATCACTGTTGAAATCATCAATGTGTATGTCCCGAAGACTGAGTTTTTCCTCTTCTTCTTCTCCCTGGTTTGAAAAAATTTCATTACTCCATCCTTGCTATCTTCTTCGGTGTTCATATCAAAGCCTTCGATATCCGAAACACGCCACGATCGGGTATCTCGAAGTTTCCATCCAAAATAATAAAAAAATCTTTCAAATTATAACGTGTCCTATGCTCAGACATGTTGCAGAACTAAAATTAAGCTTACTCTTGCTCTAACAAATCGAAAATGTCGCAGAAACTGGTTCAAAACAACTCAAAATGGCGAACAAAACAATCCACTAGGCGTTGCAAAGAAGGGGGTCTGGAAACTAAGTTTGAGGAAACTGCTGGTCAAATGACTGTGGGCCATATCAGATCGTACAAATTTGTACGATTCGGTCTTAAAGGGATAAAAGGAGAAACCATAGAATAAGTCATGGGCGTTATTGTTTTCTTAACTGACAGGTTACTTGATACGCCTACTACTCTGGAGAACTAATTATTTCAAATTTGGATTCATTCAAGTGATTATGTACCCGTAGTTTAATTAAAAGATTGTGAAAACCTTCCTTGTTACCGTCTCATGACCCGCACTAGGAAAACAAACCGTACAGCCTGGAGAGGGGTTTATAACGGCATTCCCTAGTATCAAGAGAGAGCCGTCCGCCAGTATACAGTTTATCAGTTCGCCCCATGTAAGGGAATCCAGGACAGTCACAGGTTCTGGATTCCACGCCATGGATTCCGCATTCCAGGTACTAGATTCCGGATTCCAATCGTTAATGAGATTCTGGATGTTCCTTATTGAAAAGCTGTATTCCGGATTTCAAAGCCCACTGGGTTTCAGATTCCACAGCAAAAATGTCCTAGATCCTGGATTCCGCAGGCTAAAACTTACCGAATTCTCTTCCATGGGGCGAATGAGACAGTAACTGAAAGGCCATAGTAACTGACCTTACATAGGGTGGGCGACAATGGGAAGACCTTTTCGATAGGTTTTAATTAAGTTTGTCAGATTCATTTTTTGTAGACTGAAATACATGTAACTAATCACTTGCATGTTCTCTTCAGTGACATCTCTTGAATGCTTTACACTCATTTGATATGTCCAGTTTGATCCAGCGAAGTTCTTGGAGGGGTAATTCTTAGCCTCCCACTCAGACGTTCTTAGGGGTTCGTCACGCGTTCATGCCCCACTAACGTCTGCTGATTTGAGCGGGAAAAAACATAGACCAATGACAGCAGACTTCCAGATCTGAGAAGTGCACTTTGGACCTAGAGAAATTTCGCGCTTGACTTAGCTCCAGAAAAGATCAGAAAGGTCTCATGAAAGGTGAGGACCTTACAGTTTTAGAACAAACTACTCAGAAGACTCATAGTTATCTCACAAGCGATCGCACTAGAGGCTACTCTCACCTTCTCATTGAAAAAGTTACCATGGAGGTTAAATTTGCAGAACGGAAGTCGGCTTTACTACAAAACAATAAGGTGTGAAAAAAAATTCTGCCTTATGTTCAGTTACAAGGTAATCCCGCCAACTACAACAAGTATGTTGGGGACCAAGAGTGACGCAGTGTCTGTGAGAGCAGTCGCCTCTCACCAATGTTGGCCTGAGTTTCAGTCCTATCGTCCCCATTCAGCTAAATACCAGAAACAGTCCAAATTTTAATTGGGCTTGGAAAGCACAGACATTTCAAACGAGTTCTTGACAGCTCCTCATTGAATCAACAAAGTAGAAATCCAGTGCATTATGAATCAGACGAGCCAGAGGGCGCCTATCCGGACTTGTCCGAACACTCTGACAAGCTCGAATTGCATGCAGTGCCAGAGTTTGATTTCGATTTCCGGGTTGAGCAATCGAACACAGTCGAATTCAAAGTGCTTGCTGTGTTTGATTACTCCCACCAGAAAACTGGGGAAACTAACTACTGTTTCCTAAACCATAACCTAAAAACCTGACCTCTTTACTGCCGTAACAGGTAAAGCACTAGTAATAATCTAAGGTAATAAAAAGAGTACCACCACAACGTAGCTGATACCTTTTTCAACATCTTGCGTTTCACCGCGTTCCCGTGTGTTGTGGTCTTTGAGACCCAATCGATTTGATACGCTTGCTTAGAAAGCGCTGAGACCGATTGTCGTCAATCGTCCGCGGCAATTAATCGACATTGCGTGGTTCCAGGAAATATCCATACCTCCCCCACGGAGGGCACTTTTGCTGTAGACCCCCCACCCCAACTGGAGTTTCCATTTCAGGGGGTGCTTGTCACTCCCTGAAATTTCCGTATTTTTCCAACTGGGTTGCGGGGTACCCCCTGTGAAGAATATGTCCGTCAAAAATGATGTTGAACTATACCATTAAGCGAAAGATAATTAATTATTGGATAAAGAGAGTAAAAATCATTTCAGTAATTTTTTTAAAAGTCTCTTACTAATACTCTTAATTAGGTCTTTCTTAGTTAATTATTAACAGTAAGTCACTTAGAAACAAGGGTCTTTACATTACCGACACAAATGATAAACACCGACTGAACTTCAATTAATTACTTCCTTTCACAGTTAAAAACCTGTTAGAAGACGTTTTACAACACGACCAAATTACGGTATATTCGAGGTAAATACCACATTATATTGTGTAACACAGCAACTGCTATTCATGAGGCGATGATAATTATATTACAAAAAAGGCGTTGAAAGAGCATGGCGTTGTTTTAAATGTACGTTTTGCAAATACCCCTTCTTAGCTTTTTCGTTAAGTTTCGATATTTTGAAAAGTTTTTACTTGTAACAGATAACCTGTTAGGTCGTTTACGGGATCACGTTAATATTTTGGGATGCATATGGAAATAGAGCTGCTGGGGGCCAGTGACGATGTCATCTAACATTTCGCGCTTTTTTTATTTTTTCACTTTTCCAAAATAATTTTACACAGGCAATGCACTTTTTAATTCGACAGCTTAGCATGTCAAGGGTGCTTTAATACATTATTATGTTGCTTTACAACCATTTCTGGCTCTGTAATTCTGGCTCTGACAATCTGCAAGACACATTTTAATACAGTCATATAGAATTGTCAACCACTCCTCGCTTGTCTTTTAATATCTCAGTCGCACATGAAAGATGTCTCAATGATAAACGAACTGGTCCTGAAATAAACAGGTGCCCGGACAAAATCAAAGAAAAAAAAAAACGAAAAACGAAAAGGGCGTGGTTTTCAATGATTCATCCCTAGGCTTTTGTACATTATGCTACCATTTTTTCGAGCATTTTAGTGAGGCAAAAGCATTGAGCATTATTCGAGCATTTTAGTGGCATTTTTCCCGGAAAATTATTTTTTTCCGAGAAAATAAAATAGAAATTAACTTTTTTCAGGAGCCCATGCCCCATGAGCTCCTGCTTTTTTAAAGAAAATGAAGACTAAAACTCAAAATTCACAAAAAACCTAATACAGCTGTTTCTTTTGGCTGCATTTATGAACTTGTACACGTTGTCGTTGTTACTTGCAACACTTGCACGTTTTTGTAAGTGTAAACTTTAAGATTGATTTAAAAAACCGTTTGTATAATGAGCATTATCTGAACATTTTAGTGACTTTTTTGGGGAGACCGAGCATTTTAGTGGGAAAAATGGAGCATTAAGGTAGAGCATTTTAGTGGGGAAGCAAAATCATAATGTACAAAAGCCTATTCATCCCCTCCCCCCGTGCGTCCGAGGGTTTCATTAGTTTTATCCATGACTAAGGACGCAAAAAAGTGCATTATCGTTACGACCAGCAGAATTTTGATTTTTCTTCTTCTTTTTATCTGGTCTTTTTGAATACAACATCGAATTTCTCGAGGCGTGACGCTATGTTTAAACGAGTGTTCATAGCATACTACTGAGAGGGGCTGAATCATTAGTTAATGCAATCTACAGAGTTCAGCGCTTAACTAAAGTGAAATCAAGTTAGCCACTTTTTGTAATGGCCCGACACGAAAAATTATCCTACTGTAGTCTCCCAGCATGGATTCACTATAATTTGGTTTAGTCAGTGCCACAGTAGCGGTAACTGCAACTAGGGGTTCTATCAAGTTCGTAAACATAATAGGAGCCACAGTTCCTTATTATGATATTTACACATCTGTAATAGTAGCAGTCTCCGTTGTAACTGAAACAGACTCGTTTACTGACTCGGCCATCAGCCACACTGGGATGTCCATTAGTCAGCCAACTCGTCGCGCTAGTACCACACCTGTAATCAGGCGTACACGAAGTAGGCAGCCTGGTTCCCGCAGCCCCTTCAAAACGATACCAGCCTTTACTGATAGAGTAGCCACAATACCCGTGGGGGGGGGGGGGGGGGGGGGGGGTTGTAGGGTATCTTTCTGTCTGCAGCATTAAGGCTTTGGTAGTTCTGACATTCTGAGAAAGAAAATGTTTGTAAAGAAATGAAGTAAACGAAGGTCAAAATCTAAGTTTAGGGGTGGGGAATCAGTCAAATGAAAAGTGCGATTTAATAATCTAAAAGGAACTCGTTACTCCTTTATGCAGGGCTCTAAAATAGGTTAAAATAGTTCCGTCTGTGGCGTAGCTGGGATTTTTTAATTGGAAGGTCAATTTTGTCACACCTGGAGAACTTAATGACAGATTCAGTCATGTCGACCTCCATGTTTTGATTTACAGAAGCATTGTTTTTTGGATGAGCAGTGGGCGTGGGTGCAGGAAAAGGATAGGCCAATAACCCTGGTTAATAACCCTGTACTGTCGTACAATAAACGAATTGGCGGGGAGAAGTTTAATGTTTACCGTCTCTCTGGGGCTGAGATTTTGATTGAAGAACAAGAAACTGAATGAGACTCTGTAAAGTAAATTAAATGATTGAGTTCCTGAGAGCAAAATGAGGAACATACTAAGCCAGATATTTTCCATAAAAAACTTCGGAGGCATTAATTCGAAACCCTGTTATTGTCGTACCAGAGGATTAGAACCTGACTACCAAAAAGTCGAAAACAACTCTTATCTAAGTTCTAGATTGAACAAATCTGGACTTAATTATTTTATCTCCAAACACAAAAGACGAACTTTCAATGCTCGGTTCATCACGAGTAGAATGTCACAGCCACCGACTGCACATGGAGCTCTGACATCCAATAAGTTTATATACAGTCGACTCCCGATAACCAGTCCGGGAGATATCCATTTCTGGACATAGGTATCGTGCGTTGTGATTGGTTGAGATCAAAACCAAAACAAAGTAAATTTGGCCGAGAGATGTTGGAAATGAGTAGAAGTGAAACAAATTTTTGATGGCGGCCACTTGTAATGCGGCTATCGACCGAAACAAAATTCAGCAATACTAAATCACTGCACAGAAAATAGCATAAATAAAATAAATAATTTATATTATTTTAAACATTCAGCATACAAGTCTTGTACAAAACTGACTAGAAGAGTGCGCGAAATGAGCAGCATTGATTTCAATTGGCATGAAACGTCGTTTGCCACTTCAAAATGGTACATTTTGAAAGATTGGCAGAATTCATCACAGAATCTTCTAGACGGTTTATGAAAAGGTTACCAGCGAATGGACCTTTTCCATCCAGCAGCATTTTTTCGGCCAAAAACTCCAAAGTAGCCATATTATAAAAACAAAAAGCACAACCATTGCTTTTTTCTCCTCTCCTCCTTTCTTCCTCCTCGCTCTTTCTTTTTCTCCAGTCCGGGCCAGAATTGGATGACGTCACCCAAATTTTCAACAGGCGCCCAAACCAAGCGACACGATCAAAGGTCACTTTAATACCCTTTGACTGAGTCTTGTAGTGGAGCACTTTGATGAGTTTCTCGCTCACTATTAACCTATTACCCCCCCCCCCCCCCCCAAAAAAAATGTTTTTCATAACTTCCCAGAACTCTCTCTGTATGTCAGTTTGAAATCAGCGCGCGTATTAGACTGAGCTCGGCTCTCATAGTGGGTTGTCTTAGAGTTTTTTGGCTGCCTTGAGCAAAGTTTTCCGGAAGGCATCATTAAGCCTTATGAAGGAACAACTCTCACGTCTGGCAAAGTCTGCTGCGTCCAGTATCTTCTGGTATTTCGTCTCATTTCGGGCTACACGGGTGATAGACTGATTCCGGGCTTGAGACGGAAAAATTGGATATTGCGAGCTTTGTTGTTGGCAGTAACAAGTCTTTGGCCTCACAAAGTAGGTTCTAGGGTTGAAATCTATTAGGCAAGATGGAAATTCATGCTGATTTCTGACCAGGCCAAAGACTTGGTAAAAAATTGTTTGGAAGGCGGGTGCTGTATGTCTCCTTTTCAACCGCTGGTTTACATCCGGGATCTTGAATAAATCGACTGTCAGTGAGTCGAGAAAAGTTCCATGTGACGATTTATGAGGAGAAAGTGAGAGTTTTACGGAGTAATTTGACGATGTTTCGCCCGTGTTAAGTGTGGAGAAATTATGAGTGGTTTTGGGAAGTATTGTGATTGCCACGAAAGTCATTTATTGTGTGATTTACCGAAAGTGCAAATCTCAGGTATGTGCGGTTGAGCTTGTGTTACTAGAATACTTTGTGTCAAGCATAAAAACGCTTCGTGAGTGTTTAGTTCAGGTGATTTTGTCTTAGAAAGCCTATTCTGTGCTCAAAGATTGTGGATTCTTAATCTGTTTTCGGCCGACACTGAGCTGTGGGCCTCACGGTTTGACTGATTAAAAGACTAAAATTTCTGGACGCTTCAAATGTTGTTTATTTCATCGCAAAATCCTGTTACTTCTGCGAGAGAACTTTACCGTCTATTGCCATTGTGGTTTTATTGCTAGCAATTATTAGTCGCGTTTTTTAATTGATCCTTGTTAAGTTATTTAAAATTGTTTATATAATAATACGTCAAGGTGCTCCCTTGGGTCTAGCTGTAGAGATGAACTAATTTGTATTCAACTTTCGGGCTTATGAACTCGCATAATTAACTGACTAACGGTGCGTGTAACTCTGAGACTTTAAAGGAACAGTATCCCGTTACTGCGCATGCACCAAACTTTCATTTTTGGACAGGATGTCGCGAAATCAAAAGATGCGAGGAGAGTAAGAGAATCTTGAAAAATCCGTTTGCATCGCGCTTGGCCGGGTTCAATACGACACTAAAACTTCTCAGGACTATAGATCAATGATATATTGTTCCTGTTAAGTTTCGATTTGGGCAAAATCTGGATTTTTTTGGCGTTACTTTTATTGCCGTTTGCCGGAGGACCAAAAGATTGGAAGCACTTTGATGCCGATTGAAGGCTTATTTCTTCTGCTAGCTTCCATACAAGCTCAGATAATTGTGAAAGGAATACGCAGAAATGAAACAGCAACAATAAAGACTGTAAGAAAGAAACCGTTGAGACATTGATGTGACTGAGGAGATCTTGTGAAGGGGAGCTTCGTGAAGCTGAATGTTTTGCAACGACGCGTTAGTAAACTTTTAAATGAATCTCCGTACGGCCGACGAAATCGAACAAACAGGCGCTACACGTTTTGAAAAACTAGTGACATGAATCATAATATCATTCTTGACTAACCTTTGTGATGATTCATAGCGTTGAGATTGCATTTTTATTTATGTCTTTCAAACGTTTGAGGCTACAACGCGAGCAAATCAGGCAGATATTACTGGACTTGGAGCGATTGACCTCTGCCACGAGTTTCAAATTAGAAAATATGTTTTTAAAGCGAGCGGAACGAGATTTTCGGGTCGCGAGGCGGCCCAGCTAGCGATAAAATCGCGATGAGTCTTCGAACCGCGAGCCAAATTTTTATATAAGACGAAAGACGTCTTCGAAAGTCTAAAATATTACTTGAGAAACAACAAATCTCTGTCGGCGGTGCGGTCCGGAAGGAAATCTTGTCGAGTCAATTTGACAGTTCTATTGTCTTTTGAAGAAAAAACAGATGACGCTCGCGCGTGCGCATAATCGGGACACTGTCCCTTTAATAGTTTTTCATTTCCTCGAGATAGAACGGAGAAAAAGGTTTTGCAATAGTCAGACAAAATTGAAATAGAGTTTTTAGCTCCACTTTGTGTAGATGTGTTTTGTTCATATATATCCGAGTTTTAGAGCTAAATACGAAGACATAAACTAAACTGAAATAAAGACTTTTCAACTCCACTTTCTGTTTGTCTTTTGTTTATATATCTGAGTTTTAGCGCTAAATGAGATATAGAAAGCCGTTTCTCGCGTTGCTACGAGATTCGTTTTCTTATTCTTATTTTCCTTTTAATAGACGGTCCGAAAACCGGGCTCAAGTTACTTAACGGGCAAGCCGAGGCAAGCCTGTTGTGCCTATTGTAGTATTCGCTCATTAGTAATCCTATATACCGAATCAGTATGCAGGAAGACCCTTATTAGTATGGAGGAAGGCACTTTTTCCCTAGGTTATAACAATGGGTGACGTCATGCATGGACTCGACAGTTATACATATTAATTAAGGGAAGTCCAAAATGAGGCTTAATTTCCAACTTAGTAGACTACTCTTCATTTATAATTTCCGATCCTGTTCTAATGGGTATAAAGTGTTAAATTCAGCCATCTGGTCGCAAATAGGCAACTGCAGTTTGTTTAACAAATATAATTCATTAAACCTTTCATGACTGATGTTTTATGGTCAACTACTGAAACTGACTAAGCGGCGACAAAAAGCGATGGATTTTTTGTCGCGTTAATCTTTCTCTGACAACGTCACAATTCTGGTAAGTACTAACAGTATACTATGAAATTAAATAGTAAGTTACAGGTAAAAATTAAAAAAAAAAACTTCGTTTATTTGTGCATTCAGGGCTGGAGACACAAAGGACAAACTAACAGGAATTCTAGTTTTGAACACTGAAGCCCCAGCAAGGGCAACTGTTCGGAGAAGCAAATGTTGCCTAGGGTTTTCTGTGGCTTGTGGAGGGCTAAAAATTTCCGAATGAGCTTTCCATTCCTGTTAAATTCCCTGCGATTTTCTGAATTTCAAGTTTTCACATTTTACTCCCCAGGTTAGGCTATTTTTAACGTTTTACGAAAGTGAAATTTTTTTATTTCTCTCTCCATCATATTTCTGAATACAAAAATTTTACTCTTTTTGTCTTCGTGGCAAAGTGGCGGTTTTGCATCACCCGAAAAGCGCAGCTGATGAAGTATCCCTCTGCTAAGCGAGTGGACGCTGGTTTGAACCTGCCCGGCAGAGCACTAACTGACTAAGATCTTTCCCGGTCTTTTCCCTTTTAACTGCAGAACTAGGTCAGTCGGTAGATGGTTCATTATTGCAGTCAGAGTCACTGAGAAATGAAGGTATTCCCTTTGCCCTGCAAACGGCCAGACCTTCGCGTGGCTCGATTGTCCGCGTAACACAGCGTCAAGTTAGTGTTCGGCAATTAGCATTTTCGTGCTATGTATATGAACACCAAATGAAGTGCCTTTTTTAATAGTAGGAGGAGGTGTAAGAGCCCTCGCCAGTGCTGGTCGAAAAAACGGAGGAAGTAATAAAACTTTCAAAAAGTGAGCCCCATTTCGATTAGGAAGGGACCGAGTGTTCCGCCTAATCTGCAGTGTTAACTTTGAAATTTCGAATTCAAGGAGCAAAATCTATCAAACCCTGTGAATGTTTTTCTTGAATCTATCAGACAAATTTCGTTAGAGAAGATATGTTAGTCACCGAGAAAATATTTCGCCAAACAGCTCGTAAACGAAATTCCCTGGAGTTGCTTTAGGCATGCAATAATCACGATGAGAAGAATCGATTGCTTGATACTCGCTCATGATGCAAGTAATCTCCATGTCTTTGTTTTTATTTATTTGGAATGAATGAATTTATGATTTTGCATTTCCTTGCTGGGATAATTGTTAGTAGCGACCTTTCTGACTCGCTTTATCATTGCCTACTATTAAAAAGTTTTAAAATTTTACTTGGTAAAAACTGACAGGTTAATTTACACTGCTCTCTGCATAAATTTAAGAAAGCAGTTGTTTCTCCAATTTCAGAATCAAAATGCGATCGACAAACGAACACTTGGCGCAAGCAAAATTTAGAACACTGACACGCATTCAACGATCTATCATGCTGAATTAAGTAAAGCCGTTTCGTGTTTTGAGAACTTTGATATCCAATTTTATCAAAAAAATTAAGAAGCAACTTTCCTAAAAATAGAAGCAAGATCCAGATCCGTCTTGTCGTTTTCTTAACTCCGTTATTACTTCCTTGTACAACAGGTGACTGCTGCAAAGTTAGGGCCCTGAACAACTCCACTGGTTGACGACATTGGACTCTTCCACTTAACTTGACAAACGTTCTCTATATAATCAGGTGGTGTACTTGTGGTTTTCTTGATATCTCTTAGTCCCTGCAAAAACATTCTGCTTGAGATTTTTGGTTTTGAAACTTTCCTTTCTATTCCAGAGATCTGTGGATTAAACGATAAAAGGTGCAAACTTTGTTATCTTTTAAAAGAGAGGATAAAACATTACATATTATGTTGAAATGATGATATGAAATTCATCGATCAGTTGGGGAGACATACTTTCACGACAAACGTCAATCTTAGGTTAAAGATTTTCTCAAATTAGGAAATTGGTGGACAAAAACTGTCCAAACAATTCCTATTTTGTATAACAGGCGTAAAAAAATATAATTTTTGTTTGTTGTAGATATAAAAAACAGTTCACAGCGAGTTAAAGGAAATCTTCAGTGGTCGCGTTATGAGCACCGTAAAGGTGATTCAGCGTTTTCACATGACGTCACGGCGGCCGTATTGGTGTTCTAGAACACTGGAACGGCGGCCATGTTTGTGTTCCCAACCAATACTGTGGGAGTTGAACTCTTTCCTTATGTAAACGCTTTCTTTTGTTGCAATTAATTTGCATAGCTGCTGGGCACGTGCGTGAAAACTGCTCTAATGACAACTGGTCTGCAAAAATACAAACTTCTTCACCAACTCTTACTAGGTCTTACTGAAATCCTTACGTTCTTTTCTTTTGATCTTTTCCCACGACCTTGACTAGGATTTCATGCAATTTAATTTTGAAACTGTATTTGCAGCAGCTGCTGTTTCTAACCATATCAAAGCATAATATCCAGTTTGTAACACCAAAGTCTAAAAACAAAAAGCTGCAATGAGACCGACCGCAGACAAGGAAAATTATCGCTGTAGTGGCTTCGTGAAAAACTCGGTTTTGCGATAGTCAATTTGAATAGCTTCGGCTGACGATCAACTAACTTTTTCCTTGCGTCGCAGTAACGGTCGAAAGGCCGCACATGACTTTTGCTGCGATTTTCATATTGACCGTCATTGTGGGATGAGTACCCCGAAATTAGTGCGCACCTAAAATGCAATAACAAGGCGTCACTTGTTAAAGTAAAATATCACACATGTATAGCAACCATACAGGAACCCATAATCCTGAGCGAGCAACTTCCATGCGCTTGTGTCATGGCGTTTTCACGGACCAGTTTGTTTTTAGAACGCTTTTGGCGCGAATTTTGAATATTTGGTAAACTCCACAAACTAGTCAGCAAAACCTACAGACCTAAGAATGATATTTTTTGCCTTTTAATAACATTTAGTTTTCTTTTTTTATATCTTATACTTCGAACGCGCTCATAGACTTGGTAGAGATTCTATTTTCGCCGGAAAAAGTGCCCTAAAATGTGTTTAAAAATGAATTAAACTGGTCCCTAAAAACGCCGTGACATAGACCTAGTATGGGAGTTGCTCGCTCCGGGTTATGGACTTCTGCTTATTATAAAAATTCTTTGTTTCTCACCTTAGATCTAAGTCACAATGCCCAATATACACTTGTTCGTCTCACTCTTGCTCGTGACAACTATATCTCATGCTGGTAAGTCATATTCCAACTTGTTATAACCCTGTCCCTTGTTCACCTCTCCCGCACCCCCTCTCCACCTCCCCCCCACCCTCCCAAAAAAGAGAAATTTGCATAACATTGTTCAGAGCGTTTACACATGACGTCACGGCGGCCATGTTGGTGTTCCAAACCAATCCAGTGGTAGTTGAACGCTTTCTTTTGTTCTAATAATTTTGGATTGATACTGGCCATGTGAGCGAAAAGGCTTTATCATAGATCATAGTCGTCCCAAGAGAAATTGAAGACAATGCCTATGTTGTATGATGGGCAATGTGAAAATGGTGAATTATTTGCATTCTTTATTCGATTTTGCATACCCACTTATAATATGATCAGTATGATTTAACTCATGTTACAAATCGCTATTTCGTCCTCACTTTGGGGTAAAACGTCCAGATATGTACAAGCCCTGTAATTACAGTGCGACTACTGTAACCGGGGCCACTTAGAGAAAATTGACCAATCGGATTATAGCGGAGCTCCATGGCTAAGTAAATCTACCCATCCTAGACAATTTGGTAATCACGTGACCGTACACCGAGCGACCGGGCGCCCGTCCATCCGCACCACAGGCATACCAATGTATAAAATAACTCAATCAACAGGTATGGCAACCAAAGTTATTTTGGCCGGAAATCGCATAAACACCGGCGTCTTGAAAAGCAGAGACAACTAAAGAGTCAATAAAAACGAAAACGGAAAGCGGAGATTGTTTCTGTATCCGTGGTGTCTAAAGTATTAAGCTTAATAGATTAATTGTCACGTCTACAAATTTGGAATAGAGAGCAAGAGAAAGACAGAGAAAAAGAGAAAGTAGGCGGCAGGCCAGCGAAGCTCAAAGAGAAGAAAAACAAAGGAGACATTTTTTTGTTGGAAGAACAACATTAAAACTTTGTAGCGGCGGTGACAAAATGAGAAATGCTAGCGTCCACCAATGCAAAGTGAAAATGAGCGGCAGTGAAAAAAAAGTGAATGAAAACACGTTCGACATTTCCTCCAATTCCAAAAAACATGTAACAAAGAAGTTTCTGGAAGTTTCACATTGTAATCGTGCAAAACAACGGCAAAGAAATGTACAAAAAATTGTGCTCCTCGTGCAAACTGGCTTTTTTGCTAATTAGACCTATTGTTGTTTTTCACCGTTCTCCGGCGTTGCCTTCCCCGCCTGCCATTACACGATTCTATACTTTGTTTGGACAAACTTTAAATATTATCAAGAGCTTCCCTTTTAACCCTGGCTAAACCTAAATAAAAATAAAATAACAATTTATTCCGGGAAAGTTGGTTGTGGGCCAATCACCAGCCGGTAAATAAAACAACAAATTACTCGAAACAAAACAATGATAGTTATAATTATTTACTTCTATAGCACTATATCGATGAAAATAATTAGCAATTTATGAATGAGGCTGAGTAGAGTAGGATATGAAGAATTAAGCAGTTCGAGGAGGGTGTTATCCACAGAGGCCGAAGGCTGAGGTGGACAACACCCTCCGAGATCTGCTTAATTCTTCACGTCCTACGAAAGCCGAATTCATTAATTGCTTTATTATTCATTCAAAATAATTCCTAGTTTAATAACATAGCTAAACCTTGCTTACCTGCATCGATCTGAAGTTTATCTTCGATAGTGTACGTTTAGGTTTGTCCAGCTCCGCAAATATTCTCCAGATAGCAGATGTCGCCTCCGAGTGGTCGTCTTGCTGTTTTTGCTATGTTTTTAGCCATTATTTCGCCTAGTTCCAGCTGTAGTTCTTACTCTTGAAACGAGTGAAGTGTCCGCCATTTTAGTTTTCACAACGAAAACAACTCAACCTCGTCCCCAGGTCTTCTCGGTTAACGGTGCACTAACCTGTAGAAGGCTGCATTTTTGACGTCATTTCCTCGTTAAACACAAAATTCCTCAAAAATTTGGTCATCAGTAACTGGTTATGGTGAATTATGCGTGTGCTTTAGCCAATCAGAATTGGGGATATATTTTGAATGAATAATAATGTCCTATAGTGCCTCACAGAGATAAAACCTGCCTTACAATATACAATAGCTTACAAATAGACTCTATCTAAGTGTTAAAAAGGCCAGAAAGAGCAAAATTTACAACTGTTTAGAAATAATTAAAAATTTAAGTCTAGAAAAGGTGAATAAATAACGGGTGCGTGATAGACTACCAGCTGGCAGGCAGAAAAGAGGTTTTTCAATGTGCTCTTTCTGAGTATGTGGGTCTGGTGTTGTTTAACCCATAAAAAACCGGCTTGTACCCATCTCTTCTCGATTTGAAATAAGGAAATGGCAGAAATTTATCTCCAGAGACAAAGATCACTTTATTAATCTTAATTTGTTCATTTTTCTTTAGCTTTACGTTGCCCTGATGATTGGATTGAGTTTCAACGTTCTTGCTACAAGGTGATGGAAAAAAAAGAAAATTCCAAGATATTCGGAGGTTGGTTAAAAGCGTCTCGCGTGTGTTTGGGGTATGGAGGTTATCTTGTTAGCATGATAAGTGAAAAGGAAAAGCAATTTGTTCATGAACTGTCGTCTCCGAGGTTAAAAAACCAATCTGCTTGGATTGGGTTGGTTCATCGGCTTCCGAAGGATATATATTCATGGAACGATGGAAGTTCTTTTAATCCTTCTTTATCTGTCAACTGGTGTGGAAATACAACAAGTAAGCTTAATGGGAATGGCACCAAATGTGTGGAACTACTCAGATATGGCTGGAACCTTACTGAATGTTGCAAGGAAACCGAGTACTACATCTGTGAAAAACCGAAAGGTGAGTTGCTTCTAAATACGTGAAGAAAGTAACCAGGCCTATATACAATTGACAACAATGCACAGAAATGTTTGCCAAAAGGATCTGATAAAGCCAAAGTAATAGGCCATTTGCGCTAAGAGGTCATGTGACATCGCTTTTATGAAAATGAAAGTTATATGATTCTGCATTCGAAAAACGATGAGTGGGTCATATCTTAAACAAAATAATAGTGATTTGGTTTTTCAAACCCACACCATTTTCTTAAAATGAGTAAGTTTGTAGCTAGTCACGTGACGAAAATGTGATTTTTTTAAAATTATTAATTACCTCTTTCTGAGCACAAATTTTGCACTTAAACTTCAAGGAAAATGTTGAAAAAGTGATGTGGTAACGTTTGCAGCACCTCTTAGCGCTGATATAAGCAAAAAGCAGTTTTGGCCGCCATGTTGGCAGGCAAGAGTATACCCTCCAACATGGCGGCCAATACAAATCATACCACTTTGTCAAAAATCAAAGTGACATAAAATATCTCCCTTAAATGCGTTTCCTCTCAAATTTCGAGTTTAAGATAATTTTTATGTGCTCTGTCAATTTTTTTGGCATCAGCAAGATTCCAACTCATTGTTTAATGGAAGCATTGGTCACCTCTTAGTGCAAGTGGCCTGTTGCTCCTTTACAATAATGAATTCGTTGATGCTTGCAAAAATCCGTATTAATGCAATTTTTGTAAAGTTTCAGTTGACTAAACAAATTTCGCGTTCATATGCTTTTGCAATGCTTCAATATTTCAGCCAATTTTCAGCCAATGCGAAGCACTTTTCTACCGTTCTGGACAAAAACGTTTCAACATGTTCGCTTAGAGCCTGAGCTATTGCTCTGGTTGGCTGAATTTCGGCCGTCTTCTCGAGTTGCAAACTCCCGAAAGAGATCCTTCTCCCTGTCTCGGACCCTGCTGCCTCTCTCCTCCGTAAAGGCTCCCGCTGGGTATTCCTATAAAAATAGCAATAATCGAAACGAAAAAAAAAAAGAGAAAGCGCGCGGGGGAAGATGGAATGGATGCGCGCTCTCTTTTCCTTTCTGACAAACCTTTCCACAACACAAAGAGGCTTCTACGGAAGAGAGAGGCCTTTCTGCCGAGGGAGACGTGATAAAACGACTGAAATTCATGCAGGCTCTGACGCCAGTTGTTCAAAAATTAACTAACCCTACCCTACGGATAATTCTCTATCCGATGGATAGTGTGACTGGTTGAGTTATCGACTACATAGTTACAGATTTTACTAGGAACATGATGATAAGGATCTATGAGAAAGATGTTCTTCTTTTTCTTTGGTAACAAAGGCGGCTCGAAAGAAAAAAATCTGAGTACTCCAAAAAAGCAGTAGAACCTATGAGCTTCTGGTTGCTAGTACAGATGCTCTATCACTGAGCTACCGGATACTCATGAGTGCTAAGGCCACTAAACTAGGGTCATGCGACAAACCAGGGGCACTCAGCGAATGTTTCAGTCTGCAAAATATCTCTTTCGGAGAAGCAAATATTGGCTCCAATTTTCTGTCACTTGGGGACGGCTAAAAATTTCTAGATGAACGTTCCATTCATAAACAATTTTCGAAGCTTGTCCAATAAATTCCCTACGATTTTCTGACGTTAAAGTTTTCACATTTCACTCCCCAGGCTAGGCTATTTTTCGGAGAAAAAAGAAAATCTACAATTTTCGGATCCAAAATACGTTAAATCGCTTTTCAAATGTTCGGGAAAATAATGTACTGAAGCCCTTGTACTGTTCGAAAGATTCACGTTCCCCTGGGATGATCGAACAGATAAAAATTTTATAGAGCCGCTTAGAATGCACTTATAAAGGTCTAAAGGTGCTCTGGATAGCCAACAAGTGTCGTCAATGTATTTAGGAGGAAACCGTCGTTGGGTGTCCCTGACAAACATCCTGCATACTTCAAGCACTGTAATCTCGATATGTGCTTATACGCAATGATGGAGATGTGACGGTGAATTTTAAGCCTGGTAAATTCATGAGAAAGATATTTTTCAGTCACTAGGTGACACAGGCGGCTCTAAAAATTAAACGACATTCATTGGAAACCGTTATATTTAATTTTTCCTATCCATTAGGTCCATTGAGTTGCCCTGATCATAATGAAGGACACCTGAATGGATTATCTTGCTACTATACGCACTGGACTTCAAAAACATGGGAAAACGCAAAAGAGGACTGCGCTGCTTCTGGAAGCAATTTGGTGAAAATAAATGGTACTAACAAAAATGACACGGGATTCCTGATCCGCCTGTTGGACACTATTAATTTCAAAAAGGTAGCTGAATTAAGTAAGAGTGACCAAAAAACAGGTAGCACCATAAACAAATATGGATATAAAAAATATAGTATTTGTCAGTTACTGAATAAAGCTGAGTATGATAACAACAATTATGCATATCGAGGAGGGCTATGACCCTGATTGAATTGGTTGGTTTTTTCCTATATTTCGCAAATATGGTAGGCTTCTGCTGATTATGAAAATACATGGAAAATTGATCAGCCAATCATAAATGGTGAAATATTTTGTAGAGGTACTAAATGCCTCTAAATCTTTACCTGTTAGCATACCCTACTGAGAACCTATACACGCAGAGGGTAGAGGGACGCCTTATGACATTTTATAATCAATCACAGACTAACTAGCATGAATGTGGACTCAACCGCTGTTCAGTGATAGAAACAGGTCCTAGACAAGCTTCACATGATGTTCTATGATTGCTCATCGCTGTTATCAGGCCCCTATTTTTTCAAAAGGTGCTTAGTGTTTAGTTATTCACCTTTTGAAAAATTAGAGCAAGCCAGGAGACAATGAAACGTCGGTGGCTTAGGGTAAAGAAACGGAAAGAACTATAGTTAGTACATTATCATCATCATCATCATCATCATCATCATCATCATTATTACTGATATCATCCGTTAGTTGCTGATTTGCTCTTTTATTTTAAAGGACATTTGGATCGACCAAGGAAACAAATCTAAACTATGTGGCACAATCTCGAAGACAGATAATAGAAAGACAGACCGTGACTGTGGCCAAACGCATGCTTATCTTTGTGAAAAGCGCGTCCCAGGTGTGATTTCATTATGGTGGCACACTTCCATTTGAAGGCTAGGAATTAAGTAGCTTTAATTAAAAAAAAAAAAATGAGGAAAGTAAGGTCTTCTTACCATTATTTTTATATAAACTTTCATCGCGGCTCTTTACGCCGGTCAAAAACTGCACAAAACCAAAAAGTATCTCAGACCCTGCTCAGATAAAAAGAAGAAAAAACTTTTCTGTTGCCTATGTTAATTATTTTCAAAATTCCTTTTCAAACAGTCAGTAACCTTGGTATCCGAGGGTACTGGCTAAAATGGCCTATATGGGGAGGCTCCGCCAGAAAGGGGTGCCCCCCTTTTTCAGGCTTCAGGTGTATCAAAGGGTAGGGGTTACTCTTGTTAAAGTATGTAAAACGTGCGGGAAATCTGTCATTGCGGTCCCAGGCGCATTTTATGGCTGTGAAAAAACAAGAAAACTTTCTGGTTTAGCGACTTGTTCATAGCTTAAAGGCGGTACATTTACAGCAGTTAAAAAAGATGCAGCTTTCTAAATTGGTATGTAAAAGGGGTGCCATTTTTTCAATTAAAGATATGCGAAAGGGGTCCCTTTTTTGTCAAAAATTAGTACATAAAAGGGTAAGGGGTTGGACCTCAGGGTATAGCTTCCCCGTATAAAATTTTGTTAAGCTACTTTCCCCTCTCCTCCCCAGGCCTTGGTAATGTGATAACGTCTTTAGTCCAGAATTAAAAGAAACGTTGCTTTTTCCTTTAGGGAAAGTTTGTCATTATCAGTGCCCAGGGCAAATGTCATCTGTTCCCACTGAAGTCAATTGCTCATTTCCAAAAAGTCTCTGTTTTAAGTACAGTAATAAGAGCGTGAAAGATGGGCAATTCACTGCACAAGGGTGTATATCAGCTGAACTATGCAGACAACTTGACAACCGAAAAGGCTTGGAATGTTGCCATGGTGATTTGTGTAATACAGGTGAGGCGAGAAAGACTATCAAAATTGAAGCCCTAATTACAGTTTGGATGCAGTGCTCAATACATGGAACCCAATTCAGTCTGACCTCGCGTTCGGTTGTTCTGGAACCGAGTGGAAACAATAATTTTCATAATAAAGCTCAAAGCGCACTCTGGTTGGTTGAAAAAGCGCGCATGCTTTATGAGAGCCTGAAAGACGGAGCTAAGGCTGTCACGCCCTGCCAATATAGTTTGTTTTACGTCTCGTATTCCTCCTACACATCTTTTGTGCCTCTTCCTGAGCGCTTTACAACAGAACAAAGCACAATCAAAGCTTCTTTATTTGTTAAGTGCAGTGATGGAAGATTTTAAATTGTTTTTGGCAAATCATCAGCGTGTCGATCAAATAAAAAAAAAATGTCTAGGGTTAGAGAAGTTAAGAGACGTAATGATGTGATATGACATATAGGTTACGTCATCCCTCTGATTAATGGCCGCGTCATCGTCTTGATGACTTTCATCATGTTTAGAAAAGTTTGAAAGCAGGACTAAATTGATTCAAAATCAACAGATAGATACCAAAATGATGACATAGTGACCACCAGGGAAATATTACACTGATTTTCACTATATAGTTATCAGTATTTATTTATTTTATAATAATTATTTATGAATGATCTGCGACTTATAAAAAAGTTCTTAAAATGAAAATAAAAAGTCCCTGAATGTTATCCTAAAGGGAAATAACATATATTTATCAGTAAAAGTGACTAGGGTTAGTGATTTCGGCGCAAATTTCTAGGTCTAATTGTTCGAAATTGTTGTTTTTCTCCGTTTCAGCAATATCCTGCTATCGATGTGAAAACAGTTCATCTCTTGATGAATGCCAAGAAAATCAAGTCGACGTAGATTGCCCCATACCTGTTCACTACTGCGCAAAAATTAAGTATGAATCGAGAGAGGGCAAGATACAAACGACTTATCGCAAGGGATGTGTTACCAAAGATCAGTGTAATGCGACCAGTGGAAAGATTGTAAATTGCTGCAAAGGCGACAAGTGTAATACAAGTAAGAAGAAATTATTTTTTATCTTACAAAGTAGCATACTTTTCAATCTCGTTCCCAGGGACTTCTCGTTTTCAAATGGCGGCGGCATATTGGAAAACGAGAAGACCCTTGAACGAGGTTTTCACAGTTTGAGTCTTGTTTAAAAAGAGGCAACCTAGCCGTAAATAGTGTAGTAGGGATGTTTAAGACTTCATTTTTGCGGGAGAAATCTCAGTAAGTTGCGGGGGAATACATTTACGCCAATAACAGCTTAGACTTTTGTCTTTATATCATGAGTTCAATAGAGACCTTCTGGGTATTGCTCACGCATGAACCAGCATCATTGTGGCGAGAAAACGTGATAGCTGTCGTCAATCTACTACGAGTTTTAGCGAGAATGTCGTTATTAAATCTCGTACTCGTACTCGTCCTCGTCCTCAAATCTAAAGCTCTCTATATAAGATCACTGAGTCGTAACGTAATTATACAAGTTCATTTCCTGTCGCTCTCATTGTCCATTGAGGAAAACGAATTGTTCCAGCTCTGGTTCACCGATTCTCGTCACGAAAATGGTGCAGATTATTGAGGGCGAAGGTAATTAAAAATAGCTCTTTCTAACACGGAACGCATTTTTCCTACCCCTCTCCCTTCCTTCTTCTCCACAATTCAGTCATTAGAATGTAGTGGTAGTGGTGGCAGTGGCGGCGAAGGGAAAACAATAGAAATGTAGTGGAGGAGATTGTGGGAAAAGAAAATATTGTGGAGAAGCAGGAAGTGGGGGAAAGAAGACTTGAGATGGAATCCTTTGGGACCATTATCCAGATGATTGATCTAAGTAACTCGTAATGATGCATCGGCGGAACCAATGAATACACTTTGGAAAAGGATTCATCGGTTGCTTTGATGCATTATGATCGGAATGATCTCGGCTCACAGATCCTGATCCGGAACATCCCTAAAGAACGCAACCTTATGCGGTTACTTTCCTCCCAATTCTTGCACTAGGCTAAGGCGAAAAAAAAAAACTCGCCGAAAATCCACTTTTTCTTCATCTCAGTTAGACAGTCAGACCCTTTGTAAAAAATTCATTTCGTCGCTATTTTAGACTCAGGTCCGCGGTGCTTCGAATGTACAGATCCTGTAAAGTTTGAAGAATGCGCAGTAGGTCGGTGCATTTTCAACGATGGCAAGTGTTTTTACTCTGGAAAGCAACAAGATCCCTTTATTTACAAGAAATATGGATGCATTCAACCACAATATTGCCATAAAATCGCGGAGGATGGAAACGTAATACACTGCTGCGAAGGAAGTTTATGCAATAAAGGTTAGTAAAAGAGAAATACTATATTTTTTAGTATGCCAAAGACGTGTTTTAAAAAAATAATTTGCGTTTGTCATTCGCCACTTTAGCATCGAGAAGGGAACTGGGCCGAGTTAATTTTAGCAAAGACTTTTTGGGACTGTTACTGGGAACAGTGACAGCAACAATCCCAAAAGACTTTGCGAAAGTTATTTCGGCCCAATCTCCTCGTTTCTAAAGTGGTGAAGTGCACTATTCCTAAGGTGTTCTTACAGTGGATTGGATACCGATATGCATAATGGACAAAAGGCCTGCTGACCGCTGGGGGGAGGGGGGGGGGTACTCACCAAAGTTTTGTACAGAGAGGCTCCTCCCCAAGGTCCAACCCCTCACCCTTTAATGTGCCATTTTCGTATACTTTTGGTAGTACCCCTTTCACATACCTTGTTTACAACTTACTTAAAATTTCAGAGTCGTGTCAATTAAATATGTCTCTAAGCATCATATCAAACGTTACAAAAAACAAAAATGAACTGTTAGCGGCTTACAGTTGTAAAGCCGTTTCAATCTTTTTCAAGTTTGCCCATCCGTTTCTCCTTTTGTATTTGCTGTGTTATCGATATCGTCAAGTTTTCATGTTTTCCGATGTTTTGAGCGGTTTATTTTATGTTTTACTCCGTTTCGTGATGGTTCCCACTGTTTGAATTTTGATTAATTTGGGGTCACAGCTTCTTTAACTATTGCTTTGTGACCAGATATTTTACTCTTTTCTTTTCTGTTTCAATGCAAAATTCGGATTAATTCATGTTTCTAGGAAACTGCCCACCTACCCCTTCCCTAAGCCAAAATTATCACTTACTTCTTCTCTCTTAGGGCAAAATGTTGGCTTAGGGGAGGGGTAGGTGGGCAGTTTCCCAGGAACCTAAATTGATCCCAAAATTCCGCAGTTAACAAACCCAGGAGTATGGTGGTTCCCTTATCTGTTGGTGGTGCCTTCACTGCGTTGCTGTTGGGTGCTGCTATTTTCATCTGGTGCTACAGGAGGAGGAGACGACAAAAGAAGGTTTATGGGTTTGTACAGTTCTACGTGCTTACCGCATAAAACAGAAGTCCATAATCTGGAGCGAGCAACTTCCATGCGCTTGTGCGACGGCGTTTTAAAGGACCAGTTTATTTTTAGAACGGTTTTGGCACGAATTTTGATTATCTTTTAAATTTCACAAACCAGTCAGCAAAACCTACAGACCTAAAAATGATATTTTCTGCCTTTTTATACATTTAGTTTGCCTTTTTGATATCTTATACTTGGAATGCGTTCATAGATATGGTGGAGATTTTATTTTCGTGGGAAAAAAGTGCCCTAAAATGTGTCTAAAAATAAACTGATCCGTTAAAACGCCGTGACATAGGCCTAGTATGGAAGTTGGTCGCTCCGGGTTACGGGCTAAAATTACATGCTAAAATTACGACACCTATGTTTACGTAATGTAGTACATTATTGGTACTTAATTTCGCGGGTAGTAAATTCGCGGGGTTTTATTTTCCTCGATTTCAATAGCCAACTACGGAAAAAGGGCGTTAAATCTCGCGATTCACCCGTTCTCAACTTTAATATATTTTTCAAAAAGTCTGAAATATTTATAATTTCTAGATAAAGGATTTATACGAATCTAGAGACTCAGATCAAGATGATAGTTAGTAAGGTTCCCTACCGGCATATGTGAAATCTTTACAAATGAACGTAACGTCTTATCATAACATACAAAGTGGAACTTACCAGTAAAATCAGTTAACAATTTGCTTATTTGTCGATACATATCCTGGCATATGTAGGTGTTACTACACGTTGATATTTTTTTTCTGGGATTTAAATTGTTCATATGAATATTAACGGTTCGCGTGTTTTATTCACGGGTCTTTAATTTCGCGATTTTTCTACAATCGCGAAAAACGCGAAATTTAAGACCAATAAGGTACTGAACTTGATTGCCAATCTCGTACCCAGATCTCCCTCGTCTTACGCTGAACCCTTGACCGTGAGAGATCTGGGTACGAGATTAGCTGATTGCAAAAGAAAGAGTGTTCTATTGTCTTTCTTTTTTTTTTTTCAGATCATACCTTTTACAGCGACCGATCAATCCCCTGGACGAGTGGGAAATTCTTCGCGAGCAAATAGAATACGAAGAGGAGCTGGGGCGAGGAGCATTCGGTGTAGTTTACAAAGCAATGCTTTGGGAAAGAGTTGGGATAGAGGTGTTTAGCACCGAGATTTCAAAACGGAAACTGTTGTCCAGCAAGAAGCCTCGGGTGGTTGCTGTCAAGGTTTTAATTGGTGAGACAATCTCTTACTACTCATGCTTGATATGCTCATACCAAGGTATGCTTGGTATGCTCCTTTCATAACAAAAGATTCACGTTTACCGCTAACGGCAAACGTCAGACAAGTTCATTTGCTTTATGCGAATAACCACAACTCAGCAATAACAATGCTTTGTAGGAATAATAATTACCGCACAAAGGTGTGATTTTTAAACTTGCACCTCCTCCAATTACAAACCCTACCAGTGAATAGTTCTAACAGCAAAATTCACTGCAAATGATTTACAAGAAACTTAAACGAAGGCGTATTTAAAACTGTTTTGTGAATCAATGAGCTTGTATTTTGAAAACTGTGACTTTAAATCGAAATAAGATCGCGGAAAGAGACCTAGTATAAATTTTGCGTGCGCAGTCCGTACTTTGAGGCCTATGCCGCAATAAAATATCGCCGCTGCAACTGAACATAAACGCCATAAAAGAGCCCTTCTTTAAAATTTTATTCTAGCAAAAACTGTTCTCAGAGAGGTGAATATCAATTATTTTGTTTTATATCAGTAAGGGAGGCGGGGTCACAAAACCGTGTTTTAAACTTCGTGGGCAGTGAGGTGAAAGGACGTGTGATTTTTTTCAGTCTTTTGTTTGCTGTTCCCTTTCATTGTTTCGATAGTCATCCGAAAATTGTCTTTTTATAGATTTAAATCACACAAGTAAACAGGGCGTTCATGTTAGAGAACTTAAGCACCAAGCGCGAGAATTTTGCTTGAAAAGAGCAATAAATTATAGGTTCCTTCTGTGAGTACCGGAGCACAGATTACGTAATACAAAAGTAATAAAAGACAGGAAACAAAACAACTCCAAATAAAGACTAATCCCAAGTGACCAAAAATACAAAGCTTTCCGGTACCTGCAGAAAGACCCAAATTATATCAGCAAGGGTGGGGGGCATAGAACCGTGTTTTAAACTTCGTGGGCAGTAAGGCGAAAGGAGGTGCGATTTTTTCAGTCTTTTGTTTGCTGTTCCTTTTCAATATATTAATCGTCGTCTGAAAATGAGCTTTCTTTTGTTTGATTTAAATCACACAAGTAAACAGCGAGTTCATATTAGAGAAGTTACGCTCCAAGCGCGACAATGTTGCTTGAAAAGAGCAATAAATTATATCAGTTTAAAAGAGTCGGGGGAACAGAACCATGTTTTAGTTCCTTTATTATTTACTCACGCTCTTCAATGCATTCAATGGGATGTGATTTTTATTCAAAGAAGTTAATTTCTGTTCAAACAAACAACTGTAAAATATAACCGTCATTTACATGAAGGATAAAATTTCCTGGCGCAGAATTCAAACAGTGCGAACTCGGCAAAAGAATATAAAGCGGGCTGTTAAAACCACTGATCAGAGCGCCGCGATCAAACCACCTGAACTGCAAGTTCTCGGCTCCTTCGATCCAATCCGTGGTTAATGTTCCTTTTAATTGCTACTACGATGTTTACCATAAAAAATGAAGTATGTTTTCTAAAAAATTGCAGCCAGTAAGCGAAGCGCAAAATAAACAATACGCTTCGGGTTTATTCGTCTCAAATCTCGTCTGTTCGAAACTTGCCTCACCCCTCACTACTGCGTCGCCCGTTTCGCCAGTCAACTAACACTCCTACCCACCCCCTAAGGTGAAACTGCTCCTTACTTCGGTCCTGCCGAAAATTCAAATCTCATCGGAAAGAAGTAATCGGTAATGTTGAAATTTGCCGCGCGTAAAAGCTTTTGTTTCACATTGCTCGTTTTTGTCCTTAAAAGGCAAGAAACGGTCAAAAATAGCAATACAAAACAACACCTATTGTTCTCGAATTCAGGTCGCTTTTCTTGATACGAAAATAGGCAGATAAAAACAGTCCCGAACGATTCCTATGGTCAAAACGGGCATAAAACTACTTATTTTTGTGTAGAAGAAATAAAGAGTAAAAGGGAAATAAGGGGACAACTTGGTCACGTGGTACAAATTCACGTTTGCCGTTTAGCGTAAACGTGAATCTTAATCTCTCTATAGAGTGTTTTCACTCACGTGGCCAGCATCTATGCAAATTTATTGGAACAAAAGAAAGCGTTTGCATAAGAAAAAAGTTCAACTCCCAGAGGATTGGTTTGGGACACCAATATGGCCGCCGTGACGTCATGTGAAAACACTCTATTGACACCTAACATTGTGCATGACATGATCCATATGTTTGGGTTGGCCACTTTACAAACAAGAAGCAAACCAGGCCCAGTTAACTTTCGCCTAGGGAAAGTAGCAACTACGACGGCGACGGCAACGAGGACGTCAAAAAAGCAATAGGTTTGTTGAGGAAAACAACAACTCTGCACGTGCATCGCGCTTTTTCGTACATTTCGTTACCGTCCTTGCACGACTAGGACGTGAAAATGCCTAATTGCAAGTTTTATGGAGGACGTAAACAAGCGACGACGAATCTATTTTTCTCTCTCTAAACTTGAGTGCGGTCCCCAAGAAATTAACTCCAGGGAAATTCGACAACATTTGCCATTTTCAGCAAATTGGAATAAACGCGACGAAGATTAAAAAAACGGTCATTTTTGTTTAAAAGTGACGTTTTCGCTGCCGTTGCCGTCTTCGATGCCAAGACTCGCTAGTTACTGGGGACAGGGGAAAAATAGATGACCTGCACGTCTCCGATAACGATCCCAGAAGCCTTTGCGAAAGCTAACTCGGCCCAGTATCCTCCCCGTTTCTAAAGTGGAAGTCGAATTTAACAGAAAAAGTACCGCGCCAGTACGTTTTGATCTGTTTAGATAATCCTAGCCCAGCACAGAAAGAAGAATTCCAGTTTGAGATCGAGCAGATGAAGCAGTTGGGTTCACATCCGAACGTTGTTTCCTTGGTTGGTTGCTGCACGCTTCAGGAAGAAAAGTTCCTAGTGATAGAGTACGTTCCTTTTGGGGATCTGCTGACGTGGTTACGCCGTAGAAGGAACAGGGTGAGAAAATGAAAAAAATTCTACAATGTACTTTGACCAAGGGTTACTGAAGGAAAATAGTAAAAGGATTCGTCTCTTAAGAAACGAGAAGGAACATTCCCGATTTTCCCCTTTTTCGATTGCGAAATGTTAAGAGGCTGTCCGCGTCAGAACCGATAAGGCAAATTTCGGTGTATCACAGATTGCCCTGATTTTTTCAGTGGAAGATAACTATCCTATCCCATGAAGAAATATCACATTTATTTGGACCAACTCAATTTTTTCTCTATATTACAGGAAGATTTTCTCGGTCACCTAAAACTGGCCCGTTTGCCGTCAGAAGCGGTGCGATTTTGGCGAAACTTTAGGGCTCTGTCAAACCTACCTTACATAGCCGAATAAACTGATTATTTTACACACAAACGTTTTAACCCTGATTAACAGTGTCGAAGTTTAATGGTTGTATTCTGTGGAAAGTTGGCTGAGATATGATTTTTTTAAAATGACCTTTAATTTGCTCAGCAGGAAAAGTAATTTGCATAACTAGAGCTAAACGGTAATTTCGCAAAAGTGGCACCTGACCCAGACTCAAGTCTATAATAAATCAGAAGTACTAAGACCAGTCTACTTCTTAATGCAATAAAATTTGTGGGCACTCTTCTCTGCGCGCTGTACAAAGTTCCGTTAATGTTACAAAATTCGCCATTTTGACAGCAAAGCCGGAATTGTAACGGTCCGCATTTGATCGACTAATTTCCACAGTTTTAACCTTTCTAGTTATCACCAAATGTCATTAGACCCTTTAAATGTTGGACTTTTGAAAACATGAGGAGAAAACTTGGTAATCGCTTTTTCTTGGTTTTTTTCCTTGTCGACGAACAGAACACGACTTCATTCTCCGTAGGCAAATTACCATAGATGCGTCGATCGTTTGACCAAATTGGCAGGAAACATAACTGCTTATATTTCACATTTTTAAGGGAAAAAAACTCTTCTTTCCACGGAAAAATACGAACGATATATGACTTAGAATCCCCTTCGGTCTGTTTCTTTTAAGGGAAGAAGCAGTAGAAGAAGATATGTTTACCGACTTAAAATAATTTAATTACTTTGGCCCGTCACGCATTCCCCTAGGCTTCGACCTCTTGGCGAGCGGAGCGAGCCTTGTTTGGACCGCGAACGACGCGCCATATGAAATCCGACGAAGGACTTTTTTGAAAGTCTAGCATTCCCCGAGAGTGGCCGTGTATCGATCAGTTCTTTTATCTAATTATATTTTTTTTGAAGTGATAGTTATTGATAATCATACAATTTAATCACTGTTACTTCCGATTCTTTACTGGGTGGGAAATACCGTGCTGTTGTATTTACAGCTATTTCGAGAAAGGTTGTCGGGAAAAAAGTGCACGCGACAACCCCGAAAGGTAATATAGGATATGATCAATACACTGTTTCTGACAGTGTAGCTGTCGAACCTACTTTTGCCGCTTCGCTTTAGCGCTCGGAAACATATGTCCATGGCCTCTCGTGCCATTCTTTCAAAATTTCTATGAAGAGCAGTGATCTCAAAACCACCAACAATACCTTCCGGGATTGTCGCGTGAATTTTTTCCGACAACCTTTTTCGAAATAGCTGTATTCATTCTACGACCGTTTTAACTGAATCAGCCGGGCGCCACCGTGAGGATAGGGTTTAATATGACAGCCCATGGTGTAATACACGACAATTAGCTACAAAGTAGTCACTTGGACACCGCCACTCTTATTCACGAGCACTAGCACAATATTTTCAGTTACAGAATTAACAATTAATATTTTCGAAATAGCTCGCAAACAACTTCAGAAATACCGTGCGACACCACAGACCACACCTGCAAAGTCCTTTAGGCCCCACACTTCCTAGATCCCTAGCTAACTATAGGTTACCCTACAAACTTTAGGGTGGTATTAACAGAGCATTGTGTTTATCGTCAATTAACAACATTACAGTAAAAATGAGGATCGAATGGCATGCAGAAAAAGGCATAGTTATTGTTTACGGTCCGTCTCCTGTCAAATCCCAAAAGTTTTTGCCGGCTGTTAATCACACTAAATTAAGGATCCCTATGTTCACTCCTGAGTTAATGGAGAAAAGCACGCGCAATCTTGTATGAAAGACGAAAGTTTGTCAATTAAGTCTCCTTTTCTTTCCCTGGATTTGAATGGTATTTCAAAGTGACACAAGATTTTTTTAGCATTACCACGTTGAAATGACTACGTTGCTCTTCCTTTGACATAACACATAGGTTGAAAGCTTCTGGTTGAGGGTGTTGTGGTCTCAATTCTTCAGCGATTTCTGCAACAAGGGTTTGCCTTTCGAACTCCTCGTCTTCTTGCAACAGAAAACATCGCAAGATAAAATGTTAAATAGAGAAATTAGAATATCTTTGTACGTTAAGAAGATTTTTTGCGTGAAAAAGAAAAAAGAATGATACTTACGTGATGGAACAAAACTTTGACTTATTTCGCTGGCTATCTGGAAATTTACGACATGTCTTCCTGCCACAGAAGTTCTTTTGCCAGTATGATCCAGAGTGTGACCGGGGTATTGACAAGACCTTAGGCTCGATTTCCGCCGTCTCCCCGTCCGTTGGGTTTCATTTTCCAGAACAGCGGCTGACAATCGAGCCTAACAAGACTTGGCGCCCGCAAAAACCTGCGAAGCAGGTGTCTGTGCCTTGGGCAGATTGTCATTTTAGTGGTAGCCTGTGTACACACTACCACCCCCCCCCCCCCCCCTCCTCGTAGAAGAAGCCCCTTCTCCGATTTTTCCTGAGGGGAGGGGGGTCTGTACACAGGCTATTTAATGTCTGTGCCTTGGGCAGATTGTCATTTTAGTGTTAGTCTGTGTACAAACTACCCCCCTCTCCTCGTAGAAGGAGCTCCTTCTCCGATTTTTCCTGAGGGGAAGGGGGGTCTGTACACAGGCTATTTAGTGTCTGTGCCTTGGGCAGATTGTCATTTTAGTGTTAGCCTATGTACATACTACCCTCCCCCCCCCCCCTCCTCGTAGAAGGGGCCCCTTCTCTGATTTTTCCTAAGGGGAGGGGGGTCTGTACACAGGCTATTTAGTGTCTGTGCCGTGGGCAGATTGTCATTTCAGTTCCGAATACCCACCAAGCCTCGAATACTTACTCTCGCTAAAATGAGTTCATTTTCATTGCCTTTGCTACACTTGCTACACTTAGACAAGTGACAGCTGGCTAAGTGCGACGTAATATCATCCATGCACTCTGTGACCAACACTTTTTCCTCCACACCCCTACTGGGACCTCAGTCTTTCAACGATCTCGCGGAAGAACTGCTTGATGAAATAGCCGAAAAAGCCATTTTTCACAATTGATCTCTTCGGCGATTTCATTGACATAATAATATCTGAAATTGGCACCTGCTGCATTATAATTCAATCAGATTGAAACCAAAACAAGATCATCGTTGGAATTCGGATGTTATACCCTAACAAAAACTAAAAAGATACTCCCTTTTGCGTTTATTCACTGAAAAAAGGAACTATTTTTACCTTTCCATTCTGCTACCGATAAACGTTTTAAAGATCTTTGAATGAAACTGAAATTTACTGCTAATTTAAGATAGAAAAAGTGTAGGGCATTTTTTTTTTTATCATAGTGCCATGTACAAAGATCTGCCTTCTCCTGATAAGCAAATATCATAATAAAGCTTTCGACGTTAACGCTATTTTTTAAGGCACGCAAAAAAGAGTGCCCAAAAATTTTCGTGTGCTGACAAGACGACTTACCTTGCAAGTGAACTCTTTTTTTTATTATTATCAATAACTATCATTTTAAAAAAGATGATAATATTGTAGAATTGATCGACACAACGCTATTGTTCTCTAATCGACCACCCCTCCTTAAGAATGCGTGACAGGCGACAATAATTGAATTATTTTAAGCCACGCAAACATATATCATGATATATTATTCAGCTGCTTCTTCCTCGTTAAAAAAAGAAAAAAAAACAGACCTTAAGGGGATTTTAAGTCATGATTTGTCTTTTTCTGTGGAAAGGAGAGTTATTTTCCCCTTAGAAATGTGAAATGTAAGGATTATATTTCCTGTCAATTTGTTGAAACAACGAACTAAGGCTAATTTGCATACGAAGAAGGAAGTCACGTTTATCGTCGACAAGAAAAAGACCCAAGGAAAAGCGATTACTAAGTTTTCTCCACATGTTTGCAAACGTCCAACATTTAAAGGGTCTAATGACATTTAGTGATAACTAGAAACGTTAAAGCTGTGGAAATTAGTCGATCAAATGCGGACCCGTTACAATTCCGGCTTTGCTGTCAAAATGGCGAATTTTGTAACATTAACGGAACTTTGCACGGCACGCAAAGAAGAGTGCCCACAAATTTTATTGCGTTAAGAAGTAGACTGGTCTTAGTACTTCTGATTTATCATAGACTTGAGTCTGGGTCAGGTGCCACTTTTGCGAAATTACCGTTCAGCTCTAGTTATGCAAATTACTTTTCCTGCTGAGCAAATTATAGGTCATTTTAAAAAAATCATATCTCAGCCAACTTTCCACAGAATGCAACCACTGAACCTTGAAACTATTAACCAGAGTTAAAACTTTTGTGTGTAAAATAATCAGTTTATTCTGCTAGGTAAGGTAGGTTTGACAGAGCCCTAAAGTTTCACCAAAATCGCACCACTTCCGACGGCAAACTGGCTGGTTTTTAGGTGACCGAGAAAATCTTCCTCTAAAATAGAGAAAAACTTGAGTTGGTCCAAATAAATGTGATATTTCTTCATGTGATAGGATAGTTATCTTCCACTGAAAAAATCAGGGCAATCCGTGATGGACCAAAATTTGCCTTATCGGTTCTTACGCGGACAGCCTCTTAAGCATTTTCGCGTTATTTCCCCCTTATTTCTCCCGCTTCCCACCCTACTGGAGAACCTGCCTCCCACCCTTTCCTCTCCCGCTTTGCGTACCCCGCCTGTCCCTTATTCTCCGGGCTTCGCACCCCACTTGTCCTCCTCAATTTCTATCTCCGAGTTCTTATTAGCCTGCGTGGAAGGCGTTTGAAAGGGAAGGGAAAGCACGCAGGCTAAGTTCTCATTTCAGAACGCTATATGGAGCTAAGCTGAGCTAGAAGCTTTGGCTTGGACCCGTTTGTTTTAATAACTAGTACGTTTTGCTGTGGCAACAAAATATGACGTTATACGTAGCATGAGAGTAGTCAAAGCGAGGTGTTTTCACTCTTTGATGTTGCTGAATCTTGTAGATCTACACAAACCAAGCCTCCAACAAAATATACGACGACAAAGTGGGTTTGAAAGATGAAGGAAACGCCAAAAATCAGGTAGGGGTAAACTAAACGCTATGATTGAGTTGTCTTTAAATTGCTGTCAAATCAAATGTCAAATCACATAATTTGATACCAATAAGGAACATGTCCAGGGGGACAATAAAACGATTTTTGCATGCGATAAACATGGCTTTGCCTATTGATTGGTTTTGACAGATCATGACCCGAGCCGGGCATATCCGTTCTTTTCTCGTCGGTGCCGTTTAAAGACCGTTTCCGCGTGCTCGCCACCCGCCACAGCACCCTACAGCCCGTAGTATAAAAGAGTATTAAAGTTACCGCATATGATATGACAGTTTAAAATGCAGCATTGGCCAGGCTACGACATCAAACGTCAGTTGGCTTTCTGACAACTCAGCTCTGTAAACCAAGAGAGAATTATATGGGTCAGAAAGGGCATCTTAGGACGTTGGCCGGGATATGTAAATTTCACTAAAGTTATTTTTAGAGGTTGTAATTTGAGGGAAGTCTAGTTCCTGGGCGTCCGCATATTTTAATCGATTGTTTGAAACGACATGAAGTCCCCCTCCGTCTGCCTCAAAGCAAAAATGCAGAATATTGTAATGGTGACTGTTGGATTCACTTTTAATAACACTAATTTTTAAAAACTGAATAATTGGACAATGCAATTCTAGAGCTCTGATTGGCTTAGCGATCATGGTATATGAGCCATTGTACCACGCTCTTCAAATACTGTACGCGTCTGCTCAAGATTAAAAACGAGCTGAAAATCGGTTGTTTTTACAAATAAAGTCGGGAAGAATTCTCGATATTTTGTGGGCGTTTTTAATAAAACAATTGTTCCACTCGCGCTTGTTGGATATGAGATGATTATAGCCAACACGGTGCTAGGCGCCTCGTCGGCTATCTACCAGCTCATATCTGACGCGCACTTGTGGAATAATTGTTAATTATATCATTCTTTAATCAGAAAAGATTGCCCGAAATCCTTGTGCCATATAGTTGGATAGACCTCGCCGTGAAAGCTGGGCTGTGATCCCTTAACTGGAAAAAGTGACCTTGGATGGCCTGGATTCAAAGAGTCTTTCCAAGTAGTCCCCAGATACGTAATCTGGTTTTCATATAATTATACACTGTAATCTATGTTTTTTCTCTCTAAGGTGCAAGATAAAGAAGAGGAGAAACAAGTGAGTACGGAAGTCTCTCCGTTATTACAAGATGACAAAATGTAAAAAAGAAAGGCACGACCATTTTATAAACTGACTAAAATTTGGTGACCCTTTCCTTGAAAGAGCTAAAAAAACTTCTCTTATTGTCTAATTCAACCCTATCGGCTCTACCTCTGCAGGATGAGGAATTCAAAACCATTGACGAAGACCAGCCAACAGCCCCTTCCGCGCCAATGGAGAATCAAATGACGAAGGGAACGGTAATAATTAATTTTTTTTTCATTATATAGCTTTTTCTTTCGAGGGCTACACCTCTTTTACTGTCACTTAAATTTTTTTTATGATCCCCTTGAGGTATTCGAGAAAGTCGCAGACAAATAATCGGCTGCTGAGTAAGCCTCAGTTTCATAGAATCGTTTAAGCCGCGCTCAGTTAACAGCAACCTTTTTACTAGCACCCTGAAAAACTATCTTAAAAGTCGGGATCATTTATGGAACGGGTACAGTTTCCAGCGATGTAAATTATTTTTGATTATCACAGCAGGACAGTTTCAAATCCCCTTGCCTCAAATCCTTGGGAAAGGTGGTGGCATAATTAATGTAAGAGGATGATGCATGTCAGGTCGATGATATTTTTTCCGCTACATCAATGTCGGTAAAAAAAAAAGTTACAATGCTGTAAAAACAACTTTGTTTTTAGCCTGAGTAAACAGCTGACATTTCACGACGCCATCACTGGTTTCCCCTCGAAATAACGTCTGAGAAACGAACGCAGAAATTCCATACCGATGATGCGTCACTACTCAGATCTGGGTAGTACTTCTGATTGGTTTGAGCAAATTTTCAGCCAATCAGACGCACTACCAGATCTGGGCAGTGATGCGTCATCAGTACGGAATTTTTGCGCTCATTTCTCAGATGTCATTTCCACGGCATCGCCTAATGTCAACTGTTTTCACAGGCTACTCTGTTTTCGGGTTTTGATTTCACACAGGAAATCAAGAATGCTAAGCAACAGGTAGAGCAAGAGCAGACACAAACGAACGTGGAAATGACTCTATTATCGCAAGATGATGGTGACGTGAACAGAGAGGACGCGCCGGTGACCTAAAAATTCGTTTCATTTTATTAATATGCAAGATTACCCAACATTTATTACCCACCGTTTTTGAGACGGTGGTTATTGGAAACAAAACAAAACAAATAAACAAACAAACATAACTCTGCAATTTTGTTCATATATTTAGAAAGACAACTACACTAGTACTTTTATGGAGGAAATATACAAAGCTGATAACCTTTCTTTACATTACACCTCTGTAGTTTCTGCATATTTTTAAAGCAAAGCGAGCCTCTGCATAACAACTTTCAAAGGCTACAGCCGTCTATTACTTAATTTTCGATCAGGAGCCATAATCGGGGTAGGAGATCGTAACTGGATACCTTCTCCAGTAATGCGGTTTGTTCCATCGAAATAGCCAAATGTGCACATTTTTCGCGGGGGCACGGTGCAAAGGATAAACCAACAAAATGGCTTCAGAAATTACCTTCGTAGGAAATGAATAAATTCTATTTCTGTCCTCTCCCCCTACTCTGAATTTGAGGCAAGACCTTGAGGATAACCTCTTTGACAATAACTCTGAATAAGAAGACTGTAAATGTAATTCTGATCATGTTAATCACCGTAGTTGGAGTGTTTTTGACAAATCCTGTTACTAAGAGATGCCGGAGATGTCGTGCGATGAACATCCCGTTCGGACGAAACAAAAAAAACCTGCAGGGAAAAGGAGGACAACGACAACAAATAATTGTGTCTAATTTTCCTCAAATGTTTCTTTGAATTCATGAAAAATACAGCTCCACCAGCTTCAAACAGCGTCTAATGTAATAATTTTCCCATTTATCTTGGCAGCTAGCGTGGCGCAGTGATCTAGGCCGTGCAGATGGTCCAGGTTCGACTGGTCTCCTACCTCCATGGCTCCTGTAGTGATAAACAGATATACTATTTTCCAATTCTTTTACGTCTTAGTTATTCAGCCGTGCAATTTATTGACTACAAAATAATCTACTGATGTTTATAAATAAACATTTTTTCTCAATTTTCATGTCCATTTGACCCATCTCAGACTACAAAACAGTCGTCAAAGGCACGAACTCGCGGCGTAAGATTCTCTCGAGAAAAGAGCCTCACACGGCTGAGAGGCGCCCAGTCAGACCTTTCGTTTAGCCGCACCCCCGCTCTTTCCTGATCTACACAAAAATACGGGTTGTTTTCCATTCGAGACCCTTCTTGACATGTTTTACACTATTTGTGCATTTAGGATAAGGGATTGAAAGAGTCCACAGAAGAACAGTTGAACATGTCAAACAACCTACCCGTTGAAAGTCAGCACACTGTCTCAAAGCCGCCTTCAAGTGAAAGTCTCGAGGAGGATCCACATGACGAGGAGGAAAGCTTTTCTACTCAACAGCTCTTTAAATTTGCATGGCAAATAGCGAGGGGAATGGTAGCTACTGTATTTGTTTCATTTTATCATATCCAACTTAAAAATGGAGACTGTTTTCAAAGGCGAACTGCATGAGGCAAATTGAGAACGTAGAATTTCTTTACCGAAGTCAACCTGCCTTTAAGAAAAGTACCAGGATTTCCGACAAAACCACTTTTGAGCGCAAAACAGCCAAATCCGGCCATAAAATGCCGTAAAATTAAATCGGGTGAAAAAATCGGCGAAAGACGAGTTTTAGGAAATGAGTTTTTCCTGGGGTCTTGGTATCTTGAAAAAAATCGCACGATCTGCCAACACTCTGTTTTATGCCCATTTCGGTTCCTTGAGCTCTTGGTTTTCTTCCAGAATAGCCTACCCTCTTTCCACATTTTTACACATTCACATATGTTCCCTTGATGTACCCTCGTGGCATTAAGCCGACTTAATTCGAAAACCTCGATCGAAAATAAAGACATGATTCAAGTACCTAAGCGTGACTTTTAAAACACTGAAAATACTAGTGGACCAGAAACCGCGATTGTACGATGGACAACAACTTAAGAGGACTGAGAAACAACTTAACCATCGTCATACAAAACATTATGGGAAAATTGCGGATCAGACGCCAGACTTTTCGTGTTAAAAGTTATTGGCCCATTTTAATTCGCTGACCATAGTTAGTAGAGGACACTGGTTGAAAAGCCGGCAAATATTAAAGTTGAAAACAACAATGCGGCAGTTTACGTTACAAGCTTCCTGGCCGTGCACAATCCTTTGTTTTTTATTCACAAATTGTGACTGAATAAATTAATGCGAAGTTTCTATTGGTCAGTAAGTTCAAAATGATAGGAATGAGATTGAGCATTGTGCACGGTCAGGTCCAGAAAGACTAAGAAGAACGTATAACAAAGAGTGTAAAGGGCTTAACAACCATTTCAATTCAATAACTATATATCGCCCAACTAAAATCACGTTGATTATCCTGTGATTATTTATTCTACAAAATTTCAAAACTCAGAGCAACAAGTTAAAGATAAAATCGAATATTTCGATCGAACTGTTCGAACTTCATCAGAAATGTAAAATACCAGGTTATGTACCTGAAGGTTGTTATGCTCCCCAAGGAGAGGATATTAGGTGGCCGGGAGGTCCAGTCCCTCGTCCCTATTCACAGAGGGTTTTCTTTGTTCGGGTTTCCGTGATGGTGTTATTTTTGTCAGATAGAACTTAAACTTTGTGTGGGTTGATGATGCGACCGCCGTTGCTCGGCAGTATTCAAAAACAGCAGACGTTTGAGGGGATTGGTGTTCTTTGATCTGGGTACAAAGGGATTTTGGAAGAATTCTGTATAAAAAGTTTGGCTTGTACAAAGTGTTGGTGTCTGAAATGACGGCTCTTCCTTGATTTAGTAAGCTGTTATTATGTGCTGCTAAATTTGATTTCCCTTTCTCTACCTTTATAATTAGAATCATCTTGCCGAAAAAAACCTTGTTCATAGAGACCTTGCAGCTCGTAACGTCCTTGTTGGCCGTGACAATTGGGTGAAAGTGTCTGACTTTGGGTTGATGCGACAAGTCTATGAAGATGTGAATAGCTCAGGAAAGTGTAAGAAACTTCCCATCAAATGGATGGCTCCAGAATCACTTTATCAAGGCACCTTTACCATCAAGAGTGATGTGTGAGTAGAATAAGACTTTCAATTTAACGCTAGACTAGAGATCTTATCGTATGAGTCCCGTATAGATTAACTTACTTTTAATAGTCTTTTTTGAACTGACCTTTTCATCCCCGACGACCAACCTCGTCCCTAGTTCTTTTCCCTTAAAAAATGGATGGAACGCCCCACCCATTTTTTAAGGAAAAAGCCCTGGGGACGAGGTTGCCCGGACGACGTATACGTAATATTTGCGTGGAATATCTTTGTAAGTTCTCGAACGCCGTCTCATTGCAGCAAAGTCTGGGTTCAAATTTTGCCAGCTGATTTACATCAGTAGGATTTTGAAGGCCTCTGTAAAACTATCCTAGAAAAAGCAAAGCATGAATGCCCCTCCACAAAATCTGACTGTATCGCTCAGTAACCGATTTTGTTGCTTTCTTTTATAGCTGGTCCTACGGCGTACTTCTGTGGGAAATGGCCACACTGGGTAAGCATACTTAAAGATTTATTTACTTTAATTACAACTGCTTGCTTACTTTTCCTCGATTCTAATAAAAAACACTGATTCATATGATTGTTTTGGTCCAGGCCCCAGTTGTTCATTCCCATATTCCGTCTTCTCTAGCTCTCGCGCGTTTGCCTCTTAATAGGCCACTTCCGAGTTCCAAAAACCTTCTCTTTCAAAATGAGGCTAGGTGCACAACGTTTCTTGTGAGAATAAGTTTTATTTGCATGAGAAAGAAAAATGATTTCCATATCAAAGGCTGAGCACCTACCCTCGTTTTGAAAAAGAGGCCCGGGGAACTCGGAAATGGCCTATTCCCTCACACTTAACATGCTCGCGCGAAAGACAATAGGCCGTTTCAGGGCTGCCCCAAGCCACTGTTTCAAAGGGAGGCTAAGTGTGAAGCCATTGATATGAAAATGAGTTTTTTTTTACTTTCATGCAAAGAAAGAAAGGTTTTGCACTCGTTTTGAAAGTTAGAGTTTTTGTAACTCGGAAATGGCCTACCCTGAGGGACTCTGCAGTCTTAAACCTGAACAAATATTGTGAAAACGATTGTAAAAAACTTACTGCCCAGTTTTTTTCTTAATAACTGATTTTCTTCTTGTGTGGGATCCAGGAGGCGTACCATACCCTACGCTGACCAACACAGAGCTGTATCGCGAGCTCAACTCTGGATATCGAATGGAAAAACCTGACATGAGCTCCGATGAAGTGTAAGTTGATCGCTCCAGTGATTTTAGCATATGTTATCATGGCAGAATTATACACAACGTAGACAGGAAAAAGATTTACTTTAAAAAGGCTTAGTACTTCTTTGTCCTTTAAATACGAACAGTTGTTTCCAAGGGTCAAGATCTCCTATTGTTCTCCCTCTTCGCTCCGGGGCATGAAAAGGAAACTCGGACCATGTGAACGAGGCTGTGGAGTTCGGCCACTGATGGTCACTGACGATGTATATGGCTGGCTCCGCAAGCGAACAAAATGAAGCGAATCCCGCGAGAAAGGAATTGCCGGCTTTCTTTTCAGAAGAAAAACAACCCCCCTCAGTCTCATTCTTGTGGGACAACGCAGACTCCTGTTTTTCTTCACAGTTAGTGGCGATGGGCCTATTAGCCTTTCACGTTTCAAGCCTCCTTTTGCGCGTGCGCCTGACCATAGTTTCTCTAACTGCTGCTGTCGTGCCGAATAAGGTTGTCCAATAACGCTTAAATGTACAGTATATCGATTTGTAAGGATGATAACTTATAACTTATCACTGAACCAACCAGAATAACTGCGACTTCTGCAACTTTGATTGATGTAATCTATACTAATTGTCCAGATAAAGTTGTGTGTTCGGGGGTTCGTCATATCAGTATTAGCGATCATAGCATAGTTTTTGCCTATCGAAAATTATCCGTCAATGGAATGTCTGGTGGGCACAATGCTATAACCTACAGAAACTTTCGAAAATTTAATCGAATAAATTTTCGGAATGATATTGCATCTCATTGTTGGGATCACATATACAATTCAACGGATCCCAATCAAATGTGGCTACAATGGAAATGCTCGTTTCTATCTATTGTTAACAAGCATGCTCCCTTGAGGACAATGCGTGTTCGCACGCGTAGTTCCCCATGGATTACATCTGAGCTTAAGAATCGAATGCATGATCGGGATATTCTAAAGATTAAAGCAAGTAAATCGAATGATTCAAATGACTGGTCACTTTTTAAAAAACAACGCAATATAGTAAATAGCGAAATCAGATTAGCCAAGCAAGCCTATTATCAAAATAGTTTTAACAAGCATACGGGCGATTCTAAAAAGACCTGGCAGACTATCAATGAACTTACTTCGCGAAAATCTGGGAACAAATCGGTGACATCTCTGAAAGTAAATGGAGTATCAATAACAAATCCAACTGTGCTGTCGAACCAATTTAATAATCACTTTACTACTATCGGTCCAGAACTTGCTAGCAATATTGATTCCTCAAATAGTGATGGTTATCAAAAGTACCTCACTGGCACAGATAAACGGTTTCAGCTCCATCCGACCAGTGCAAATAAAGTTCTCTCACTTTTGAATCGTCTAAATAGGTCAAAGGCAGCTGGCCTTGACAAGATATCTGCTAGGCTCATTCGGGAATGTGCAGATCTCATTTGCATTCCTATCCGTGATATTTTTAACCAGTCAATAAGTCAAGGCATATTTCCGGATGACTGGAAATGCGCAAAGGTCACCCCACTTTTTAAACAAGGCGATCGGGACGACTTAAACAATTATCGTCCAATTTCGGTGATCTCAGTTATGGCCAAGGTCTTTGAAAGAATCGTCTATGATCAATTATATGCCTACCTAGAAGAGCACAATATAATCTGTAAATATCAATCAGGCTTTCGCGCTATTCACTCAACTGTCACGGCTCTCCTTGAGGCCACGGACACTTGGGCGTACAATATTGACCGCGGTAAAATCAACGCCGTTGTTTTCTTAGATCTCAAAAAGGCCTGCGACACAGTTGACCATGAGATCCTTTTATCAAAATTAAGCAATTACGGCATATATGGTAACGCGCACCAATGGTTTAAGTCGTATTTAGAGAATCGTACTCAAATGTGCTCCATCAACGGAAGGCTCTCTCAAAGCTGTTTATTAAGTTGTGGTGTTCCCCAGGGGACGATTTTAGGTCCATTATTATTTCTGTTATACATCAACGATCTTCCAAACTGTCTTTCAAATTGTGAGCCGAGGATGTACGCTGATGACACCCACCTTACGTACGCAGGTGATAATGCAGACAATATTCAGTTGCATCTAAATCAAGATTTAGAAAATGTTCACACTTGGCTGAGAGCAAACAAACTTACTCTAAATATGACTAAAACCGAATTTATGCTTATCGGATCTAGGCAGAGGCTAAGTACTCTCACAGAGTCCCCGACATTTGCAATTAATGATTTTGAAGTTAGCCAGGTCACTACTGCAAAATCACTTGGAGTGACCATCGATGACAGACTTGATTGGAGTGGCCATATCGAGAAAGTAACAAAGAAAGTCGCTTCTGGTATTGGGGCCATAAAACGAATAAGGCACCTTGTCCCTCAGGCGACCTTACAACTAATATATCAAGCTTTAATACAGCCACACTTTGATTATTGCAACATTGTTTGGGGAAACTGTGGGATAACCTTACGGAATAAGGTTCAAAAGCTACAAAACAGAGCAGCCCGTGTTTTGACCTACTCAAGCTATGACGTAGATGCTGGTCACCTTTTCAAACTTCTAGGGTGGAAAAACCTAGCTTGCCAGCAACAATTTCAAAGAGCTACGATGGTTTACAGGTCTCTGCACGGGTTGGCTCCAAACTATCTTAGTTCTAAATTTGAAAGGCGAGAAGTCGCATATAACCTAAGGGACTCTGAAAATAAACTCAATGTTCCATTACCGCGCACAAACTATTACAAAAACAGCTTCAGCTATAGTGGCGCCATTCTCTGGAACAGTCTTCCTTGTAACTTAAGGGAAGCAGAGTCCCTTGGGCAATTTAAACGATTACTCAAAGAACTGTAAGGCACGGCATTCGTGGAAAGCAGCTTTTTTATTTAAATATTTTTATTATATTAGTATTAGGCATTTTTAAAGCTGACGAATTTTGTACCGTGGATAAATAAAGATTATCTATCTATCTATCTAATGACCCAAAAACCAAGAAGTGAGTTGAATAATTAGGATCTCAGGATTAGTTCTATGACAGACTTTAAAGTGTTTGGATATGATACAACACCAGTTTAGTTTTCTTCAGCTGCCTGTACTCAACCGTACTAGACAACTAAAATGTGGTTGATTCTGTGATAAAAGTTTGTATAGTTACGATCTCTGACTATTTCTCATCCAGCTACAGTCCTTGCCTCTCAATTTCCCTTCAATTACCGCTGAATGGCATGGGTTGTTATTTGCAGTACGTCCAGCTAGGCCTTATTAGACTGATTTAGCAACAGAACAGGAACGTCTGTTGACTACTGCGCGCGCAAATCAAACAACTGGATTGACCAATGGCAGAGCGGCAAATTGGGTACCGGAAGTCGAGTTTAGTCCTTTCCGCGCACTTACCCGTTGTCAAATGAGGTTCCCGTTCTTTTGCTAAATCAGCTTATTATTGCGCCAGGCCCATGCGTTTCGGGTCAAGCGGTCCGAAAGAGTTTTTCTCGAATACGTCACCAAAATGCTTTGCATGACCAAGATAGGACTGGAAAGACACCGTTCAGGGATTAGGCAAATGTTGTATTTCCTAAATAAAAACATGACCACCAAGGAGCTTATTTGAACGAATCTGACTCGTCCCCAGTCGTCTCTCTCGCTCTTTCCCCTTAGTGGCGCGATGGGTGTGAAGGGAACGAGGAAAGCGAGTGAGAGAGTCTCCCTCCCTTTTCCCTTCCCATCAGCCCCTGCTTTCGAAGCGCGCGTTAGGCGAAGACGACTGGGGACGAGTCAGTGAAAGAATTACAAATCTGTTTGTTTTTAATTGTCTACGACAGATATCAGTTGATGACAGAGTGCTGGAAGGAAGACCCAAGAGCTCGACCCAGTTTCTACCAGCTGATAGAAAAACTGGAGGTCATCATGCAGAAGGATGCACCATATTTGGATGTGAACAAGCATAATGAAGCCCATCCATACTATAACGTGCCTCCAAACATGGAGTAACTACTAATGAAGAACGCTACGTAGGGCCGGCGGTTTCTAATTAACCTCAACATTTTATTAACTAGTCAACGGAGTTTCCTTTTCTAAAATGGCCCCCTGATTAAACTTAACCGTACAGTAAATGGCGAAATTAAGCAATTTATGAGCTAAGAGTTTGCGTAACAAAAAAAAATTAATGCAAAGTATTATGTGAAAATTTCAACGTTTACAGTTCTGATCTTACGGCGATGATTATACATCATGTATGCGTATGAGTTCTACTTGCGTTAGGTGTTCAAAATGTGATACTATAGAAGGAAGAGAAATTTAACATAGAAAGCTCCCTCGGAAAAATTGCCGATCTCCACATGAGAGTCGAATGCACGACCCCCCGAGTTCTAGATCGGATGCTCTAGGTACTGGGTTCTGGAGGTGCTACGGTGTTACGTGCTTGCAACGCAGGCCTACCTTGTGGGCAGGCCAAGGCTGTTTATTTATGTTCATATTACCGTGGACAACTGAGGAAAATTGGAGAGAACAGTAACAGCAACACTTGTGGTTTCCCTTGGAGTAGACGGTAGGGCAAAAGAAGGAGGCGGGGGATGGGGAGGGGAGAAGTCCTCCCTTTACCAGGGAGGGTCTCTTCGTTTGAGGTCAATCTGGATTATTAGCCCTCGTAGCTGTTGGTTCCTTTCCAAAGTGCACGGGGCGTGCGAATTAGGCATAGACGGATAGATTGATTGATAGATTGGATTTTCTCATAACAGACAAATCCAAAATCAGATTTCCTTTCCAAAAATTCTCCTTGGACCAGCTCTAAAAAGCAAAAGCCACCGGAAAAATATTAATTTTTAGCAGTTTCCAAGTGCCAGATAGTTTAAATGATTCTAAAAATTTGTCATTTTGTGCTATGTGATGCTAAGGGGTGCAAAAAAATAAAGTAAGCTAACAGTTGATGAATCGTATTTTAGCGGAGCTCTCGCGCGCGAAGTGCGCGCAGCGGAGCACCATGGGTAACAAAATTTGGTAAACTATCCATCCGAGAAAATTTGGTTATTACGTAGAGTAAGCCATGTCAAATGCCCCAATAGATCTTACACAACTTGACAATAGCCCGTCAGTTATGTTACCCATCCGTATGAGTATGATTAGATTGACAGCTGTCAAAATGAGACATCCGCTGACAATTATCACATGACCATGTCGCGGGCCCAGATGAAAGACTAGTCGTTTTGCCCTACATATAAGCTGATATAGTATGTCACACCTACCAATTCAACATAAAAACGAGACTGCGCCAGGCAGGGCTGTCAGTCGGCGGGCAGTAGTTTTAAGTTACATGCGCGAGCCAAATTAAGGTCAATTGACAGCTGTCAAAATGGGACATGTGCAGACCACTATCAGAAAACTCGATCTGGCATTTCGCCCCCACTACAAGCCTGACTGAAATGTCTTACACTCGAAGTCGACAGTCCGTTAATTCGAGTATTCGCCATTCTAATGAAGGTTAATTGACAGCTGTCAAACTAGACCATCCGCTGACCATCATCACCTGACTGTATCGCGGGGTCATTTTTCTACCCGTAGAGGTCAAATGTTTTTTAAAGTTTTCCGCTGATATTTTATTTGATCACAGGTTCAATTCTGTATTTTGAGCTGAGCCCCATAGCTTAGAAAACCTATCTGGCAATCACGTGACCGTACACCGACCACCCGACCTTCCGTCCGTCCGTCCGTCCGCACCACAGGTATACCAGCGTTTAATTTCACACTCTCTGGCTAGTTTGGGAGCCTGCAACCTGATATTGTACATCCATGTTTTGATCAGCTTTTGACAGCTGTCAAAACAATATATCCACTGACCAGTATCGCCTGACCGTATCGCGTGCTCAGGTATCGACCCACTGAGTTAGAGTTTTTTATGAAGTTATCCGCTGACAAGTTGCTACTTTTCAAATGATCGCAGGCTCAAGTTCAATGTTTTTAAAATACATATGAAATAAGTCGTGTTCATGAGCCGCACTTTAAAAATTTTGATTTCAAACTGACCTCGGACGCAAAAATTCAACCGGCTTTTACATGCTTGACTTTTCTCACCATAGTCACGCGTTGGTCACACTCCAAGTCCAATTTCTATGCTGCGATTGGTCAAAATTTGACAGGTGAGTTCATGCGGAAAATTTATGTAGCATCTGGAAACTTGTTTACTGATAGCTGAAGCTGACAGAGTTTTGTGTCATCCTGGGATGTTTTTAACTGTCTTTTTCTACTGGATGCACAAAATGAAATACAGCTGCTATCAAGATTCTTCTGTAATTTATGGCTGGTTTGTTTATTGCGCTTTTGGTTGAGAAATGCACCGCTTGTCAAAGTCACTGGAAATCCGATTTCGGATGGCATCGTTTTCAAAAATGAGCTTACTCACTTGCCCTTGTTTGAGGCGTAAGAGGGTTTAAAAGTATCAAGCGATTCTGTCCTCACTTGGTGGCCCTCAGGAGCTGCATCTCGACTCAGCTGTCGACTGGTAAGCCTGAGCAATTATTGTCTTTGTTTTTTTTTTCCGGTTTTTAGATAGTTTTATTAAGAAGTAAAATCATAGCAGTCCCCGGGCCGGTTGAAATGTGACTTACTTTACAATGGAACTAAAAATTATCTATAAATATATGATAACTACTATAAAAACCGTAAAATATAACCTACAATAAAATACAAAAGAAGTATTAACACCAAAATACCAATAATTAAGATATTAAGATTACTACTAATAATTAAAACTGTTCGCCATAATAAAAGTGTTTTTAAACCTAGTTGCCTTACAAATCGGTAGTTTAAATTATCTCTGGCTATGGGTGCAATACGTGGACCCGTTGCGTGGCGGCAGCAGATCATGGAGCTTGTGGCTTTGGTCCCTTAAAGTTTGGTCAAATAGAGCATTGCTCAAGGCCTTCCTCCTCTTGTACAGAGACGTGTTGAAGGCACAAATGTAATAACTGGTCACAAATGTAATAAAGGTCACAAGTGTAATAACATTTGGTCACAATTGTAATAAACATCTAAACTAAGCTAAAACAAATTAAAATCACAACGAAATCTAAAATCCCACAGAGGACATTCTCTCCTACGCTTTTACTCCACACTGTGCACGAGTAAAAATTTTTAAAATTTCCGAAAATATCACTTGAAATCAAAGGTGAGCTGAATAGCTAAAATGTTACAGGAAATTATATAGGTAAACTCTTTCCTTAGGGGATATCACGAGTATGTGACTGAGTGGGAACCAAGACTGGGAGAATTTTATACACTGATGCCGAACCAAACAATATAAAGGATCCAAAAAACGTTCTGACGACTCAACAATGGAAAGTTCATGGTCAACGGGAGACGAGTAAAGAGAGTTGATGTAGAATTGGTCTTGAGATTCCTTGTGAGTATCAGGCAAAGGCAAAGAGGATGAAGGTTATGTTCCCAGAATTGACGGGGACACGGAACAAGTTGGCAGAAGTAAGGGGGATACAGTAAGTGAAGGTATAAGTCGCGCGGACAAAAATGACGAGATACAGAATGGAGTAGGATCAGGATACACAGGGCAATTTTTAAACAACGATGTGCTAGAAAGTATCATTAAGATTACCTTAAAGTCCTTTCCATTTATGAGATCATCCCTACGAGGTTTAAATACCTTCTTCAGAGAAACAGGGCAGGCCTTGCCCAACGGTATAAATTCCAGAACTTGCAGAAAAAACAGTCGTCATAAGCATAAGGAAACTAGTAATGCTGAAGGGGAGATACAGTAGTGCTGTTGAACGCCTTCGAGCAGTTATTAAATCCCCTAAATGGTATCATGCATGGGTGAGGTTAGTTCCTCTAGAATTTGGATGGTTTGCAATATCTGGCATTTTTTGGAAGAATATTGTAAACACACGTAAATAGAACAGCGTGCCAACCAAAGAAGAACATATGCTCCTCGTTTAACGCCAAATAAGGAAGCTTGTTTTTTGGATTTGCCAAAGACTGATGAGATTAAAAACTGTGTTCTTCTCAGAGAAAATTCGTGCTTGCACTTTTTTGTATGCACAACTACAGTTTCCCAGCCATGTATAGCAGGAAAGCAATTCGAAGTCCTAATTTGATAACCACAAGCCTTTCTTTTTCAAGGTTGTAAGTTAATCTTCAGATTTAATGAGATTAAACCATTGTTTTGAAGTTAAAGGTTGTCTTTAGTCCTTATTTCACTATATTACAACAATACAATTTCTGCCAGGACTTTGTGACGAACAGGTGACACTACAGTCGCATGTTGAAACTGCTCAATGCCGTCATAAACCAATTAGCAAGTTTACATGTAATTCGTATGAGGGTAACCTATCGTGCTTAACCAATTCTGGTCTCCTTCGCAGCTGTCCGTCTGATGCCATCAAGAAGAGCTATTTGAAGCATTTTCCGGCCTCTGTCTCGCTTAAAATTAAAGGTTCCAAACTATCCGAAACTTTGCATACCTGTCGAGTATTACACTGGTCGTGCTGTTCCCAAAGCTTTATAATAGCTTGCGAAGCTCGCACAAAAGACTTTTACCGTCCACTCAAGTTTTTCCTTTCGCTTTCCCCCTTTCTACTTCTTTTGGTTCTCTTCAACTTCCCGTTCTTTACGTTTTTCTTAGGCCCTTTTTACTGAATTCCCCTTTGTTTGGATATCATTTGAAAGTCATCTTTGCCCTGCACAATTCAGAATACAAAGTTATATTACCTTTAATTTATGTCTCTGACTGAGTTACTCTTTTTAAATTGTTAAGTTGGTAATTATTACATTTGTGATCAAATGTTATTACATTTGTAACCTTTATTACATTTGTGACCAAATGTTATTACACTTGTGACCTTTATTACATTTGTGACCAGTTATTACATTTGTGCCTTCAACACATGTTAACGTGATGTACTAGGCGTCTGAGAGCCATTGGTTCGATTTGCAAGCGAAAATGTTCAAGTTAACCAGAGAGAAATAAAAGTGCAGCCATATGCGGCGCATACATCCTGAAGTCGAACGTAGTTTATGCACGAGACAATGATCTGACCTACAATAGTATCACAAGTCTTTTTTTTTTACCGCAAATACAAAGAAAACGTTCAGAAGAATATTTTGTTATGATTTTGGCTGTAAAAAGGAAACTCTGAGCGATTTTCTTCCTTCGAGTTCATCTTGAAAAATAGCAAACACTGGGAAGCCGGCTTAAAACATAAATAAGCTTAAGCTTATGCTCACCTGACTCATGATTTTCAGAGACACTTTACTCCCAATACTTGTCTTAGTGGATGAAAATTATTGTCTCTGTACATGTTTCACCGAATAGTGTTTATTTTGTTTACTGTTAGTAGTCCCTCTCTCAATTCTCATCGCTGCGATGGTTGTTTTCAGTCGTACATGAACATCTCGCATGCAGGAGTACTCAAAATGCTGCGCGTAAATATCACTCGCTTTTAAAGATTACACATAACAAAACCTTAAACAGTTTTATAAATAAAGGGAACTAAAACCCAAGCATAACAAATTCTCTATCATGTTGAAGCGTAAATGGTAATTCCATTAATGCTGTTAATGTTCATTCAAACACTTGACAGCTCGAACTGCAAATTAGTTGATACTTGTCAAAAGTGAGAACCCATCCGGCTGGCCGAAAAGGCGATTTTGGGAATTTTTTATCGTTTTCGCTAAAAGCCCATAATTATTACCCTGCATATCACATAGGACCAGATTTTTGTAAATGAAAAGTTCCGGCATTATGTAATTCTCTTCATCAAAACGTTTTATAATGTGGTCAATGCTATAATTTGTTGTGCAAAGGAAGCGCGTGCTTCGATCGTCCTGGATATTAAATGAGTGCAATTTGTCTTGCAAAATTGTGAAAAACTGTAGAAGTATAGGTTTAAATAGGGCAAAAAAGAACAAATTCTGACCGAGGTTTGTTTGATTAAAAAAAAACAGCGCCTCATAGCACTGTTTACCTCAGACGTGATGGTTTACACGCCACCAGATTTGTCGCCAAGATTTATTTGCAAAGTAACCTGGTCGAACACTGGAGATCCGGCCTGATTTTTTATTTTGGCCACCCTTTTAGACAAAGGACCGCAACGTGTAAACTAGCTGCCACCGAGGACCATCGTGTGTTTCATAAACTTATATTTCGGGGTTGTCCAATTATCCGTAGTCTCTCCAACGGAGTGGTTAGAGGGCTATCAATAAAATTAAGGTGGTGGGCGACTGGGTTTTTTTGTTTGGGAAGAATTTGTTTTTCTGGCCTAATCTACTGTGATCGAACATGATTGCTATTTTTGGGTGTACATATAGGCGAATCTTTCGTGACGTCAATGTTTACATTTGCCCGCAACGATTGCCGGGATTGTGTGGCAAGAAGCAGTCTTTAAGCTCTCTGTCAGTGTTTCTTGAACGTCAACATTGATCGACTTCTCTTGACTAAACAATGGTACATTCCTGTTGTGTTATAAACTGTACAGCAACGTGGAGTGGCGACAAAGGTTTCTTTCGTTTACCGTCGGAAAACGACAAAGAAAGACGAAAAAAGTGGTTCAGAAATATACGGCGAGCAGATCCAGAGGACCCTCGGAAGCCATGAACCCCCTGCAACACTGATCGAGTTTGCAAAAATCATTTCGTTACTGGTAAGCTTATCTGTGTTAAATGAAAACGTTTTGATTTGAATTCCTATGTATTTTGATTTTCTTATTCTTAGCGTTTCTGTGTAATTAACCTTCAGTTTTCAACTGTATTTTTGTGAAGGTGCGCCCAGTAAGGATCCACGACATCCTGATTATACCCCGAATTTGAATATGGGTTACACATCAACAGAGAAACTGGAAGACAAATTAAAAAAAAATAAAACGTTTAGAAAGATTCCAAAACAGACAATCTCTTAATACAGCTTCAAATTCTGTTCCTTCTTCTACTGCTGAGCCAATGGATGTTGAAAGCCCCTTTGAAGAAGTTAGCCGCCAACAGGTAAGTTTAAATCAATTTCCTTTTGCTTCGTTTACTGTGGACAAGAATTTCTCGTGCATTACGTGTGAGCGTATGATTTGACCTTTCATTTGCTTTTATCATAGTAATTGTTATCTTTTTATTTCCATATGATTACTTTTTAGGCTGTGATAATAACTGAACCCCCCGTAGACGTCCAAGAAGAAGCATATGCTTCCCCTCTTGACAGTGGCGATGGAAGAGATGAACTGTTAAAGAGGCAAGCTATATACTTTAACCAGACGTGTGTACAGCTCATCAAGGAGAAGAAAGAGATTGAGGAAGAACTACA
>OZ037781.1:23600463-23670463 GCA_964035525.1 Porites cylindrica | reverse complement strand
ACTGTTTATTCTAGACTATTAATATAAGAATTATAAAAGCCTATTTGCAGCATAAGTTTACTGTGAAGACAGTCAACGAGGCATCGTCTTTTGAAGTGACAACTTCAAGTAGTTGCGAGGACGTCAATGGGATTCATAATGTTACGTTTGGCCAGGGCGGTAAGGCAATAATATCATGCTCAGTGTTTAGGTAAGATTCCTGGTCTCAACCTATGAAAGCTTTCTCGGCTTTCGGGAGTTTTCCCCCGTTTGTCGGCCATTTTTTTAAGCGGGCGCGGGAACCTGAAGTAAAATTACATCACGTTGTTTACGAAGTTTGATTTGTCAGTTATCTCTTCTTCTCCTTCCAAATATGGTACTTTCCAAAATGAATAATCACGAGCATCGGACAAAGCAAACATCTGAGAGTTACACGTTTCAACCTCTTATGAGTTTCTGATATAGCCTAGTAGTAGCTCAACCAGTCAGAACGCAGCATTGATAATAGACCACTAGTTGGATTTTACTAATACCCATTCGTTCTCAGTTGAGAACATGGGTAATACCCATGACAAATGATCTTTTAGCCGTCTGTAGTGGGAGGTGGTGACTTACTGTTAAACTGCTCCACAAAAATTATCATAACACCTCTATATTGAACTGTATGACAATCGTCCATAATTAATTCGTTCATAGGTAAAGTATAATTTGTTCGCAGACCTTGCATTAAGCTTAAGCTTAAGCTTAAGCTTATATATGAAAAAAAAAAAGAAAATGCATGAATCGTGTTACTCGTTGAAAAGCAATTTAAAAAAGAAACGGGTGTAGTGACTACACGCCAGACTGGTCCTCGATGATTACGGATTACACTCTCAGAAAAAATAACGCACATTTTCAGTCCGCCATATATTCACACATTTTCCACAATGCCTTACAAGCACGGGTACAGGAGACCCAATATACGATCACTACATGTCCCCCTTTTTTGAAATAAAGCAATAGACGATGAAACAAATAAAAGTCTGAGCTAGAACTGTAACAATCCCGTAAGGAGAGTTAATAAAACTGTTTGAATATGTTACGATTAGTTTCTTCTCAACAAAATGTTTCTTGGTCAAAGACTAATAGCAAAGTCCTTATTATATCAAAATCAACTACCGCATTTATTCGATTAACCGCCCTGGGCGCTTATTAAATTTTTGGACCTTGAGAGTGGGCGCTTATTCGAGGTGGGCGTTTATTCGAGGCTGGGCGCTTATTAAATTTTCACCATTCTCAGCAAGTGTAGTAGTATATTTTAAAACAAAACAGTAAATGGTACTAACAAAAAGCGAAGATGTAGCACAAAGCAAGGTTTCTGTAAAATACTCTGAGGAAAGCTCTGTCTTCCGGAGGGTCTCTTATTATCTCTCATCGGAGTTTTTGTGGGAGGGATTGGGGAGGGTGGGCGCTTATTCGAGGCTGGGCGCTTATTAACTTTTTCTGCGTTTAGCATGGGCGCTTATTCGAGGTGGGCGCTAATTCGAGGTTGGGCGCTTATTCGAATAAATACGGTAGTCTCTTAAGCAACATAGTCTTAATAAGCCTGCAGCTTGGCTCGGCTCTCATGCGGGTAGACTTGTTTTGTCACTCCACCTCTCTGTTTGCCCTTGCCCACAAAGTAATAGTCCTCTTATGCTTGATCCAGCAACAAGATAAAGATTATAAGGAGTTGCTTTCACCCCAGACGACACGGAACTGGATTCCACTGATGACCTTTCATATCTTTGGGCAGCTTTAGCTCTGAACCATATATGATCTTTGGTGGATTCAATATGAATACTGTTAAACAAGGGAGCGTAATGTCCTTTTAAAGTAGGTTCTTTACGTGCATCCCACCCGATATCCTTCTTTCTTCCTTACAACGAAACTTGCAATTCAGCGTAGAAAAATGTTTTGGTTAAGACCAGTGCGTAGGCACATATTAATCTTTAAAGGTAGGTATACCTGGACTTCCTTCTTGAGCAAGAAGCATGGTAGCTTCCATAGAAATGGCGCACCTGGACAAGCAGAACGTGTTACTCTCCCGACATCTTGCTTTAACTAAAAAGTAATATTTCCTTTCCTGATAATAATATTTCCATTGTGTTCTCTTAAAGGGACAAGTAAAGCACAGAGAAGTAATCTGCATCAGAAGTAAAGCACGTAGTATTTGAATTATTTGTTTCTAAGTATTTGAGCTAGTGCCCGTAAACTAGCTGGATAAGCTAAGTGCACTTCTCACTAGAAACAAGCCTCAACCTTTTTTAAACCTTTAAACCCGATATTTTTCCTATTTGACCCCGTTTTTTGCCTTTTTTCCCCAATGCGGAGCTTGGTCCCAGGCTAACTGTAATCCGAAATCTTTCTTCACAATACGCTCTCAGAAGCATTTGCTGTTAACTCCGAGTACAAGTAAGGCAAGTAAGGCAGGTTGAATGGTTGAATCCTCTGTCTCTAGTATTAATAGGTCGTTGACATCCTGAGAGATACAGGTCAACATAGAGGTATACAGTTCGACCTTCTTTGCCCATCTTGAAGTGATGATGCTTTGGCTATACTCTCGAGTACTAATTGAGAGGAAAAAGACAGTAAACGGATTTGCCTGAAGCCCAAGGCTCGCGCCATGCAAGAGAATCCAAATCCGGAATCCCGGAAATTTTTTTGCTTGTTGAATCTGGAATATTGGAAATTTTGATGGAGGAATTCGGGATCCTAGGCTTTGGAATCCTGAATCCACGGCGTAGAATCCAGAATCCAGGACTGTCTTGAATTCCCTTACATGGGGCAACAAGGTGATGCGCTCACCCTGTAGACTTAAATGTTCATATGAATTTATTCCAAGGAGATTCGGACCAAAGATTCGTTACAAGGATCTGGTTAGACTACGAAAAACAAAACGAGTGTGAATAAAAGGAAGAAAGATGAAAATACTTGGCGACAACATACTTACAGGATTTGAAGGCTCGAAGGAAACGTGAAAAGACTTTAGGCCGTGTAAACGAACAGAACTCGACTAGAACTTTACCTCAAGATTTTCGAGCGAGCACATGCCCCAGACCATAATATTACAACGACATATAAATGACGTAGTTCTTCTACCAGTCCAGCGCGGGCTAAAGACGGGAAAAACTTAACAGATACAAGAAGAACGTTTTGAAACCTACATTCCGGCCCCTAAAATCGTAGGCAATAGCAAAGGATTTTAAAGGAAACTTGACCGAAACAAAACGTTAAATCTAACAGTTCTCCAAACATATACAAAGTTCGGATCATAGTTCAGTTCAGCACTGCTTCATTCCCTCTGACATCTCCACTGACTCCAGGAGAACGATCTTATCGACAGGGCGATCGTATTGCGAGGTTCTGGTCTTCACCGTTACACTCCTCACATGTTCATCAGTGCTGTTCTTGCGCACACTGGTAATCCGACCAAGAGGCCAAGATGATCTCGGTACTCTATCGTCGACCACAAGTACTATGTCATCAACGGCGAAGTTCCTTGACGGATAAGTCCATTTCTGCCTCTCTTGCAACTGTGGCAAGTACTCTCTAATCCATCCCCGCCAAAACACGTCGGCTAAATATTGAACTTGGCGCCATCTTCTTCGGGAATAGCCATCCTCTTTCCTGAACACACCTGGGGGAAGTCTTGGGCCTGACCGTAGCAACAGCAAATGACTCGGCGTGAGAGCTTCAGAATCTGACGGGTCATCAGATGACTTCGTTATGGGACGCCCATTAACAATTGACTCCACTTCACACATGAGGGTAGTCAACCCTTCATCATCCAGCGGCTGTTCCTTCATAAGTGCAACGAGAATCTTTCTGACAGTTCTAATACAACGTTCCCACACGCCACCGAAATGGGACCCCGATGGTGGGTTAAACAGCCACTTGACATTTCTTTGCAAGAGGAACTCATGGATCTGACTCTTGTTCCAACCAGAGATAGCTTCTCGGAGTTCCTTGCACCCGCCAACAAAATTTGAACCGTTGTCCGACCTCATTACTTCAGGAACACCTCGCCTTGCGATAAAGCGGCGCATGGAGTTCAAGAACGAATCAGCGTCCATACTCTGGGCGACTTCCAAGTGTATGGCTCTGGTCGCCAAACACATGTACAAGACTCCATAACGCTTAACTTGACTTCTAGCCCTCTTGACCCAAAACGGACCGAAACAATCAACGCCCACAAAACTGAACGGGGGTTTGTTAGGTGTGACTCTGTCAGCAGGAAGATCGGCCATCTTCTGAGTTTTAAACGGAGTCTGTCTTCGCCTACAGCGAAAACAACGGTTTACAACTCTTCTCACCGCGACTCTTCCTTTGATAATCCAGTAACTCTCTCTGATCAAAGAGAGCACATATTCTTGACCAGAATGTCCAGAAAGCAAGTGATAATGCCTGACGATCAAATCTACAACATGATGTTTCTTAGGCTGTATTACAGGGTGTCTTTGCTCCTGTTCAATTGGTGCATGCCTCAATCTTCCTCCCACACACAGCAGGCCATCGCGCAGCTCAGGATCCAACTTGGCGATTGAACTTGATTTCTTGACGGAACCTGTTCTTCTGGCTCGGACTGATTTCTTGAGCTCAACTTTTGATTCTTTACCTTGCAGACACACCAACTCTTCTCTAAAGCATTGCCTTTGTACATACTTCAAGACTTCTATCTCAGCAGAGTGCATTTCTTCTACACTGATGGGACTGGGTATTTCGGAGACGAGTACTCTAGCTGTGCCTTCCTTCCGCCTGCGACACTCGCGCAGAAGATTAGAACGGTAACGCAAGATCCATGCCATCAATTTCTTAAGCTTATACCACGAGGAACAGGACTGCACTACTCGGTTTAAGAAGTCAGCTTCAACTGTAGACGCTACTGAGAAAGTTTTCCTTTCCCGTTTCACCTCAGGATCATCTTCCTTTATTTCCACAGAAATTTCAGGTCGCTTAGGCCAGCGGTCCTCTGCTTCCCACAAAAAAGGAGGCTTTGGTGGATGATGTCTTCAGCCGAAAGCCCTCTGGACGCATCGTCAGCTGGGTTAGAATCTGTGTCAACATAGTTCCACTGATCTGGTCGCGATCCTTCATGGATTGTTGTAATTCTGTTCGCGACGAACGTCTGAAATCTCTTCTCTTTGTTCGTAATATAGCTCAACACGCACGTGCTGTCCGTCCAAAAGAACTCTTCTTCTAGTGCTACATCCAACTCATGTTGCATCATCTTGTTCAATCTGGTGGCAACCACAGCAGCTGAAAGCTCCAGACGAGGAATAGTAACTGACTTCTGGGGTGTTTGTCTCGACTTCCCCATCAAAAAGGCACAATGGACATTTCCAGCTTCATTGACGACTCGAAGATAAGTAACAGCACCATAACCTTCACCTGATGCGTCTGAGAAATTGTGAAGTTGGCTAGACACTATGCGGCCAAAGTTCTTGGGCCTTAAACAACGTTCAACGGCGAACTGTTCGAGTTTTGGAAGTTCCTGCAACCAATCTTGCCAACGCTTTAAATCTTCAAGGGGAATTCTATCATCCCAATCCAATCCCTTCCGGCACAGATCACGCAGAATTGCTTTCGCAGGCAGAATTAATGGTGCAACAAACCCTAGAGGGTCATAAATTGAGCTTATGACGGAAAGAATACCCCTCCTCGTTGGGGGTCGGTCCTTCACTGCAATCTTAAAACGGAAGGTATCTGACTGGACATCCCACAGAATGCCGAGGGCACGCTCAACAGGCAAGTTCTCGAGATCGAGCTCCTTGACGGAACTGGCTCTCTCGGATACTGGGACTGACTGGATGACATCGTAGGCATTTGAAACCCATTTCGTTAAGCGGAAACCTCCTTTGGCCAGCAACTGACGTAGCTGATCGACCAGTCGACTTGCTTGTTGGTTATCTTCCACAGACTTCAAGCAGTCATCAACATAGAAATTTCTTCTCACCGTCTGAATGGTGTCTTTATCAAAATGTTCCGCATTGTCTTCAGCCGTTTTCTGCAGTGCATAATTCGCACAACTGGGAGATGAAACTCCCCCGAAAAGGTGAACTAGCATTTGAAATTCTTCTGGTTCTTTGTCCATTTCACCACTCGGCCACCACAGGAAACGGAGGTACCTGCTATCCTCTATTGGTACGCGCACTTGATAAAACATCTTCTCAATGTCAGCCATGATGGCTATGGGCTGTTCTCTAAATCTTGTTAGGACTCCAATGAGCGAGTTGGTTAAATCAGGTCCTTGCAAAATCTGTTGATTGAGCGAGACATTCTGGAATTTTGCGGCACAGTCAAAGACCACCCGGACCTTGTCGGGCTTTTGTGGGTGAATGACGGGGTGATGAGGTAGATACCATGAGGGTGAATCCTCTCGCTGACCTTCAGGAACTTTCTGTGCATGTCCTTTATCAAACAAGTCATCCATAAATAAAGAATACTTCCGGTGTAGTTGGGGATCCTTCAGCAGCCTCTTCTTCAGCAACCCAAGACGATGTTCAGCGACGATCTTGTTGTTGGGCAGATCTGGAGGGAAGACCTTCCAAGGAAGCGCAACTTCGTAATGACCACCGCGGAGCTCAGCAGAATCCTCCATTATGGCAAGGGCTCTCTTGTCATCTTGAGACAATCCTTTCTCAATGCTGAACTGCGAATCATTAAATTCCATTTCACAGAAACGTACAAACTGCTGGTCCAAGACAACATGAGACTGGATACGGTTTGAAGTACGGGCTGCCTTACTTGCCCTACCGAGTGGGCCATTGATGGTCCATCCTAGCAGTGTTCGCACGGCATAAGGACCACCATCTTCACTTCTCTGCACTTCATGAGGTTCAAGAAGTTTGGGCACATCATTACCTATGAGCAATTCGATGTCGGCATCAATGCAAGGTAAGTCGATATCTTTCAGGTAGAACCACCTTTCCACATCACTTTGAACCGGCATATCATCAACGGTGACTGGAAGCTTGACTCGTGAGAAAACATTTGACAGTTCAACGACATTACGTCCTTGCAGATCAGAAACTTCCAAATTGACCACTAGACTTTCACTCTTAACATTATCACTATCCATGGTAGTTAAAGACAGCATCGCGTTTCTACCTGTTGCACCTAGACGTTCTATCAACTTGTCAGTGCAAAATGTAGTGTTCGACCCTGGATCCAGAAACGCGTAGGTTTGAACCATCTTCTCCCTTCCCTCGGCTCTGACATTAACTGGAACTATGGCAAGTCCTGTAGCTGATGCTCCGGCCCCAGTCGCACTACACACTCCTTCACATGCTACCATTTCAGTGAAACAGCTTCGGGCTTGGCCATTCTGAATCTCATTCTCCGTGTTGCTCGACTGGGTCTCAGATACTGATGGAGTTGGTGCTTTGACTGGTTTGTCATTCCTTGGGTGTAAGAACGTAGAATGTTTCCGATGACCTATCTTACATCCGACAATCTGGCAGAAGCTTTTCTTGGGGCACGACATCGCCATGTGTCCCGCAACAAGACAATTATCACACAGTCCTCTACTACGCACAAAACTAATTCGCTCATCAACCGACTTTCCTCTGAAAAGCTGGCAGCGTGACAGCCAATGACTCTCCTTACACAATGGGCACTTGACGTTCGACTTGTCAGGTGCACGTTCAGTGTTGTCCTTAGGTGGGTCAGTAGTACTTTCCGGGGTGGTTCCTTGTGTCGTGAAAGCAGAACCTTTGTGCTCCTTTGATGGTGTTCTGTACCTTCTTTTGGAACCAATGCCTACAGCGTTGTTCTTGTCATCATTCGAGTGGATGTCCCCAAACACTGGATGGTTGGCTATTCTAGCTTTTGCTTCAACAAATTCTGCAACATCTCCGATAGTGACCTCTCTTTTCAGCTCTTCATTGATGTAATCAGCCTTTTCTCTCCATATCTGTCTTAGCCAAAGTGGCAACCTTCCAATGATCCTTTGGAGAGTGTCAGGGTTTTCAATTTTGTTTAGGTATCCAATTTCCTTGAGAGAGTTCTTACAACTTGTAAGTACAACCGAGTACCTTTGCAAAGCAGGACCATCATCTGACTTAATCTGAGGAGTTTTCGTTACTCGATCAATGAGGGCAGTTGCTATTTTGTAGCTTTGACCATATCTATCCTTAAGGAGTGCTCTTGCAGTCTTGTAGCCTTCTTTGGGATCCATCGATAAACAGCTTTGCATTAACTCCTTCACTTCTCCTGATGTATATTGAACGAGATAGTACAAACGTGAGTTCGGGCTGCTTGTCTTTGACTCTATTAAATTTTCAAAGGCTCGCACGAAGTCAGAGTACTCAACAGGATCACCCGAAAACACAGAGATTTCAGGCTGTGGCAATGTCATGGCTAATGTTTGAAGCTGGTGCTGTTTCAGCAATTCCTGAAGCTGTTGATTTTGTTGTTGTTGCATCTTCTGGACTTCAATCACGTGACTGACATTCTTGTCACTTAGATCTAGGTGTTGTTCCAATAATCCACCTTCAGCACTTTCACCATTAATCGCAGAGGGTGAGCATCCGTAACCTTTCCATACAGGGGCGTCTGGGTTTAGTGGACTGCATTTAACCTCTTGAATTTCCTCTGTCTGATGAACTGGAGCTTCCACAGTTTCCTTCTCTTCGACTTGACCTGGAGTGGAAGTTGCAAATTGACCTGCTAGTGTCAGTGTGTGACTTTCTTGGCCTTCAGGCATATCCACGGTGCTCTCCTTCTTGGTTGCATGTAAAGTCGGTAACTGACTTGACAGTGTTGACAGACGTCGCTCCTCACAATAACTGTACACCTTTTCTTCAGCGTCGGCCTTTGCTAACTTAGTTTCCAACTCAAAATTCTCTTTCTTCTGCTTCAACAAGAGTTCTTCTAACTGAATGTCCTGCCGTGTCTTCAATGCAGCTACTTCCACTGACAAGGCAGCTTTCTTAGCAGAGGCTCTCAGCCCTGCACTTGAAGCGGTGCTTGACTGTGAGAGACTGGAACTAGCGCTAGATTTAGACTTGCGCCTCCTAGAACTTGCAGCAGACTTCGATTTCGTAGAACTAATATTACTGATAGAGTCTTCCGGATGAAGACTGATGGCAAGATCTAATTCTTCTTGGAGCTTAAACTGAGCAGATTGCAACCAGACATCAAATGACTGAAACACCGCAGTTCCCATACGTTTCACTGATTCAAAATACTCGATCGAGTCCCGAATTGCACTTTCATCAGTCAACTCAGCGTGATACTTATCATGTGCTTCGTTAAAATGTCTCATAGCTACTTCTAAATCAAGAAACCTCGCTCTAACCTGATCAACACTGTCAGAGCTCTTCATTAGCTCAAGTAATTCGCGCTGTCTTCTGGTGACGGCCGCCTTTGAACCGGACCTACTACGCTTTAAGCGAAGAATTCTCTCGTGAACGGCTCCATCGACGTCGACAGTTTTGGTTTTCAACCCACGTAAGTCCATCTTACTCTACAATCGATCCACAAGCGAAGAAACAAATTATCGATAACACCAATCAATCAAAGAACGGATAAATCCATGGCACAATCGACGAAAATCCAAGACGATCCACAGCGAAACCAGCGTATCCTTCTAACGCAAATGTAGACTTAAATGTTCATATGAATTTATTCCAAGGAGATTCGGAACAAAGATTCGTTACAAGGATCTGGTTAGACTACGAAAAACAAAACGAGTGTGAATAAAAGGAAGAAAGATGAAAATACTTAGCGACAACATACTTACAGGATTTGAAGGCTCGAAGGAAACGTGAAAAGACTTTAGGCCGTGTAAACGAACAGAACTCGACTAGAACTTTACCTCAAGATTTTCGAGCGAGAACATGCCCCAGACCATAATATTACAACGACATATAAATGACGTAGTTCTTCTACCAGTCCCGCGCGGGCTAAAGACGGGAAAAACTTAACAGATACAAGAAGAACGTTTTGAAACCTACACACCCCATATGCCCGGCTGGCGAAACTGGAATTCATTGATGACTTTATTTATTTGGGCAGCGTTATTAGCAATGAAGATGGCTCTCGGGGGAGATAGTAATTAAGTAATGCCGTGAAAGGTGTGGTTTAGTATAACACGGCAAGTCGACTAAAATCCAGCTGTGTATAACAGCTGCGTCAGCTAGGTCGGTGCTTTTATATGGCAGGGAGTATTGGAAAGTGGCTAAGAAATATGTGAGTTAAGATGAAGCTTTCAAAAAACGGCTAATAACGGGGGATCTGTAATGGAGACTCGGAGAAAGCAGGCTGTCAATTCTTAGAGGGCAGTAGGGATCTTCAATGCAGTAATCCCGACCCTAAACTTCGTGCAATCCCGATTGTTATTTTTTTCAGCAAACCTCCCGCGCATACTTTCAATTCCGAATCTCGCCCCGAATTCGCTTTAAAATCTTTTATCCCGAGCTTCAAATAAGAGAAATCCCAGATCCCGAAAAACCTATTGGGGACCCTCTTCTGCGGATGACATGCACGGCCTGTTTAAATCTCGCCGGGGTAAAAAATGTTTTCTTTGATTCCTCGTTAATTTTCTTTCTAGAGCCGATTCGTTGGGTTTCTCACTTTGCGCGCAAGTATACGATTGACATTTGACACGACTTGCACACTTGATTCACACAGTAAAACTCCACCGTCTGGATTGGATTTAGCTCAATCGGTAGAACGCTTTATGTAATCCGGGGTTTAAACGACTCTGGTAGTGAGTAAAATGACGCCAACGTGCCAATGAGCTATTGTCATACTCTATAAAAAACAAACGCAAGTGACAGGTATTTCATTAAGCTGCACGTTTATTTCTCAAAGAAACTCCAATCCTAATCGAAAAACTGCCTCAACACTGGAAGTGCAACTCTCATCCGGACATCAAGTTAGTGTCCTTGTTAGAAAGCAAGAGTCTGCAGTAGAAAGGGAATTTAGCTGATGTTCGTATTGCCGGCGTGCGCGCAAGGCGAGAGTTGACTGTACCTATGGTCGTCATGCATTTCGTTTCCGATTTTACAGAGTGCATCCCTATACAGATCAATATTAAAACAAGTAAGCAGATTTATACCCCACCCTTTACGACACATCTTCAAAGTTAAAACATCTGTCCATCGTAGTTAATTTAGCAACTGCATGGCGTTGTTGGACTCAGTGTATATTTTACCTAGTTTGACTTCCAGGTAAGTTCTATTGACGGTTTTTTTTTTTTTTGTTCTTTTTGTTTTTTTTTTTGTTTGTTTTTCTTACTTGATCTTCAAAACGGCTTAAAAGAATACTTATCCTCATTTTAAGTTCAAGAAAATTGTTCTTGCTTGCTAACGCGAGTGGTACGTTGTGCTACCTCATGCTTTTGATTTTGTTTTTGTTTTTTTTGTTTTTTTCTCCCTTTGCTTAGTTATAGAAATTCAGATATTGAAGTTAAGTGCAGTTTTTGCTTTTTTTTCTTTTTTATTCTTTCTTTAATATAATGAAGCCTAATTAAGTGAAATGATAGAATATGTAATACTTTACTTGCACCTTGTTTTTAGTTAGTGCCACAATAACGGAGAGGGCAATAACCACTAGGTGTACCACTAAGATAGTACACATAATATGAACCACAACTTCTCACACTGATGTTTGTTGACCAATAACAGCAGTTGCCTCTCCAGTGAAAACACACCCTCCTGCTGACCTGACCATCCACTACTGTGGGGTGTCCACCATTCATCCAGCCGGGTGCACTTGTGTCACATCTGTCTCCAGGTGGACATGAAGTTGGCATTCTTGTAACGGCGGACCCCTCAAAACGAAACCAACCAGGTCCGATTCCATTGTCACAATAATAGCTGCTTGCAGGGTACTTAATCTTTCTGTCAGCGCTGTTCAGACTTCCGTAATTCTGACATTCTGATATAGAAAAAAATAATAATTATAATCATGATTATTATCATAAGAATATCTCTGCATAATGGAATTCTTAATTTTATAGAATTTTGAACTTTTATTATTAATTATATCTATTTCCTCTTCTTTTATGTAAGGTTAAGTTACTTCTATTTTTTAGAATTTGTAAATGAATAGTTTTTTCTTTCTTCGCTTATTATATATAGGATTGTCTTTGTTCTCTAATGAAGGCCGAGGGGTTTCTTTTGTAACGGATGGAATTGTAGATAGTGTTTTGACGAATTAATTAGATTTTTTGTAACAGCAGGTTGATTGTAAATAGGATTTTAATTGAGGTTTTGTAATAAAGATTTTGAATGCTTATAAAAGCCAACAATTAAACCTATTATCATAAGAATTAATTCAATTAACTTTTAAAAAGCTCGATATTTTAATATTTTTCGTAGTTTAACTGGTGTCAGTAAAGTTTTATCTGCTGTACATAAACAGGTTCAAAGTGGGTAATTTTCACGTTCTGTAAAGATTCCCCAGCACCTGCCTCACTGTGACGATCTCTGTCTACATACGAGTAATTGAGGATTGGTTACTGACTTTCACTACACTGGTTGACATACAGTCAAGTTTAAGCAATAACTAGGGAAAGGGAGACAAATATATCTGTAGGCCCTCTTAAGCTGCCTCGATCTGCGCCCGCAAATGGATGAGTGATCTCTGCTAGATACGATGAAGTAGGGAAATAGTGGGTTAAATAATAAGTTAAATAATAATTTTATGCACTAAAATTGGATCAATTCATCACATTGACGCTAGTTTCTTTATCGTCTGTCCTCTTATTGATGATAAAACTGCATCGTAACATTGTCAAGGTGTTGTGGATCCACCGTAACACGAGCCCGAGGCGAGTGAATCTAGTAGAAAATTTGACAATGTTATGATCTGGCGTCAATTTTCTTTTCACTATTACAAAGGTTGGAAAAAAATATGAGTTTAAAAACATTTTTGTTTTTAAAAAGGGAAATGCCTTGGTGTCCGTATCGTCCGGATGGCCGTAATAAGTGGGCTCTCCGAAAAAACGTCCAGGACACATGTTTTATTGATATAAGGACTATGGCAGACAAAGAGGAAGAAGGGTAGGAACACTGACTGCTTCAAAAATGCTTCGAAAAGCCAAGGAAGTGAAACTTTTGGAGCAGAGAAACCGAAAAATTATTAAATGGCTATATAGTACAAGGGTCAAACATGGGAAGAAAGACTGACTGAAAATCAAACATATTACGCTATTCTTCTTTTTTAACCTAAAGAATTCTGTCATTGTTTTAACAGTGTACAATCTTAGCACGTGATTGTTACAAGGAAAATAGACAGTGCGCAGATGACCAATGTCCGTAAATAGCAGGGGTTAGCAATGTATGCGAGTTTGTGCCTCGGGACACAGAAAAGTGTCCTTTGTCCATTTAAGAGCGTGAGAAAACCTCACTCAGTTATCGTAAAAAAAATGGAGCTTATAAAAACGTTGTAGTGTCGGTAAGAGACTTTTACTTTATACCTTTGTAACTCTAAAATAAAAAATCTTACTGAGTGGTCTTGTGTTATGAGGTTGCCTTCGTGAAACTTTGGCACCAAGGTCGAGATTCAAAATCCCTTAAGTTAGGTTGCCCATGAACTCAAAAGGAAGTATGAACTATTCCTGTTTGATATTTTCATTGCCTGCAGTTTCATGCAATTTCATTTTCTTCTTCTGCACTGATCCGTGTGCGTCAAGAGATGCGTCATAGAGTAAATAACGGAAAGCAGCGAACTACATTTTGCTGGAGAGCCTCCCTTTAAAAAACAAGCTCGCGCAAGTGTCAGATACGTTTGAAGCTTGTTATCATAATGATCAGGCTGAAAAGTGCAAAATAACAAACGCCTATGAGGTTTTTTTTCTTTCTGAGCTTGCGTGCTAGCGGCATGATGCTCTCTCTTCAAATGGTGCGGTTTTAATCTCGCAGTCTACTGCAAATTTCAGTGACGTTACAGTTTAGCCCCTCCAGAGTTTATTAAACTCAGTCGGAGGCGTAGAGTCCATATTCTCCATATTTGGCATACCCGATCTCCCTATCAGTCACGGTCTCTTTCCATATAAGGAGCATATTAAGCAACCACCACTGCGACGTCATGGAGCGAAAACGCCACCAAAAAAGTGTATTCACGCTGTTTCAAATTAATTTTTATCACTCTTATTCCATTTCGTTCAAGATGATTGTCATATGTTGGTGAATGTTTTTTGGTGTTTAATTCGAAAGCGCATGTATCTCAATGTAGGAAAAGGAAAAACAAATGTTTTCTTGTCTGTAAGAGTTCCGTGTTTAGTAATGTTTAAAACACGAACAACAGTGTTTTATCACTGGTTTAACCTTCGAGCGTAATAAGCGCAAGATTTTTTAACCATGCAGTAAGCGCGTGCCTTGCGTTTTTTGACAAGCCTTAAAAAAATTCGAGTTTATTGAACACAGGTTAAGGGACTTGCCCAGCCCCTTATCTGTAACAGGTTTAAGAAAATGGTCGATGCGCACTCTCTCGTAATATCGGAAACAGAAACAAGTTAGACATGTCTTCATGATTCACTGCCGGTCTGCGCCCATGAGCAGTCCGCCGGTAAGTACGTTGTGTAAGCATCATATAGTGGTTTGACGTTAGTTACTAGAAGCAATGTATATATACATTTTTCCCAATACAATGTAAATTTCACATATTGTAAAGTAGATAATTATGCTTTTAATTATCAAATTGTTATTTTAAAGTTGGCTGAAAGGCCATTTTATGGGGTCGGCTGATAAACTATTACTATTACTTAATATTTCATTGCAATAGGATTGCCAAATAACGTTGTTTTCTTTTTAACTAAAAAAATAATAATAAAATGGGAACACAAAAGCAGCCAAAATAATAAACGTTGGTCAAAGATATAATTATGCAAATACATTGTACAACCTCAAGTACACAGTTTAAAGACCTGTTCACGTGTAGGTTATTAACCCGCCTGTCTATATAACCTCTCATTTTAATTTGATCAAGTTTACATGATAGGTACGGGTAACCATATGTCTTGAGAGATTGTGGGGACAGGCGGGTTATCCTACCTAAGCTGGTCACCTCACCTACCTGGGGACCACCACCTTTCATGTAAACAGGCTCTAAGCGTCTACCTGCCTTCGCAAAGACGGCTATCCAAATTAAAGAAATTTCCACAGTTATTCTGTATCTTACAAGAGGGAAAAACGTTCGAAGAGAGTGTCACTACATAAAACTGCGATGCGACGTGACATAATGGGAATTGATATAAATTAAGTTTTGCAGAATTGCAAACCGGTCAGTGACTGGTACATGTAAGAATTGTTTGCGTCTCCCTTCACCAACTTATTATTGGCTCGATGAATAAACAGACGTAAAATTGGATTAGTCTGGTGATTTCTCAGTTAAAAAACGTCGACATTTTTGTGAATAAGTTTTTTCCTTTCTCTTGACCCCCTCCTGCCTCCCCCATCTAAAATATCCTCTCCCTTAGCCCCTTAGGAAGGCCTGACACTCAGGCTATTTCAAAGGTTACCGTGAATGAATAAAAATAAAATCCAAACACAAGATACTAAAAGAAAAAGACACTAACAAAGATATAGAGGATATTACATGGCCTCGCGGAGATACGAAATTTCTCTTCGAGTGTTGAAAAATATTTCACGAGTGAGCGCAGCGAACGAGTGAAATATTTTGTCAACACGAGAAGAGAAATTTCGCATTTCCAAGCGGCCATGTAATGTTCTTCTTATTATATAAACACCAATGAAATACCAAACCATTTCACTTCAATAGTTTTTTGGTGTGAAAGGCGCGATTTATTCTGTAGCCATAGCAACGGTGATATTTTCACGTGTGAAGATAACATGTTATTTTCACACGTGAAGATATCAAGTTTTCGCGCGAAAGCCCACGTGGTATTTCATTGGTGTTTATATCATGAAAAAAAGATACTTAGTCTAACTAGCGAGTTAAGATTTACGGGAACTTTCTCTGAGGATCTATTTCCAAACTTTTCGTTAGCCAAAGTTGGGTCTCGACGGTTAAAGTTGACCTCATTCGCAGTTAATCGGCAAAATTAGAGAACTCAATTCTCCGGATTGAAAGTAATAGTAAACATATCATGAAGAATGTACTGGCTCGATTATGATCAATGTAATGTAATACGTCCTTGCGACCCTACAGGATATTAGAACGAGCTCATGAGAATTAATTCGCAGGCGGACTATACAAATGGTTTAGACGAGTGCGTGGGCCGGCTGCAACAGAGGCTATATAGTGCAAGAACATTAAAAATATTCAGTTATTTTTCCCCCAAAAAAGAAAAAAAACTATTAGATGCTTATTGGAAACTAAGTCAAGCAATTGATCAACCTCGTCCCCAGGGCTTTTCCCTTAAAAAATGGGTGGGGCGGGAAAAGGCCCTGGCATCTGCTGGTCACGTGCGCAGCCTAAATATTCCTGAGAAGCTAATTTATATGCAACCCGCTGGTTTTGCGCGGTTTTGTCACGTACAAAACATGTCAAATGCTTCAGAGTTGAGACAAGCTGTTATCGAGTAGTACTTCGACTGAAATTCATCGTGACTGTGCAATTACTGTACGATTATCAAGCGGAAAGTGATTTTGTCCAATGTCAAACAAAAATGCGGACCTTTGCCTCTAGGATCTGAAGTGAATTTAAACAAATTGAACTTAATTGAAATAGAATTGTTCATCAAAATGCTTTATGGAGTCTGGTCTTCTCTACAACCCCACCATGAAACAAACAAATCTCCGCGCCGGATGCAAGTCAGCCCTCCAGCCAGGAACGATGACAGTCGCCGATCTGAAACATTTGAAGATCTCTTATATCTTTTCTCTTCCGAGGATAAGTACAAAGGATTTTCCTTATATTAAAGGGAAGATTGACCGATCGATTGGAATCAACTACAGCTATGTCAATTTTAAAGGGACCCAAGTCTTTCTTTGTTACCAGTCGTTTGATACCCTGGGTGCCAGAGATTTTTCATGCGCGGTTTCCCGTTTCGATCAAGTCTCGCAGAGGTCAATGAATTTTTCTAAAAATAAAGGTTATACAAGATAAGTCTAAACCAACGCGTACCACTATGATGATATAAGGTGAATGGAACTAGGCTGTGTACGGCGGTCCACTTCGCAACAAATAAAATAAAATATCAAAAGAGTCGCGAAAACGAACTTTTCCAGTACAAACTTTATGCATGTACGATAGCTTGTTTGTCATTTATATCGCTCTACTAGGGTATCTAAAAGATAGTAATGCTGCGGCACATTCTGTTGATACTGGCATTAGTTTGGCAGTGAGACTTAAAAGAAACGAAAATGACATTCAATTTCCTATTTACATGTTGGAAAGTACTAGAATAATTACTATCAGTCTATAGAAAGAACTCGTGGGAACGTTGTTTAGAAAATGATCAAGTGGTTATAACTCTGGTTTCCCTACAGTAAATTGTAGGAAATAATAGAAATTCAGATTGTTTATCCATATATTTAATAAACGGTGCACGATATTTTCTCTGAAAACACAATACTTTTCTTGGTCTTTGTTGCACTTTATTAAGTAATAGTTATTTAGCTATATATTTATAGAAAACAACAACACAAAAAACAGAAAAAAAAAAAAAAAAAAGGAATAAAGAATTCGGTAAGATTTGAACCCTTCACCTTCGGCTCGACGCGACTACACTTAATCACTACACCACAGAGGCTGACTGCGTAACTTTGAGGAAAAGTCTTTCATTTTTCGACATTTTATTCCTTTTCCATGAAACTTCTGCCGGCAAGATCATCGCCCGCCGCATTAACCGAGCTATTAACGGTGAAAAAACAATGTAAACGCATATTTTATGGCAATGAATAAATGAAAGAACATAATTATGCTTTTCAAAACGCGATACACGTCCTCGTCTGCAAAGTAGGACACAAAACATGTTTTGTTATCTCGATTTCCGCTGTTATTTAGAAGCGAATGGTCAAAATCACATCCATTTTCGGCTCATACAGTTTCTTAAGAATAGCACTGCATGACATTTTCTCACTTTCGCATCACCTTCTAGCGAGCTGGAATTTGTATATCCCTCGTGTTGCGGAGTCGAAGAGCAAATGCTCATCTTCTCGTCAGGTTTAACACCTGGACGAGTCAAAGGCTCTTGAATTGAAATCCAATCCCCAAGTTAACCATCGTACTCATCTGAAATACTCCTGCGTGTCTTAAAATTTGGTACGACCTCTAACCGTGCTGTAGAAAATTTGCCACAAAGAAAACTTCAAGTCTGAGCAGCGAACGATGCACTCTCTCACCCACCGAACTTCCCCGTGTTTTTATTTGAGTTGGTCGTGGCGCAATGCACTCTGGTTAAATGCAATGCATTGTGGTAAAAAGTGATGAATTCGAGAATTCGTCGCCCCTTATATATATTTCCTTTAAATCCTGATTATGTTGCTGCTCGCTCCCTTCGGTCGCTCCGCAGCAATAAAGCTGAAGTTTTACAAATGTTACCGCTCGCTGTCCCCTTCATAGAAATCGGAGGAAAGCAAAAAATTACCATAGCCAGTATCTGTGACAAAAAGGAAACCTTGTAAAACATATATATAAAAGAGATATAAAAGGCCGCCCAAGATCGCGCGCTGTGAGGTTACGCATAATTTTAGCTTTTCACATAGCGCTAATTTATTACACCCAGGATTTTAGTGTGTACGAGGGGACACGTGACCAACCGATGCCAGGGCCTGTTCCGCCCCACCCATTTTTTAAGGGAAAAGCCCTGGGGACGAGGTTGGCAATTGATGCAACATATAAACAGGTGGAGGACAGTGGATTTAAAAAGTAGAAAAAACCTTGAGACACTAATTTCCGCAAGACGACGCTGAGTTTAGGCAGGCTTTGCTTCTCAGTGATAGAATAACGGGTCTGAGTTGGGAAAATTGAAAATATTGAATAACAAATTTATATTAAATTACTCATTTCTGCCAGTAAATGAGTTTGTTCTATAGGGAAGAATAACAGTCAGTCGACTAAAAGGTCTATGAAACAGTAATAGTTCTGTACAAGAGATGGGCTCCTGTTCTGTATTAATAATTGTCTGGAGGGTTTATACAACCTCGCCTACGGCTCTAAAAGATTTCTTTAACATGAATCATGATATTGTTACTTTGTTTCCATCACCTCAATAAAAATAAAACAAAACGAAACGAAAAATCGCACCATTGCACGTCCTTTCATCGCCTGTGTATCCTGCTTTACAGGCGCATGCGTAGGATCCCATAGTATTGCTACACACCGCATTGACGTCACAGCTGTGAGAGTTTGTAGAGCACTCGTCGATATCTGAGAACATGAAGGAACTCTAAATATAAGAATATCTATCTGAATGTCATTCAGAGAAACGTAAGTGATTTATTTTTAAATAAAGATATGATCGTCGCAGTGGTAATTGCACTTTAAGAAATTGCAATTTAATCCGAAAATAATAATAATAATAATAATAATAATAATAATAAACTCGGGACTTCAACGGGATTCGAAATGTCAACAGAGAAAAGAAACATCTAATGGAGATCCACTTTCAACACACATTTATCCAGGCGATTTTTACAAAACGAGCTTTAGTTTCGTCTTATGACCTCGATCTGCAGTTGTACGCCACACTTAATGATATCAGAAATAATTGAGACGCGCGTCACGTAGTAATGCACGAAAAATAATAAAAAAATAACAAAGATATCAAAAATAAAAATTAAAAAAATCCTCCGTAAACACGTTATAGGGTCACAACAGCGATGATTCTCCAATATATTTACTTCAGGAATCTTGGAAGACCAGCTCATAGGTAACACCAGTGCTGTGACAAGACGCCTTTCCGTTATTTCGACAGACCAAACAGTCGATTTTTAAGCACCTTTTATTTCTCTCAAAGGGTCTGACCTCTGCAACATGCCCTTTATTGTTATACCTGACTGGTAGGATTGTTTTAATATTTTATTTTTGTTATCTTTTGTTATTTTTCGTGCATTGCTACAATGACGCGCTTTGACATAATGTTAAGTGCAAGACTGACTTGAGTCAGTGAGAGTATGCGAGATACGTATTTCTTATTTTATTTTAATTATACTTTAATTGTTATTTCAAAACATTTACTTTAGGTTATGTCCATCGTTTTCTACATGTTTAAACTTAAAGAAGTAGAACATACAGGCACATTCATCGTCTTAGAAGCGTTTTTTACAACACGGCAACCGCTTACCAGAGCATGTTTTTCCATCGCCTGTGAATCCTGCTTTACAGGCGCATGCGTACGATCCAACAGTATTGCTACACATCGCATTAACGTCACAACTGAGAGAGTTAGTAGAACACTCGTCGATATCTGCATCAGAATTGTAAGTTACATAAAGCGTTAGAATAACAGATATATAGAGACTGAGAATAATAGTGTACATCTGGTTGAATTGCTGCTAAGGTGATGTACTCATTTTTGTTTTTGCTTTTATTTGTTACTTTAACAAATATGGTCTTAGGCTTTTTACCAAAACGCTAAGACAGCGTCGATATTTTGCAAAAAAGCATTACACCTTCAATCGGCTTCGTTGTCTTCTTTGACCATAGTATTACAGTGGAAGTGGAACCTCCAGATTATAGAGGGGGCTAATGTAGGAGATGCTCGTAAGGTGTTTCCTCATTTGTCGCAGAAAACAATAACACATCATTGCTTATCATTATTTCCCATTTTTTCACGTTTAGAGTATCGCCGACCAATTGACGTTTAGAGTTAGGAGAGCTGCTACATGACTAAAGGGTGTCGCTTACAAGAATCGAACTACAGGTGGTGCGTTTGAAAAAATAATTTATTGTGCGCAATTTCAAAGTTACGATATGTGTAGATCCATCTTGGCTTATGGGTTGCTTTGGAAGGATGGTCGCACTTGAAAGAACGACAGTTTATCTTAAATACCATTGCAGGGTTTTCCATCTCCAGTGTACCCAGCATTACACGAGCATGCGTATGAACCCACGGTATTCTGGCATACAGAATTGACGTCACAGGAATGAGAACCAGTGGTACATTCATCCAAGTCTAAAAAAATAAGCACACAGAGGCTTCTTGTCAAACAACATGACTTTTTTAGTTAGTGAAGCTTGTTTAAAAAGAAAATATTTAACAATTAATGAATGAGACTGAGTATCTTATGAAGAATTATGGATATCAAGGGGGGTGTTATCCGTCGAGGCCGTAGGCCGAGGCGGATAAAACCCTCTGAGATCTCCATAATTCTTCATATGATACGAAAGCCGAATTCAATACTGAATTGTTTTATTATTCATTCAAAATAATTCCTAGTTTAAAAACATGGCTAAAACATGCTTACCTCCATCGATCCATCGATGTTAAGTTCATCTTCGATAGTGCACTTTTAGGGCTGTTCAGTTCCGCAAATATTCTCCAAGTAGCAGATGTCGCCCTTCGAGTTCTCTTCTCGCTGTTCTTGCCATGTTTTTATGTATTTTTTTGCCTAATTCTTTCTCTTGAAAAGAGTGAAATTTCCGCCATTTTTCAACTTCACAACCAAAACAGCTCAACCTCGTTCCCAGGTCTTCTCGGTTAACGGTGCATTAACCTGCAAGAACGCTGCATTTTTGACGTCATTTCCTCGCCAAAAACAAAATTATTTCAAATTTGGTCATCAGTAACTGGTTATGGTGAATTAAACGTGTGCTTTTAGCCAATCAGAATCGGGGAAATATTTTGAATGAATAATAATGTAGTTTAGTTGACGGTAAGTAACGTACACTAGCAAGGCAAAAAAAAAAGGGACTTAAAAAAAATGGTCGTATGGGAGCTTTCCCTGAACTTATGCTCATTAACCATTTTCAAAAAGGTGTCTAAAAACATGGTTGAAAATTAAGTCGAGGTTGCCGCTACTTTTCCCTTCTTCTTTTGATTATACCGATTTCAGGCTTTTGCCGCTATTTTTCGGTCAATGGATATTTTTTAATGCAAATGTAAGGTGTAATCCTTATGTTTCTAATACCGAAACTAACTTTACTTGGGTCTAGTCTGATTGGTGTTACCCTCTCTTGCTTTCCATGCCATCTGTCTAACTTGTTTTCCGCGTAAAATGATATGCTTTAATTGTGTTATCACCTTTTTTAACGTAGTTACATGTCTACTGAGATTCACTATCTGGAACATGAAGATCATTAATATTAGATAGTGTTATAAACCTTGCTACGCTTAGTACCTTTAAAACAAGTGTAGTTGTAACAGTTAGTACATGGCACATCATTCCAAGTGTAACCATGCTTGGCTCCAAGAGTGTGAACACAGTCTTCGTTTTTCCAATCGTTCGGTTGCTGTGGGGCCCAGAACCTAAATTTGCTTATTTCTTTGTTTGTCCACACAAAGGAGCCCTCCACACTTCGGTCATTGAGTCCAATCCAAGATCTCTCTCCGTTGTGACGGTGTTGAATGTAGACATTTTCTTCTTGATTGTGAACCGTTACCAAATTGGAACTCATCGTAGAACAGTTTGATTCAGCGGTCAGCCACGAGGCGCATGCACGACTTGTGAAGTAACAGTAGCCACCAAAATAACTCCATCTTGGCTGGCAAATATCTGTGATAAAGATATAAAAGGACTGTGCAGTGAGTGTGCTGTGAGTGTCTTCTCCACAGGATTTCCCAAGGCTTAGTAGTAAGAACAGAACAATCGAGAAGCGCGAGAAATGGAGACAAGCAACGCTAGCGACTGGGGACGAGGCAACTTCACAAACATCATCCCAACTGCTTGTGAGGCCGATACGCTTAGCAGGAGGAAGAGAGGAAAATAAAACTGACGACGACTAATTGAGAGCATTTTGTTCATGGGATAATCAGTGGCAAAAGCATTAACGACTTCCAGGGAGCTAATATTTAAAATAATCGCCTTCCTCTGTTAATGAAATGAACCCCGTATCTGAGCTATCTCTTTATGCATTCATAATAAATTAGTTGTGAGTGATCAGTAAAACCTTAGTGTTACTAAAACGAGAATTCCATAAACCCGTTCTTACCTGATAAGACAGTGTATGATACTGACAGAGGGTCGTACTTAGACTCGTACAACTCTTTTAAACACACTCGGGCTCCTGTTGTGTTGATATACTGAAAAATGAGATATGTGACAATGAGAGTGCATTTAATAATGCACAATTCGTTAATCATTTCTTCTTAGTCTAAACAATATAATGTTCTTTGCATTAACTACAGTTTTACCAACAAGTACTTGAGCCCCGTGCAATTATCCGGACACAACATTGTTGACCAACAACTCCCAACGTTGTTGGATGAGTGGGGGGTGTTCAAGCAACTCGCTTGCTACACTATGAAGTACCAGGAATCTGATTTACATCTTGGTCTTTATTCTTCTTTGTCTCCTGCTAACAACAATGTTGGGAGTTGTTGGCCAACAGTGTTGCGTCCGTATATACGTCATTGGCATTGCTTAATAAATTAATGTAGTCAAAAGCGCTGGTTTTAATGAGAATGAAACTAAGAAATGCACACTGCCCGTAGGTTCACTTATTTTGAACGCTGTGACTTAATTGCACCCCTCCTAGAAATAATCCTTAAATGGTTTATTGCCGTGACAGAAAGTCTAGCAATTCAGTTAGTTAACAAATACCCGCTCCGCTAACGCGCCTCAAAGTTTATTTTACAGCCCTTAACTACGCTATCTCTGACTCACCTCAACCCAAGCGATAATGGAGTTGTGCATTGGATCGAGGCCTCCCCCACTGGAAGGGTGATTCGCTGATACAAATACGCTTGGGGCATTCTTGTACACTTTGGTAAAAGAAATGTCCTAAATAAATAAATGAACACACGTTAAATAGGTTAATATATAATTAAAACTTGACGTGGAAGTATAGCAAGATATAAAACAGGGGCACCCGACGAGAATATAGTTCACAACCACTTAAACATAACATTGTTGAACGTATTTTTATTAGTATTTAAACGGTAGATATAGGCATAATTTTATCCCCTAAAATTTTTCATCTGTTCGGATTTCCTACAGGGCTGAAAGTCCAGTGATCCGAAAATTAAAGGGATCAAAACTTACCTTTTCGAAAATTTCTGCCAGAAAAAGGACTCCCGGAAATTCTAGGTGACCTTTTCAGGGTAAAAATCCGTTAAAAATGGGCAATTATACCACTTTTTAGATGTTCGAAAATCCCAGGGGAAGCAGGTAACCAAGAAATTTTACAACAAATGTTCTGAAAATTCTAGATCTCAAATCGTCTTCCGAACAGATATTTTCCGAAAATCGACGTTGGGTGCTCCAGATAAAATAATGATACTGACCCTGCAGAAAGCGTTATTGTTCCAGGCTCCTGGTGACGGAGAGTTTGGAAAATAGATTGAACTGTGTTCCGAGAACAGAGGTTTGTGAAGAGACAAGAAGGCCAACCAGTTCTAAAAATAGAAAACAGAAACTTACTGCACCGTCACAACGCCGGGCAATACATGTATGTCTGAGAGACAGGTAGAAATAAAGATGAATATTACATACAACATAGATATCTTCATGTGAGCCTGCGTAATTTTGTAGCTCTCTTAAACATAGCTTGAATGATGATAGCGAAATATCCTCCAACCAAATACTGGCGGCGTCTCTCTTCAGTCCTGCATGGTGATGCGCATCGGTTACAAAAACTGAAGGCTCCTTGGAAAACTAAACCAGGAGAGAAAGAAAGTGAGAAAGAATATGGTATTGTATTAGTTTCTTAAGGCAAGGCATGTTATAAAGAAAATGAAAATCTTTGGAGATAATCGAATTAGATAGTTAGAAGGTATAAATTAAAAAACCTTTGCTTGCTAGGTTGTAAAGTATACGAAACGTTTCCTTGCTAGGTTGTGAAGGACAACTGACCTGTTGTTGTTTTGTATCAAAGGACTCTATGAATAGATGCGAATGCGAGTTTTTTCGGATGACAGAGGACAGAAAGAAGTCTCTTATTTCCTTTGCTTCAAGTAGGAAAAGTCTAAACAGAAGCGAGAAGCTGGTCTAAATCTGAACAAACTAAATGATACTCGGGACTGGCAATATTAGTTTGCAATGACAAAGTTTCGTTAAATCGAAGTTCGTTTTCATATATCCTACCTTAGATGTTGTCACCAATCTATCTTTTTGTTCCCTTTATTAGAAAGTGCCAGTCAGAGATATCTTGAATCTTTTGGTCAAGGAACTGTTCATAAAAACGACTGATATTGACATTATGACCTTTTAGTTATTGTAATAATAACATCAAAGTGAAAAACGCACTCATGTCCGAGATTATTGCTGAAGAAAGATACAGAATTTACAAAATTAGCGACTTTTCGAAGAAGATGGCATACAGACAAGGAAGCTAAAATAAAACAAGTAAAATGTATAATGGAAAATTTAAGACCAAAAAAGCTTACCGAAGGAAAATTTACTGTCTTGCATGTTGTCCCAGTCCACCACTGTGACATGCGCACCTCTCCAGTGACCCCACCCACTGGGGCTCCCTGATAAGCAACAGGAGGGCATTTTGCATGCGCATGCGTGAATCCGCTGAACGACAATAGCGTGGGCGCATCAAATCTGATGGCGGGAAATCGAAAACTCGCACGTAAAGTTACAGTCCTTTTAAAAGCCATTTCGTTGGTGCTTTGAATACCGTACTTTCCTACAAAAAATATTCTCCATGACAAAAATCGGACGTTTTCTACGCGGGTTTTCACTTGTAGATTTTTCAGCAGTAGGTTTTCTTGGCCTTTTAAGGACTTTCAAGACTCAACGCCAAAAAGTCATTTTCCTGTATAAGTCTGATTTTCACTGGCAAAGCAATGCATTTCTATGGTTTGATTTCCAAACTCGTGGTTTTACTTATCAGGGAGAAATGCATCGTAGCAATGTTCAGCTGCTTTAAGACAAAAAACGAAAAAAAAATTTACCACGCGAGGTTTATTTATTAGCGCGATGTCTCATGTTAAACTGATCGCGGAGACACGCGTTTATATATGCCACAAAAACATGAAATCTATGGGGTTTTTACAGTTTTTCGAAAGTTTTCGCGGAAAAATTTATAAAAAATATCCTATAGGAAATGAGGAATGGATTGAGTTTGAGACAGCAACAATTACAAGTGATTGTGTAGTACATAATCACTTGAGCATTTCATAAGATCAGTTGCAGACAAAACGAATGCACATACTCCGAAAAAACGAACAGTACTTTTATTTTTCTTTAACTCTAAAAGATACAGAGATTTTTCCTAAGCTACTATTTTGAAGCGATTCTTGAGTGACAGCTCCTGTGTTTCACAATCGATTTCTTGTTATTAATTTTTTTGATGACGGCAGTAGTGATCCATTCAAAAAGGAGAATGCCCATCACTCCATAAATCTAACTGACGCTGTTGTTCACCTTCAAAGCCTGTTTAAACATAAGACAGGAAGTTTGTTAAAGGGGTGCATATAATGCTGTTTCCTCAAAAAATAAATGCTTCTGCTAAAGGACCCAGATGAGCTGGGACGCGACAACAAACATGACACAAATGGATGGATGAATTTGTCTGTTATTAATGTTTCTGTTGAGAGATTTCTTTTTACTGTATCAAGATGAACCCCTTATGTAAGTTGTACATCATGGAAGAATTATCAAGCAGAAACTGATGCATTAAACAAGAATGTGGTTCAATACAGAGGAGAAGCTGGTCTCAGTCAACATCCTTCGTGAATGAAATGTCTCACAAATTAGCATATCAACAAATGTAGTATCCACAAAATGGTATCATTTAGGAATAAATGCGATTTTTTTGCAACAGAAGCCAGGATTTATTTAAAAGGTGTATTGATAACGTTTCATTTCGTGCTATTTTGGGGTTGGGGAGTTAGGCTAGATTTTCTTTAAAACGCCAAAATGTTATATTTATTTGCATAATGAAATGTAAACAAACAGTGTGCCATCAAAATAAAGTGCAAAAAATCAGAATTCAAACCGATTCCTGTAATTTTTTTCCTTTGTATAACTAAATGATAGAATATTCTTATTTCCAAAACATAATCTTCCCGGCATCATTATATTGATTTAAATTTATAGTTGAAGTGCGTGTATTTTATTTCTCGACGAAGACGTACCGAAGAAGAAAGCTAAAATTACCGCAGAAGGCGATTTTTCACAGCCTTCATCAAAGCGCCATTCATTCGGAGAAGTGTTCTTAGTTTCATTAATCATTAACTTAATCTGGGGAGAAAGGCAAGATTTCGAGATAAACAAGCCGGAGAAAGGGGGAAAAACAGTTTCACGGCAGAATGGACACTTAATTAACCACTGTATTCCTGAAACGATTAAGTTCGATTTTAGAGTTATACTATTGAGAAGAATGAAGTATCTATAGGATAGTTGTTTAACAAAAAACTATCATACTGACCTTTTCCTCCTGCTCAAAAAATGTGCGCGAAATGTTAGGTGATAAGAACATTCAGCCGCCATCTTGTCTTCGATGCACTATTTTACGAAAGGAAAGACTGTCCTCTCAAGGGCGACAGCGAGGCTACAATAAACTCACTTTCATCGTACAAATACCTCGATACCTTAAAGAACATGTTTGTGGAACGTAGTACCCAATACACGTCATTAAGCTCCAGAAAACAGCCTGCAAATGCTGGTACTGAACGTAAACAATTCACAGAAAATGCTTCTGTGGCCCTTCAACAGCCCATATTGACGCATGCGCATACAAAATGCCTTCCTGTTACCTGAGATAAAAAGTGGGCCGAATAGCAAAACATTTCTAGCGCAATTAGGATCCTTTGTGGAACGCAGTGTATTGCTGAGCGAAAGGTGAGTAAACAAACGTGGGAAAGTACGTTACCTTTGATTGCGTGACCAGCAAGTAAACGATAGTCTCCAGCGAAAAATAGGATTCTCAAAATCTTGCTGATGTATATTTAACAGTTTGTTACTATAAATTTACACCTGGTTTGTCTAGAACTTTAAACAATGCACATCTGTCCAAGAGTGTAAGAATGTTTCGAAATATCCACCCCTAAATAACTGTGGGCTACTCCTTTTTCCCCATCACCGATGTGCACTTCCTTCCCACTGTCTTTTGCATGAGGCTTGTATGCCTTTTTAACAGTTATCGACACTTAAAACTGGCCGTTTAAGGCCTGGTTTAAGAACTTGACTGACTTAAAAAACCGTCGTGAACATGCGCTATTATTGTTGGACTTTGGAAGCTTTAAGCCCAAAACGATGGTGCAATCTCCAGAAATTTGCCCGGGTCTAATTATAAGACAGGGAACGGGTACTAAGAAAGGGACGGTCTCATTTAGCAACCCGTGGACAATCTGGGCATGCTTGCCTTCTGTCGCAAGGGCAACCGTTAAGGCCAGGTACGCCGCCCCCACCCGAGAGGGTTGCATGGCATCCACCATTTCAGTCGCTTTTTCCACATCATGACCTTCAATTATCATGAATTATAATGCGGGCCTTGATCGTTGCCACCTTACCAGAAGTCTAATCTTCGCACTGTTAGACCATGAGAATCGCTATTATTATTCCATAAATGCACCATTGACTTTTCCTTGCTCAGCTTCCGGTAAACCGATACTCCGAAGCATAAAATAGCTTTATAACGACTCTATCCAGGCCAGAACTCCTGATATCAACAACTATACCCCCCCCCCCCCCCCCCCCCCCCGCCGCTAAAGAGAGCAAACGTTCCCCGAACTATTCACTTTACCCACCCCATCCCTTTGTTAAGAAAAACAACGCACTCAGTTCACTGGACAAAACGCGCTCGTGAATATACCAAACTATAGCCGTTCATCCTACAAGCAATCTCAGTTTGAGCAGGCGTGGCCACGTTTCCAGTTGCTGTAAGATTAATTCGACACCTGCAACAGACACTGTAAATTAAATAGCAGCCACAACGCCCTTCTTTGAAACCGTCAGGACGAGAAGTTTATAAAAGACTTAACAGGTGTGCGCGGCGGTTTCCTTTTCTTCCTTTCCTCCCATTGTAGCACTCAAATTCTGACCCTGATATTAATTCTAGTAGTAATCAATCGTTCCTGAGCCGATAGGCACAAGGATACCAGTTTCTTGCAAAATATGCTGTGACTTCCGTTTGCTCATCCTCCTTTCTGCCTTCGGCCGCTGATTAGGTTTGGTTCTATGCCTTGAAATAACTTTAGGAACGAAACATGATACGTGAGGGGAGTGTCCGGCTAAGGGCAAGTGACTCTCGGTGGTGAAGACATATACTGAGCTTGTCAGTATTTCGTAGCCTGTACCACGTCGCGAAAATAGAACAAGCCAAAGAAAAATAAGACGCCTTTCTTTCCCCAGCCCCCGCAGGTTTTTCGCATTACTTTTTACTGTACAACTGATTCTACCTTTTGGAGCCGGAGCGAACACGGACGCCCTTGGGGTTAAGTTTCCACTTCATTTTCGGCACCTGACTAAACGCAAGCGCTGATTTGTGAGCCTATGCTTCGTTTGCACTGAAGTAGCAGTATATGACCACGACAGACTTGCTGCTATCCTTGGTTTGAAACCGCAATGGGCAAGAACAATTTCTTGAAAAGAGCAAACTATTTCCTCCTTAGCAGACATGGAGAACAACTACTAGGACTTAAGCAATGCCATTGCTTAAGTCCTACTAGACTTGAAAAGAGAAAGCATGATGCTTTCTCTTTTTAATGATTTACGGCTAAACAGTACAATTTCATGTAGCTTTTAAGGAAAATTAAATACTTAGTTGTTTGCAGAATTGCATTTAACAACAAATTACAGAAATTTAACTAAGTTTAGATCTCATAGATAAGAATTGAACGGAAAAAACCTTTGGGGTAAAAAAGTCAAAAAATAATGTTTGCTGGAAAATCACTTAATGGACATACCATAGCAGAGATATCATGCCTGTAATTTTCTGTTCAATGCACCTTATGACAAGTCTGACTAATCCACTGGTAACCCATGCCTTAAAACCGCCTTGAACCTTAAAATTTGGTCCATTTCCCTTTCATGCGTAGTGCAAATATATCTTCTGAACACTCCGGGGTTGGAGGTAAAATCAGAAGAACAGAACATTCAGTTTCTGTACCATTTTTAAAAGTGGGACATTATGTTTGCTAATCATCTTAGTTAACCGCTTTTAAAATAGGACAAAAGGACACCTGGTCATACAGGAAAATGAATTTACTGTATCCCGAAAGCTTTGGTTTCCCGTGCAGTTATTTTTCGCAGGAGACAATCGATAATTGCCTGGTCACGCAATCGGAGGTGAGTAACTAATTTTAAAAAAGTCATTGATACCATCGCCGCTTAGCAAATACACTACGTGCTGCAAAGGATCCAAATTGCGCTAGAATGTTTTCCTATTCGGCCCACTTTTTATCTCAGGTAAGGCACTGCAAAGCTGATTCACTTACGAAGGTTCGAGCGAGAATTATATCATGATGTTATTCTGATTTCGCAGTCACGGGAAAACAGACCTAGACTCAGGTCCAGTCGCAGACGCCATGGTACAATCTACAAGATCTCAAGAAGAGAAATTATCCACTGAACGGCCTCTCCTTTTGAAGATTGCGTGTATTTCATTAAAACAGGTACGTATTAAAAGAATCTTGTTAGTTTCTCCCTTAATCGACGCATAAAACTAAGGTGACGTGCACGTATGAATTGACCCTGGGGTCAATTAGCAGTTGTTTGGGGCAAAATAACCTCATTTAATCGATCTATTTTACAAGCGTTCGCAAGAACACCAGACTAACTTTCAGATAATGTTGAAGTACCATATCTCGTTAGGTAGTAAGCGGGATTTGGGGTGATTTGGAGAATTCCCCCATATAGAAAATTCGATTTTGGTTTTAGCGGTAAATTGTTGTATTTATAAGCATTATGCAAATTACGTTTCAAAATTGTGCTCGTTCGTCGATATTTTATTCTCTAAATCTAAAAAAATGTGCTTTTTAGAAATTGTTAATATCTGTTTTTTGAGATTTAAGTGGAAGATTGCCAATATATTCGCTCGTTTATGAAAGTCAGCTCATTTCTGTCGCTAGGCTATATTGCCGTGTTCGGCGGGTGTCTAGAAAACGACGACCTAGAAAACGAAGACCTACGACCTAGAAAACGACGACCTAGAAAACGACGACCTAGAAAACGACGACAGGAACCAGTTTTTCAGTAGAATCGAAGTGAGAAAGAAAATAATTTAGTCTGTCTATAAATCCGCTTACCTGAAGAATCTGTTAAAAGAATTTATTATTAATTCAAAATATTTCCCCAATTCTGATTGGCTAAAAGCACATGTTTAATTCACCATAACCAAATTTGGAGAAATTTTGACTTTAACGAGGAAATGACGTGAAAAATGCAGCGTTTTCGCAGGTTAAGGCACCGTTAACCGAGAAGACCTGGGGACGAGGTTGAGTTGTTTTGGTTGTGAACTTAAAAAAATGCCGGCCATTTCACTCGTTTCAAGAGTAAGAACTAGGCGAAAAAATAGCTAAAAACACGGCAAGAACAGCAAGAAGACAACTCGAAGGGCCACATCTGCTATTTGGAGAATATTTGCGGAGCTGGACAAACCTAAACGTGCACTATCGAAGATGAACTTAACATCGATGGATCGATGGAGGTAAGCATGTTTTAGCCATGTTTTTAAACTAGGAATTATTTTGATGATGAATAATAAAACAATTATTGAATTCGGCTTTCGTATCATATGAAGAATTATGGAGATCTAGGAGGGTGTTATCCGCCTCGGCCTACAACCTCGACGGATAACACCCTCCGAGATCTCCATAATTCTTCATAAGATAGTCAGCCTCATTCATTAAAGGGGCTATGTCACCCAACACGCATGCGCGAGCCAATGAAAACAAACTTGAAAAAGACAGCCCAACTTTTTCAAGTTGTGTCGGAGATTTTGGAAGGCTGTTTTTATCTGTCTAAATCTCAGCCATCGTTCGATAGTTAGCGAAGTTTTGTATTAAGAATCATTCTATGGTGATTACAGAACAATTTTTTGGCGTTATTTTAAAATTGTTTGCCTGTGGAATGTTTTTACGTGGATTTACTGTGTCCTCTTATCAGCGGCCGTTGTAATGGCAGAGTTAATGACGGCTACTCCACAATGAGTGATGGAATCTTTGATGGAATCTTCCCTATAGTTCACAGGACCTTTCTATTGAGTTATTTTAGAGGCTGCTGGCTCTTGGATTTTTCTTGTGCTCAAAGTATGTGGACATATAATGAAGCGGCTATCGAGTTGGCGGCGGCCGTTTTTTGTAAACGATTACAAGAGCATCAGGCCATGAGTTTCGTGACGAAACTAAACTCCTGGCGAAGGAAACATTCTAAAATTCGGCTAGATTCCTTCTTGTATTTATCTCGATTCACGGCAAAGATAAACACGACCGTTTGCTCGTCCAGATTGTTCTCAACGGACTTAGAGAGGCACCTTAGTACGAGTTAGATCCTGTAAATGCCATGTTTTTGAACTGTTTGTGTTGGAGCATAATTTTGGAAAATAGCAGAGTTTGCTTTCCCTTTTTATCAACGGACTGCTTATAGTGGAGTAGTATACCAATGATGCTGGGTTTTTCTCGACGTCGCAGTGATTCGGCACGATCGAACAATTTTGCGCGATAATGTATGTTTCCCTAAGATCAAAACAAAGACTTGGTCTCTTGTTCTATCAGCATCTAAATTATAAAATCAATAGCGACAGACAAGTCTAATTGTTAATGATTTGAAACAGTCTTGGTCTTTATCTTCGGTCTAGCGTCTTTTGTAGCTCGTTTGTAAAATACAACTTCCATTCATTTTGTTGAATAAGACAATATTTTGTTGTTGAATTTTTGTTTGCGCTCTATTTTATGAATGGCATGCGTTTTTACTTCAAAACTACAAGTAAAATTGTCGTCGCAATTTTATTCTTGATCTAGCATAACCAGAGAAGAAACGTTCCATAAATTCTATCGAAATATCCCTTATCTAAACCCATTTCGCTAAACCTCTCTAAATTCGGAACCTTGGACGTGACAGATAACATGAAGAAAGTCACGCGTTAAAAACAATAGAATTTTGACAGTTGAAAGTAATTTGCATAACCTCAGAGCGCATGCTCTCCAGCTGACATAGCCCCTTTAACTGTTAATTATTAACCTGTAAAGTGCGACTGTTGTAACGACCCGCCACAGAAGTAAGTTTACATTGAAGTTTTCTGAATTTAGCTACGAGATTAAGACGATTTGTGTCTGTTTTGATTGCGAATTATAAATGTATTTCTTTTAGATCGAATAATTATTAAAGCTTGGCTTGATATTATGCGGTTTGTGTTGGTCATTTGAGCTAACTAGTTCTTAAGGAACCCCCCTCCCCGCTAGAATCGGCTGGGGTGGTGGCCAATAAAGTGTTTACTGATCAAAATTATATAGGATTATTTTTCATGAGCGATCCCGGTGTGTGTTTATAAAAAGAGGTTTGGGGGAACGAAGTATTTCTAAAAGTGAAAAATTGAGAAATTTTCGCGCTTAGACGGAGATGCTCGACTGATTTATTGATAAACGTAAACCTTCGTTACAAGTACCCCGCGAGATAGTGAACTTACGCAACAGGACGGGAGAGGAAAGAAGACGGCAAACTTTGTGTGACAAGCGTGACAATAATTTTGTTTGAACAACTTTTCCGCCGTACTTCACCGTCCTTTAAAAAGGTCTTTTTCTAAAAGACCAGAAAACATTAACTTAAGTGAAGATCACCACAAAACACATATTTACGCATTTTTAAGCAGCGGTTACAGAGCGCCTAGTGTGGTCGCAGGACATTGCATTGTGCATTACGTGAAAGTGATGGAAGAATTAAAGATGAACCGAAGTGAAATTTTTAATTTTGCTCTGCGGCGTCGTCTCTATTTCACATGATGTAATAATTTATTTGTGAACAATTCAAACGTTTGCGTCCTACTGGAGATCTCACTGCATATATACCACGCTATCGGACCTGTGAGGAAACAGAAACTCCGTGGATGATACGATGTAGGATCGAAATCCACCAATCACAGTTCAAATCTTATGACACGTCAACCTTCATTTTGTCCTACACAATCTTTCACAGTTCTCGTGATTACCGGTATCCCGCCGTTTCATGGATGGAAAGGTAAGAGAAAATGTCGAAGCACTTTTTACTTTATTTTAAAAAGAAATATATAAACTAATATATATATATATATATATATATATATATATATATATATATATATATATATATATATATATATATATATATATATATATATATATAAACTGTTTGCTTACGGTATTGAGATCTAAACCAAAACGGTACGCCTGATTTATTTCCTGTTTGATTTATGCGGGCTTAAACTTCCCGCCATAAACGACGAACCAGTGAGGCAGAGTATATTATTTAGATTTGATGGAAATTTGTTTAAATTGATATCAGGATAATAAATGGGTCAAAGCAAAGCTTTTGCTTCCAGTAGTCAGTCAGGTTGAATCATGACTTCATTGACCATACTGAAGGAAAATTTGACTTGAGAAACTTTTTTAGTGGAGCTCTCACACGCGCGCGCGCAACGGGAGCACAAATGGTGACAAATTTGGTTACCTTTGCATGGGCGCCATTCCATTCAATCAAAACGTCTGGTTTAAATTTTCGGCAACTTCCAGTACCGAATGGAACCGCATTTTCGCGATGTATACCAAAATTCTCGAAAATTATTTCCGGGAAGTGTTCTTTCCGCATTCATCTTTGCTCCCGAATGTTTAAAATTTCTGGTTGAATGGTTCGCATTTCGGAAAGGTTTCCGGAAGTCTGGGAACTTTTCCGGGAAAATACAGTACCAATTGCCGCTGTTTCCAAAGTTTCTTAAGGTTTGGTTGAATGGAAAGCGCCCAAAATGCATGCAAGAAATTTTGGTTCTGTGAGAATCGTGCGCACGTACTACGATGTGCAAAAAAGTGTGCTGCACGTGCAAATTAGACCTATTGACCTGAGCATTACTTATAACTGGCGGCTAGGAGCGATGTACGTGGGCGTTTGGCGCGTTTGATAAGATTACACTGAGATTTGCTATGAATATGACATTTGCAGCTTAAATAGATAGTGGAAAATGCTATTTTGGTTTTGTCCGGGAATGGGGCATTTTGTAAACTTCTATTAACCCGCCCACCCCCCCTCCCCCGCGGGGTGTTTGTATAAAAACCCGGCCCCACTGCAGGGGCATTTGCAGCTTTTCCAAAAGAAAATGACGAATGCCCGGGGGGGATGGCCACCCTTGGAATTGACTAAGCCATTAGCTACTATTGGCAGACAAACGTTCTTTGCAAATTCCTTTTTTCCAGGAATACCTTCCCTACACAAACCCTTACAATCAGGTGGTCAAATATTAGACACCCTAATTAAAACAAACAAACAAACCAATAAAGTAAGAAGAAATTGGTAATTTGAATGGCGTGACTTGATCCCTTCACTCACTTTGAGTGCTTGACTGTCCCTGGACGAAAAAAATTATAGGTTTAGGTTTCGATAGATGACAAACGATCTGGGATATATAAGTACACGATAAAATGTTCTAACCTTCCTTAATCTTGGTATTCCAACTGCTCCAGCATCTAATATGTCGATGATATTCTGCAGACCATTTCTAGTGCAATTTACATCCTTTTTAAATATTAATGACCATTGATTTTCGGTTTTTCTCTTGTTTTTCTTTCAGATGCTTTAAAATTTAATCTTATCGGTGACCGTGATATGTCGTCAAGATTTAAACTACCGGCTCTCGGTAGTAAAAGGTGCTATTCGGCGCCATCCTTGAATGCGTTTCCAGGTCTTAACACATTTGATTATGACAAGCTGGACAAGGTGGTTCAAATTGAACGAGGCAGCTTTGCTGTCGTGTTTTCTGCCATATATAACAACTCAGCGACACTGGGAGAAACTGTCGTTGTGAAAAAGATGCTAGATCTAGAAGATGATGAAAAAGACCTCTTTTTAAAAGAGGTGAAACTGTTAAACACGTTGAAGCATCCGAACATCGTGACATTTCATGGTGTGAGCATTTCTCCTCCAGCCATAATGTTGGAGTACATGTATTTCGATTTCAGTCTCTTTGATAGAGACCACAAAGTTCATTCTTTGAAAGAGTTTCTACATGAACTTTCCGATGCAGAACCCAATACGTTTGCTCATGTAATTCCCGTCATCGCCAGTGATGTAGCTAAAGGACTGAGTTTCTTGCATGACAACGGAGTGGTTCACAGAGATCTTAAGCCCGCTAATGTTTTGGTATCAAACCACCACTATCGTGATCTAGTGGATATGACGTTGATCGAAAAGACTTGGACTGAGATTCCAGTCGTATGCAAACTTACGGATTTCGGGGAAGCTCGATCGCAACTTATCAACACCCGAAACTTTAAAGAAACAGGTGGTACCAGGAATGTTAGTAGAGGTACACCCGCATTTATGGCTCCAGAAGTATTGCTATTGGAAAAAGAGCAACCTACGGCTATGTCTTTAGACCAGTTGAAGAAAGTGGACATTTGGGCCCTTGGACTCGTGTACTTTTGCGTTCTCAACCCAGCTCTGTCGTCGCCGTATACCAACGAATTCAGAGTTAATGGAGTTCTTCCAGGGAATCATTTGCACCATGTGAGAGGCATGATGAAAAGGAAGCAGCTTCCTTCAACGTTGCCAGAATTTGAACAGTTCCAAGGCACCACCTGGAAAAACATTTTCGCTGCCTTTGAACGATGTGTGGCCTTTGACAGCAAGAAGCGGCCAACGGCAAGTGAGGTTCTGCAGATGTTAGCGAGCCACGGAAAAAGAGATTCAGAAGAGGAAGTACTCTTGGAGAATATATCACCGAAGGTATGTCCTAACTATATTAAACTGAGTAATTAGGTAAAGTGCAAACAAATGACTGGCCTTGTCAAGTATTTTCCGCTCATTTATTGCTACTCGTTGCACTTAAGCAGATTTATGGCCACCTAAAGCTTTTCAGCTGAGTACGTTTTTCTCTGGCGAAATAAATTTCACAGAAACATATCGTAAAATCTCTAAAATAAGCCCCGTGGCTTATATTTTTCAAAGGCCGTTCTTATTTTTGGAGGGGCTTATATTCGGAGAGGCTTATCTACGGAGGGAAATTTGCGTTTCAAAATCGATTGGGCTAGCCTTATCGTTGGAAGTGCATTTACCGTTCTTGCTTTGTTTTACTTTGTATTTGAGGGCAATTTTCCAAGTACAAGCGCCCAGGGGGGGGGGGGGGGGGGCTTTTAGTGGAGACTTTTTTTTTTTTGGCGTTACCGATTTGGGGGGGGGCGCTTATATTTAGAGGGGCGTATACATGGAGGGGCTTATTTTCGGAATTTTACGGTATGGGAGTACATGCTGCCCAAAATAAAAATAGGGGCTATGATTGAACTATAATTCACGCTTGTTCATGCTTGAGGAATTTAATATATTTTTAGGACCTAATCATATTTTAACTTATTTTTGTTCAAAATACTTTAAGCGAAACATGCAAAGTCAAACTCCCAACTGTAAAATTTGTGGGAGTTGACGTACCTGCCCCAAGACTTCTCTTCTTTTACCCAGCATAATCAATTGAGTTTAAATTCAAATGGCATTGAATGACGTCATTTGACCCACCAACTTTGGTTAGCCATCTAGGAAGGGCACGAAAGAAGTGTCAACCTCGTTCCCAGGCTTCTCTCTCGTGTCTCTGAAGAGTGCGGCTGGTCATGTGACTACCTCTGACAATTAACTCCTCATCATCATCCCCGGAACATTGTTACCTTAAGCAGGGAAATTTTCTCCAATTAGTCTGTTTTAACCCGCGACATACTGCTGAGGGGGTAACTCTGCGATGGACTAGCATCCCGTCCAGGGGCGGAGTGGCAACACTCCTAGGCATGCTTCATTGTAAGGGAAACCGGGGTAAACTCTTTCTGATATAAACTGGGTGTGCTGTTTAGCAGAAGGTTCCTTAAAATTGTACCTAAGTTCAAGTTTCGTAACGTTTTGTGTTGACAGAATTTACCTTTTATTCCTTTTCACAGGCAGAGGCCACACGAAAAGACGCCCTTAAAGTAAACAAGGGGGACAAAATCGCAGTTGAATGCAATGACACGCCGATCTCTCCACCAGGTGTTTGTGGCCCCAAAAAACGCCCAAGAAGTGAAGAGGTGAACAGCTTATCTAAAGGAATAGAGTAATACTAGCAAGCACCACCCCTGTTACAGTTTTCTCTAGCCTTCTTCTCAGAAGTGGTAATGATACCATAACGAAAGTTACGGTACCAATTTAATTGTGACCATCGAGACTTAAACTATAATGCAGTTTTTTTCCCTTGAAATATCAGACAAAGAGTATATATATGTTCTTTTCTTCAGCAAGACGATTTTCAGCAGGTCAATGGCCCAAGACAAAAGAGAGAAAAGAGGACAAATGCGATGGACGACCCAGAGGCCAGGAAGAGCACAAGTCATTATGAGGTAGACTATTAGGGAATTTAAACGTGCCGCGGGCACGGTTATTTGTTTGTAGTTTTACCTTGTCCCTAGCTTGTGCTTGTCAACAATCATATAGCCTTGCAAAATAGAAAAGCAACTGTATTCAATGTTCTTAAGTCCTGAAACTTTTGCATTTAAAGACTAGGGTAAACCTTTCAACTTCAATCTTTTCCCTTTTCCAGCGAGAATGTCAAGAACAGAACATGAGCGGACGTCAAAAGGACAAACCAGTGGCAGAGGCAGTGAAAGCAACCACGAGTAAAAGCTCTGTCCAGGTTAGTTGTTTGGGAATGTTGTACAGTTTTATATTAACAAGGGGCAAGCTTAAGAAATTGGTGCAAGAACTTAATACCTTTTAGGCTTTGTTTGATTAAGCTTCAGACCTGCGACTTTTACTATTTACTCGCTCGCGTCACGCACTGCAATCCTTTCTTTAACTCCATCCCGTTACCTATTCTGTCAATCTTCAACACTTTTTTTATTGTATGATTAACACTAACCAGAAAACTTTGGAAGAACTAAATTAATAGAATCGCAAAAAATTTTTCTTATAGGAAAATGGAATTCACGACAACTTTGTAACAGTGGAAAATGTGGTCCATCCTTCAAGTAAAGATATTAATTTGGTAAGCGCTAGCTATTTTTCAAGATATTTTTGCTGCCAAAGTTGAAAAAGTATTCAACGGCTTCTAACAAAGTCATCTTTTTTAGGTACTTGATGCTAAATTTACGAAACACTCCTTGAGTGAAGACGTTGTGCTCAATTCATCAGGAGAATATATAGATTCGGTAAGTGGGTACAAATTTTTATGAAACACTTATTGCCAATTTTTTTTTATTTGACATTCAATTTTTGTTAACTTTCAGGGCAAGAATGAGGTACCTGCAAAGCTCCCCTTGCCAATTGACCTTTGGAGCAGTCAGTCAGTTTTAGGAGATTTGAGTTGGGTAAGTTTATAGTGTATTCTCATTTTTCAAATGAAGTCGCGCGTGTACACCGGATTCTAACAAATTCGTCTTTTTTTAGGGACACCACGATGTATTTCAGGAAAATTCCGCGCCCAGCGATGATGTAGCTTGTTCTCCAACAGATGTGCCTTCCGTGAGTGTAAGTACTACAATTGCTACAACACTATTATGACTTACACAGTTACGCATTTGCAGCGTTAGGTAGCGTTTTCGCGGATCCCCACTCCCCAGCTCCGGATAATAGGCTGATTTAGCAACAGAACGGGAACGTGAGTTGACGACGACGCGCGCAAATCAATCAACTGGCTTGTCCAATGGCAACGCGGCAAATAGGGCACCGGAAGTCGTGTTTAGTCTTTTCGACGTGCTTTCCAGTCGCCAACTTACGTTCCCATCCTGTTGCTTAAATCAGCCTAATACCTCTCCGGACATCGAATCTTTATGTGTGGGATGTGCCTCCAAGAATTAAACCTTCTTTGTTCTATTTGTATAAATAATCATGCGACTACGAGTTCAATACGAAGTTTTATTATACGGCCCCAAGCGCAAATTCGTTGGGATGGAAAAAAAGTCCCGTATGAGGGCCGTACTCGTCAAGTGACAGGGCCGGGAAAACGCGCATAGCCCTAGAAAAATGCGCCCGAATGCGAAGGCAAATGATGCCATGATCGCGTTTTTACTCCGTCAGATAAACGCAAAATCACAACAGTCTGATCATAAAATTCTGCGCTCGCTCTGTATGTTCTGACCTCCAGCCAAATATACTCCCGTCCGGCCCTTCCCCTGCAGTCAACAAAGTACATATTTTTTGCACTTGTCCGTTTGTTAAAAAAATATACAAAATTACACGAACGGAGAATGCATTTAAATGAGAAAAATCGTTGGTATGGTGACCCCATATATGAAAAGCGAACAATGAACATAGGAAACTTCCGGCTGTTACACGTTCAGGCCGTAAATTATACTAGCATTTTTTTGGAGCATTTTAGTGGTATTTCCCTGGAAAAGGTTTTTTTTCTCTCAGAAAATAAAAATTGAGACTTTCTTTAAAGAGAAATGACCACTTGTAGTTCAAATTAAAGAAAACTATATTCAAATTCCGCCTAAATACAGCCTTGTAAATTATTTTTGGCTGTATTAAAAATATTTACTTGTATATATTGTTGTCATACCACTAAAAATTTTTTGGTAAAATTAAACCTCTTAAAAAGCATTTCTGTGATGAGCATGATCAAGCATATGCATTTTAGTGAGAAAGTGGAGCATTAAGGTGGAGTATTTTAGTGGGGTAACAAAAGCATAATGTACAATGGCCTATACACGATCACTTAACTGGGGCTTCTTCGGTTCGGTGATGTTCAACTAAAAACCTTTTTTTTTAATTTGAAAATATACAGATTGAGCTGCCTTCAACCAGTGCGTTGGCCGATACTCCTTTCTATAACAACGACAAGGAGCTTCCAATTTTCAACACAGGAAAGAAGGCAAGATATACTATCCCTGAAGCAGCGGAAATAATGTTAAAGAATACTACCACCCAAAAGTGCACAAAGACCCCTCTAAGAGTCAGGAGAAATATGTCTTTTCTTGTGGATATTAGCAAGAGCCGAAGGTGGGAAGACATCAAGAGCGATATGAATGGTGCATATGCTCACCACTTACGCACAGGTATTTGGACCGTTGACGTTAGCGATGATATGGAGGTAAAAATTCTAGAGAAGCGAAAGGTGGCGCTTGAAGTAGAAGGCCAATTTCATATACACATCAATTCAAAGAGGAACGCATTTGGTTTGAGCCGGTCCATTTTCTTCCTTTCCAATCAGGACGGCGACATACTTCACAACACTTGTTTGTTACAGTACCACATAGACAAAGAGAACTGTAATGAAGTAGTCTTTGATGTAGCACCCCATGGAAATAGAAAGAATGGTGACAAGCCTTTCTATCCCACACAAAAGAGCACAATGCAGGCTATCAAGGAAGAACTCTCCGTAAAACCAGTCTCCGGAGTTTTCAAGATGGTAGCGAGTAGTGCCGGTGGCATTTTGGGAGCTAGGCAACCCGAACAACTACCGAGATCAAAACAGCAGTTGTACGACATCAAGTCCAAAATGAGGAGGTCGGTTGATGAAGTGGAAGAACTCTTGCTTTACTCGAAGAGTATGGACGACCCCATTGTCCTTGAACACCATGATTTACCTGAAGACTTGTGGGTTTTAGGAAAGCAGCACATGTGCAATGACCTGTCACGGTTTTGCTGCTCGGAAGTTATGAGCTACCCTCTAAGTGTCGACCCAACCTTCAACTTCGGACGATTCGAAGTGACCCCATATTCATATAAACATCTTCTTCTAAAATCAAGAAGAACAAACGAAACACCAGTCTTTTTGGGCCCAACGGCTATTCACTACAGCAAAACCAAGCCAGTATTCAAGAAAATAGCTAATGCTGTGGCAACGAATTCGCCTGGCCTTTCAGAGAAGTGTCGTGGCTTTATCACTGACGGAGAAAAGGCATTACACGATGCTCTGTCTGAAACGATGAGAAAGTCCACAGGCCTTCGCTGTTTCAATCACTTTCGTCGAAACTGCAAAGAAAAACTGAACGCTTTAGGTATTCGGAAGCAGCAAGAACAGAAAGTTTTTCTTGATACAGTTTTTGAAGAAGAAGGCGTTCTCGGAGCCGAAGATAAAACGGACCTTAAAGCTAGAATTCAGTGATGTAAACAGACTCTAGAAGAGGAAGAGAAACAGCTTACGTCGACTTCCAGTCCTCAGTTTTGGACCTACATCTCGAGCCATGAAAAAAAGATGAAAAAGTCGATGATTGCTACCGCAAGGAGAAAGGCGGGCATGGCAGACCTTGACAACAAAGGAAAACCTGCTCGGTGCTTCACAAACCAATCAGAAAGTGTTAACAATAAACTCACGCGCCAAAAAGAAGCCATGACTAAGAGCGACAAAAACAAGAGTGACATGTCTAAGCTACAGTTTGTAAAGGATGTATGGCAAGAAGTCGACAGGCAGCAACAATTTGAGATGCAGATGGCGCTGTGTGGCTTGAGTGAAGAGTACGAGCTCTCAGAGACGGCTTCCTATCTACAAGTTAATGCAGAAGACTGGTTTGAATGGAGTGAGAAGACGAGAGCAGAATATGTTCTGAAGTTTAACAAGCTAACTATTGAGGACGTCATGAAAGAGAAACCTATTGTTGTTGCAGCTAGGCGCGATGTTGAAGATCAGGAGGTATATGAGTGGAAAGAGTTTTCTGACGACATCAAGGCTCTTTTTGATATTGAGGGATTATCAGTGGATCTGATGAAAGGTATTGTGAAAGAGGCCGAGAATCTTCTGAACACTCGGGATGCTATTCAGAGAATGCCTTCACTCGACGTGGGCGGCATATGCAAGTATCTGGTAGCATCATCGAGTTGTAGAAAAAAAATGTACGAATGCACGGTCTACCGAGACCACGTGACCTGTAACTGCCCCTGTTACAAATTTAACACGTTATGCAAGCATAGCCTATGCGTTGCAGAGAACTCCAAACTGCTAAATGTACACATCGAGCACTTCAGAAAGACATCAAGACGATTGAAGCCCTCCAAAAGTGGCCTGGTTGTACCGGAGAAAGTAGCTCCAGGAAAGAAAGGTGGAGCCAATCGGAACTCGTGGAGGCCAAGCCATGGCAAGGCAAGTGCATCTACTGCATCGTATTCCAAGAGCCAGAGCGCTTCTTTCCCGTTCAGAGAGATACATCATAACGATCGACCTCTTAAAGCCTGTTTTCTCTCCGAGGAACCTAAAGCGAAAGAATGTCGTCACTGCCGAACGGAATTTCCTCGTCGCACCATGATCGTACCCTTCAATTTAGTGTTGTCGCATGAAGAGAAATGGCTTTACCCAGATCCAAATAATGCAGGAAATAAACTTCCTTCAGAAAAGTACACAACGAAGTATTATTGTATCCGGCGGAATTGCATCATGATTCGATTTCCGTACTTCAACAGCACGTATTTGGAAATACCCGAAGAAGTAAGGGTAAACCTCAAGGAAGCACACAAAAAGCTCATTCAGGAAGAACTCGATCTTTTATGCTGACTGTTAGTATCTTGAACATCGTGTCCAATCGACTCATGTGCATCGCGACTTAGTTAACTGAGGGAACTTGATTTAGTGTCCTAGTTAACGTTAAACTGTACAACACCAGCGGCTGAGTTTGTTAGTATAGCCAGTTAAATTGAGCGCACATACTCGGGTTGGTTCCCAGCGACTCATGTACATCGCGACTTAGTTAACTGAAGGAAATTTCTTTAGTGTCCTAGTTAACGTTAAACTGTACAACACGAGCGTTTGAGTCTGTTAGTATATAGCCAGTTAAATTGAGCGAACATAATGGTTGGTTGACCGTGAATAACCATCAACAACATTGTTGGTTCAATCGACACATGTGCATTGCAACTTATATATAGTTTTCTGAACGAACTTTCTTTATTGTCCTATAATGAACTGTACAACTCACGCGGTTGAGTACTGTTAGTATAGCCAGATAAATTGAGCTCTTGAGCACACATACTGGTAGGTTGACCGTAAATAACTATCATGAACATCGTGTGCCATTGGCTCATGCACATCCCAACTTATTTAGTAAATTGAAGGAGCTTCGTTCAGTGACCTAGTGATGTGATAGTGAATTGTACAACAAGAGCTTAGTAAGTACTCTTAGGCCTAGGCCACACGTCCAACTTTTCAAGAAACGAACCAAACTTAGTGAGTTAACTTCATGAAAAGTTCGAGGTCTGGCTCTGTTGAGTTCGTCTGAATGAGTTTGGATCGTCCAACTCGTAGCCTGAATTTCATCCGATTACTTCGAGTCGTTATTACTCCCTCAGTAACGTTGTTGAGAGGAAAACGACTCGAAGCAATCGGATGAATTTCAGGCTATCCAACTCGGCGTTCTATCCATCTGCTTCGGACAAATAGAACACCTGAAGATCGTCTCCGTGAGAAACGTCGACCTTCACATCCGACAAACTAGACTGATAAATATAAAATTTGTATGATAATGCACGTTTAGCTTGTTCAGGAGAAAATTTTTATTGATCTGATTCAGTTGATTGGTTTCACGCGTCCTCAGTTCGGCGTCTGACGCAAGAGACTATCTAAACTTAATTTAGGTCGACTCATATTAGAATTTGGTTCGCCTCATGAAAAGTTTGCCGTTTGGCCTAGGTCTTAGAAAAGCAAGTTAAAGCTTTATAAACACAGTTTGGTTAATATTATCTCCTTGAATTTAGCAATTTCCTGATTCTGAAGTCTATAGCATTAGCAAACGCTCCAGTTGACAAGTGGAATTGCCTTTTAGTGCAACGTTAGCGTAACGAAATGTATGAATTGTAGCCTAGATCAGTTTGCACGCAAAGCCAGAGCGGAAAGTCTGCATTTGAAAAAGATAAGATAATTTCAGTGTACAATAACAGTTAAGTTAATTTTTTTAAGTTTCATATTTATCGGCAGAAAATTCAGCCCCACGTGCCCTGATAAATAAATGAACTTTTTCTTTTTTGAACGTGCTTTTAAATTATCCCAAGGGTTTCCCTTTGGTTATTAATATCCAGGGTATCATGTTACTACCCAATTACTTCTAATCCAAGCAACGGTACCCCCCGCGGGAGCACTCCGTTATTTTGCTCAAAACGGGTATGTCCCACTGAACGCAAAGGGTATGGTTTTTATGGTCTTGACCAGAGACTTTGCAAGGGGATACAATTTTAACAACGTGAAAGGTTGGCGTGAGTGCTCTACAGTACATTTATTAAGATTTTTTCCCAAAAGAATTTAATCCCATGATGTTGGTTTAAAGAGGTACTTATAATCATTTCTTGCATGCAAAATAAATAAGGGTACCAAAATAAAGTCTCTTGTCTTAAAAAGAGTAGCGTAATTAACGAACAGGGCCTGAGGGCCTTCAAGCTTACGTGGTTAAGCTCTAACCAAACTTCTCTTCAGGTGTCTCCCTTTTCCCTTATAAAGTTCCTCTGCTCAGGTTTTTTTTTTTTTTCCATTTTTATTTGTTTGACTATTATTTGTCAAAATTGTTTTTTGGGGTCATCGTTTTCTAGGTCATCGTTTTCTAGGTCGTCGTTTTCTAGGTCGTCGTTTTCTAGGTCGTCGTTTTCTAGGTCATCGTTTTCTAGGTCGTCGTTTTCTAGGTCATCGTTTTCTAGGTCGTCGTTTTCTAGGTCGTCGTTTTCTAGGTCGTCGTTTTCTAGGTCGTCGTTTTCTAGGTCGTTGTTTTCTAGGTCGTCGTTTTCTAGGTCGTCGTTTTCTAGGTCGTAGGTCTTCGTTTTCTAGGTCGTCGTTTTCTAGACACCCCGTGTTCGGCGGCTAATTTTAGGCCCGCAGACCGTTGAAATCGAAAATCTCAAATAATTCCCAAATTCGGCCGCATTTTGAAATTTAAACCTCAGCAGTGTTATAAATTCATTAAAACCTTATTACAGACTTAAAATGAGGGTAGTTTAGGTTTTGAGCTGTGGCCACGGTTTGCTCGATTTTTTTGTGCATTCGCTCTTAACTTGTTCGTTCGTAGAATGTTCAAAATTTTTGCCATCCTTTTTTCTCTATAAATTAACTTCTATTTATAGGCAAAAATAGTCTTGCGAGGAAATCCTGAGTTCACAAAAAGTAACAAGGCGGCCTCGTTTTCCTTTGTAATGGTAAACATTGCTTCGAGCGTATAAAAAGTCAGCTACAGTGAACCACTTCACAGTAAATCATTCTGTTTAAACACCATTATAACGTGTTTTGTTACTTTCAAAATCATCAACACTAGGATAATGTTTCGCTGTATATTCACCGCCTAGCGCAGGAATATATAACGTCTGAGATAGCGAACCAATTAGATTGCTTGAATCACCAAGATCACTGATTGTTTATATACTAAAGGGAGATATGTCAATACTTGCAATTGCAAGTTGTGTTACGTCCACAATAGCGGAGATAACAATTAGGTGTACCACTAAGCAAGAAAGTACACATAATATGAACCGCAAGTCGTCAAGTTGAACGTACCTATAGTCGCTATGCATGTCGTTTTCGATTTTACAGAGTGCATTCCTATACAGATCAATATTAAAACAAGTAAGCAGATTCATACCCCGCCCTTCCCGGCACATCTTCTAATTGTCCATCATTGTATATTTAGCAACTGCATGGCGTTCTTGGACTCAACGTATATTTCTGGTTACCGTGACAAGTGACATAGAAAACTGCATTGCTAATTTAATGTACTTTATTTTACCTAGTTTGACTTCCTGGTAATTTCTATTATCATTTTTTTTTCTTACTTGATCTTCAAAACGGCTTAAAGGAATATATACTTATCCTCATTTTAAGTTTCAAGAAAACTGTCCTTGCTTGCTAACGTAAGCTGAGCGGCACGCTACCTCATAGTTTTTTCTTTTCTTTTTTTTTTTTTCTCCCTTTGCTTAGTTACAGAAATTCATACGATATTAAAGTTAAGTGTAGTTTTTCCTTTTTCTTTCTTTTTCATTCTTTCTTTAATACAATGAAGCCTACTGTAATTAGGTGAAATGATAGAATATGTATTATTTTACTTGCACCTTGTTTTTAGTTAGTACTACAATAACGGACATCACAAGTAGGTGTACCACTAAGATAGTACACATAATATGAACCACAATTTCTCACTTTGATGTTTGTTGACCTGCCACAGCAGTTACCATTCCAACGAAAACACACCGTCCTGGTGACCTGACCATCTGCTACCGTGGGGTGTCCACCATTCAACCAGCCGGGTTCAGCAGCGCCACACCTTCCACCAGGTGGACATGAAGTTGCCATTCTTGTACCGGCGGACCCCTCGAAACGGAACCAACCAGGTCCGATTCCACTGTCACAAACGGAGTATCTTGTAATGTACGTAATCTTTCTGTCACCGCCTTTAAGACTTGTGTAATGCTGACATTCTGATATATATAAAAAAATAATAATGATTTAACTTTTGAAAAGCTAGAAAATCATTGAATATTTTAATATCTCTTGTAATTCAATGTTTCGAAACGTTTTATGTACTGTACATAAACAGGCTCAAAGTCGGTAATTTTTGCGTCATCTAAGATTCCCCATGCAGCGCCTGCACCTGGTTACTGACTTTCACACACTGGTGGACATACAGTCAAGTTTAAGCAATGACATGGAAAAGGGAAACAAATATATCCTGTAGACATTCTTAAGCTGCCTCGATCTGCGGCTGCAAATGGATGAGTGATCTCTGCTTCATACGATGAAGTAGGGAAATAGTAGGTTAAATAATAATTTTATGCGCTAAAATTGGTTCAATTAATCACATTGACGCTAGGTTTTTTATCGTCTGTCCTCTTATTGATGATAAAATAGCATCATAACGTTGTAGAAGTGTTGTGGATCCACGTGCACGAGTCCCAGGCGAGTGAATCTACCAGAAAATTTGACAATGTTATGACCTGGGGTCAATTTGCTTTTTACTATAATAACAAAAGTTTGGAAAAAAGGATCAGTAATAAACATTTTTACGTTCTTTTCAAAAAGAAACTCTAGAAGAACTCGATTAACACTGAAGGACACTTAGGGGACATGCCATGGTGTGTGTATCATCCAGATGGCCTTATTAAGAGGGCTCCTCGAAAAAAAGTCCAGGACACATGTTGTATCAATATAAAGACTGAGGCAAACAAAGAGGAAGAAGGGTAGGACCAATGACTGCGGCGGAAAGCCAAGGAAGTGAAACTTGTGAAGTAGGAGGCGGAAAAAAATCATTTAATGGCTACATATAGTGCAAGGGTCAAACATGGGAAAAAAGACAGACTTAAGATCAAGCATATCACGCTATTCTGCTATTTAAACCCAAAGAAATCTGTCATTGTTTAAACAGCGTAAAATATCTACAATTAGCACGTAATTGTGACAAGGAAAATAGACGGTACGCATATTACCTGTGTCCATAAATAGCAGCGTTGACAGAGTTTGTGCCCCGGGACACAGAAAAGTGTCCATTCCTTGTATTAGCCGGTGTCCATATTAAAAGGGTAAATATTAGAAACTGTCCGTATATACGGGTGTATACGGGTGTCCGTATTAAGGGACTGTGCAATAATTATCAGGAGGGGGGGCCCAAAACCAGAGGGGGGCGGTGGAGTTGGGCTTAAGTTAAAATAATGGAAAGGAGGGGAAGCTCTACATTAGATTTCTCAAGTAAGTTGAGGGGGGTCTTAATTAAATTTCACAAATTCGATAATGAATAAATAAATAAACATTTTCCAAATAGACAGATACCACTCCTTTGACTATCCGTAATGTCTAAATATTGCATCAACATAAACACATTATAATTTTGAGAGAACGTGAGGGGGGGTCAGAGCTAATCTTGACGCTGCTGGAGGGGGGGACCTATCTTATTTTTCCTTTGGTGAAGCTCATTTTAGGACCCCCCCCCCCCCCCCCCCCCCCCCCTTCCTGATAATTATTGCACAGTCCCTAAGCGGGTGTTTCGTCTTGCAGAAATTAAAATTTTATCTCTGTTCTCTTGGGGGCCGACCATTTAACTCTTTCCTGCAAGCGCGCATGTCGGAAGAAAAAAAAATTGCATGCAGCACAATTAAATGTAATCGAAAAAAAATTATTGCGCTGCTGTAAGAAAGAAAGAAAGAAAGAAAGAAAGAAAAAATGTTGCAAGGCTATTTCGTCATTCCGGGGGGCTTTACAAAATCGCAGCAAAACTGCAACCATTCTCTTCCCTTGCTCCTTTTGAACACTGGATTTGATGATGCTGCAAAATTATTGCTTCATATGTGCAATGCATTATTAGCTTATCACAAGCTAAATGGAGGTAATTTTTTTTTTTTTATTAAAGAATCAAGTTTTAATAGACAAAGGAAGTTATTTTTTTCGTTTTTAACAGAAACATTTTTATGTAATTATTTTCCATTTAAATATAATATTTTTGCAATGCCGTTTTTCTATTTTAATGTAATATTTTTTTAAGTTTTAGTAATGCACCTATCAATGTCTAGCCCCAATGGGGGGAGTGCAGGGATACCCGGGGGCTATTGACGATTGATTTCAAATATTCTTGGTCAATAAAATTCAAATTCCACACCCTCTGCCATTTCAAACCTTAATTGTTATTCAAAACATCCCCTCCCTTGGACAAAGTTTGGCTATTTTTTTTAATTAAGAAACTAAACGTTTTCACATCTGCCTGTGATGCATCACTTTATTGTGATGTAATATAAAATGAGTGTAAAGAATGACTTTCCAAAAACATAGCTATACAATAATGATTTTGTATAGCTTACTACATTTTAAGGCTTTGCAGCTCCATATTAGAATTATTACTGCAATGACCATAATGTAAATAGAGAATACTTCATGGAAAGTGCTGGCGTACGGTATTTACGCACGAGTTGTTGACGTATCAGAAATCGAACGAGTGAGCGCAGCGAACGAGTAAGATTTCTGATACAAAAACAACGAGTGCGTAAATACCGTACAAAGCACTTTCCATGTGGTATTGTGTTTATTATATACATACTGAGTCATTCATCATTTTGCGGGCCTTTTTATTTTAAATCTTTCAAAAATGCTAAAATTTGCCGCTACACACTTACCGCAAAATGACAACGAAAACGAAGTATCAGCTTTTTAGTAAAAACGTTTGTTAAAAACATAAATGACGGTGAGGATATGAGGTTTAATCCAAGAACTATAAGTAATCTTAACTGTTTGTTCTCAATGCACAATTGTAAATAAGTGAATTTAAGTAAAATGGCCGGTTTCAATATAAGCTTAAGCTTAAATGAAAGGCAAAGTAGCTCCGACAAAAAGCACAACAAAAGCTTACGTCTCGTTCTGTTTATCCCTTTCCACTGTTGTTTCGCCGGCTCTCTACCATATTTTTTTATCGACGGTGAAACAAACGAAACTATTCCACTCCATTTCCGAAATGTTTTTCACTTTTTTAGCGAGAAAAACTCCTTGAGTAAAACTTTTCTCGTTGATAAATGTGTGCGAAGCGGCGCTGCAAGCTGCAATAAAAGGCGGGAATTTTGGCGCGAAACTCGCACACCTCTGTGGCTTCTGATTGGACGTATCATTTTTCTCACACGTGAAAAAACATCGTTCGCGATTCTGATTGGACGTATCGTTTTTTTCACGTGTGAAAACCATCGTTCGCTCCTCTGATTGGCTATAACTAATTTGCGTACGAAAATTTACGACATAGCTTTTTGGTGAGTATTTCTCAGTATGTATATAATAAATGTAAATACATTCTGTATATGTAAACACATGACCCTTTTTTGAGGAAAAAAAATCCTGCAGAGAAATGAGGAGGGAAAAAAATATCCTGCGGGGCATTTAGAAGGGAAAAAATATCCTACCCAGCAGATTGCTAGAAAAAAAATTCTTGATGAGCAGAAAAAAAAAGAGAGTTAAATGGTCGGTCCCTTATTATTGAAAGAAATTATCCTATCAACGCGCGAGGAATAACTCAGTTAGTTAATGAAAATGTTTTTTTTTTTCTTTCTGAGCTTGCGTGCTGGCGGCATGATGCTCTCTCTTCAAATGGCACGCTTTTAATCTCGCAGCCTACTGCGAATTTCAGTGACGTTACAGTTTAGCCCCTCCAAAGTTTATTTAACTCAGTCGGAGACGTAGATTCCATATTCTCCATATTTGGCATACCCGATCTCCCTATCAGTCACGGTCTCTTTCCATATAAGGAGCGTCAAGCAACCACTACTGCGAAGGCATGGAGCGAAAACGCCACAAAAAAGTGTATTTACGCTGTTTCAAATTAATTTTTTCACTCTTATTCCATTTCGTTCAAGTTAATTGTCAAATGTTGGTGAATGTTTTTTGGTGTTTAATTCTAAGGTAATGTATCTCAATGTAGGAAAAGGAAAAACAATCGTTTTCTAGTCTGAAAGCGTTCCGTGTTTAGTAATGTTTAAAACATGAACAGCAGTGTTTTATCACTGGTTTAACATTCGAGCGTAATGAGCGCAAGATTTTCTAACCAGTCATAAAACGCGTGCCTTGCTTTCTTTGACAAGCCTTGAAAAAAATTCGAGCTTATTTAGCACATGTTAAGAGACTTGCCCAGCCCCTTATCCGTAACAGGTTTAAGAAAATGGTCGATGCGCACTCTCGTAATATCGGAAACAGAAACAAGTTAGACATGCCTTCCGGTCAGCTGTTATGAGCAGTTCGCTTCTGGAATGACTTTGCAGAATCTTTAGGTAATAAAGAGAATGTCAAGCAGCTTAACGTAAATCCTCTATTAAGCCCCCCGGGGACTTATTTTTTTCAAGCACTTTTGAGCGGGGGCTTAATAGAGAGGGGGGGCTTAATAGAGGATTTACGGTAAGGCTGAAGTGAAGAGGCGTCATTTCCTTATTTCAGTTTTTTTCCAATAAATTTCACATATTGTAAAGTAGATAATTATGCTTTTAATTATCAAATTGTAATTGCAAAGTTGGCTGAAAAGCCATTTTATGGGGTAGCCTGATAAACAATTACTGTTACTAAATATTTCATTTCAATAGGATTTTGCTAAATAACGGCTTTCTCTTTTTTACTGAAAAAAATAAAATAAAATAAAATAAAATAAAATAAAATGGGAACACACAAGCAGCCAAAATAACAAAGGTTGGTCAGATATAATTATGCAAATACATTGTACAACCTCAAGTACACAGTTTAAAGACCTGTTCACGTGTAGTTGGTAACCCGCCTGTCCATATAATCTCTCATTTTAATTTGATCAAGTTTACATGATAGGTGGGGGTGACCATATGAGAAATTGTAAAGACAGGCGGGTTACCCTACCTAAGCGGGTCACCTCACTTAAACCTGGGGACCCCTACTTCCATGTAAACAGGCCTTAAGCGTCTACCTGCCTTCGCAAAACGGCTATCCAAATTAAAGAAATTTGCAGTGACAGTTATTCTGAATCGTACAAGAGGGAAAAACGTTCGAAGTGAGTGTCACTACATCTAGCTGCGATGCGACGTGACATAATGGGAATAGATATAAGTTAAGTTTCGCGGAATTGCAAACCGGTCAGTGACTGGTACATGTAAGAATTATTTGCGTCTAACTTCACCAACTTAGTCTTGGCTCGATGAATAAACAGTCGTGTAATTCGATTAGTCTGGTGATTTCTCAGTTAAAAAACGTCGACATTTTTGTGAATAAGTTTTTTGTACTGCCTACATCGGCGTCCAAATATGGTAACCGTGTGCCGGATGTGAGGATTTAGCGGCGGGACAGACAATCAGAAACGGTGAAATATTGAACTTGACTTTTTTGGATGCCACGCAACGCTCAAAAAACGGCTGCGAGGGAGACTAGTTCTCAGGGGGATCAGATTGGTACCGACAACTTGTTTCAGCCCTCAAAGCAGACGAGGGGGCTCGTTTGATTTAGTTCTCCCAAAGAGAATATTGCGAGCCGAGGATAAGTCGAACCGACTTTATAGTTCTTGTGGAAGGAAAATGAAAATCCTTCCTTAGTTGTATTCGTTTGTGTTAAGCGCCTTGTTTAGTTCTGAAAACGAGAAGAGTGAAAGTGAAGAGAGATTCAAGCGCCAGGTTCAAGCGCTCCCTTCCAATGTCGGTTTCTTCGCCCGATTGAATTCCATTGGGTAGAAAAAGTCAGAAACATGTACTTGACAGTGTAGCTGTGTAGCTTGACTGTAAAGAAGGGCAAGAGAAGGAGTGTGGAGCAACTGGAGTACAACTTAAGAGAGCCAAGTCGAGGAAAACGCTATTCTCCAGTTCCGGAACGGACAAATATAAGTCCAATATATGTTTTTGTTGGTGATTGCGACGGGGAGTAGTCTTCTACACTGCAGAATGGACGACTTTTCAAAAGTAAACGAAACTACAATCACGGACAAAAGTAGTTGGGAAGGTGGAATAACTTAACAACATTTTTGCTCCATTTCATACGCCTTATTTCTATGTTCAAAAAAGATTATTTGTTCTTCTCCTGAATACCCCCCGCGCCCCCTATTCAATGTTGGGACATGTAACAACAATTACGCACAAAAACCATTTTAGTTTTGTCCAACATTGATCCAGGGGCGGGAGGGGACAAGTACAAAAAAGGTAAAAATTGGTAACCTTCCCAACATTTTTGACGATGATTGTAGAATCAAAGTATTGAGTTTTCATCCGAGCGGACACGTTGAAGTTCGATGTCCCCGTGGAAAAAAAAAGTATATCTTCAGTCATCAAAAACATTGTTTTGATACTGTTACGCCTTGACAGGCGGTCCGCACTTCTCTAATCTGCGACACGTTTGCGGTGACAGTTTGACGCTTTACGGAGTCCCGGGGTTTCCGTAGTCTGCTACACAGCCGTTTTTAGGGTCGTCACGCAATGCGTGACAAATGCGTGACGACACTAACAACGGCTGTATAGCAGACTAGGGTTTCCTGGGTGGAAATGAAAATTTATGAGCGATCGTTGCAAGCTCTCCTTTCCTCGGCCCCTCGCTCGCGCGTTCTCGCGAGGCTCGCTTTGCTCGCCAAAATAGGAGAGTTTGCTCGCAGGCTAGCAAGCAACAGGGGAAAAGACCAAGAAGAATGAATTGCAGACACCATAGCGCGCGCTGATGACAATACTCATGTCACTCCCGCGATACAAAAGTACTTTTTAGGTAGTTTGAGTGGCTCATAAAAAGGAGAATTGAATTTGATTTATTGACCAGATCTCGCTTTCGGCTTCGTCGACCAGAGATCTGGGTAATATTTGCATTTAACTGAAACCCTCTTTAAACAATCAAGGTTAAAGTAACATGCTTCTAACGAGAGTAAATAAGGGTCTAGTGAATGAACACATTCCTATTTCTTGGTGATAATAATTACCGTATGGAATATCAGGGGCACCCAACGACAATTTTCGGAAAAATATCTGTTCGGAAGACGATTTGAGATCTAGAATTTTCTGAACATTTGTTGTAAAATTTCTTGCTTGCCTGCCTCTGCTAGGATTTTCGAACACCTAAAAAATGGTATAATTGGCCATTTTTAACGTATTTTTATCCTAAAAAGGTCACCTAGAATTTTCGGGAGCCTTTTTTCTGGCTGAAATTTTCGAAAAGGTAAGTTTTGATCTCTATAATTTTCGGATCACTAGACTTTCAGCTAGGAAATCCGAACAGATGAAAAATTTCTAGGAGATAAAAATATGCCTTTATCTACCGTTTAAATACTAAAATACGTTTAACAATGCTATGTTAAGTGGTTTTCAACTATATTCTCGTTGGGTGCCCCTGGAATATTAATGCAAGTTTTGCCATCTCCGAATAGAGGTCTAGTAAATGGACATCTTCCTAGTGTTCGGCGATTTGATTACCTGATACCAGTAGATAGCACGTTCTGCCATCTCCACTGTGAGGATTGTTACATGAACAACTAAAGGATCCCACTGTGTTGGTACACGAAGCAAGGGAACTGTGGCAGTTGTGAGTACCGCGGCTGCACTCGTCAATGTCTACAAAAAGGGAACAGTACAAGTAAGCGTAATCATAACCTTTGTAACCGTTTTCTTTGTAAAGGGGAAACAAGAGAGCTGATCTGGCATTCGTCTACGTCTGAAAGAAAATGTTATAAGAGATTTCAAGACGAAAACGAACTCTGAAGTTATATTATGCCTGAACATTTTAAGTGTAATTTGTTTGCCATAAAAAGTCGTTAAAACTAAAGAAAAAGTAGGAAACTTAAGACTTTTCAAGCACGTACCTGAACAGTTGTAGCCATTTCCTCTGTACCCTGGTTTGCAACTGCAGTTAAAGGAACCTTCGGTGTTAATGCAGGTGGCATTGTCGCTACAATTGTGAGAATTGATTTGGCATTCGTCTACGTCTGAAATAAAATGTTAGGAGAGTTTTCAAGACGAAAACGAACTCTGAACTTATATTATGCCTGAACATTTTAGTGTAATTTTTTTGCCATAAAAAGTCGTTAAAACTAAAGAAAAAGTAGGAAAGACTTGGCAAGCACGCACCTGAACAGTTGTAGCCATTTCCTCTGTACCCTGGTTTGCAACTGCAGTTAAAGGAACCTTCGGTGTTAATGCAGGTGGCATTGTCGCTACAATTATGAGAGCTGATTTGGCATTCGTCTACGTCTGAAATAAAATGTTAGGAGAGTTTTCAAGACGAAAACGAACTCTGAACTTACATTATGCCTGAACATTTTAAGTGTAATTTTTTTTGCCATAAAACGTCGTTAAAACTAAAGAAAAAATAGGAAAGACTTTGCAAGCACGTACCTGAGCAGTTGTAGCCATTTCCTCTGTACCCTGGTTTGCAACTACAGTTAAAGGAACCTTCGGTGTTAATGCAGGTGGCATTGTCGCTACAATTATGAGAGCTGATTTGGCATTCGTCTACGTCTGAAATGAAATGTTAGGAGAGTTTTCAAGACGAAAACGAACTCTGAAGTTATATTATGCCTGAACATTTTAGTGTAATTTTTTTGCCATAAAAAGTCGTTAAAACTAAAGAAAAAGTAGGAAACTTAAGACTTGGCAAGCACGCACCTGAACAGTTGTAGCCATTTCCTCTGTACCCTGGTTTGCAACTGCAGTTAAAGGAACCTTCGGTGTTAATGCAGGTGGCATTGTCGCTACAATTGTGAGAACTTATTTGGCATTCGTCTACGTCTGAAATAAAATGTTAGGAGAGTTTTCAAGACGAAAACGAACTCTGAACTTACATTATGCCTGAACATTTTAAGTGTAATTTTTTTGCCATAAAACGTCGTTAAAACTAAAGAAAAAATAGGAAAGACTTCGCAAGCACGTACCTGAGCAGTTGTAGCCATTTCCTCTGTACCCTGGTTTGCAACTGCAGTTAAAGGAACCTTCGGTGTTAATGCAGGTGGCATTGTCGCTACAATTGTGAGAGCTGATGTGGCATTCGTCTTCGTCTGAAATAAAATGTTAGGAGAGTTTTCAAGACGAAAACTAACTCTGAACTTATATTATGCCTGAACATTTTAAGTGTAATTTTTTTGCCATAAAGCGTCGTTAAAACTAAAGAAAAAGTAGGAAATACTTCGCAAGCACGTACCTGAACAGTTGTAGCCATTTCCTCTGTACCCTGGTTTGCAACTACAGTTAAAGGAACCTTCGGTGTTAATGCAGGTGGCATTGTCGCTACAATTGTGTGTGCTCATCTGGCATTCGTCTAAGTCTGAAATAAAATGTTTAAAGATGTTAACTAAATTCAATTCTACTTCAAACAAAAAGGTAGTAAACATAACAGCTAATGAAATATTTTTATGATATAGATACTGATGAAATACCAGGATTTTTCCTTTTACTAAAAAATCATATCTTCATCGCGCGCAATGAAGATACTATTTTTATCTTTCACGTCTGAGGATATTGGTGTCGCCATAGTAACTAACATAATTTTTCTTCTTCATTAGAATTTTGACTTTTTGGAACAGAAAATATAAGTACTATTGTCTTTATTTCTCCTTTATAACATTATATCCGAGTTTCATAACATTTTTGTGACAGGCATTTTTCCTCAAGTCGCTCTCTGTGAAGCTCGCGGATGGAATGTCCCGGTGAAGCTTTAAACTTGTGTCCGAAATTCTCAGAGTCCCTATTTTTGTCCGTGTCTTCTTTATCCTCAGTATCCGAAATTTAGACCTCCAAAGTGGCGTGTGTTGCATCAAATAGAAGGAAATATTTAAAGGAAAAGCCAGTCTTCTAACATGGCAAAGTTGTCACGTCCCTCGCTCATGGACGTGCGTCGTGCTATTCATCGTCAACTGAGTTGTTCGCTTCACTGACTACGAAGGCTTGCAATCAAGTCTTCAGCCATAGTGTCGTCAACTGGTGAAATACCTTGCTCACAAATTGTGCTTCTTAATTGCTCATGTACTACATCGATCGATAATTCTCTCTTTGAGTTCACGAAGCTGTCACGACCCCGGGGTCACGGCGTTCCAAACGTGACGCTCAGAGTCATCTTTTAGTGTGAACCTACCGTGAACGGCGTGTCGGTTTGAATGTGATTATTTTATCGCTGGGTATTCTAATCCTGCAGTTGTACCACTTGCGGCTGTTATATTCAAGGCAGGCGTATTTTGCTGTGCGATCGATTTGCACTTTCGACTGACCGAGAGTTGGGGCGAGTCAAAAAATGATTCCAAGAGAGACGTTGCCTGCCCCTCCTCATCGGGTCGCGCGTTAAGAAAACGCCTTCTCTGCAGTCTAGGATTTATAAAACAAGTGATACCATGCCGGGACCACGACGGTAATGTGGTGAGCAGGAGCATGCGCAATATCCAACAAATGATGACGTCACGTCCGGTTGAAGTTGCCGTCGCCCCGAAAAAATCGTGGTTATCAGTAACATGCATGACCATCCCTGTTATCATGTATTAATATATCTCTTTCGATTCAAAAGTACTTAAAGAAGCTTAATTACTTTCTTTTAGAGGCCGGAGACGAATTCAAGTGTCGAAAGAGGCAATTTCATGGAACTTTTAACCTGTACGATCGTGACATCTGACACGGCCAATAATTATGCAAATACGCAAAATGGCAGATTACAATCTACTGTTGGTTGCAATCCAAGAAGATACCCGCAAGTCTGAGCCTACAAACCAAAAAAATAAGCTTAAAACTTTACTTTGATATGATTTTTATACCAGATTTAGGCCGCAACTTTTGAGATATTTTCCGTCAAATCTTCCTTACCTTCAGGGTTCGCATTAAGCCTGCAAAATAGGTAGTCTTTGAACCGCTGTAACTTGAACATATTTTGATCAAAGATATTTTTATTTAGCCTGTGAACTATCGAAGGTTAAGTAAAAAAAACTGAATCGAACAGATTTTCTGTGCGGTCATTCGTTTGTTTGCAACGCGCTTTTCAAAATCCATCAATTTTAGTCTTTGAAACACTCTCTGAGAAGCCGAGACGGACTCAATTCGTTTTTGGCTTGTAGCAGAGCTAAGAATGAGAATTTGAAAACAAAAGTAGCGATTTTAGTATACACCTACTAAAGCCTCTTCACCGACAAAAAATAAAGGAAAACTATTTTTTGTAGCGAAATCGAGTGGACCGCTTTTAGGGAGACTGCCTCTTAAGCAAAAATAATTATCTAATTGATGGATGCAAATTCTCTGTATAAAAACGTCCGTTATGTCAGGGGAACCCAACGTCAGCTTTCGGAAAATATATGTTCGGAAGACGATTTGAGGTGTAGAATTTTCGGAGCGTTTGTTGTTAAATTTCTTGCTTGCTTGTCTCTCCTAGGATTTTCGAACTCCCCCAAAAATGGTATAATTGCCCATTTTTAACGGATATTTACCATAAAAAGGTCACCTAGAATTTTCGGGAGCCTTTTTTTCTGGCTGAAATTTTCGAAAAGGTAAGTTATGATCCCTATAATTTTCGGATCACTAGACTTTCTGCTAGGAAATCCGAACAGATGAAAAATTTTTAGGAGATAAAAATATGCCAATGTCTACCGTTTAAATACTAAAATACGTTTAACAATGCTATGTTTAAATGGTTTTCAACTATATTCTCGTTGGGTGCCCCTGTTATGTGTTCAGTAGTTGTTGGGTTGATCCAAGTGTTAGGTATCACTTACCTTAATTTAAGCGTCACACAAAATTTTACCAGATCCAATGCAATGTCTTTTCCACATTCTGCGAGGCTAATGGTAAACGCCAAAGTCTTATACCGTTACATACTTTTCTTATATTACGCGGGATGTAAATTAATCCCTGAGAACTATATATCAACTGCATTGCCAGAGAAAACCAGTCAGCAGATTATAACTCTTTCCTGGCCTCTAAAAAAATTTGCCACGTATAAAGTACAGGAAGTTGTGTGATTTCGTTTTCAGCCGGGTACGTCTTCCACTCTTCTCCTAGAGTGTCTATCGCACTTAAGGAACAAAAACAGTTTCGACCTACCCATCTCGCATATTTCGCATTCGCGAAAATATTGAAAAGCTCGTTGCCGTTTTGGCGAACAATGCAGAAAACGCCACTAATTTCTATTAATAGAGCCTAGTATCCTCGCACCTCGCCAGAGATGGCTGTATTCGCAGCAGTATTTGCAGTAAAGGCGAGCTGACTGCTAAATTAAAACTGTGATGAATTTTAAACATCTCTGTTTTTCCCCCTTGCGCTAATTGCTGTCACAATAACGCCATCAGATTCTGCATTTCTTTTTTAGTACCAGTTTGTTTAATATGTGGGACGTTCAGGTGCCGCTTGTTAATTGATGTTAAGAACTATATTTTTTTTGGACTGAAGGTTATTAAACAATATATCTTTATTCTTGCTGTTAAAGGTAAAACTATATACCGATGCTAATAGTTGACCTCAGTAACTTATCAATCGAAACATATTTAATTTTTTGGAGGTCTCCATTACGGGCCGGTTGAGGACATCGGAACTCATAGAGTTTGTCTCTTGTTGAATGGTGAACATATATACTTTGCTGTTGAAAAGAAGTGCAGCTTTTCTCTACCGCAGCACTGCGACGTTGAACAGAGCATTCTGATAAAACGCTTTCATAATGGTCGCATATTACTGAAAAAGTTAACCGCTAAAAATTGCGAAATGTTAATTACCCAACGGCTATTACAAACACGCATTCTAAATTAAGTTACCAGGCAGCGTAAAAGTAGCATAGGAAAGAGGATGCTGCCATGTAAATTTACGCTTGCTTAAGTTTAGCCCTCATTTACTATATAGTTAAAATTTAATGATTTAATTAAAGTTCGTAACTGAGCTCGAGGTGTCTGTCCATGGTAACCGTTTTCTGTTTGTGAGAAAATTTTTACCAACAGCGAGTAAAATGCCATGTAAACTCACGCAGCAAACGAGTATCAAACTGAAAGTCAATAGACTTCAGTTCAATTAAACATTTTGGCAAAACTACAGACAGCAGAAAAGAAGGGAGGCCTTATTTCATAAGATATAGCAAATTAAAAACCGGATATTAACTTTTGCTATAAAGAAAATTTTTCTATGAAATAATACATCAGAATGTTTAGAGGTTTCTCTTTCTGTAACTCGGATATTTTGCTATCGATCGATCAGATCCTTAAAAACACTGAAGTGTGTTTCGTTTTTTCATAAGGCGAGTTCAGGACATTTCATGTCCCCTCCTCCGCCACCCCTAACCTCCAAGTAGACCTTTTGTTAAGATTACCAAAGAGTACTGAGCGTTTCGTTGAAGTTAGATTAACGTTCTGGGCAAGTACTTTAGCTATTACCCAAGATCATTGTAAACATTTTCTGTTTGTAAGAATACCTCTCGGCTGACAAATTAACCAGCTGCGAATGCATTTGCATTTAAAATCGCCAAGCAATGATTATTAAAATTCAACTGAAATTCGACAGAGAGGATAAGCCGTTGTGTCACGTTGCCATGGTAGCAAAATTTCTGGATCTCAACACAACCGTGTTCCTGCAAATATGGTAGGCAAAAAACGGGAAAAAAAAGCGGTAACAAAACAGGACGCAGGAACAACACATCAACAAAATGACCAGACAAGCCATTGTGGGGCGCATGTGCTTACAGAGAGCACCAGAGAATCGAGTATTTCAGCTCTGATCATGCTGTAGTGTTATTTATTTTATAACGGACGGCAGAAAACGCAATTGCTTGAAATGTCCAGTTTGCTTGTTTTTCGTATCAGTTAACGTAAAACATTAGGCGCACGCCCATTCTATCATGAATGAATTATCCTTCGAAACTGAATCGTTTTCGATATCGGGTCCATTTCCCCAGGTACACACCACGTAGATAGGAAAATTCTGGTGGCTCATGATAGAAATTTTATCCACAAAAGTCTAAGAGACTTTTTTTGGTCTGGAGAACTAAAGAAGATGTATTAACCGAGCGATAGCGCTAGCAAGGTCAATACATCAAGGCCTCGGGGTTCTAAATAAAAATAAATTCACTCCGTATTACACAATGTCATGCAGAAATGCAACTTTAAATGTGATACCAGTAGTAACTAGCATATAATTTTATTTTCATGTATTTTTCTTTTATTAACTAATATGAGGCCGCTTAGACTGGTTGTAACGCCTCACTTAAGAAAAACAAGTGACTAGTCATTCTTTGCTAGTTTGAAAATATCTTCAATTTGAAAATGCTTCCAATTCGACAACTGATTTATATACTTCCAAAACGTACCTGCATGTTTTTATTCCGGCCCTATTAAAAATCGTTTTATGTTTCGGAAAAGAACTGAACCTGCTTCGCTTAAGTTTTCCATCATACGTAAGTTGACTGTGCGGTAGTTTTTTGTAATCGAATGGACTTCTTTCTTTTTCTTAAATTTGACTATCCGAAAACACTTTTTAGAAAGATGATGCGTGGGTGTCCTATGTTTAAGTGAGCGGAAACAAATAATTTGAATAAGTCCTTTCACTTTTATCTTTAAATTTGTTTACTATTTTTCGTAAGGAATTATTCTTCGCTCATGTTATTTCCAATATCAAATTCAATAAGAAAAAAAGAAGGCAAATAGTTTTGTTGTTATTGATCTCAGCAAAAGCGTTCAATTTTATTTCATCCATCGACTGGCTTTTCATGCTGATTTGGAGGGAAAAGCAGGAAAGAACTTAAGCAAAAACTTTATGCACATATGCAGAAGCATAGTGTTAATGTTTATAAAACATGTGCACTGTGTTGCTTTTACTCCTGTCGACTTTTTTCTCGTTAAACGAGAGACGAAGAGACATCAATCTTACCCTCTGTGCTTTAAGCGAACACCAACGAATTTTATTTTGGTTATATAGCTTGAAATGTATTAACTAGACTTAACTAGAGCAAATATATCTATTTTTTTCTTTTTCTTTTTCTTTTTTTTTTTTTTTTTTATCTTCTTCAATTTTTACTATTTGTTGAATTTTTTGCCTATTTTCATACGGGTAAATTTGGGAAAGAAGTAATAGAGGCGAGCATTCGACATTTTTAGCACCCACCCTGAGTACTCCTTTTGGCAAGATACTATTAAAAACTCATTAATCCAGTGTTCCCTATAGCTGTTAGCCAAGGAGATCGTGGTAATCGTTTTCTGTTTATGAGAAAATTTTTACCAACAGCGAGTATAATGCCATTTAAACTAACGCAGCAAACGAGTATTAAACTGAAAGTCAATAGAATTCAGTCCAATTAAACATTTTGGTAAAACTACAGACAGCTGAAAACAAGGGAAGTCTTATTTTATAAGATATAGCTAATTAAAAAGCGGGTTACTGGCACGCTATTATAGTAAAAGACAGATATTAACTTTTGCCATAAAGAAAAATTATCTATGAAATAATAGATCAGCATGTTTAGAGGTTTCTCTCTCTGTAACTCAGATATTTTGCTATCGATCGATCAGATCCTTAAAAACACTGTTTCCTACTAATTTGAAAAGCTTACGAAAATTTAGACAATTAACTCAAACCAAAACAAACAAAAAACGTCGTGAGGCTAATCGAGTGCAATGCGAGAAGATGCCGGCGGCCCGTCGATCAAGTTTTCATGTTTACTGAATTGTGTTTCGTATTTTCATAAGGCGAGTGCAGAACATTTCATGTCCCCTCCTCCCACCCCTAACCCCCAAGTAGACCTTTTGTTAAGATTTCCAAAGAGTACTGAGTATTTCTTTGAAGTTAGATTAACTTTCTGGGTAAGTACTTTAGCTATTACCCAAGATCATGGTAAACATTTACTGTTTGTAAGAATACTTGACAAATTAACCAGCCGCGAGTGCATTTGTATCTAAAATCGCCAAGCAATGATTATTAAATTCAACTGAAAGTCGACAGAGAGGAAAAGCCGTTGTGTCACGTTGTCATGGTAGCAAAATTTCTGGATCTCAACACAACCGTGTTCCTGCAAATATGGTAGGAAAAAACGGGAAAAAAAGAGGTAACAAAACAGGACGCAAAACATGAAATAATAGATCAGAATCTTGTTAAGATTTCCAAAAGGGTACTGATCGTTTTTTTGAAGTTAGATTAACGTTCTGAGCAAGCACTCTAGCTATTACCCAAGATCATGGTAAACATTTTCTGTTTGTAAGAATATTTGACAAATTAACCAGCCGCGAGTGCATTTGTATCTAAAATAGCCGAGCAATGATTATTAAATTCTACTGAAAGTCGACAGAGAGGAGAAGCCGTTGTGTCACGTTGCCATGGTAGCAAAATTTCTGGATCTCAACACAACCGTGTTCCTGCAAATATGGTATGAAATAACGAAAAAAATTGACTTGTATGACTTTTCTCCGTATGATTGCACACAGGAACAGCACAGCAACAAAATGACGAGACAAGCCACTGTGGGCCTCATGTGCTTACATAGAGCACCAGACAATGGGGTATTTTAGTTCTGGTCATGCATTAAAGAAATCATCTTTTACCTTGTTTCTAAAAAAAATAGCTCTAAAACTCGGGGGGGGGCGGAGGGGGGGGGGGGTTAGGAACAAGCACTCAACAGTCTTTTCATGATCCCTGAAGCACTCCCATGAAAACGACAAAAGTGTGAGTGAAATGGCCAGTGTGAAGAATCTCAACAGGAGACTTAACAGCTCTAACTAAAAGTGCAACTCAAGCTTACTTGCTTTTCCCTTTCTAATTTTGTGTTTTCTTCAGTGGCAATGAAATATAAGTTATTGTATTCAGGTTTTCGGACTGCTGACCCGCGTTATAAAAGGCGGGCAACTTAGAGCGAAACTCGGCACACACCGCTGCGGCTTTAGAGGTTTGACTAAACGTATAGTTTAACTCACATGGAAAAAAACGTCATTTTTGATGGTTAAAAATAAGCGACGGGCATCACACGACTCCTGCACTAAGTCGTATTTGAAGTAGTATGGCCGTCAGAGCTTCGCTTTAACTAGTAGGTCCTTAATAGATTTTCCCTTGCGATAAGATATGAGGGGAGGCTCCCTAAATATTTCTCTTAGTCGTTGCTGGTTTTGTATAAGGTGCCACTTCCCCATAAGTATTTTCTTCAGGCTAGGTAAAGCCGGGTGGTATGGTGTAACAAAAGTAGAAGTTTTTTGCGTGCGGATTTGTTTCTCTGTTGTAGGGCTGTTTTCCTGTCGGCAAATTTTACCTTAGAGAGGTACTTTTTTTAAAAAAAGCGGCAGGGTAGCCTCTTTTTAACAGGCGGTTGTGAAAATTTCTGATATTCCTCTCAAATGTGATCTGCGAGGAATTAGTCCTTACAAGCCTGAGCGCTTCCCCTTTGATGAAGCCTTTTTTCACGCCTGGTGGGTGACACGAGTAGAAGTTCGTGTACTGGAATGTTTCTGTTGGTTTGTAAATTTGTTTGCACGTCTAGGATTGATTCCTCGTCGAATCTTATTCCTTTGTACACGTTTGTGTCCAAGAACGTGATCTCTGTTTCTGACATCTCAGCCGTGAATTTTATCGTAGAGTGAAAGTTATTTGCCTTTTTCACAAAACTCTCTATTTTGTCTAGACTTGTGTTCCATTACGAAAACACATCGTCAATATACCTTTTCCAAAAAAAGCGGTTTGATGCAACTCTGACTCAATATTTGTCTTTCTATTCTGGCCATGAAGATGTTTGCAAAAGCAACGGCCATCTTTGTTCCCATGGCTGTTCCATGGGTTTGTAGGTAGTTACTACCGCAGAATTTGAACGAGTTTTCTGTTAATATAAGGTAGAGAATTTCTCTAAGGTACTTGTTGGGTATAGGGGCTTTGTCTCCATAAAAATCTTCGTATGGGTGACATACGGTGGTTACACCCTCTTCGTGTGGTATGTTGGTGTAAAGACTATTAACGTCCATAGACATTAGGACTGTATTTTTAGGCATGGAAGTAGCATTTTGTTTTTCACGCTTGGAAATTTTTTTGCCAATTTTGGCCAAGTTTAGTGTCCCCAGTTTCCAGTCCCTAATTAGCAGTTCTATAGCGCGGTCATTTGGCAGCCATTTTCGCTCAAGAGTCCTGGTCAGAATTTGGCCATTTGCGGAGGAATGGGTACTAGGGGAGTTTTTCCCATTCAAAAACAAATTTCTACAGGCTTTAAGCTTTCTGTTGATATGCGATTTGCATGCGTTTACATCTTTCTTCTGCAAAATTTTTCCTTGTACTTTTACTCTCTGTTTCATGCACACTGAGTTCGCAGTACTTCAAGAAAAATTGAGTATTTTTGCCGAAACTTTTCTCGCTGGGAAACGTATTATTGCCAGGTATGATATCGTAAATAGAAGACCTGAAACCTCGGCTGTGTTTTCCTCGTTTTGGTTTTTTTACCGGATGCCTCTGGTTCTTAGAGATTTTTGCGTTTATATGGTTCGCTGAGCGGTTTACATAGGGAGCAAGTCACGAAGAAAGAGCACTACATCGAAGAAATGCAAGTCAAATTTTCCTGTTGGGGAGCTCAGTAAGCAGAGGGCTACGCTTCGAGCGGAGTACCTTTTGAAATCAAAGGAATTTGTACCTTAAAAAAAAGACTTCAGCGACTCAAGAATAAGGTAAGTTTATCTTGAAAAAGGCTTTTTTTAGTAAAAGGAGAGGACTACCGTGTGGCACGAAAATTTTGCGGGTTCTTATTTTTGCGATTTTTCCATCGATCCGCTAAAATTTACTCCAGAGTAAATGTTCTCTAAGTTAAATTCGCTACATTCATTTCGTACAGAAGTAGTGGGAAGAAGTTGATAAAATATCAAGCAAATTCATCTTGTGTGATCATGTCCGCAATTCTCATGACCACTCTGTTTAACAAAGTATTTATATTACGAGGAGAAATTTGATGCTGATCATTCATAGGGCTTAAAGGGTTAACTTACGTTCTTGAACTTGCAGAAAACTCGCATAAAAGAAAATGTTGATTTGGTAAAAGTTGATCTTCCCGCTGTCAAGACTAAAAGAAGGTTAGTTTTTGAAGTGACAGCTGACACATCCACTCTAAGAAAAAAAAGTCCAACTGTGCTCACTGATGAGGGAAAGCTAAACGTGCCGCAGCGAAGTGCCAGCAGAAGACAACTTGAAACGTTGGTTGCAGCAACAGAGGTAAATGGTGGATCTGTTGAAGACAGATCCCCAGTCTTGGATGGCATGTTTTCTACGCTGACTAAATATGCGAAGACAGCAGCTCTATCTAAATACGTTTCTTCATCAAAAAAGATGAGAAAAGCTAGTCTAGCAGTAATAAAACCTCAGGTTAAGCAGTATGAGCAAAGTGATCATAATGTCATTCGTTCACTTTCTATGCTTTATGCAGGAGGATTGATGGAAAAGGTCAAATATGAACAAACAAGATCAGCTCTTGTTATGAAAAATACTGAGAAACACACCAAGAAACTAGGTTCTGTGTCAAAAGAAAGAGTTTTGTTTGGTATGGGTATCCCATTCCTAAACTCCTTCCCTATCGGTTGTTAATGAAAAAAATTGAAGAAATTGATGTGGGGGAATTTTATTCAATAAGGGAAACCCTATGCCATGACCTTCCACCTGATCAGCAGGTTGATGGGGTCTATAGAAACCTGGAGAACTTTTTACTTCTGCTGGCCAAGTTCTATTTTGAGACTGATCAGTACAGGAAACCTGGGGATAAGCTGGTGTGGTTCAGTGAGAGGGAGGGAGCATTTAAGGTTGCCATAGGGGGTGATGGGGCTCCTTTTGGGAAATGGGATCAATCTATGTCATGGCTGATACGTTTTTTGAATGTGGGGCCCAGGGTAGCTAGTCCCAGTGACAATTTTTTGCTTTTTGGAGCTAATTGTAAGGAGGACCACATGGTTGTTTCTTGTTTTACAGTGAAACTTGCTACAGACATGGAAAAAATAGAGAGCAAATCTTACACAGTATTGGGTAAGAATGTCACCTTTTCTTTTGATCTCCTGCCAGGAGATATGAAACTCCTTGCATATATAAATGGGGAATTAAGTAATGCGGCTAAATATTTTTCTAGCTTTGCTAATGTCTCCAAAGATGACTGTAATGCACTGAATGGGAAGTATGGAGAATCTCATGATTGTAAGTGGAAGCCTTGGCAGTATGCAGAAAGAATCAATGTTGCAAAACAGGCTGAAGATTTCAAGAAAAAAGTACCTAGTTATTTAGCAGTATCAACAAAGAGATCCAAAGTAACTCAATTTATTGCTGTAAAAAAATTCAGACAAGAATTCAAACCATTAATTGGTAAGCTATGTGACAAGGAAGTTGTTGAACCACTTCACCTTAAGAATAATGATGTCCAACATTTTCATGCAATGTTACTTGATCTTGCTATTTCTGTAAGTAACCTCCCCAAAAAATTAAATAGCCTTGATGATTTGCCCTCCAATTCGGCAATGTCCAGGTATTTAAAGGCCATGGAACAAGATGTTAAAGCAGGGAGAATGAAAAAACAACTAGGTAGGTGGCTCCTTGAGGATAGAGCTAAAGATAAAGACTTCACTTACCGGTTAACTGGTAAAGATTCGCGCCTAATCTTGCATGGCTTTATGTATCTAGTGAAAGCAATTCAGGGTGACTCAAATGATCCCAAGTTGATAATGCGACTTCTGCCAATTGTCTTCATTGGTATTCGACTCAGGGTTTTTAGGTATGGTAATAAAGATGAAACAAAGGAAAAATAAAAATTACTTGAGATAAAAAAAAAACTAACTACAACATATATATATATGTTACGGAGATGTTACATGCTAGCAGACGTCATCATCTTTGTTTATGAAGTACCGTGCATATTTTGGTGTTATATTAATGTTGACGAAGTAAGTTGAATCACTCTCAAAAAATTATCACAATTATTTTATTACAAAGTGCGATGGACTGTTATTACAAATTGCGACACCTTTTTTATCACAAAGTACGAGACGGTTTATTACAAATTGCGACAGGTATTACAAAGTGCGATGATTATTACAAATTGCCACAGTACATCCGCAACCACGCATAATCTAGTCACGTTCAACATAGCGAAATATCATCAAATAACTCGGAAAGACGCAGCCTATTGGCAGATAAACACCTCTGGGCTTTTCTCTTACACTCGTCTTATTCAATTTCCCAGATGTACAGTCACACGGTCGGCAGACCAGCATAGACACAAATAAACGAAGTCTTGGCCTGGGTGAAAATTTATCTGGAATTTTGCTCACGCCTAATTAATTTGACTCCTAAAGTCCAGCGATTGATGCAACATATAAACAGGTGGAAGATAGTGGGTTTAAAAGCAGATAAACTTCAGACATGTTTCACAAGACGACACAGTATTACAGGCTTTTGAACTTGACTTTTTACATAGAACTCATTTCTAACAGTAAAATGAGTTCCTTACATTGCTCTCTCAATAAATCTAAATTTCAATGTCAAGATACAAGAATATCAGTCAATCGACATTAAGATCTTTGAAACAGAACTACTCAAGGTGTATGTTTTAAGCAGCTCGACCCAGGGCTCACTAATGGCTGTACAATGACTCCTTTTTTAAAACAATTCAACGTACCATTGCAAGTCCCCCCATCTCCTGTGTATCCTGCTTTACATGCGCATGCGTACGATCCCACAGTATTGCTACAGACCGCGTTGACGTCACAGCTATGATCATTGTTAGAACACTCGTCGGCATCTGAAAACATAAAATTACTCGAAATATAAGAAATAGATGTTAATTACTTCAGGTCATTTATTTTAGTATATTCCTGCTTAACAAAAGCAGGTAATATAGCTGTAGCTTTGTTTTGGCACATTATATATATATATATTTATTATATAAACTGCAGTGTTTTACAAGGATTTCTACCACCGAGAAATGTGGTATCTGAACACACGTAAAAATACGATATTTTTACACGCGAAGATATCGATAATTTCACTGACATCAGGTTTGTCTCTTAAATTGTACTTAAATTCGTTGGTGTATCATCGAAACATCTTCGGGTCTTCCTCGAAAGTGCTCGGTAATCTCTGGAAATCTTCGGACATCTTAGGAAATTTTCGGAAATTTTCGGAAAATGTTCGGGAACGTTCGTCTGGTCTTCGGGACAATTTGAAAAATCTTCGGAAATCTTCGGAAGGTGGTCGGAAATCTTCGGAAAATCATCAAAAACGCCGTCATCAGTATGTTTATATAATAAAAAGAATATTACACGTTAGCTCGAAGATATGAATTTTATGTTCTCGTGGCAAGAGCAATATCTCACTCGTTCGCTGCGCTCACTCTGAGATATTGTTCTTGCCACCCGAACATAAAATTCATATCTTCTCGCCACCGTGTAATACTCTCTCTCTCTCTCTCTCTCTCTCTCTCTCTCTCTCTCTCTCTCTCTCTCTCTCTCTCTCTCTCTCTCTCTCTCTCTCTCTCTCTCTCTCTCTATATATATATATATATATATATATATATATATAACCCTATTAAGAATTGGACACCTGTTTGTTTCCCCAAGCACCCGTCATTTGGAATT
>OZ037781.1:23480463-23595463 GCA_964035525.1 Porites cylindrica | reverse complement strand
AAACGCAGGTAACAGGTATTTCATTAAATTGTACGTTTATTCCTAATCCCAAAATTTCCTCAACATTAAAAGAACATTTCCCATCTGGACCGCGAGTTAGTGTCCTTGTGTGAAAGCAACAGTCTGCAGTAGAAAGGTAATTTTGGCTTCTGTTTGCTTTGCCAGCGTGTGCGCAAGACGAGAGTTGACTGTACCTATGGTCGTTATGCATTCTGTTTCCGATTTTACAGAGTGCATCCCTATAAAGATCAATATTAAAACAAGTAAGCAGATTCATACCCTTCCCTTCCCGGCACATCTTCTAAGTTAAAAGATCTGTCCATCGTAGTATATTTAGCAACTGCATGGCGTTCTTGGATTCCGTGTATATTTCTGATCACCTTGACAAGTGACTCAGAAATCTGCATTGCTAATTTAATGTATTATTTTACCTAGTTTAACTTCCTGGTAAGTTCTATTACTATTATTTATTTCTTACTTGATCTTCAACGGGCTTGAAAGAAAATTTATTCTCATTTTAGTTTCAAGAAAATTGTTCTTGCTTGCTAACATGAGTAGTACGTTGTCCTACCACTTATTGTTTCTCTCTTTGCTTAAGTTATAGAAATTCAGATATTGAACTTAAAGGTCAAATAAGCCAAAAATTCGACATTTTTTATTTTAGTTCAATTCTAGTGAAATTTGTTTAATATGAACCAAATAAACATACTATGAAGTTTCAGCTCAATTGAAGCAAGAATCTCCGAGATATTCGCAATTAAAAATTGCCGTTTTTTGGCCCTTATCTTCGTAGAGCGGTCGGAAAAATTGTCGGAAAAATTAGCTTGAGACGTCAATGTTGGTCAGGTGAAAAAAAACGGGAAACTCAAAACAGTGTTTTTCGAGTCGACTTGACGCAGAAGTGATTTGTGCGGCCATAAACCTGGAAAGAACAGGCAATTTGTCTTCAAAAGTTGCAAGCTGTGGTTATAACCTTCTTATTATTTAATTTTCTCGGAGAATACATTATAGTAAAACTGACTTTAACGACATTTACTAATTTCCTTGAGTTTTACTGGAAATGTGCGTGCGTAAGTCCGATTTTTTTCAAGATGCATTCACAAAATGTGTTCATATAAGGAAGTTCCTGGATATATAAGGCCCGGAGCTCCACCGTGGACATAAAAACAAAATATCTTTGTGTAATAATCTGCCCAAAGAAACTCAAGTTTGCCCACAAAGTGTTTGAAGTCACTGAACTTTGTCGCACTCGAGCTGATATTTTAAAACCCACGCTCGATCGGACACTTCTAGCTTCGCAGATAACTAAAATGTAAACAAAATCCTCAATGTAGAAGTTTTGGCGTTGATATGTGTTAATCTTTATCTAGTAAATCTTCCCCAAGATCGGTTTCAAAGCAGCCATAGTTTTCTAAACTTGATCGTTTCGCGCAGATTAATTTTGCTTTGTGTTGTCAAGTTGAATGATGCATAACACCTGTTAAAAACCTACGCGTTAGTAAGATTTCCTTCAAACAAAGTTAAAGCTACATTATTGCAAAAACTTCTTTCCAATTAAGTATAAGATTTAATTACCGATTGAGGTCACTTTAAGGACCATAGACGCCACTTTAAGCTAGCAAAGAGATGCGACAAGCAAAGAACAATTCCATCATGCATGAAAAAAGCTTCAATAAGATTGCAAAGCAACGAATTTTCATTAAAAAACATAAGGCTTAAGGCTCTTATACCTGATGACAAAGAAGAAGTGAATTTTCTGTACGGAAACAACCTACCTAAAGATCTTAAAAGAAAAAGATCAGTTGCAAGCGTCGTAGCCAAGCCATGATTCCGACTTAGCTAAATTAGCTACTTCTTTTTAGTAATAACTGGTCCATGCGAGGGTCTTCATTCAAGCAAATTAAACTCAGCAAACTGAATCATTAGAAAATACAGAAAACTGCACATAAGGATTTGTTTTGCTCGCTTCAGTCAAATCCAGCTCCAGCAATTGTTTACGGGCAAAGATTCGATTGTTTTAGAGTCACTGCCGGCAGTTGTCGTTCTCCGCTACTTCACAGCGAGAGAAAGGGAAATTTGCGTACAGAAAGATAAGAAAACTATGTAATTAAAACTGAAAAACTAAAGGAAAAAAACTCTGACTACTATTAATTGAGCAACAGAAAAATGATCGAAGTAGTCTTTTCTTCTCGAGTAAGCTTGCTGGCCTTCTAAAGTTCCGAGGAAGTTTTAAGCGTTCAAGTTTGTTCACCCGCAAGCGTTAGCATTAAGGTTCTTTGACATAAGACAAGGATAAAGCTGGTTCTGCAAAGGTAAATAAATCTGGGCATTTAAAAAAAAACTAACCGTAACTACTAATAACAGAATACAAGCGGGTTTTAATTCAGTGCGGCGAAAGAAAGCGAAGCATTGGACAAAAAATCAATTCACAAATGGAATGCACAATTATCAGCTCTTTGGAAATGTTCAAAACGTTTTATTCCTCCTTAGACTGACGGATGATCTGTTTTTACTCTAACATCGGTTGTTCTGAATCCAAAGTAATTTTCAAGTGACGAAAAACAACAACAAAAACAAAAAAAAGACCTCACAAGGAGCAAACGTTCGCACCCCGTGTATTTCATTCAGTGTCAGTCAAAACTCTCAAAGAACTAGACAAACAAACGCAGGCGATAAGGGATGCGCAGAAGCTTGCGCAGAACGTTTTTCCGCCATGAAAGACCAACATTTACGTCACGTAGTCTCCAGTCTATCTCGCGGCCATTTCAGAAACGTTTTCGTGAAGTTTTCGGAAATGCTCGGATTTTGATCTTTTATCTTTCTATAAAGGCTTGAGAAGAATAATCTTTACCCAAATATCACTTAGGACGGTTCTTCTTAGTGTTTGGTGAAGGTAAAGCGACAAAAGAAAATATGCCAATTTTTTGGTTCATTTGACCTTTAAGTGCAGTTTTTTTCTATGTTCTTTTCTTTCTTTAATACAATGAAGCCTACTTAAGTGAAATGATAGAATATCTATTACTTTACTTGCACCTTGTTTTTAGTTAGTGCCACAGTAACGGAGAATACAACTAGGTGTACCACTAAGATAGTACACATAATATGAACCACAATTTCTCACTTTGATGTTTGTTGAATATTGACAGCAGTTACTCCAGTGAAAACACACCTGCCTGCTGACCTGACCGTCTGCTACTGTAGGGTGTCCACCCTTCAACCAGCCGGTTGCATAAGTGTTACACCTATGTTCAGGTGGACATGAAGTTGGCATTTTTGTGCCAGCGGACCCCTCAAAACGAAACCAACCAGGTCCGATTCCACTGTCACAATTATAGCTGCGAGTAATGTACGTAATCTTTCTGTCACCGCTGTTAAGACTTCCGTAATTCTGACATTCTGATATAGGAAAAAAGGAAATAATTATAATAATTATCATGAGAATTAACTTAACTTTTGAAAAGCTAGAAAATTATTTAATATTTTAGTTTTTCTTGTAGTTTAACTGATTTCGTAAAGGTTTATCTACTGAACATAAACAGGTTCAAAGTGGGCAATTTTCACGTCCTCTAAGATTCCTCAGCACCTGCCCCACTGTGGCGATCTCTGTCTGCATACAGAGTAATTGAGGATTGGTTCCTGACTTTCACACACTGGTAGATATATAGACCGAGGTTAAGCAATAACATGGGAAAGGGAGACAAATATATCTGTAGACATTCTTAAGCTGCCTCGATCTGCGCCTGCAAATGGATGAGTGATTTCTGCTACATACCATGAAGTAGGGAAATAGTAGGTTAATAACATTTAATAACTATTAATAACAAATGTTTGGAAAAAAGGATGAGTAAAAAAACATTTGACTTTAAAAAAAAACTACATTAGAACTTGCTTAATACGGACAATTAGGGGAAATGCTTTGGTGTCCGTATCTCCGGATGGCCGTAATAAGTGGGCTCTCCGAAAAAACGTCCAGGTTGTTGTATTGATATAACGACTATGGCAGACACAGAGGAAGAAGGGTAGGGACAATGACTGAGGCGAAAAGCCAATAAGGAAGTGATACTTTTGTAGCAGAAAAAAAATTATTAAATGGCTATATAGTACAAGGGTCAAACGCGGGAAAGACTGACTTATCACGCTATTCTGCTTCTTAAACCCAAAGAAATCTGTCATTGCTTGAACAGTGTAGAATATCTAGAGTTAGCACGAGATTGTTACAAGGAAAATAGACAGCGCGCTGATAACCAGTGTCCGTAAATAGCAGGGGTTAACAACTGTATGCAATGTATGATCAAGCTTACATGATAGGTGGGGGTGACCATTGAGAGATTGTATGGACAGGCGGGTTACCCTACCTAAGAGGGTCACCTCACTAAACCTGGGGACCCCCACCTCCATGTAAACAGGCCCTAAGCGTCTGCCTGCCTTCGCACAACGGCTATCCAAATTAAAGAAATTTCCACAGTTATTCTGAATCGTACAAGAGGGAAAAACGTTCGAAGAGAGTGTCACTACATCTAACTGCGATACGACGCGGCATAATGGGAATTGATTTAATTTATTACTAAGTTTTTCGGAATTGCAAACCGGTCAGTGACTGGTACATGTAAGAATGACTTCACCAACTTATTCTTGGATCGATGAATAAACAGTCGTGAAATTGGATTATTCTGGTGATTTTTCAGTTAAAAAACTTCCACATTTTGGTGAATATGTTAATGTATAGTCATTTTAACTCGTACTTTTCCTCAGACCGAATTAAAAGCCGCCCCCCCCCCCCCCCCCCGCCTCACTCCTCCGCCCCAAGTGATTCAATTTGTAAAGTCCATTGGACGATACCCCGACTGAATATTGATAAGTTTTAAAGGAGGTTTCACTGAGGGAGTAACAACGACTCGAAGTAATCGGATGAAATTCAGGCTAAGTGAAATGCAGCCAAAAAGTGGCTGGTTTAGGCTTGCATAACAACTTAAATAGTTATCAAAACACTACTTTTTCGCGCTTCGAAAAATGACAGGATTTCGCATGGAATAGATAACAAATTGATCGAAACATTAGTACACAAATTATCATCTTTTTATCTGCCAAAACTGGCCTATAGTTCAAAGCCAAGAGCCCTCTGAAACTAGACCTAGATCCAATTGTCTTGAGTCGAGAATTGATTTTGCAAGGCACGATCAGCTAAGCTCAGTAAGCTAAACACCGACGAAACCTTTTTATTGCTGGCTCAATTTTAGTGCAATAGCTAAAACCACGCGACCACAGACCTGAGTTCTGCCTGTCAAAACCAATTGGAAATCACACAATTACACACTTTCGCGGCACTGATAAGAGGGTGCTAATGAAATTAGCAGTGAACTGATATTTGGGTAAGAAAATAGTAGTTAACTGAGAAATGAAAATTTAACAGTTAAGTGACATTCTATTTATACGATCTTTGATGTTAATGAATGCAACAAAGTTTTGCAAACAGAAATGCTATTTTCTGCCTTCTTTCTGTCCCGCTGATCACCCGGTGGCACATTAACACATACTAGTATGCGCAAAAGGCACCAGGGCAGTATCCGGCAAACAGAAAGCGTCAGTCATAGAGCACCTGGTTGTAGAGAACTCAAGGAACAAGATTTTTGTGTTCGGAAAAGGAAAGAACTGTTTTCACGGACCCAAAAGATCGTCAAGTCAAACATTACTACCCAAAGAAAAAAGCTAACTCTAAGCATTAGATCCTCTGATTGCTCAAAGAAATTAACATCTTTCTTTAAAGTACATGTAATTTGTACTTACGAAAAATCATTGTTGTAACTGATGTTGCAGTTCTAACTATCGACGCTATTAAGATCGTGTTTAAACCTGTCTTTCTGAAAAAGGTTCGTTTATTAAAACCCTTAGATATCTTTATGACGCTTTTGAAATAAGCGCGAAAAAGGTACGTACGTCTTTGAAAAAAAGGTAACACAGGGACGCAAAAGAGGATGTCGACAAAATCTGTATCGAGGTACATAAAACTTCTGATAACACAGGTGGAAAACCTACACGCTGTTTCTCACTTCAAGACAAAACATTTAGTGCTTTAAACTTCGCCCAGGACTTTGAAACCACAATGAAGGAATCGCTTAAAAGAACTACGAATTCGAAGGGCTGCACTCAAGAAAAATCGAATTGTCCCTTGTCAAACACTTTCATGCCTCTGTCAGCACTTTCAACTATGTCTCTCCCATCGGTGCAAACAGTACCAAAAGAAGTTGAAGCTGTGATGAGGGACTGGATAGAGAACTTTCGCCCTGTTTGACAACGAATCATTAAAAGCGAATCAACTCAAGATAACTAAAGTGGGATTTTTACCACCAGCGTCACGGTACTGTGAAGTCGCGAATCAAGCTCAATAAACGGTTACATTATACGCCCTTAGTTCCGTCAAAAGTCTTCATACTAGTCCGTTCACCACTGTCCTATATGTAAAACAAGTCCTTCTTTTTCTAGAGTATTAACGCTCATTTCGCACCTAATTATCCTACATTAAGTCCCTTGAGACCCGACACTACATCTCCCCCCTTTTTTCTAGTGTGGCTCAAAGTCCCCGTAAATAGTGTTCCAAGTAGACGTTCTTGCACACGCTGATCTTCTTGGCCCGCTTACTGCAGTATCGTATGGCTGCTGTTGATGTCCCTCCGTTTCCGTCGCTCCTAGGGATGTCGGTGGACCATCTGGCTCGTTGCGTGGACCGCCAATTGTCATCTCACTGGATGCGCCGAGATTGTCGGGTTGCAAACGCAAATCTTCTCTGGCTCCTGTTTCAGTTTCTTCCGCACTGGATGTATCGAGACCTTCTTGGTCCAAATCCACAGCTACTTACTCATCCTCCCTCGCGTGCTTCAGCAACTTACAATGGGATGAATTCCGGGATTTAATCTCCCTACCCCTTTTCACTTTTCACGGTGATCATACTGCCTTTCACGCCTATTACTGAGAAGGGTCGGGGGTCAAATGCTGGGGTAAGAATATCTGCTTTGCTCTGCTTCAAAAGAACTTGGTCTCCAACCACTATAAGGATTTCCCGGGCGTTCCGCCTCTTGTCCGCCTACTCTTTCATCTGCTTCTTTTTAGCCGCGTCTCTTTGTCTGATTGGGTCGTATGGAATTTCTCCTGCGGGTACGATCCTTTCCGGTAGCTTCCTCCGTAGCTCTCTGCCGAACATGAGGATGTCAGGGCTTTCCTTTGTCGCTGGGTGGGGCGTGGCGCGATAGCTACCAACCGTTCTTTGCACTCCCTCCCGAATAGCTTTTCCTTCAAGTTTAGAAGTTCTCGCACTCTTCTTGAGGGTTTGCATGAAACGCTGGACATCATTATTAGCTTCAGCCCACTCAGGGGTGACCTTTCGGTGTCTGAACCCTTGTTCCTGAGCAAAGTTCGCAAACTTTGATCCATTAAACGGGGGCCCATTATCCGATTTGATCTCTACGGGGATTCCGTACGTGTTGAACACGCGTGTAAATAGGGGAATGACGTAATCAGCAGAAGTACTTGATGTAAACTCAACGACTGGTTACCTGGCATACTGGTCCCAAAAGACCAAAGCCATGTCTTTGTTTCGTAACGGCCCCGCGAAATTTACATTGACCTTTTTCCACAGACCCCTTGGCAAATCTGTCATCTGTAGAGGCTCTCTGGTGTGAAAGGGCGTGGTAGATTGGCAAGCGAGGCATCTCCCTACATGCTTTTCGTCCATTGTGTCCATACCAGGAAACTACACATGGGCACGGAGTAACTACTTTGTACGAACAATCCCTTGGTGGGCTTCGTGAGCAATCTTAACCATGGCTTCCTGAGTGTCTGAGGCACTACAATGCGTTCACCGCGGAGAACGAGCCCATCAACTATAGCCAGTTCGTTGATCGATCATTCGCACAGTCATTCTCTGCAACCGTATACACGTTGCATGCCTCGGGTTATTAAAAATGACCTCCAAGGGCTTGTGATCAGTGACAACTATGAATGGCTTGCCATACAGGAAGACGTGAAACTTTCTACAAGCGAAATCAGCGGCCAGTGTCTCCAGCTCGATCTGGGAATATCTCCGCTCGGCGTCTGACAGCGCCCTTCTCGCATACTGTACCACTCTCCAATGGTCTTCATTCGGACCGCGCTGGACTAACGTCGCCGAGATCCCCAGGGGACAGCCATAAACATGTACTTCATGATCAGCGGCAGGATCAAAGTACCCTAAAACTGTATCAGCGCTTAGAGCATTCTTCAAAGCTTCGAATGCTTCCTGGTGTTTCTCTTCCCACTTAAAAACGTCGCCTCTAACCAGTGCCCTCAGAACATCGGTTGTGGGGCGTAACTCTCCATGAACCTGGCATTGTACTGGACGGTACACAGAAACGAATTCAGTTCTTTAGTGTTGCGAGGGCGCTCAGCCCGTTTAATGGCCTCTACCTTCATGTGATCAGGGGAGGCCCCTTCTGTCAAGAACACCATTCCATAATACAGGCACTTATCCTTATTGAATTCGCATTTATCTTTGTTGAAGGTGATTTCTTTCTCTCTTGCTCTCTTAAACGACTTCTCTAAATTCTGATCATGTTCCTTTTGGTTCCTGCCGAATACAAGGATATCGTCACTGATGCTGATGCATCCCACTATGTCTCGAGTGATTTCTTTGCTGACGGTTTCCTGGAATATCTGCCCAGCGGATCTCGTACCAAAATTGAGTATCTTGTACCTGTAGAGACCTACATGTGTCGCAAAAGTGGTGATGTCACGGCTATTCTCCGTCAGTTCCAGTTGGTGGTACCCATGGTTCATATCAAGATGAGAAAATACGATGCCCCGTTGAGCTCATTTATGATATCATCAAGTGTAGCCGTGACAGTGTGGGTTCGTGGAATGGCTTTATTTGCTTACCTCATATCCACATTCAACCGTATGTCATTGCTGGACCGCTTCGGCGTTATAACTACAGGGGACACCCAACTGGTAGGCTTCTCTACCCTCTCAATTATGTCGTCAGCCTCGAGTTTCTCCAATTCTGCTTCCAGCTTGGGTCTTACACTGAACGGTATTCTCCTGTGGGCCTGTTCAACCGGTGTTATTGCGGGGTCAACGTGCAAATCTACCTTCACTCCTTTCATCTTTCCGATACCGCAGAACAGATCAGCGTACTCTATTAACAGATTGCTTGTGATTGTTTCGTCAGTTTGGACCGTGTTTGCCACCTTAACAAGACCAAGATCCTCCGCGGTCTGGAAACCTATCAAGGGCTCAGTGTTCGTATGTCCCTTTATAACATGAAACGTGGCAGGGGCGATTCTAGTGTTCGACTCAACAATGGCCTCAAGTTTTCCCATGAGCTTCAGTGGCGCCGACGTGTTTTCGTTCGATTAGTATGCACGCAAAACACTCGATGACTATCTCTTTATCGGCCAGTAACCTCTTGAACGTTATCTGGTCCATTACATTTACCGTGGTCCCGGTATCCACCAGCACTTGAAATTCACGATTTTCCACTGTCACACTGCTCACGGGCCTGCGGCCTGGATTGTGTTTGACCGCCCCAACTTTCCCAATACCGCAAAGGGATTCCGCATCGCTACTATCCGAGTCCTTTTCGACTGCTTTTAGCACACCCTTGTCTTCTTTTCCTTTCATCCTACAACATTTGGCGAAATGATTCATTTTGTTACACGTCAAGCATTTCTTCCCCCGTGCTGGACATTTCATCCTTCCTCCAGAGGGCAGAAAAGTTCCACCACAAGAAAAACACACTTTTCCAGCCGTCTTGCTCTGTGCCTGTTGTCCGAACTTCTCCTCTGGATTGGTGTCAGTTCCATGGCTTTGTCGGTCTATTTCAATTCTTTCCGCTTGCTTATCCGATATTTCCTGGGCTCTTGCGAAATCTAGGGCCTCTGTTAGGGTATGAGGTTTGCTAAGCACGCGTCCTCTGACCCGCCGAAGTTGCATCCATGTCGGGGTCGAATGTTCCGTAATTCAGGTTTGTATCGAAACCAGCCATTTTCCAAAAAAAAAAAAAAAATAGACGAACTCCTCGTTGCCAATGTGAAGTCGCGAATCAAGCTCAATAAACGGTTACATTATACGCCCTTAGTTCCGTCAAAAGTCTTCCTACTAGTCCGTTCACCACTGTCCTATATGCAAAACAAGTCCTTCTTTTTCTAGAGTGTTAACGCTTATTTCGCATCTAATTATCCTACATTAAGTCCCTTGAGACCCGACACTACAGGTACTATGTCATGCTATTTGCTATATTTTTAAAAAAGCTAAAACTTTTTTTTGCATCAATTGAATTCCAAAAAGAATGGTCCAGTTTCGTTATTTAAGAGTATATTTTGGCATTGATTTTTTTCCCGTCGTCTGTTGCAATGAATTGAAGGATTGAAAATGGATTGAAACTTAGGCCAACAACAAGGACCCAACAAGATACAGGACATACAGCAACCGGATAAGTACACGAGACTGTTTCAGATAATGAAAGTGACGAAGAAGGTAACTTTGAAGTAGTTTATGGCATGACCAGGTCAGGAAGATCAGTACGAGATCATGACTGGTGCGTCTGGACCTTGAGGCTGGTGTCATATTGATGGCTATACGACTTAAACTAAAGATCAGTTAATAGGGGTCTTAATAGCTATCGCTTACCCATTTTTACTACTTCGGTTAGATAATTGTATGTTTTTTTCTATATTTTCAGTTACTTATAAATTGTACTAGTGGCGGAGTTTACGTAAATTTATGTAAATTTATACCTTGATTTTAGAAAATTCGAGTTACGACGGAATAACATTCGCTGTAGGAAAGTGAGAGTTAATAGCTAACCGAAATTAGTAGTTAGCTGAGAATTGGCCCAAAAAATAGTAGTTAACTGATATTTGGCTGAAAAATTAGTAGTTAACTGAGAATTGGGTACCCCCATTAGCACCCTCGAGGAAGTTTCGTAGTTTTTTGGATAGTTTCCCAATCCACTCGATAAATCTCTTCGTAGAAGTTTTTTAGTTTCGTAGCTACGAAACGAGTATCATGCACAATCAAACCGGCTATGTATGGACAATCCGACCCCCACACACTAGAAGTCACTCGTAAGTAAACTGTTGTGATACAGGCATTCACTTACATTAGAAATCTTTAAAAGAAAACGTTTCCATTCTCTTGTTCTTCAATGGGACTTGGCTAGTGCAAAGCCGGTCATGATTGATACACGTATTCGTGCGTCGTAATGAGGCAAGCAAAAGAGGAAACGACTAGAAAAAAAGGATTTTGTAAAGAATGAAATGCAGAAACCATAGCGCGCGCTGATGAAAATACTCATGTCACTCCCTCACTGTATATAGGTTGTTTGAGTGGCTAATAAAAAAGAAAATGTAATTTCCCTCTTGATTAATTGACCAGATCTCGCCTTCGGCTTCATCGACAAGAGATCTGGGTAATATTTGCATTAAACTGAAACCCTCTTTAAACAAACAAGATTAGAGTACTGTGCTTCTAACGAGAGTAAATAAGGGTCTAGTGAATGAACACATTCCTAATTCTTGGTGATTAATTACCGTATGGAATATTAATGCAAGTTTTCCTTTCTCGACTAGCGGTCTAGCTAATGGACATCTTCCTAATATTCGGCGAGTTGATTACCTAATGGTAGACTGCAAGTTCTGCCATCTCCGCTGGAAGGACTGTTACATCTGCAACTAAAGGATCCCACTGTATTTGTACATGAAGCAAGTGAACTGTGGCAGCTGTGAGTACCGCGGGCGCACTCGTCAATATCTACACAAAAGGAACAATACAAGTAAGTGTAATCATAACCTGTGTAACCGTTTTCTTTACAGAGAGGAAACAAGTTACACGGAATTTATTATTTTAAGCTTGATAAAATTAGAAATAGATATTAAGTACAACTGAAAAAAGAGAAGAGACTTTGCAAACACCTACCGGAACAGTTGTAGCCATTTCCTCTGTACCCTGGTTTGCACCTACAGTTAAAGGAACCTCCGTTGTTAATGCAGGTGGCATTGTCGCTACAGTTGTGAGTGCTGATCTGGCATTCGTCTACGTCTAAAAGAAAATGTTGGAAGAGTTTTCCAGATGCAAAGTAACCCCGAAAACACGTTTTGCCAGATTTTTTTTTAAAAGAGAAGAAATTTTGCAAGCACCTACCTGAACAGTTGTAGCCATTTCCTCTGTACCCTGGTTTGCAACTACAGTTAAAGGAACCTTCGGTGTTAATGCAGGTGGCATTGTCGCTACAGTTGTGAGTGCGGATCTGGCATTCGTCTACGTCTGAAAGAAAATGTTGGAAAAGTTTTCAAGACGCAAGCAAACCCCCAAAAACAGTTTTGCCGGGTTTTCTATTTTTTTTTTTTTTAAAGAGAAGAAACTTTGCAAGCACCTACCTGAACAGTTGTAGCCATTTTCTCTGTACCCCGGTTTGCAACTACAGTTAAAGGAACCTTCGGTGTTAATGCAGGTGGCATTGTCGCCACAGTTGTCAGTGCTGATCTGGCATTCGTCTACGTCTAAAAGAAAATGTTGGAAGAGTTTTCCAGATGCAAAGGAACCCCGAAAACACGTTTTGCCAGATAGTTTTTTTTAAAAGAGAAGAAACCTTGCAAGCACCTACCTGAACAGTTGTAGCCATTTCCTCTGTACCCTGGTTTGCAACTACAGTTAAAGGAACCTTCGGTGTTAATGCAGGTGGCATTGTCGCTACAGTTGTGAGTGCTGATCTGGCATTCGTCTACGTCTGAAAGCAAATGTTGGAAAACTTTTCAAGACCCAAACGAACCCCGAAAACGCTTTTTGCCAGGTTTTTCTTTTTTTTTTTTTTAAGAGAAGAAACTTTGCAAGCACCTACCTGAACACTTGTAGCCATGTCCTCTGTACCCTGGTTTGCAGCTACAGTTAAAGGAACCTTCAGTGTTAATGCAGGTGGCATTGTCGCTACAGTTGTGAGTGCTGATCTGGCATTCGTCTACGTCTGAAAGAAAATGTTGGAAAACTTTTCAAGACGCAAACGAACCCCGAAAACACGTTTTGCCAGGTTTTTCTTTTTTTTTTTTTAAAGAGAAGAAACTTTGCAAGCACCTACCTGAACAGTTGTAGCTATTTCCTCTGTACCCTGGTTTGCAACTACAGTTAAAGGAACCTTCAGTGTTAATGCAGGTGGCATTGTCGCTACAGTTGTGAGTGCTGATCTGGCATTCGTCTACGTCTGAAAGAAAATGTTGGAAGAGTTTTCGAGACGCAAACGAACCCCAAAAACACTTTTTGCCAGCTTTTTCTTTTTTTTTTTTTTAAGAGAAGAAACTTTGCAAGCACCTACCTGAACAGTTGTAGCCATTTCCTCTGTACCCTGGTTTGCAACTACAGTTAAAGGAACCTTCGGTGTTAATGCAGGTGGCATTGTCACTACAGTTGTGAGTGCTGATCTGGCATTCGTCTACGTCTGAAAGAAAATGTTGGAAAAGTTTTCAAGACGCAAACGAACCCCGAAAACGCTTTTTGCCAGGTTTTTCTAAATTTTTTTTAAAGAAAAGAAACTTTGGAAGCACCTACCTGAACAGTTGTAGCCATTTCCTCTGTACCCTGGTTTGCAACTACAGTTAAAGGAACCTTCGATGTTTATGCAGGTGGCATTGTCGCTACAGTTGTGAGTGCTGATCTGGCATTCGTCTACATCTGAAAGAAAAAGTTGGAAGAGTTTTCAAGACGCAAAGGAACCCTGAAAAGATGTTTTGCCAGATTTTTCTTAAGCAAGTTAAGGCATGGGTTGAAAGGCTAAAAATACCCCCCGCAGAGAATGTAAAGATCCTTTTTAATGACGCAGAAGGATCCAAGTAAACGGTTTTACAAATGTATGGTGAGACATATCTCACTAAAATAGTTTTGGAAAATTCATCCCAAGCATCACGTGACATTTCTTGGACCATGACGTCACAAAACCTGTTTTCTCAAACGGGGCAAGGTTGTTAAACTTTAGCGTAAAAATACTTGTCATCAAAATGTCAGAGAAACTGTCTGGATTGTCAATTAACCTTGCAAGGTGGATTAAAGCATTTTTAATAAGAGTTATTAAAGTCTTTTATAAGTCACGTGACCTGTTTTTCTTTATTTCGTAATCCTTGTTCCACTTACGCATACTTGCAGGGCTATCTCATATTGTCCAGGCTATGGGAAAAACACTGGTGCCTAAGAATATTTGCTGCTTTTTCATTTCCTTTCCCCCGTTTTAATTTGAACACCTTGAACGTTGACGATCATTTTCAGGTCACGTGACTAATGTTTCAACAATGAATATGTCACATATTGTTAAGGCCACCGAGCTAAAACTGTTTACCAAGTTTCATGACGATTGATCAAAACAATCCTTTTCAACTGCCACTTCGCCAAATTACGTAAATTATAAGGTGACCCATGCGTTAACATGCCTTAGTTTGTTAAAAGAGAAGGAACTTTGCAAGCACCTACCTGAACAGTTGTAGCCATTTCCTCTGTACCCTGGTTTGCAACTACAGTTAAAGGAACCTTCGGTGTTAATGCAGGTGGCATTGTCGCTACAGTTGTGAGTGCTGATCTGGCATTCGTCTACGTCTGAAAGAAAATGTTGGAAAAGTTTTCAAGACGCAAACGAACCACGAAAACACGTTTTGCCAGGGTTTTCTAATTTTCTTAAAGAAAAGAAACTTTGGAAGCACCTACCTGAACAGTTGTAGCCATTTCCTCTGTACCCTGGTTTGCAACTACAGTTGAAGGAACCTCCGGTGTTAATGCAGGTGGCATTGACGCTACAGTTGTGAGTGCTGATCTGGCATTCGTCTAAGTCTGAAAGAAAATGTTGGAAGAGTTTTCAAGATGCAAAGGAACTCCGAAAACACGTTTTGCCAGATTTTTTTTAAAAGAGAAGAAACCTTGCAAGCACCTACCTGAACAGTTGTAGCCATTTCCTCTGTACCCTGGTTTGCAACTACAGTTAAAGGAACCTTCGGTGTTAATGCAGGTGGCATTGTCGCTACAGTTGTGAGTGCTGATCTGGCATTCGTCTACGTCTGAAAGAAAATGTTGGAAAAGTTTTCAAGACGCAAGCGAACCCCGAAAACACGTTTTGCCAGGTTTTTCTATTTTTTTTAAAGAAAAGAAACTGTGCAAGCATCTACCGGAACAGTTGTAGCCATTTCCTCTGTACCCTGGTTTGCAACTACAGTTAAAGGAACCTTCGGTGTCAATGCAGGTGGCATTGTCGCTACAGGTTTGAGTGCTGATCTGGCGTTCGTGTACGTCTGAAACAAAATGTTGGAAGAGTTTTCAAGACGCAAACGAACCCTGAAAACACGTTTTACTAGATTTTTTTTAAAGGTGTTTCGATACAGTTTTCCAGAGGCCATACCAATATTTTTCAATCGCTTTAAAAGTGATTTTTTCCTTGTCCGATCGCTATAACATTTTCATCAGTAACTGGCGATGGAGTGAAATTTATGAAAATGTGGTTTTAAGTAAAATCGATATTACTATGACAAAAATTAAAAAAAAACTTTGAAATTGAGAAAATTCGAATTTTGTGCGATCTAGACCAGCTACTGAAAATTTAACACTAGGGCGCTTTCTATTCAACCCAAAATTCCGATAAGTTCGGTTGGTACATCCAATGGAACGAACCATTTCGGTTTGGTCCGACCGGAATATTCGGAACCAGCTTTGAAGGTTGTCAACTGTGACCGGTCTGGTCATTTCGGTCGGTCGGTCCGAAATGTCCCTTTCCATTTGCCAAAATTGTTGTCCCCAGTACAGCTCTTTTCTATCCTACAACAAAGCCTGGCTGAATACAAATTGGCTAAGACACCGAATTTATTTACCGTACAGTTCCAGGAATTGCTTCGAATCGTTCGAATATTCTGAGAAACGTATCGCTTCAATTCACAAGAATTTTTTACCTTCGCTTGGATTCATAGGCTTTCTACACGAAATAGAATTCCTCCGCCTCTAGTTTTCCACCGCCCCTTTTCGACAGTCGAGTGCTCTTTAGGATATAAACAGTATTTACTTTTCTCTTTTAGAGTGTAATAATGAGTGTGCTGAGTACCCACAATAACAAAACGCGCGGTGTATTTTCGTTCATGAGATCTTGAAACCACCCCGTTTTCTCACCAACTGTATAAGTGCAACTTCATTCAAAATTTGGACTTTTAGCACTTTTTTGTATATCTCTGAAACGAATCGAACAATTTTTTTTTCAAATCTCTTCACATAATCTTCATAATGTATATAATAACGTCTGAAACTTTCATTGGGATTGATTCGCTGCAACATCTTGAAATTTCAAGATAAATCTATCCCCCGAACCTGTCAAAAATCCGCCTTACAACACTCACTGTTTTGACTTTATGCTAATTTTGCCAAAATAATGCGCACTATACATACCTCCATGACTAGTACATTTGTAGTTTGAATTTACCGCATCTTTTGAATGTAAAACATCCCAAACACTATTTTTAACATATTTTTGATATATTTTTAAAACTGTTTTAATTGTATTTGAGAACTTCATTTAAAACAGGTACGAAATTTTATTTTTAATGCTGTTTTTAATCTGTTTTTAAAGGTGTCTTAACCTGTTTTTAAAGGTGTTTGAACCTGTTTTTAAAGGTGTTTTAACCTGCTTTAAATGGTGTTTTAACCTGTTTTGAATGGTGTTTTAGCTTGCCTTTAAATGTTGTCTAACCCTGTTTTCAATGGTGTTTTAGCCTGTTTTTAAAGATGTTTTAATCTGTTTTTAAAGGTGTTTTAACCTGCTTTTAATGGTGTTTTAACCTGTTTTTAAAGATGTTTTAACCTGTTTTTAAGGCGTTTTAACCTGCTTTTAATGGTGTTTTAACCTGTTTTAAAGGTGTTTTAACCTGATTTTAAAGGCGTTTCAACCTGCTTTTAATAGTGTTTTAACCTGCTTTTAATGGTGTTTTAACCTGTTTTTAAAGGTGTTTTAACCTGCTTTTAATGGTGTTTGAATCTGTTTTTAATGATGTTTTAACCTCTTTTTAACTACAAATGAAATAAAAATTTAAGCATTTTCTTTGTAACAAAACTTGAAAATAAAAGCAAGTTTTCAAAAACACCGTTAAAAGTCAGCTGAAAAACCCTTTAAAAATGACTTCACTTATATCTGGATTTTTCTAAGCCACGTATATGTATGTCTTGGGAATCTTCTTTAAAACTCACCATATTCACATATGATTGTTTGTTATAAAATTAAACACTACTAGAAAAGTGTGTTATAAAATTGTCTAATGAAATCACCAAAGTTTAATAAAGATTTCTAAAGGAAAAGATAGTTTATTTTCTTTCCTACTATAATACAACTATTAGCCAAATTCATTTGTACAAAACAAAGGTCACAAGTTTTTGGCACAGTAATAACTGCCTAAAACACTAAAGGATCCAGGGTGCAAAGAAAGTCAGTTTTACAGCCTGCCATTCGGGCAACCTGTAGCTAGCATGTACTATAGCCCACAAGTCATTTCAACTAGCCCCAAAACCCTTTTTGATTAGCAGGATTGATTACAATCCTTCTGTAATTTGAATTCCCCCCTCCCCCCACTCCCCGCCCCCCCCCCCCCCCCAAAAAAAACAGCACTTGCTTTTCAGGCAAGTTAAGAACAAAAATCATTAGCCTGATGGCAAAATCCACTAGCCCTCTAACGAGCATGTCCTTTAATGATTCTCCTTTTTTGTAAGGAAATGATCGGTGGTTCTTTAAAAATTTATTGAAGTTATAGTTGGTTTTGTATAAGATTCCATTTTTTCATTCAAGCTTCCTTTATAGTAGACACGGAGGGCTGGTATTGTGTCACGAATGGCAATATTTCTTTTTCCTCTTGTTGTTTTGTTTAAGGAGTTTAGACTCCCTTTTGTGAATTTTATTTCTGATAGTAGGTTTTCTATCAAAGATTGAAGGTAGCCTCCGTCCACCAAGCGTTTTTTTTTTTTTTAAATTTGAATTATTTTCCTCAAAGGTTGTTTCTGAGGAGTTTTTCCGTAGGATTCTCAAGGCTTCTCCTTTGAAAAATCCTTTTTTTAACATTTGCAGGGTGACATGAGGTGAAATGTGTGTGGAAGAAGGTTTCCGTTTGTTTAAAATGTGTCTTTGCATCAAGGATAGATTTTCCTTGAATCTTGTGCCTTTGTATACAACCGTGTCTAAAATCGCAGTCTCAGTGTCAAATGCTTCGGCTTTGAATTCAATAGTTGGGTGATTTAAGTTTGCTTGTTCAATGAAGGCTTCGATGTCTGGTTTACTCATGTCCCATAGGGAAAAGATATCGTGTCTGTAGCATTTCCAAACTGTTGTTCTAAAGACAGTTTTGCTTAGAGTTGTTGTTTCAATATATGTCATGAAAATATTGGCAAAGGAATCAAAACTGTTGTCTTTGTGCCCGTTGCAGTTCCATGGTTTTGTAGGTAGTGCTTTCCATTGAAGTGGAAGAAATTTTCTTTGAGGATTAATCTAAGCATTTCCGGCAAGTAATGTGTAGGAATAGGTTGTCTTTGTAGAAATTTTCATATGCTTTGTGACAGACAATTTCAATATACCCTCGTTTTGCTGTATATTTGTGTCAAGGCTCATAACATCCATCGAAACAAGAAATGTTCCGTTTCACATTTATTGATTGCTGTGATTTTGATATTGGTTGTAGCAGTGTATCAACAAATTTTGTCAAGCACGGAACAATGTTTTATTGGATTATTAAGAGGAAACCAAACATCCATGTTTTAACTAGGGGGTGGGTCATGCAATTTCCAACCTTGCTTTAGCGGTGGGTCAGTCATTTTTGTGCCCAAGGGAGGGGGTTGGTCATGTGTTTTTTATCAACCACATTTCCAAATGCACTCGAGAACGTGAGTTTTTTCTTCGTGTTTTCGTCTTCAAAACATCTTTTTTTAACAGAATTCCGCTTACTTCAAAGAGTAAACCTTTTTCAGTTACTTCATTAAACACTATTTTATGATCGAATATAACAGCAGCAAGTGGTACAACTGCAGGATTAGAATTCCCAGCGATGAAATAATCACATTTAAGTATTCTCTCACCATCTGAACTTCGACTTTTACCCTTTTTTTCAGTTTCGAAGTTTTTAGTTCATTTTTTCTGCTTAAGTTGTAGGCAAAAATGAAATTACGCGTTAATTGGTTTATATTTACGCGACAAAATAAAGCCCTTTATAAAGCACGATGAAGGAACTTAATGTTTATTTTTGCGCACAACTTGTCAATCCTGTTTAATAATTTGTTCTTATGTTAATGAAGATGGAGTGGACTGAAGATCACGATATTTAGCTTGCTAAAGAAGTTCTTGTAAGTGAGACCTAACGCTTCAAGCCCAGAGCTGTTTAGGCTCGATTGCCAAACGTAAGAACTGTGAAGCGTGCGAAAATTTGGCAATACGTAGATTGCGAATAGGCTCAGTGGAGCGACGAACATTCACTTTTGAGCAACAAAGCACTCAACTATATTTCATCGTACGAGAGAACGAATTTCTTATGAGATATGACACCATCATAATTATAAAAGTCGACCAAAAGTTCTCGAATCTCTTTCAGGGAACTCATTCTCAAACCTTCAATAAAGTTCCGAAAAGACTTTGACCGTCACCTCTACTGAAACTTAAAGCTTGTTTCTTTCGCCAAGTCGACGTCGGCCCTCCCCAACCTGTCGCGGCCAAAGTGACCGTCCTCTATGTAGCCGTCCACCTACACTTTTAAGTTTAAAAGGTCGGTAGTTACTAGACGACGGCGCCCACCAGTTGATCGTGGTTAATATCAGTTGATGCATGACCATCCCTGTTAACATGTGTTAATATATCTCTTTCGATTCAAAGTACTTAAAGAAGGTTAATTACTTTCTTTTAGAGGCCGGAGACGAATTCAAGTGTCGAAAGAGGCACTTTCATGGAACTTTTAACCTGTACGATCGTGACATCTGACACGGCCAATAATTATGCAAATACGCAAAATGGCAGATTACAATCTACTGTTGGTTGAAATCCAAGAAGATACCCGCAAGTCTGAGCCTACAAACCAGAAAAATAAGCTTATTTAAACTTTATTTTGATATGATTTTTATACCAGATTTAGGCCGCAACTTTTGAGAAATTTTCCGTCAAATCTTCCTTACCTATCAGGGTTCGCATTTAATAAGTCTGCAAAATAGGTAGTCTTTGAACCGCTGTAACTTGAACATGTTTTGATCAAAGATAGTTTTATTCAGCCTGTGAACTATCGAAGGTTAACTAAAAAAACGGAATCGAACAGATTTTTTGTGCGGGCATTCGTTTGTTTGCAACGCCCTTTTCAAAATCCATCAATTTTAGTCTTTGAATCACTCTCTGAGAGGCCGGGACGGACTCAATTCGTTTTTGGCTTGTAGCAGAGCTAAGAATAAGAATTTGAAAACAAAAATAGCGATTTTATTATATACCTACTAAAGCCTTTTCATCGACAAAAAATAAAGGAAAACTATTTTTTGTCGCGAAATCGAGTGGACCGCTTTTAGGGAGACTGCCTCTTAAGCAAAAATAATTATCTAATTGATGGATGCAAATTCTCTGTATAAAAACGTGCGTTATGTGTTCAGTAGTTGTTGGGTTGATCCAAGTGTTAGGTATCACTTACCTTAATTTGAGCGTCACTTAAGAATTTGTTCATGCTTAGCGTGCGTATATCGAGTTATGGATGCACGCGGGAAGTTTGGAGAGCACGAAAGATGCGTAAGAGTTGCACGAGGCGATAGCCGAGTGCAACTCTAGCTTCTTGAGTGCTCTCCAAACTTCCCAAGTGCATCCATAACTCGATATACGCACAGCTAAAAGCATGAGCAAATTCTTTTATAACATAGCTGACAAAAATGATTGTTTTTTGATTGACTGCAAAATTCTCGTAACGCGCGACACAATAACAAACGGTTCTATTGGCTGTTTACGAACACGCCACAATCGTCTAGTTTGAATGAAAATATTCTTTCTGTAAAAGTGAGAAAGAAAATTTGCTTCTTTATTCGTCAACGACCAATGGAAACTAAGCAGAAACAAAGGTAAAAGAGTCTTAAAGTTCACCTGAAGTTAAAACACTAACATGTTCGTAAGAAGTCGTGGAGCATGGTTTAGATTTGCTGAAAAGATGTTTACGTTTCAGACGTTTTGCTCGGCGAAATCCAGAAAATATGTTTTTAGCGAAGACGACTGTCATCCTTCTTTAAACTCATATTCATTTACGAACATTAGCTGGTCATTACGGCTTCTTGAGAAGACCTGGCAGCAGTTGTTTTTGTGAGTAATAAATTTGTCTTCTCGTGTAATTTGTGTTGTTATTGCGAGAGAAATTTTCCTGTTTAAGTCGGATTGTCCGGAGATAACAAAGTGCATAACAAATTTAAAAACAACAATAAAAACGGAAATTTTGCCTTTAAATGTTGTTGATGACCAGTTGGTGTCTGTTCTGTTCCCAGTGAATGTCTTTCGGCCAAAGTTTGCTGCAGCTGGTCTTCGGCAAATTTGCGAAACGCGCTACTTGCGAGTCTTTTTAAATTCGGCTTTATTTTTGCTGCTTGTTGGATCAGGACCTAAAAGGTCAATGCCGATAGAAAAATTGGGCAGTTCTTCGCTGGCTTCTTCCATATTTTAAAGAGAAGGAAAAGTGCACTGCAGCTTAAAAGACGACAACTTTGCAGCCGGGTAAAGAAAAATGCTCACGTCATCTTATTTACGCACGGGCGTGCGTAAATAAAGATTTTGTTCATAGCGGCTCAATAGGACTTATATAAGGTAAGCACGCGCGTTATGTTATAAACAAAATTTTACCAGATCCAATGCAATGTCTTTTCCACATTCCGCGAGGCTAATGGTAAACGCCAAAGTCTCATACCGTCACATACTTTTCTTATATTACACGGGATGTAAATTAATCCCTGAGAACTATATATCAACTGCACTGCCAGAGGAAGCCAGTCAACAGATTATAACTCTTTCCTGGCTTCTAAAAAAATTTGCCACGTATAAAGTATAGAAAGTTGTGTGATTTCGTTTTCAGCCGGGTACGTCTTTCACACTTCTCCTAGTGTCTATCGTACTTAAGGAACAAAAACAGTTTCGACCTACCCATTTCGCATTTTTCTCCTCTCCATTGCGGACTGCATGAACAAGCAAACACATCTTTCCCTTCGTCGAACAAACAAGAACCTCCCTTAAGGCATCCTGCCATTAGGCAGCCCTGAGGAAAATGTTCATATGTTACTTAAGCTAAAATTATATACATCGTTTTCCATCGACTTTCTACAGCTTTTTATACCAGAAAGGCGATGTTTTAGCCAGTCTTTCTCGCGCAGGGGAGGCCGACGTACTAGCTACAGATTCTTGCAGGTAGCTAGACTGATCCCTCAACATTTTTAACGGCACAAAGCAAATCTAATGTTGAACATAAAAATTCCACTGATAAATTGTTGCCTCTGCTTTCCTCTTTTTTAACATTTACGGTTGTTTGCACTCTATATTTGTCTTAACTTTATTTTCAAAACATGTAAGCCTCTTGTTAGGGAAGAAAACATTGCATTTGATAATGATTTTGCGGAACTGAAAAATTTGGGAAAGGGAAAACATGGCTCGCTCCCATACGAAACATGACTGAAATGCGTGCGCTTTTTTTACAACAACTCAAATTTACTGTTTTACCAAATTTCTATTTTTTTACTTAGCCTGGGTGCAGGAGTCTATTTCTTCTTGCACGCGGAAATTAGGCTCGTCTGCACACGCACGCCCTTGTTGTCTAAGCAATGAAAATTCAGAACTTTTCTTACCTTAAGAAACATTGAAAACGTTGTGCCTGGATTATCAGTGAGCTTGGTGTTATCGTCAGTGGTAGAGAACTCATGCTTGTTCAGTTCACAATTGCCCGAGGACTCTTTGAAGTTAGAAGAGGTACACCAAGACTGTCTTAAACATGCTTTACTGCACGACATTTCATCCGTAGAATCAATTCTCTTGACAACATAGCCATGTAAACGCTTGTTCTCTTGCGTTTTGATGTAGGCAGATCTAGAGTCTTCTTCGGCTGTTAAAACTGCGCCAACGACGAAGCAGAAAATGAGTGAGGAAATCATGTTACTTATCTCTGCAATATTACAGCATTGTTTTCGTGAACAGAGTGTGTCTGCGTAAAGGAAGGTCCCGGGTAGAATTTGTAGGTTTCATAAACTATTTATAATTTTGTAATCTAGCAAGTTAATTAATACTTCGAGCTCGATTGACGCGTGTCCTTTCAGTGATTGACTTCCGTGTCCTGCCAACAGGAAAATATTGAAAAGCTTGTGGCCGTTTTGGCGAACAATGCTGAAAACGCCACTAATTTCTGTTAATAGAGCCTTGTATCCTCGCACCTCGCCAGGGCTAAAGATGGCTGTATTCGCAGGATAATCATACATGAAATTAAGTTGACCTTAAACGATCCAGCAGTATTGGCAGTAAAGGCGAGCTGACTGCTAAATTAAAACTATGATGAATTTTAAACATCTCTGTTTTTTCTCCTTGCGCTAATTGCTGTCACAATAACGCCATCAGATTCTGCATTTTTTTTTAGTACCAGTTTGTTTAATATGCGGGACGTTTGGGTGCCGCTTGTTAATTGATGTTAAGAACTATATTTTTTTGGACTGAAGGTTATTAAACAATATATCTTTATTCTTGCTGTTAAAGGTAAAACTATATACCGATGCTAATAGTTGACCTCAATAACTTATCAATCGAAACATATTTTAAAATTTTTGGAGGTGTGCATTAGGCCGGTTGAGGACATCGGAATTCATAGAGTTTATCTCTTGTTGAATGGTGAATCTATATACTTTGCTGTTGAAAAGAAGTGCAGCTTTTCTCTACCGCAGCACTGCGACGTTGAACAGGGCATTCTGAAAAAAGGCTTTCATAATCGTCGCATATTACTGAAAAAGTTAACGGCTAAGAATTGCGAAATGTTAAATACCCAACGGCTATTACAAACACGCATTTTAAATTAAGTCACCAGCCAGCGTAGAAGTAGCATAAGGAAGAGGATGCTGCCATGTAAATTTACGTTTGCTTCAGTTTAGCCCTCATTTACTAAATAGTTAAAATTTAATGATTTAATTAAAGTTCGTAACTGAGGTGTCTGTCCATGGTAACCGTTTTCTGTTTGTAAGAAAATTTTTACCAACAGCGAGTATAATGCCATGTAAACTCACGCAGCAAACGAGTATTAAACTGAAAGTCAATAGACTTCAGTTCAATTAAACATTTTGGCAAAACTACAGACAGCTGAAAAGAAGGGAGGCCTTATTTTATAATATATAGCTGATTAAAAACCAGATATTAACTTTTGCTATAAAGAAAAATTATGTATGAAATAATAGATCAGAATCTTTAGAGGTTTCTCTTTCTGTAACTCGGATATTTTGCTATCGATCGATCAGATCCTTAAAAACACTGTTTCCTACTAACTTAAAAAGCCTACGAAAATTCAGACAATTCATTCAAACCAAAACATACAAAAAACGTCGTGAGGCTAATTGAGTGCATGGAAGATACAGGTGGCCGGCCGATCAATTTTTCATGTTTACTGAATTGTGTTTCGTATTTTCATGAGGCGAGTTCAGAACATTTCATGTCCCCTCCTCCGCCACCCCTAACTCCCAAGTAGACCTTTTGTTACGATTTCCAAAGAGTACTGAGCGTTTCGTTGAAGTTAGATTAACGTTCTGGGCAAGTACTTTAGCTATTACCCAAGATCATGGTAAACATTTTCTGTTTGTAAGAATACCTGACAAACTAACCAGCTGCGAGTGCATTTGCATTTAAAATCGCCAAGCAATGATAATTAAATTCAACTGAAAGTCGACAGAGAGGATAAGCCGCTGTGTCACGTTGCCATGGTAGCAAAATTTCTGGATCTCAACACAACCGTGTTCCTGCAAATATGGTAGGAAAAAACGAAAAAAAAAAGCGGTAACAAAACAGGACGCAGAAACAACACATCAACAAAATGACCAGACGAGCCATTGTGGGGCGCATGTGCTTACAGAGAGCAACAGAGAATGGAGTATTTCAGCTCTGATCATGCAGTAGTGTTATTTTTTTTATAAAGGAGGGCAGAAAACGCAATTGCTTGAAATGTCAATTTTGCCTGTTTTTCGTATCAGTTAACGTAAAACAAGGCGCATGCCCATTCTATCATGAATGAATTATCCTTCGAAATTGAATCGTTTTCGATATCGAATCCATTTCAGTATTCCCGCAGGTGTAATGAGCAGTACACACCACGTAGATAGGAAAATTCTTGTGGCTCATGAAAGAAATTTTATCCACAAAAGTCTAAAAGATTTTTTTTTAGTCTGAAGAACTAAAGAAGATGTATTAACCGAGCGATAGCGCTAGCAATGTCAATATATCAAGGCCTCGGGGTTCTAAATAAAAATGAATTCACTCCGTATTACACAATGTCATGCAGAAATGCAACTTTAAATGTGATACCAGTAGTAACTAGCATATAATTTTATTTTCATGTATTTTTCTTTTATTAACGAATATTAGGCCGCCTAGACTGGTTGTAACGCCTCACTTAAGAAAAACAAGTAACTGGTCATTCTTTGCTAGTTTGAAAACATCTTATTAAGAGAAACAAGATTTTGCCTCCAACTCGACAACTGATTTATATACTTCCAAAACGTACCTGCATGATGTTATTCCGGCCCAATTAAAAATCGTTTTATGTTTCGGAAAAGAACTGAACCCGCTTCGCTTAAGTAAGTTGACTGTGCGGTAGTTTTTTGTAATCAAATGGACTTCTTTCCTTTTCTTAAATTTGACTATCCGAAAACACTTTTTAGAAAGATGATGCGTGGGTTTCCTATGTTTAAGTGAGCGGAATCGATCGCTCCAGCTGGAGAAAAGTTATAACAAATGAAACAAATAATCCCAATAAGTCCTTTCACTTTTATCTTTAAATTTGTTTACTATTTTTCGTAAGGAATTATTCTTCGCTCATGTTATTTCCAATACCAAATTCAATGAAAAATAAGAAGGCAAATAGTTTTGTTTGTTATTGATCTCAGCACAAGCGTTCAATTTTATTTCATCCATCGACTGGTTTTGCTGATTTGGAGGGAAAAGCAGGAAAGAACTGAAGGAAAAACTGTATGCACATAAGCAGAAGCATAGTATTAATGTTTACAAAACATGTGCACTGTGTCACTTTTACTGCTGTTGACTTTTTTCTTGTTAAACGAGAGACGAAGAGACATCAATCTTACCCTCTGTGGTTCAAGCGAACACCAACGAATTTTAGTTTGGTTAGTTTGAAATGTATTAACTAGAATTAACTAGAGCAAATATATCTATTATTTTTATTTTATTTTATTTTATTTTATTTTTATCTCATTTAATTTTTTATATTTGTTGAATTTTGTTGCCTATTTTCATACGGGTAAATTTGGGAAAGAAGTAATAGAGGCGAGCTTTAGACATTTTTAGCCCCCACCCTGAGTACTCGTTTTGACAAGATATTATTAAAAACTCATTAATCCAATGATCCCTATTGCTATTACCCAAGGAGATCGTGGTAACCGTTTTCTGTTTGTAAGAAAATTTTTACCAACAGTGAGTATAATGCCATGTAAACTCACGCGGCAAACGAGTATTAAACTGAAAGTCAATAGACTTCAGTTCAATTAAACATTTTGGCAAAACTACAGACAGCTGAAAAGAAGGGAGGTCTTATTTTATAAGATATAGCTAATTAAAAACCGGGTTAAACGCTATTATAGTAAAAGACAGATATCAACTTTTGCTATAAAGAAAAATTATGTATGAAATAATAGATCAGAATCTTTAGAGTTTTCTCTTTCTGTAACTCGGATATTTTGCTATCGATCGATCAGATCCTTAAAAACACTGTTTCCTACTAATTTAAAAAGCTTACGAAAATTCAGACAATTCATTCAAACAAAAACAAACAAAAAACGTCGTGAGGCTAATCGAGTGCATGGAAGATACAGGTGGCCCGTCGATCAAGTTTTCATGTTTACTGAGTTGTGTTTCGTATTTTCATAAGGCTAGTTCAGGACATTTCATGTCCCCTCCTCCCACCCCTAACTCCCAAGTAGACCTTTTGTTGCGATTTCGAAAGAGTACCGAGCGTTTGTTTGAAGCTAGATTAAACGTTCTGGGCAAGTACTTTAGCTATTACCCAAGATCATGGTAAACATTTTCTGTTTGTAAGAATACCTGACAAATTAACCAAGCGATGATTGTTAAATTCAACTGAAAGTCGACAGAGGGAATAAGCCGTTGTGTCACGTTGCCATGGTAGCAAAATTTCTGGATCTCAATACAACCGTGTTCCTGCAAATATGGTATGAAAGAACGAAAAAAATTGACTTGTATGATTTTCCTCCGTATGATTGCAGACAGGAACAGCACGGCAACAAAATGACCAGACAAGCTATTGTGGGGCATATGTGCTTACAGAGAGCACCAGAGAAATCATGGGGTATTTTAGTTCTGGTCATGCATTAAAGAAATCATCTTTTACCTTGTTTCTAAAAAAAAATAGCTCTAAAACCCGGGGGGGTAGGGACTAGCACTCAACAGTCTTTTCATGATCCCTGAAGCACTCCCATGAAAACGACAAAAATGTGAATGAAATGGCCAGTGTGCAGAAACTCAACAGGAGACTTAACAGCTCTAACTAACAGTGCAACTCAAGCTTACTTGCTTTTTCCCTTTCTATTTTTCTGTTTTCTTCAGTGGCAATGAAATATAAGTTACAAAGTTAGTCTATTCAGGTTTTCGGACTGCTGACCCGCGTTATAAAAGGCGGGCAACTTGCAGCGAAACTCGGCACACAGCGCTGCGGCTCCAGAGGTTTGACTAAACGTATAGTTTAACTCGACCCCACATGGAAAAAACTTCATTTTTGATGGTTAAAAATAAGCGACGGGCATCATACGACTCCTGCACTAAGTCGTTTTGGAACTAGTATGACCTTCAGAGCTTCGCTCTGAATAGTAGGTCCTTAAGAGATTTTCCTTTGCGATAAGATATGAGGGGAGGCTCCTTAAAGATTTCTCTTAGTCGTTGCTGGTTTTGTATAAGGTGCCACTTTCCCATAAGTATTTTCTTCAGGCTAGATAGAGCCGGGTGGTATTGTGTAACAAAAGGTAGAAGTTTTTTGCGTGCGGATTTGTTTCTCTGTTGTAGGGCTGTTTTCCTGTCGGCAAAGACAGAGCGCAAAAACCGCTGATTGGCTAGTGGATAATGACGTAGTTTGGCCTGTTTTGCGTAACTGCGCATGCGCAAACCCGAGAAAATTCAAGATCGATAAGAACATCGAAGCCTGGCGGCTGAACGTGAGCTAAAAGGACCTACAAGACTGCTGTTCGTAGAAAAAGAAATAATCAAATATAGCAAGAAACCTTAAATGAAACTTATGAAACCTACTGTTTAATTGCGTTCAAAACTATGTGCGTGAAGTTACTGAAAGCGCCGTTTGGGATGTCCACCGTATATGTAAACATCGAGTATTTATATTACAAATCCTTCGAGCATATTTCAGCTTTCAGCAAACTGACATCGGATTACTCCTTTGCCCACTGGAACAGGTACAGGGAACTTGCTATTGATTATACCCAAAGGTTTCCAGCTTTGATTGTCCATATTTTGAAAATGCGTTTGGCTGGCCAGAATCGTCATGCTTCATGAGCTTCGCGTGGTCGAACAGCTTTCATAGCTTTGATTTCAAATTAAAGCGTCCCACTTTGCTTCCTTTGAATTCTGATTCACAGTCGAGTCTAGAGATCCAAAAGTTTCATATCAGGGTCATCATCATCGTCCTCGTCGTACACAGGCAAACAGGTGAGAATCCAAACTCTTCAGGTTGTTTGTTTGTCATGATGATAACCTGCTATCAGGTGTTTGTTAGACATTTTACAACATGCTACAAATAATGTTTTAGCATGTGGATAATTGTTTACATGTATGAAGCTCATTTCTTTTGCTGTTTGTTATTTGTAGTAGCTAATTTTTATTTGTTCTGTCATTGTTGATTTTTCTTTTTTTTCTTCCAAGTAATTTCTTATAAAACAAGCTGTACATCTACCATAATCATTTTATTACTTCTTTTGTTGTAGGAAACAGGAACCATTAACCTGATTTCTAAAAAGAGCGGAGGTTGTATATAAGTTCCCGTAGATGGTTTTCTGATCAGTACTCCCGCACGGCAAATATGTAAAACAGTTTTTGAGAATTTTTAATTAATTTTCTATGTTAGACTGATGTTTTTAACCGTGTATAAATAAAGTTATCATTCATTCATTCAGAAGGGCAACTACCCTAATTCTCTTCAGATTAGATTTCTTAATTGATGAAAATTATTTTTCACTGTTGTAAATGGAATGGAACAATATAACTTCATTCACGCCAGGATCGCGCCCATTGGAGAGTTGTTCTGTGTCATTGGGATAAAATTAATACTTTTCTTCTTTTGTGTAATGATGGACCAATGACTTGTATTATTGAGATGTACAAGAGTACTGAATATTGTCTCCTTTTGCACTGAGATAATTGCTTGTCATGATGATAACCTGCTATCAGGTGTTTTTTTTTTGCACTGGACAGTCTCTCTGTCAATCAAACATCACACGGGAATGTGTATAATACTTGCTTATCACATAATTATAAGCATTGCTTTCATGTTTGTTTCTCAAAGTATGCTACAGTAACTAAATGTGCTCCTTTGTCTCAAACAGATATGATATAATGAAAACACATTCATCAAATGAACATAAATTTAAATACCATAAATCCTCTTTTACCCCCCCCCCCCCCCCCCCCCCTCAAATAAGTTCTCCTTCCCCTTTATATTCTTCACTAATTAATGAATGATAGACTGTATTACTCAATCACAACTGAAAAACTTTGTGTGGACCAATCCAAGATGGTTCATTCACTAACTGCACGTTTGGATTGGTTTATGGTCCTCAGCTTTTCCACTTTGTATTCTATGTCTTTGTGGAGAGTCTTTGCTAAATTAAATAAGTTCCCCCTCTCAAATAAGCCCCCCTCCCTCAAGTGTGTTTGAAATAAATAAGCCCCCCTGGGGGCTTAATTGAGGATTTCAATAAACAAAACTGTTTGCCAGTTAATGAGTTAAATATTAATGGTGTTACAAAGAAAAATCTAAGATTTTGAACAAAATTTTTTTTTTCCTGTAAAGAGTTTCATTTCCTTCTGACTGAAGCTATATTTGACATATATGTTACAGTTAATTTTTTATCTCAGGTAATTTTTATTTTTTCTTTTGTTTCAACTTTATTAGCATACATTACCTGAGTTAAAAACTACAACAAATACAAGCTTCAAGTTTATTAACATGACATTGGCTTTCAGTACAAGCCAAAGAATATTTTGGTCAAGCATGCAGTAAATGCCTACATTAGTGCACACAGGGTAGTCAGACTCAGTGCTTTTATACACGATTTACATTGCACTTTCTTGTAAAGCATGTTTGCTGAGTTTAGTTCTCCACCAAAAGCTTCTTATGCTGTATGACTTTTTTCGGATAATAGCAATAACCTCGGGCAGGTAACCACATAGAACATAATCTCTCTGAAGTTATTATTGTCAACTAATGGTCTGGTGCAGGTCCTACTGTACGCTACTCTGAAAGATGGTGAACAGTACAACTCCATGAGAAATTCATTGGTTTAGTTATTGTTTGTCATGGGGTCAATACAATGAAACTTTCAGAAGTGAAAATATCTACCAGTGAAGTTATTATTTTGGGCTCTGAAAACAGTAGCGACACTTGTGTATTTTTTAAAACTTTTTAATGAATTTATCACTGGTTGCGTTCCCCAAGTAATAGGAACACAACAAGTTTGGGATGTCACTTACTGTAACCAACCCATCACAACATTTAATGCTTAAGTAATGATCCAGGTAAGAAGGAAAGCAATTTCTATTGTTGTGGCGCAATACGCTTTCCTCACATAGAAATGTTTTCATTTTTACGCAGAGAGTGCATAAATCTACAAAAAGGCTGTTTACGAAAGAAAATGTATTTAAACTCCACTTTTAAAGGGTGTATTTTTGTGTTAAAACATTTCGACCAATCACAAGAGTTGCAAACAATGGCCAAGAAATGTTCACAATTTTACATGATCCGCACATACGATTTCTGTGTTACTTAGACTCAGACGAGATTTTGTTATAAGGAAGTTGGATAGAAAAAAAAGGATTGATGTACATGCTGCTTTGCGAAGATTTCGTAAAATTTGATGTTTAAACCAATCAGAACCTTAGTAGAGACAATAGTAAAGTTAGCACCTTTTTGCATTCCGACGTGTTCACTGCGTTTTGGTCCTTTCCTTCTTATCTGGACCATCTCTTAACTATAAACACATTCCTTGTTCCACTACCCACTTACACGTCCTTATATCTAATCCTATGATCCTACAAGCTTTCCCAAAACATTTCCTATCAATGGGAGGAGAGGAAGTGAAAAATAAACCTCAAGACTGCTGTGTCACTTTTAAACCTAAAAACTAGCTTGAAATTTTGCTTTCTGAGCATGATCAAATGTTGGAAGCTGATACTTTGCATCTGGAACAGAAGGCTCTGTGAAGTGCTCAACTCACAAACAGCATTTTGGCTTATTGTAGCCAAGCAGTGACCAGAAAACAGCTTGATTAGCTTCAAAAAAATTATTTTCTGCAAAATTTCCACGAGTAAATGGGCTAAAAATAAGGACTGAGCATGCAACACATTTTGAGAAGGCTGATCACTGCACCTTTCCATTGTTTTGAGAAACAGCAGATCGCTATTGTGGCCAGTGAAATGGAAAAGGTTATAAGTACTAATGACTTCCTGTTCCACCTCAGTGGCTTAGGTTTCCATTAAACTTAGGCTGAGAAAGTGAACTTTTATTTGGAGGAAGGGGGAAGGGTAGATGATGAAATGTGTTTTAAAAGATAGTCTGGATCATAATAATAAGAGTTAAAACAACAAGCACCCACCTTCAAGTTTCTCGTGGACTTTTTTATTTTGGTCTTTGATTTCTTTCAAATTTTTTTAAAAATTGTTTTGGAAGGACCCCCCCCAATTTTAAGTTGTCATTGATAATAATTGGAATTTTTCGATATATTTTATTTGTAACAGAAATACAGATTTACATGGCATTTTGAAGAACCTTAAAAAATTTTCCCTACCCCCCACCCCCCATACTCCCTAAACCTTGACCGTCTCCTTAGTTCTCGTGGCCCCTTTTAAACACAGAACATGTCATGAGAAAAATGCCTTTACTGCTGTTTGAAACTAGAAGAATGACTTTTCCAGCTGCATTGTAGCCGAGATTTCGCTGAGAAAACAACGTGAGCAATCACAACGATTCAGTGTCACCAAAGTGTATTTATATTTAGCGCCTCAAAAACACAATGTCCATCACCCGAACTTTACTACTTAACAAAAAATCCGCAGATAACCACTTTTATAGGTGAGATTACAAAGTTCTAGAATTCAATTTTCGTGAAAACCAGTTGCAAATCGAACTCCTTTCACTGTCAGTACAAACAAAAATTGCGAAGCAACGCGATAAATGACGTAAATATACTTGTAGGTTCTTGCAACTTCGCCTTGAACAAGCCTTCCTTGTAATTCTTAAGTCATGAAACAATAGTCCACTTTTAAAGAGCTCTAAAAAATTTTCATAGAAACGAAAAAAAAGTCATATTTGATATGTTTTACATAAACTATTTACCTACAACATTTCTCTTTCCTGACCTTAAAGAGTAAGCGACCACCTTAAGAAACGCAAAAAACCTGCCCTTCTTCGAAACAACAAGCTTCAAAATAGGCTCCGAAGCTGGTCACAAACATCGCTGCTTTAGAGAACCTGTTTAAGTCCGATCCTTTCGCTAGCGTCGCCAAGACATGGCTGAATGCTGACAGATTCCGTTAAACGATGTTGAAAAATTCTCAGAGCGAGGACAGCGGCTTGGCAGCGTCCGCAGTGACGTGTTAGATTCTGATTAGTCCTCCGCCATTTTGAAAATCGAAAGGCGGGAATACAAGAAACAGTGGCGAGAGCTCTAGTGCGCATGTCTGGCGGTTTTTGCGCTCTGTCGTCGGCAAATTTTACCTCAGAGAGGTAGTTAATAAAAAAGCGGCAGGGTAGCCTCTTTCTAACAGGCGTTTGTGAAAATTTCTGATATTCCTCTCAAATGTGATCTGCGAGGAATTAGTCCTTAGAAGCCTGAGCTCTTCCCCTTTGATGAAGCGTTTTTTCACGCCTTCTGGGTGACACGAGTAGAAGTTCGTGTACTGGAATGTTTCTGTTGGTTTGTAAATGTGTTTGCACGTCTAGGATTGATTCCTCGTCGAATCTTATTCCTTTGTACACGTTTGTGCCCAAGAACGTGATCTCTGTTTCTGACATCTCAGCCGTGAATTTTATCGTAGAGTGAAAGTTATTTGCTTTTTTCACAAAACTCTCTATTTTGTCTAGACTTGTGTTCCATAGCGAAAACACATCGTCAATATACCTTTTCCAAAAAAGCGGTTTGATGCAACTCTGACTCAATATTTGTCTTTCTATTCTGGCCATGAAGATGTTTGCAAAAGCAACGGCCATCTTTGTTCCCATGGCTGTTCCACGGGTTTGTAGGTAGTTTACTACCGCAGAATTTGAACGAGTTTTCTGTTAATATAAGGTATAGCATTTCTCTAAGGTACTTGGTGGGTATAGGGGCTTTGTCTCCATAAAAATCTTCGCATGCGTGACATACGGTGGTTACACCCTCTTCGTGTGGTATGTTGGTGTAAAGACTAGTAACGTCCATAGACATTAGGACTGTATTTTTAGGCATGGAAGTAGCATTTTGTTTTTTGCCTCATGAGTGAAAACATCGTTCGCTCCACTAACTGGCTAGCTATAACTCATTTGCGTATAGCCTGAGATTCTCATACTCACCCAAATGAACTTCTGAGAAAATGGCTGACATTTTGCGACACCATCACCCGTAAGGTTTCCCCGCGAAATGACGTCTGAAGCGGAACGAGCGTTGCCTAGTCCCTAGACATCATTATTCCCCTCGACTTATGAGTTTCGGGTCACGTTTGTCTCCGATATGTCACCGAAATGCATTGACCGAGAAGGCCTGGGAAGACGCCGAACTGGGACTAGGCATTGTCGTCCCGAGAGCCTCCTGGGGGCCTGAGCACGAGGACCAGTAGGCTCTGGGGACACAGGATTCACAGGATTTGAAGTCCTAGATTTTAGGACTTGCGGTCATTTCCGATTCAATATTAAGTTGGAGGATTCTCTTTTATTAAAAGCTTTGAATCACATAAATTAACAGTCATTGACACTTCGGCAAGAGCAAGTGAACGTTATCAGAAATGTTGTAGATAATCAAAAATGACTGGAAGTACTAAAATCTAGGACTTCAAATCCTGTGTCCCCAGAGCCTCCTTGTCCTTATGCTCAGGCCCCCAGGAGGCTCTGGGGACGAGAATGGGACTAGGTATGAACGAACGCAGAAATTCCCGCCATGCAGAAGACGTATCACTATCCAGATCTGGGCAGTACTTCTGATTGGTCATGCCCAGCGGGGAAATTTGCCTCAACTAATCATAAACATTACCCAGATCTGGTTGGTGACACCTCACCGGTATGGAATTTCTGAACATTGTAAGTTTTAGGCAAAAGTGTTTTAACATACTCTTTGTGATTCTCTTGCGAACCATTCTCTGTTTCAGATCACAATGGGGGAAATTTACACCCGTTTACTGACCAAAATGACACAAAAAAACCTTTCCTTTGCAAGGCTGCCTTATATAATCGAGTACTAGCCCTCCCCCCTGTCCATAAAGCATGGTGTTCGTTAATAGAGAGTCGACTGGAAAATGATTTATTAACATTTTTTTAAATGAAAACGAGAACCCTGGACATGGGTTTCTCTAAAAAAAGTCATGGCATAAACCAAAAAATTGTCATAAGATAGCAAGCCACATATTCATTGCGCACCATCGTGTTACATGTTTTACATCCCTCAGTATTAAAGATAAAACTAAACTAGTTTGAAGAGTGTTAAATGGACACCTATCTTGTATATTTATTGGTAAACTGTATAAGATTACCAGTACCTTAGTTATTTAGTCTGATTTTGGTTAGTTGACACTTATTTAACATGATTTTGAAGCCAATCATGGATTCTCTAGAGAGATTTGCCAGCTGCGCAAGGCTAACTACTGAACAGTGAAACCGATCAATAGATCGCTCTTAGGGGATGTAATTGACGGGAAGAGTTTCTTACACGACTAATGAATTTGCCTTTTTTAGGTCGATTCTTCAAGCAACCTTAAAAACTAAGTTGTTTCCCGGTTGTTTCCCTAACGCAACTAAATTTGCACTTATTACCATCTAAGGTGCGCCTAGAATAGTGAAGGACTATTTTAAAAAGAATGTCACCGGGTTACAGGTCTTATACGGTATATATCTAGCTGGTTTTGAAAACAAAAAACTGCGATTTATTTAACCAGAAGAAAGCCAAAACTACAGTTCTTATCGGTCCAAAAAGCATACAGACACTTCAAAGGCCAAATATTTAAGGATAAAAGAGGAGAGAAAGAAACAAGGATCATGAAAGAGCGGGGGAAGGGGGGAGGACGCAATGGCTCACTGGACGAAAAAATGGATTTGCTTCAAATTTGCTCAGCGCAAATATGATGCAAATTTGTGCAAACTGGGGAATAAATCTGAGCAATGGTGGTAGATGCCGATTTTGCATACCTTTTACACGCGGGTGTAAATAGATATGCAAATTCGGCATTTACCACCTTTGCTCAGATTTATTCCCCAGTTTGCACAAATTTGCATCATATTTGCGCTGAGCAAATTTGAAGCAAATCCATTTTTTCGTCATACTTAGTTCAAAACGTAGCAAGAAAGAAAGACTTAATTATATGCACGTTTGAAAATCTAGTCTGAGAAAACAGCCGACATTTAGCGACTTCCCGCGAAATGACGGCTGAAAAACGAGGGCAGAAATTCCACACTGATGACGTATCACTAGCCAGATTTGGGTAGGGCTTTTGATCGTTTGAAAATGTGCTTCAACAAATCAAAACCACGACCCAAATCTGGGTAATGAAGAATCATCAGTATGGAATTTCTGCACTAGTTTTTTCGCCGACGTCATTTTGCGGGGTAACCAGCAGTGGAGTCGCGAATTGTCGGCTGTTTTGTCAGGCTATTGAAAATTCAGGCAAATTTTATGTTAGTTGTTACAACTGCTATCTAAGATCAGTGAAATTTTTAAAAATCTAACTAGATGTATCATGTGAAACAACAGCAAAGCCAAGAACTTAATGTTATCAATATTTCACAAATCAAATATTTCCACAATTCCGTGATCATTCATATTACCTCCAGTGATACCTAAACGGGTTGAGCCACTACAGCACGAGCCCCCTCCCCCACCGGCTTGAGAATGCCATAAACCACTTCCTCCCCCAGAATATCCAGCACCCCCTGCTGATGCACCATTATCCTCGGAACCTCCTACCCCACCGCCAAATCCTCCCACTGCCCCAGGGGGTGGCCCACCGTTATAGCCACTATTCATTCCTCCAGCACGTCCCCCCACCCAATCCTGAGCACGTGATCTAACCCGTTCACCATGTTCTGGGTCGACTCTGGCGCACCCTTCCCCCAACCAACCTGCACCCACTCCCCCATGGTAGTCAGCCGTCTCGGGATTATTGTTACATTGACCAGGTTGTCCCCAGTCCCTCCGCCATCAATCGCATTTGAATCTCTCCCTACACTACTGGTGCCAATGGTACCCGCCTGACCATCCACCCCGTTATACCCATTAGACGCACCCCCTCCCCCTCCGGCAGCTAACAAAAGCTCGTTATTTGTTGTATAAACGAAGCTCCCTCCCCCTCCCCAAGTACCAGCATTGCCCTCTACAGACAGTTCCAGTTGCGCTGCCGTCAAGTTAGTAGACTGTCCTCCTTTCACTTCCACTGAGTCTCCTCCTCTCTGACCCACCACAATATTCAGAACAGTTTCTACATTCAAGCTAAACGTTCCTTGAAGTTCATCGCTCCTCTTCCACCATAGTAAGTTCCGGGATAATCTCCATAGTTAGTCGAGTGGGTTTCTTCTCGAGCACCCCAGGCTTTTATCAGATAAACACCGGTCTTCGGAACTATGAATCTTTGAATAATAGTATCGTCCCGTGTATCCTTTTGTTGTAAAATTGATAAGAGGCACTGAAAATTAAAACAAACCAATACATACTGAAAAAGCCAGTTTGGTAAACTGCTTACAACAATAACTCGTGCAAGTTTCGCGTCTCAGAAAAATTACGCTCCCCCCTCAGTTAATCCTAGTTCCACTTCACATGAAGCCTCCTCGTTAGTAGCAAGGCCACCAAAACATGTTAAAGACATTTAAGGTTTTCAATTACTTTGTCAGGGAAGGGGAACCTTCAACTGTTGAATGAACACTCCAGGGTATATCACTTTTATCGGGAAGACAACGAACATTTAGATCCCACTGATTCCGCGTTATCGGTAATATGACTAAATAGTATTGTTGGTAATAAAGTTCCTATTGTACATCGGAAACGTTCCCTCTTTCCTCAAAGTCAATTTAACACTAGGGTGCCAGCAATTCATCAGTGAAAAACAAATCTGTAATATATCGCGTTTTTTCCCACTAATATTCTTTGCTTTCGTCAGTCAACTTTGTCGTGAAACCGTAAATTCAGGAAGGAGGATAGGGAGGGGTGTTAAAGGTAAGCGCACTTATTCGAATGGGTATACTTAATTAAAGTGGCGCTAATGCGAGAATTAATCATTAATCATTTTAAGCAATTTGTGATCAAACATCTCTGATAAGAAAAACGAGTACACAACTAGGAGTTTCAATTTGAAAGTTCACGCTGGCGTCAGAGATGGAAGAAAATACGAGGAATACAGTTTGAAAATATATAAAGGGAAGTAGATGAAAGTGACATCTGGTAATTAGGGCCGGGTAAGCTTTTTTAAAAGTAAATAACGTTATAATAAGCAATTATAAAACACTCTCCTCGTTTATAATCTGCTTGCACCCTGGACATGTACTCGGAATCTCTCGATCTCGTCCACATGCACGTTACCCCGGATAATTAAAAAACAATCGATTGCGCATGCTTCTAATCTTACGTCCGACAAATTGTGGCATTTTCCCGCTATTGTAGAGATTGGTGTGTTGGCTCGCAAAGGCTCGCCAGCAATTAAGCTCACCTCCCGTCGTCATATTGCAATAAGCAAGTACAGTCATATCCTGGTTTATACAAATCATCCAGTATTTTTTACTGGCCAAAACCTGTCCCTCACTCATCTTTACATCCTCGCAGCTTGCAGCTGGAAGCTCAGGAATGGATTCAAGGGCCACTGTCAAAAGAAGTAATGTTTAGCACATCTGAATTAGCTTACAATTTACGCGTCAAATCTAAGTGGAAAAGACCTTTTCCCATTTAATCCCAACTGGTATCAGCTGGAAACGAACCGGGAATGAAGTGCAAGTTTTTAAAGGGGTGTTGAGGTTTATTCCACTTATTTAAAATGATTTTTCCCTTCCCTTTGATATTGCGTTGCGTGTTATTTTGTGAAGGAAAACCGAGTACATGGAATTCTCTCAGCATCCAAGGAAGAAAATTAAGGTGCCTAGTTTCATTTACTACCTTAGTGGCGAAAAATGGTAAACCACAAGAGAACACGACATAACGTAACCTTACACTTAAGCTTTAAGGTACGGAAAAACGGGCAACAAAAAACGTCAACATGTTTTGCAACATTGCTGCAAAACGATTTGAATAATGATGTTGCGCGTTATGCCATCCACATAAAACCTGTCTTGCTACAAATCAGGTTGTTAACCGGTTTGAACATGGGTGGTAAAACTCGCAATATCGCTATGTTGCAAAACAAGCTAGACGTTTTTTGTTGCCCGTTTTTCCGTACCGTAAATCAACTCATACTGCGTCAGCTACCATTGTGACTAGCGAGTTTTTAAAGCAGCAACGTTTTTGAGCGACGCACGTCAATCGGAAGTAAACTTTTTGCACTGTTGTGCCGTGATTTATGAACAATGTTTGGGCAAAACGTCTCTTTAAGAGTGAAGATACCTAGCAATACAAATTTGGTAGCTTCAAGGCATATAAAAAGAGACAAAGGTTAACTTCCGGTTGACGTTCGTCGATCAAAAACGTCGCTGCTTAAAGTCCCTACTGCCGCTCTTTCATCTGCAGAAGTCTCCTTGTGTCGTGAGGAAGCTGGGGAGAGGAAAATAAGAAAGCGCGCAGTAGACGATAACAATGCAAAAGACAGAACAACAGGCCTAGCTCCCGCCTTTTTTCTCCTCTCATCGTCCACCACGCGCTTACTATTTTTAGACAAGACAAGGCATTAAGTAATTCTACTACAACAAGATATCACCTGATAACAAGTAAAAAGCAATGAGAAAAGAAAAGAAAGAATATTTGTAAATAACGTCAAAAGCAAGAAAGACAAATCTTCAATTGTTGCTACACATCGCGAGCCTCAACTCTGCGGCGAAGTGAGGGACTCAATGTCGTTTAGTGTTCATCTCAGCTAGTTAGTTCTACTCTGTCCGTGTTATAGAGCGACAAAGAAGATGACTGAAGTACAAAGGTGAGGACCAACTCCGCGTTTACGTTTTGGGGAGGTGTTGGTCTAATAGTGGCGTCTTAAAGAGACTCTCAACACTGGAAACCTATTCCTCCCCTAACGGTGCCCAACTTTAAAATATTGAGTAAAGGGAGGGGTAGGTGGAGAGTTTCCCCAGAATCTTATATGTGTCATACAGTAAATTGACTCTTGTACAATTTACCTCTATTCTTAGGCTTTTTCAAGTACAACTTGGTAACGTCCGCGATGAAGTCCTCTAGTCTTGCCTCTTTTGTGCGGTTGTTGAGCTCACAGATGTCTTTTCCCATGACGTGGTTGAAACTCTGGCATCTTGCCTCGTGCTTACAAGTTTCTAAACAATAAAGTGAACTTGGAACCTTTAGCGTCTGGAAGACATGTCCTTTTAGCGCCATTTCGTAAAATGGCTGGAAGTCACCGCAGGGATCGTCATTCTGGGTACACGTAGAGGCATTTGGAGATTGATGACAGAAGCAAAAAACGATCGTAACAAATTGGATCAGCTTCATGTTATTATTGGACACAACGCCTAAAAATAAAAATGGCAAAATCAGTTGTAAGTGCTGCAGTGATGCACAGAAAAGCAACCTATATTCCACAAAACTGGGCCCGAGGGTTCGCAATATTCTAATATCGGCTAACAGTAAATAATACGGAATGCTTGCCCTTTAATGGTTCTACTCAGCACTTCGCGCTTCGTTCAGAAAGCTTCGCTTTTCGTCGTTGCCTTTCGGGCAAGAGGTTTGCGCCAACGATCAAATGGCTAGCGGTTGACAATTTCTCAAAATGGCGATTTAATTCGGCGTCGATATCGATCCGAAAATTAATTCCAAATGGACCATAAAGATCCTACCAGACTTACTTATTTTGATTTTCATACCTTCAGCGATATTTTACAAGGTAAGACGTTAAAAGAGCAATTCATATAATTCTTTAAAAAAAAAACTCCTCTGGACCCATGAAAGTAATGAGAGCGGCAAAATTTTGGGGAAATTCGCGCTAACAAATTACAAAGGTAAACTTTCGCATGAGACGAAATATCATGAAATTTTAGTGCATCCGATTGTTCTATTGTCGGCGAAATTTCTCGAGCGAGGTAATAAACCGAAACCAAAAGTTCGTTTTGAATGGACCAAAATCCGCCTCGTTCAACGAAATTTTGTTTTTTGACCGAAAGTTTTGCTTTGTCCAAACCATTTTCCGTCCCCGCGAAACGAGATGTTGCGCGATCCTTGCCTTCAGCGCGACGGATGGAGAGCTCTGGTAGAAGAATAGCTCAGAAAAAATTCCGAGCTGCAGGTGAGAATTGAACTCACGACCCTCTGAGTTCTAGCCACTTAGCTACTGGAGGCTCTATGGCGAGCAGGGTCGAAATTTAATTATAACCACACCAGTCATAGAGGACTGTATGCGGACCAAAAAGGCGCGCAAGGGCAGCGGTTTCCCTTTATGTAACCGCTATCAACCTCAGTTATCAGTGAGATTTTAAATCAGGCTAAAGGTAAAGGGCAAATGTCAGACCGAAGTTGCCTAGTACCTAGGCCTCATTATTCCGCGCGGTGAATGCGTTTCGGGTCACGTGATTCTAGCCCGCGTGTTCGCCTCGAATACGTCACCGAAATGCATTGACCGAGACGGCCTGGGAAACGCCGTACGGGGACTAGGCACTCCTCAAACAATTCCTCAAACTAGGGGATTTTTGCCATTTTTCCCCATAGCGAAGATTGGTCTCCGCAGGCTATGCTGATCAAAATAGTAAGTAAATAGTGGGGCCCCTTGTCTATAGGCCCTCCTAAAACCCCGTATGAAGTTGTACAAGCCCCGCAGGGCTTGTAATCGGAAGTTTACTGTTTCGTATACTTTCCGGTTGAAAAATGGCACCCGGCCATAAGGCGCGTCTTTTCAGTGCTGAAATGATAGATATTCCTACCCTTTCGTATACTTCAATTCGTGAATTCCCTATACCCTTTGATATACCTGACCCCTGAAAAATGTACCTCTTTTGGGCAGTGCCTTCCCGTATATGTCATTATAGGGATTGCGCCGCCGGTTGCCCCGTAAGAATACACAATGCAATTCAATGAGATCATCTTGAACATAAGGGCCAGCTCAACCGGGTTTCAAACCAGGTGATTTTTTAACCAAAGGCAATGTTAGTGGCATACGTACATTACATAAAACCGCCACCAGGTATCGTATCTTTCTTCAAAAAGATGTTTCACCGCGGTCTTCGGCCCTTCTTTCAAGTTAAGCTTTAGGCCTTTTTTCCGGTTGTAATTCTGACAACCATGACTACCTAATTAAATATGCATATTTTAGTAAATGGTATTTAGAACGGTTTGCTTCCATCTGTGCTCCTGAAAAGTGATCTACGAATGTGGCTCAACGAAAAAAACAGGTGAAACGTGATTTCAAATAACACGTGACATCGCTTCGTCAATGACGTCACAAAACACGTTTTCCTAAACGGGGAAGGGTTGCAAACCTTAATCTTAGGAATTTTCACTACCAAAATGTAACATAAACAGTGTAAATCGTAAATTCGCCTTGTATGATTGGAAATGTTATTTATCCTATTACCCATTTAACCAATTAATAAGTCACGTGACCTTTTTCCCTATATTTACCGATTCCTCTATAACGTAAACACACATACAAGACGAATTTATAAGAACCTTTTTATTAGCCTCTGAAATGTACCTAAAAGAACTTGTTGCTCTTTCATTATCCTTTTCCCATGTTAGAGTAAATATTTTGACCATCAATTCTCAATTATCAGTCACGTGGCGAAAATTTGACCTTCTAAAATGCACTTATATTGCTAAGGCCATTAAGCTACATTCGTAGTTCAATTTTCAGGATCATTGACTTGAAATACGTGCGCAAATGCGCGATAGGTCGATCAAGTTTAATATACTCAAATGGTGTGATGTTGATTTCAACCAGTAGGAACAAAGTCGAAGCTTGACAGTTAATTTATTCCGGCCAATCATTGTTTTTACGCTCAGAAACTGAGCGTAAAAAAAAAAAACACTTCCACTCTTCGCGCTCTCCTCCATCCCCTTCCCCTTTTAGTTAATGCCTGCTACGCAGCTTACGGGTAGTTTCTTTATACAGCGACAAATTTAGAGGTGGGGCCCGGGAAAAGCTCCTTATTTTTGGGCGAAATAACTTTTGCTTGAACTGACCTTGGCCCTAGATTGATCAAAAGGTACCCCCCCCCCCCCCCACTCCCCCCTTGATTTTAAAGATTTTTAGGTATGCGTCCAATACAATTGGCGTGGTAATGTAGGTAATAGATCATTTAATTCAGGGGAGTAGCGTGAGATTTTAAAGGTGTACGCATGCGAAGTAAATTTTCGCCCAGAAAAATACCATTTCCTGCGTTTTCTGCAGAACATTTTAAGAAAATCATGAATACGACGAAAATGCAGTAGTTATATTAGTTATTTATTGTACCCATCTCTATTGCCATCGATAAAACTGACGCCATTAAGAAAGTTCAAAAGGTTGAGTTTGATCGTCCGGGTGAACGTAGTCCTGAATAGGACTGTTGTTGTTGACAGTGACTGACGTTTCGACAACCTGTGCGGTAGTCATCTTCAGAGTCAAAGTGAGTTGTATCACGGCAGTTGATGGTATTATACTCTGGTTGATCAAGCAAAACTAACTACGAGAGAACAACTGGAGAACTAACAATTTGACTAACAATAGACGACTGTTTAACTGCGACAATAGACGGATCGAAACGCACCAATCACTGATTACGAGTCTTCATAGCCAATAACATCACGGCTTAACTGACAGCCGACCAATAACATCCCGACATAATTGACTAATCAGATCAATAACCAGAGTATAATACCATCAACTGACGTGATACAACTCACTTTGACTCTGAAGATGACTACCGCACAGGTTGTCGAAACGTCAGTCACTGTCAACAACAACAGTCCTATTCAGGACTACGTTCACCCGGACGATCAAACTCAACCTTTTGAAATGACTCCTGGGTTCAAACCTTTCACCGATTAAGAAAGTTACAAGCAAATGCCGTCTAGAACCCTTCAGACGGCCAAACTCTGTTACAGCGATATCAATATATATAGTGAGAAAAATCAGTCATCCCAATTTAACAATGTTTTCAGGAAACGAAAAAAATTTTTTTTTTCTAGATTCAGTCATATGTTCGCACAAGCGTATGTGCGTATATGGACGCTACGCTCCTGACGTTTATATATATTTTTTTTAACTTGATGACGGATGTCCGAGAACGTAGAAAGGGCGTCGTGTTTTTTAACGTTTTATGAATTAATTCAATTTTGAAAATGAATTTGAGTAATATTCATCCCATTTTTATTCATAGCGAAAGCCTCGTAACAGCCAATAGAAAACAACGATGCATCACTAGCCGATCACTTGGAGCCTCCATCTTGATTTCCTTCTTGAGTCAACCCTTTTCCGAGTACATTTAAAAATAGAACGGCTTGTTTCCCGCGAAAAGTGTCATATTTCCGTGAGTCTGGTATGTCACCGTGAAAAATAAAGTTGGATGAACTCAGAAGCCCGTCCTTTGACCGTTTTCCTTTTTTACTATACCTCCATTTTTACAATTTTACAGCCGCTGAGATCTGGGTATCGTAAAATAAAAGTTAATGAGCTACCGTCGTAAATGAAACACGTAACTTTATAAATACACAATCAACTCACCCCGCTCTTGGGAACTGCAATTTTAACTGTTAAAACACTGAATTAAATCCTTGTTAAAAATTAAGAACAGATTTTTGACCGAAATAAAACTTCGCAACAATCCCCAAGGCGTCCGCAATATAATTCGAAAATTTGACAGTAGAAGGTTAATTCCAACCCATTTATGGATTTGGATCGGTATGTTTCTATGACAAATAAAAATACAATTATGTCACCTACCTGTTTCGCATGCTTGTTTATCCGACCACTGCAGATTGAAGCCCAAAAATATTTAATGCATCTTACTTTTAAATAAATGAAAAAAGACAACTAAGCCCTACAGTATATATCATTAGCTATTGGCCGCGCGAAAAGACTTCCGTTTGCTTGTATGACGCTCTAGTAAATAAATAAAATGCCGTTTGCAAGTTCCTTTGCAGTGTTCTGATTGTTATAAATTTTCAGTAGTGGCCCCTACTCGAAAATTCCCTGTTGCTGGCTGTGATGCTGGAATTTCGTTTTCACATATCCTGAAAATTACTTGTTTATGATTCTTTTGATTGCACCCATGACTAGTTCTTACTGCCATGACCTTACTACCACTTTAAGCTCTTAAGCTCTTTAGGTGTGAGTTCAACTCTACAACGCTTAATTAATTTATAGTAACGAGAAGAATGACGTCACGTTACCATGGTAGCAACATTTCTGCATTACAACAATAGGGAGCTTATGCAACAGCGACGACAAGGAGAACGGCAAAAAGCAATAGGTTGATATTAGCAAAACAACAACTTTGCACGTGCATCACGCTTTTCTGTACGCCACATGAAACTTTGTAATTTCACGCGCCCGATTTATGGAGTAGGTGAACACTACACAAAAATTTTCTTTTTCTTTTTCTAAACTTAGGTACGGTCCTTTCGGATTCAACCGCAGAAAATTTCGCAAACAAATTAAATGAAATAGAAAAAGATCGATGAAGTTTTAAACAGTGCGAATTCACTTTTTAAGTGACGTTTTCGGTTTGGTCCAGAAATTTTGCTACCATGGACACCTCAGGTAAGGACTTCTCCCCTATTATAAGTGGTAGATTGATCAAACCAAGAAATTTGGGATCAATTTAGGTTTTTGGGAAACTGCCCACCTACCCCTCCCCTAAGCCAACATTTTGCCCTGAGTGAGAAGTAACTGACAATGTTGGCTTAGGAGAGGGGTAGGTGAGCAGTTTCCCAGAAACCTTATTAACTGATCCCAAATTTGTAGGCCTGGACCTACAGGTCTATGTCCTTGTTAGAGGGATCCTCTGTTACGCGGTTGACGTAATGCAAGTCGAACTAGCTTTTTGGGTAAATTGAAGAAAGCGTCATTTTTCCTATTATTACCAGAAGTTTTTAGTAATTGATTTTTTCAAGTGCAAATAAACAAGGCCAGTTTGGAGTTAAAAGCTCGTATTTAACTCCGAGGCTGATGGGTAAAAGCCTTTTTTATTCCCTTAGGTCTCGAGGCTAACTGTGAATTTTGATAATTCTAGTCTAATTAGTCTGCACTAGGGTTCAATTGAATCTGAAAGAGAAAGAAAAGAAGAAATGCCAGTAATTCTACTTATTGAGCTGAAAACGTCCCCTTATTTGAGTGTCATAATGTATTTAGAACGAATGTGCTAACTGGGGTTGCTATTTTTACGTTTCCAACTGGAGACAGCACCGCCATTTTACGCGGTCATCCGGAGCCACGAGAAGGTCTAGCAAAGTGCTTGCTTTCTTTCCCTGTCCGAAATGATCCTGGCCGTCCAGTAAACCACCACAACAGTAATAAAAGTCAGTGGCGGATCCAGGGGAGGGACACAGGCCCCCACCCCCTCCCCCCGGTTATTTTTTTAGACCAAACTGAGCCCGAAGGACCGAAAAAAAAAACTTTTTGAGACCGCCCCCCTCCCCCTTATCTAAAGGTCTGGATCCGCTACTGAAAATACCAAATATGATATTTTAATTAGTATTGGGAGGGATTAGGATTTCAATGCATGCGAGTTCTTAGGTTTACATTAGTCTCAAGCATGTCTTTCATACAGGATTTCGTTCGCAAAAAGTTTTGATTTAGACTCATCTCAATAATAGACATTAAGAAAAGTGCTTTTTTTAACTCAGTGTAACTAAGATAAGTTGTATAGGTTTTTTAGATCTCTCTTGGATTGGATCTCATGTCGTGTACTGTGGAAGTTTTTTCTCTGTGTACCAGGGATTCTCATTAGCAAATTTTGGTCTTGGATTTTCTTTGGATTCCATTCACTCCAACATAAATTATTAACTTAATAACATTTTATTTAACCAGTTAGTGGTGGTAGCGATTCAGTTTCATTTCAGATCTAGCTGCATATTCAGTTGCGTGATAATTTTTAACATTTTGAAACAATGTCTTGAAGTTACAATTTGCGGCGGCAATTCGTAATTTATTACACTTAATTTACAGATTTTATATGTACTGGTTTCTGTAATAATACAATTTAGTTATCTGTGTTCGTTATTCCATTTGAGTCTCCGTTTCTAAACTACTGTACTTTAAAAGAAGGATTTCGCTAGCGGATGGAGTCGGTTTCGGAGTCGTATAAAGAGCGCTTATGACCCAGTAAAAAATATTGGGTCTTGTACTAGACGGAATCTGAGTCGTAATAATCGCAACGTTTCGACTATGCTTATTACTCCCGTCGCCTACGGTTTTGTGAATTCTAGATTGTCGGACTGAGTCGGAAGCTGAAGCGCAAAAATTAAAAGTCACGGTACTTGTTCGGCCGTGACCCCGACAATCTTGTTTTCTCTAGCTCGTAAGCGATGGAATCCGAATCGGAATCGGAACCGGAACGCTTTATTCACTAGCTCATAACTCAATGCGATTCTAACGACTTCGACTCCGACTCCGACAAAACCACCTCGAATACCCTCGACTCATTTCTCTCCATCTTTCCAGCAGACCTTGTAAGATGTTCATACTTCATGTTTCATACTTCATACGTTATTACTTCACTCATTTCATCTTCATTGGATATTTTCGCCTCTTTTCCTCTGTTTAGAAGTTCTTCTTGGTAGATAGCGCTATCTCTCTGCTTCTCTTCTTTTCTCTCTTCCACGTCAGCCACGTTATCACTTGACAAAGATACTGCCCATTTTCGTCCATTTGTTAACCCATCAGAAGCCCCATGGTTCACGTGACCCAGGTCTTGACTAACTCTATTCCCTGTAGTAGCCTGCTCAAATGAAGGTCCCGGATCCGTGACGTACTGCTCAGCAGTTTCGCGTTTGGATTCTGCAGTATTCCTTTCCGGTCTTAAGAATATGATGTAGAGTTTCGGGACGAACATGCATCCCATGCAAGAGAACGCCGCTACAAACAAGGTGAATGCAACAACCAGGATTCGATTTGTTCCATAAACGTACCGATAAGTAGGAATGAAAGCGACGAGGAGAATGCACAGCGCGAGAGTCGAGAAACTCATCGATTTCGCTTCGTTGAAGTTGTCCGGCAAATGTCGCTCGCGGTAGGCAAGTACTGTTGCAACTACAAGCACAACAATTGGATAACAAATACCTATGATGTGAGCGGCAGAAAAGCTCTCATAACACTCGAGGAGACGCGTGTTGTCTTCCTGATTCTGAAAACGTGCAATTGAAATCGATGTTGCTTGCCATGCGATTATCAGAATAGACTGTACGAGGAGAAGTACTCCAACACCTAGCAGCTGTAAATGGGCAATGTGCATGTCTCTAAGACGAGAAGCCGCTGATTTAAGAAACTGGGTTGCTGATTTTGTTTTAGTGAGAAAGAAGGCGGAGTAAAAAAGAAAAACCAAAACTAATAGAATGCTAGTTGATGTGCAGGAGGCGTCGGTTGGCTTACAACCTACATAGATGATAGTCACAATCGAAGACAACAACAGAGTGATAAAAAATAAGATCAGTAGATATGGACTTGAATCCATAACTACTGATGTTCTCCGTTCACGGACAAATATAACAGCCACAGAAGTCAGGACAAGTATGACCAGGCAACTCAAGGTCAGTATGGCTATTCCAGCGGGGTCAGAAACTTTCAGATAAACTATTTCACGAAAGATACACTGTGTCCTTTTAGCGTTTGCATAGTGAGTTTCATTGCAGGAGGTGCAATTTAAAGAGCCAGAGGTAAAGCTGACTTGTCCCTTGTCACACTTTTGACAGTGCCAGCAGCATTCTGATTGGCCAACCACCTTTTCGCCTGGCTGGCATTCACGGAAACAAGTAGATACTGGCCTCTTTCCCTTGTTCCACTGGATCAGACTTTGATTGACAGTAAAGCGCGTTTCGTCGCCATATTTGCTCCAGTGGCCAACGTCAATAAACTGAAGACGATTTTTACTGCTGAGATGTAGATTCCTTATCACATAGTCGCTGTTCGTGCGCTCACCGTTTTTACAAAATTTGACTTTTGTGTAGTCAACACCTGAAAAATCAACTTTTGACGCAAAATCGAATAGCGTTTCCGGCGAAATCGGTAAGCTTATATTCGGACACCGTGTTTGATTACAAGTCAAAATATTGTGAACTGCGTGGGCAACAACGTATACAGCATCGATGACATTGGCCACGAAATCAGTGGGAATCTCATGATCCGCAGGAAGAGTGGCACCAGGATCGCACAGTTTTCTGGGAGGTGACACATCTAATTTTAGGTCTCGATTGTTTTGGGACGCTTGGCATTTCAAGGTTTCCTCCAAGAGTTTTGTAAACCACGAATTATTCCATGCCTGTTGAACAGATGTACTTCTCAAAAAGTTATCAAAGTCAGTCACCGGCTTGGATCTTATTGAGAAACTCAATAATCCTTTCAAAGTGTTCTTGCTGATATTAAGCTTTTCTATTTCGGAACTCACCGAATTCCACCCATCACTTGTCACCCAAGTACGATCAGTTATCTCAAATTGTTCCGCTTTTTTCAACAGCATCTCTCCTTGTTCGAGATAACTAAATACAATCACAACTTCTGCTCTTTCAGCACTTTTCAATTTAAGCATTGTATCCTCGATTTGTCTATCTGCGTTGGGAGAGCCAAATGAGACAAATTCGTCATTGGCAATGCACACACTCAAATTCTTGGCTGCCGTTTTGAAAGCCGCAGCTCCCATTTTTCCATAGTCATCGTCGCTGGCAATCAAGAACACATAGTTCCAGTGAAAATAATGGACTAACTCCGCCATAGCCTGGGCTTGGAACTGATCCGAGGGAACTGTTCGCAAAAACGAGCCATAACGCGTTTTGTCAGCCAGAATTCTGCTGGTTGAGGCATAGCTGATCTGAGGGATGCCATACAGACCCAGTAACCTTGCCACAGGTATTGATATCCACGAGGAAGCCGGGCCGATAACTGCTGATATTCGTTTATGTTCGAAGTGATTAGTATCAAGGAGGCAACAGTCTTCTAACGACCTGCAAACCGAATTAGGGCGATATTTCGAGACGATCTCAAGGGCGAAACTCATCGTTTTAGGAATGCTCTGACAAGTATCTTCGATCTCGTAACCAATTGTTTTGTTTGGTAAAAGCGAAGACACATTGTTAATTTTATCAACTGCGTATATCATGGCCATCATCCAAGTAGTCCCCGTGGAATCCAAACGGTCGCACTTTCCTCCATCTTGAAATGTTAACGGGAAGAGACCCTTCAACATTATATCTCCGTCTTTCCAAGTTCCATGATTTATGCCACTGTATTTGTCGATTTGCTGATATGTAAACGAAGCAAACGAACCAACGAAAACCAAACTTGCAATTACACACAGGCGGCCAAAATGGGCTGTTAAAGTCTCCATAAGTCTTAAAGCCAAGCGATTTACGTTTCAAACAGAATTTCCTCACTGAAAAACTCGAAATCGGGTGAAGAGTTATCGGTTTGGGATTTGTTTCTGCTTTTTGCTTTAACAGCTGCGTGTAAATATGCCTCCTAAACAATGGCTCGCACAGGCAGTTGTCTCGATATTGATATCGAAATGTCAATTCGTTCATCCGTCAGCGACCGCCTGAGCTGATTAATTCCATAACGAGATGCGAAATTGATGAGGAGAGTAGTTTTCATTCGATTCTGAAATTTAAAATTAACAACATATAATTAATCCCTTCCGTGATTTTGCAGTTCTTTCCAGTTTTACTGTCTTCGCGAATAATTTGAATAAAAATTTAAATTGTTAAAGATTTATTGCTTTTACCAAGCAAATGCTCGTGTCAATAGCAACGAAACAATGCCGGGGACATTTTTCGTGACGGTAAACGTAAATGTTAGCGACAGTATTTTTCATTCAACTAGAAACTGCAATCTTCTAAAATTATAGGATACAAATCCAACATCTTAATATATTGATGGCAAATTTGATTAAAAAAAAAGTTCCACGGAGCCTTTTTTTGGCTGAAATTTTTGAAAAGGTAACTTTTGATCCCTATAATTTTTGGATCACTAGACTTTCAGCTAGGAAATCCGAACAGATGAAAAATTTTTAGGGTATAAAAATATGCCTATATATAACGTTTAAATACGAAAATACGTTTAACAATACTATGTTTAAGTGGTTTTCAACTATATTCTCGTTGGGTGCCCCTGACTGTCGCTCGCCTCATTTCTCCCGTCGAAAATGTCCAGTCGATAGGGAGCGATAAATGAGAGGCGAGATTCGAGCAGGCTAGGGTCGGGTCGGAGGGGGAATTTTTGCAGACGAAGAGCAAGGTTTCACCCTTAGTTATACCAAGCCTACCGCGAATTCTGAGAGACAGCACTCCTGGTAAAAAGGAGTCTAGACAACTATGACGGCGATAACAACCAATAAAACTTAAATTAACGCTGTTTCAAACTTAATAGCTAATTTTTTAAGTGTTGGCGAATACTCTTTTATTACTTGCATTGCGAGGGACTATATGTCCAAGTTCAGAAGAGTTGACGTTCTCCACAAATCGTGAAATTAGGTAATTACACGTAGTCTTACCCATGAACACAACACAGTGACCCCAGCCACGGCTGAACCCGGACCTCTCGATTCGGAGCTGGTCCAACGCGCTACCCATTTGGCCACTTAACGGCATGCACATACCTATTTAGATAATACAAGTGGGCACTCGCCCCACACTGTGAAAATAAGTGAAAATTGAAAATAAGGGTCATCTACACGCGTAACTTTCCTTGTCGTAGTGGCTATTTTTGACAAGTTTCCCATGCTCGTATAAGGATGCTGCCAAGAAAGCTCTAAGAGACTCCAGATGGTATAAGATCACGAACTCTGTTAAGATTCAGTAAAAGTCTCAGTAAGACACTGTACGTGCCCTAGATATAAAGATAAGCATTTCGTTGCTAACGTTAATAACAATTCAACAATAGTATTTATTGAGCTATCATAAACTGAGATAAATTTAACGCAACAAGCTGCATGGTAAACGTTTAGGGTTATATGGATGGAAATACGGAACAAAGACATGTTTGTAAAGGGCACAAAAACGGATAGTATTTTCAATTGTTAACAGTTTTTTTCTTGAAAATGACAATAAGACACTACCAAAGGAAAAAAATTGAAAATGAAGATTCCATAAACTTTTGGCTTGAAATTATTCATGAGTAAGGGTGAAAATTTGACATAAACAAAGAAAGGGAAATGCATTAGCAAATATTTATCGAGCCAAAATGGGACCGCATGACACTTCACGTCGTTTTGTATTTGCATGGCAGAGTCTCAATTAGACGTTTCGCGCACTAAATTGCTACTGAACAGCGCGTTTTTTTCATGCAATCGATCACAACTTCCCACAGTCAGCCACAAGAGAGCAGAATTATTACTGTGAGAGTGAAAAAACAAATGGTAACCGGATTGAAATTTCATTAAAAATACTCTCGTTAGGGTAGAACCTTATTCGTTTTCTGTCTTCTATCAGTAATAAGGATAGTTTCTTAATAAGCCGCCAATTTGTCTAAGATAAATACAGCCCTAAGGGGTTTTTTATTCACTCAGACTATTTAATTCATGAGTTGGCAAGCGAATTTAAATTTTTTTAATTTTCAACATAACTACTGATCACCAACATCTGGTGCCTACATTAATATATAGTGTAACTGCATGGTGGTCTTTCTGCGCCACAGTTCCTGGCATGAACGGTTGACACCTTACTTATCGCACAAGAAAGTTGCAACTGGCACATTTATTTTGTCCAGAAAGGTGAGGGCTTTTTAATCCCGCCAAAGAGCGTTGTACTCAAAGTAATAAATAGGCCCCGGGGGGGGCACTCCCTTACAAGAGGCTAATGGGGATGTGCAGCTGGATGAGGTCGCATTTTCACCATTGGATTGACTATAATGGGGTAGCATTTTCCATAGAGTTACTAGAATGTAGTCGCAAATCTTCGGATTTTTGGGGTAAGTAGGGATTTAAAATGGGACGAATCTCGGTTAAAAGATCAGAAAATTATTATTAAATTTAACAATAAGCTCGCATTGACCGCATTACATTCAGCCGCTTGAAACCACATTGATAAGGTAGATGTATAAATAGAAAGTGACTAAGTTGGGATCGCGAAAATTACATAGTCCAAAAAGTGACTAAGATGGGGTATATAGTTGTCCACAAAATAGACTATAATGGGATAGGGACTCTGAGAGGCCAGTGGCACATACACAGCAAAAATTAACCCAAGTACCCCCCCCCCCCCCCCCCCCGGGTAAATAGGGACCTTAAGATTCGAGAACGAGGACGACTGCGAGGGCGAAATTCAACTTAACGTTTTTCACAAATTCTCAAAAAATACACTTCTCGAAAAGTTAACACTGTGGTAAGGTTATTTTCACTGATACAGGCTTAATCCTCTCAAAAATTAAGATCGCAAAATGATAAAACTTAACATTTGATAACTTGTTTCCGTCATTACGAAAATTTTCACTGGTAGTAGAATGACAATGGCTGTCACGTTTTCTCGCCAAAACCTGGTTCACCCTCGCGCAATTCGTATCATTGAGAAAATCCTGTTCCTGTAGTCTTCCTCTTCTTAGCGTCTAGAGGTATCTAATTTATTTTCTCGGTAATTTTTTCTGTCGTTTCTCTGGAAAAAAATGCGCAAAATGATTAAGTTGGTGGCTGTTCAGGGGCTGGGACGTGTTTGCAAGGAGGGCATTAGTCCTTTTTCTCTCAACAGTGGCCAACTGGTGTTAAAATTCATAATAAATGTCAAATTTCTTTTTCCAAATCCAAGGATGCAAATCACTGTACAAAAGCCTACCAAAGTGGTCTCATTTGAATTTGAACACCTAGAATTTCAGTCCACAAATTCAGGCAAAAGTGAGACTGTCATCTAGCCATTTATTGTTGTTATTAATTTTAACTTGAAACGCAAGTAGCTATATACGAAACCAGTCAGTCACTCAATTACAGTATTTATTCGAATAAGGGCTCAACCTTGAATTAGCGCCCACCTCGAATAAGCCCCAGCCTCGAATAAGCGCCCACCCCACGCACCCGCTTTCCCCTCACATCTCCCAAAAACTGAATAAGTACTAATAAGAGACTTCCCCGAAGACGGAGTTTTCTTCAGAGTATTTTACAGAATTAAAACCTTGCTTTGTTACATCTTCACGTTTTGTTTTTACTATTTATTGTTTTGCTGAAAAATAAACATACTACACTTGCTGAAAATGACAATTTAATAAGCGCCCAGCCTTGAATAAGCGCCCAGCCTCGAATAAGCGCCCACTCTCAAGGTCCAAAAATTTAATAAGCGCCCAGGGCGGTTAATCGAATAAATACGGTAAGTTAATGCAAAAAAAAACTATGACAACTGGAAATCATGTTAGAAGTGCATGTCATTGTGGTTACTTCAAGCTCGGCATCAGTAAATTTCTACTTAGCAACAGTGTATTGTCGTTCTAAAACCTGCATACTAATTGGCTATCACCCACTACCAATCAATGATTTTTAAAATCACAAAAAAATGCTCGTATATTTGCCAAAGTACCAATGGAATTTTACTAAAAAAACAGCTAGCAAGGTGCGTTCTTGATTCAGTATATCGGCTTTGGCACGATTGACTCGGCGGGGCTGCGTCCATCTTTAACTATTCGAGTTTGCCTTCTAATTGTCGATCATCAACCTAAGTCATAAAGAGTGTTACTAAAGTTTTTACAGGTGACGATTCTAATGTGTAGTTGGTCTACAACAGAAGCCAAATTGCTTTTGGTTTACCTCCTGGTCTACTCAGTAAAATCCTCAAGAAAGTTGTGACCTGTCATGAAGCCCAGTCATGATGTAGGGGATGCGTTGATTGTCATAGTCCTAACTTTTAAATAAAGAGGTTGCTTCTAAAGTACTGTGTTGATGCGGGAGTGGAAGACAAAATTAGGTTTCATCAGGTGAAATCATAATTAAAAGAAGCTATTATTCATCTTAAATAAGCCCCGACTAATTCTTCATAAGCAACCGGCGTTGACCAAATTTGAAAGGATGCAAGCAACATACCATCTATTCGATGGTTAATCAGAACTATAACAAAATCCTCAAATCTGATTGGGTTTAATTAACTGCCCTGATTTCAGCCTTAATAGGACAGTACGCGTGATGCCTAAGTAATTGGACAGTACGCGCCATCACTCGCGCGCTTCAATGGCTTTTTTTCTCTGCTCGCAAAAAAAAAAGGTCTTGGAATTTCTTGTGTTTAGATTTTAAAAAAAAAGCCTAATATATCACAAATTTTGTTAAAGTTATGATTAAATTTTGGCAGAACTTCGTGTCCTCCAATTCGGCCTGTAATCATACTCGTGATTAAACAAATCGAACGACCGCTGATTTTGTTAATCACTCGTATGATTACAGGACTCCATTCAGTCCTGTTACTATTAAATATTGACTTGGAAACGAGGTTGATCGATAATATAATTAGTTGAATGGGTACGAAATTGCAGGGCAATAGACAATCGATCAACCTCTTTTCCAGGCCCAGAGGCCTGAAGTAAACTAAAAAATGGCTTTGCAAGAATACGCAAAACATTTGCTCGATGGATGTTACGTACTTTTTGAGAAATATCTGAAAGAAAAATCATCCAGTTTTTATATCCTGAAACCGGACCGAGAATAGGCCAAATATTTTGAATGAATAATAAAACAATTATTGAATTTGGCTTTCTCATGATCGAAAAATTATGCAGATCTCGGAGGATGTTATCCACCTCGACCGTCAGCCTCGGTGGATAACAGTCTCCTCGAAAACATAATTCTTCACATCCTTCTTAGCCTCGTTCAAAAATTGCTAAATATTCTACCTTTAAGATTTTTCTTAACCAGAGTAAAACACTCTTTGACAAAGAACATACCGCTAGGGACGTAGGACGTCATACAAAAAGGCCGCTATCTTGGATTTTTCTGAAAATTCATATTTGAACACGTTTTGTTACGATAGTTTGAGACTTTTATTTAAAGTACACAAACTATCTTGAAATCCTATCCTAACTTGAAATTGAAAGACAGAGCGGTATTCAACAATTTCGCATAGTTGAGAGAAATATTACGGGTAATGTGAGTTTAAAACAACGATTTTTGAAACGTGCAGGCTATATTTTCCAAAATGCAGGCACCATTACTTCGCAAAAGAATTGGGAGTCAAGGATATTTTTTCTTGCTTGAGGCCTAAAATGTTTTCCCATCCTGTTTCGCTATGAAAACTAGAGAAAAAATAGTCCAGTCTAAGTCAAGGGCTGAATGGGTGTTAGTGCGGCTGTGGTGGGTTACGATGGCTCTTCCAAGAAGCTGAAAGTTTGAGTCTTTAAGCCAAGAAAATTCATTATACTGGGATGATATACTGGGATGAGCAATAAAGCGAAAATGCGGAAAAGTTGTTGACAGCTCTAGAGGCGGCCTAATTAAATTTTAAACTATTTTTTAATACAGGGTAAAGTTTGCTTATTACAACTGATGTTTCCCAGGGTACCTAAAGATCACGTTTTGCTAATAACATAAAACTGCAAAATGTTCACGAATCTCGTCTACAGAATTTCATTTGTTTTTACTGCCTGTGTAAGTACTACCGATAACAAAAAAAAAACTACAAATTACTGATGGTTTGCATGGCAGCAATGAAAAAGCCAAAAAATAACCAAACTTTTGAAAATGAATTTTCATTTTTGTGACACATGTCCTTGTTTACGAAAAGTTCTATTAAAATTTCTGAAACGTTTAATAACCTGTCTCCACGATATCCTCATTAAACGCCTCGTCATCTCATGATCATCCAATTCAATTTTTTGTCATCTGGGACTTTTCTCCCGAGTTATGTCATATGTCTTCGAAAGAGACAATCTGCTCCTCCATTGTTTTCTTCGCGAAAATCTGTTATAAAAAATGAGAAATGAAGATAAATCGTCAGAGTTCCAAAAACGGTGATTGATAATGAGGTAAGATCTGATGCACCCAGTTGCTATTCAGTTGAGTAGTAGTCGTTGTATTATGGCTTTTGTCCAAGAATTTTAGGACCCCATTTTACCTGCGCCCGCCGATATGAAATTAACAGGTGCATACAATGTAAATTTTTGCCGTAACAATTCCTGGTTTTCACTGTCACGCCATCGTCCAATAGATTAACTCTAGAATCTAGGAAATGAAAGGAGGTAAATATGCAAAGACCCTCGCCAAAATTCTGGTCGGTACAATTTTTTGTATGTGAGATATTCACAGAAATGATTTACCTAAATTTATATAGCTTTGTGTAGGGACGCCATGTTTGTGCCCATCCCAGGATGCGCACTTTTAACATGGCGACCGGAAACCAACGGAAACATCTGTCACTGAGATTTGCTACGAAAGCGCCAATTCATCGATGGAGAAACTAATACACATTAAAAGTAATAAATTTTATAATAAAAGGACTGTATATTTAGATAGCAAAAGCTCCCAAAATAAGCCACAAATTAAACCTTTATGACAGCTCTCTCGGACGCCATCCAAATACTGCGTCAAGCAAAAGCTTGGAATTCAAGCGTGCTCTATCACAAAACTAAAAACTCCTTCGAAGTGAAATTTCGTAAAGATATTAGCTTTTACATATTAAGTTTTAGCTTCTCCAATACTGCATGAAAGTAAAAATCAGGAGAATCGTTCATTCTTTTGTTTGAAATTTGATGACGTCGAGTGAAAAGATGCAATTCTGTCTACCCAAGTTGTCGCACAGTGTGTCGAGACCTACTATCATTAACATTTGCATTAGAATCAGCATCATCATTATCCTTATCATTAACGTTAAAATTATCCGCATCATTTTATCAGTATATTCATTCGTCTATTTAAAAAAGGAAAGGAAGAGTAAAATGGAAATCATGCATAAATATTCAAAATTGTTTCGGACAATTTGTCTGTTTCAGCAACATATTGTGGTAAGCATTGATAACGATAACGTGTTGAAACAGCCAACAAATAACGTGCTGGAAAAGTAAATATACGAAAAGTTGTATTTGCACTGATTATAATTAAACATGGTTGCTAACTTTCTTTTTCTTTTAATATTTTCTCTCTGTCAATTACTTGAGGATTTGAGAAAGCTAATGACCAGAAGCGAATTGATCATTTACTCTTGAAAAGATACTAATAATCAATTTCACTTCCTGATATTACAGCTTAATCGAAAATCAGGGACATAAAATTGTAATAGAATTGAGCTACAAATTGAAAATGCAAATGCTGATTTTGGATTAAATTTATCTAGAATAGGGGAAGAAATTTATGAAGAACAGCAGCGATAATATTGGTCATGAGGAGTGTTTGGAATGTTGATGTCAGGAGCAGGTTGATTTTTGACGATATATTTTCGCACAATACCAATTTTCGCAAAGGTTAACATGTGCTAAGTTTGACAAGAAGCCTGTATGGTTATACGATCAGTTTATTAACTTAATATAATTGAAGGTGGAATCCTATCATATGAGCGAGATAATAAAATCTCTCGCAGAGTTTCGGGCCTGAAAAACAAAAATTGCTGAACTTGTAATTTTTTTAAGAACACGTTAAGTGGATGTTAAAACACGGCCATTATTTTAATTTTTTTGTTATTCCCAGATCCTGCAGAGTTATTGTATAAACAGACAATAGGCTAACAAAGAATATCCCATTACAGATTGTGCAAATTTTTAGCCGATTCCACGGCTGTTAGGTTACACGCCGACGCAAGAACATGTAAATATACATTCAAACATTGGCAATTGCGAAAAAGACAAGGAAAAAACGGATAAGATCCTAAACTTCACTGATGACTTCGAAAGCTACTCTTGAAAGAACCGTTGGGATGTCTTGTAAGTTGTTGGTAGAGTTCATATGCATATTGATTTTAAATATTTTGATCTCTGCTTCGACTGGACAGTCTTTCAGCTCCTTTGCACCAAAGCGAGCACAAAATATCAAAGGAGACTTCATCATCGGCGGCTTATTTCCTGTGTTCTTGAGCGAGAAAAACAGAGCAAAATGCTACGATAACAACAGACGTTTTCAACAGTTTAAATCCCTACGCGGAGACAAGTTAAATTGTTACAGGATGAACGTGTTTGGCCTGATGTGGGTGGAAGCGATGTTATTCGCAATTGAAGAAATAAATAACAGTACAATAATACTCCCGAATATAACGCTTGGTTACGATATAAGGGACACTGGAAACGAGGTTCAATTCGCCATGGAAGCTGCCCTGGATTTTTCTTCCGGATTTGAAAAGCCCAACAAAGGATCCTATTCAAACAGAACACAGTGCTATAATTCGTCAGTCGTCGCTGTAATTGGTGGAGCGGGCTCGAAAATATCAAAGGCTGCGGGTTATATCCTGGGTGTATCTTCAATTCCACAGATAAGTTACTCATCAACAAGTCCCTCCCTTAGCATCAAGTCGAATTTTCCCTCGTTTTTAAGGACCATCCCACCGGACTATATGCAAGCACAGGTTATGGCCGATTTAGTGACGTTTTACAACTGGAGTTATGTGTCAACTATTGCTACCGACGAAGATTACGGAAGACTAGGGATCGAGGCATTTAAAAGAGAATTAAAGCCGAGAAATATTTGCATATCTGTTGATGAGCTTTTTCACCCAGACTACACGCTGTCGGAGACGAAAGCACAAATCGCGCGCATAGTCAGCGCGCTCAAGGAAGACAAGCTTGCAAAGGTCGTTGTCTTGTTCTGCGAAATACCAAACGCGTTAGCCTTCTTAGAAGAAGCCGAAAGACAAAACCTAGCAGGAAAAATTTGGATTGGAACAGACTCGTGGGGAGATAAGGAATCAATTCTATCGTTTAAAGACTCAACGGTGAGTGGGATGTTGGCTGTTGTGCCGACCAAAGGAAACATTGAAAAATTTGAAAAGCACATGGAAACACTGACACCCTTAACATCTAGGCATAATCCTTGGTTTGAGGATTTTTGGCAGGGGACGTATGGATGTGAACAAGAGAAAAGCAAAGATCGCTGTAAAGAGAATCCCTCTATCAAAAACCACACGGAATTGAACCAACAGAATTATACGTCGTATGACGTCATCTGTCATGGTTTCTCAGGTGATGGGCTTCCAAACGCAGCTAGTTTGCAGATGAGTAAGGCTGCAAACGTTATGGATGCAGTTTATACTGTAGCCTTAGCACTTAATGACATCATAAAGTGTAAAAAAGGAAGAGGCCTTTTGCCAAATGACGAATGTCCAAAAGTGATGAAAAACCAGAAAAACGGTGTCGACCCGTTAGATGTTTTAACATATATCAAGAACTTATCGTTCACCGGTAAACTTGGTTTTCCAATCATGTTCGACAAGTATGGAGACATCAAAGGTTTGAAAGATAAATTATTTCATTTATTTACATGTATTGTTAACCTTTAAGTCCCAAGAGTGACCAACATCAATTTTCTCCCAACAATACCAAAACATAATTAAAAGAAAAGTTTATGAGAATAAATAAAGTGATCATCTCAGGCAAAATGCCTTGATCTTTGAACAAATTCCCTCAACTAATTCTGTAAGGAAATGTTTGGGGATTAGTTTGGAGAATTTGTATGTGGATACTGGGGCTTAAAAAGTTAAGACGTGTTCACGTAAGGGGTATAGTTACACACTGATTCATGTTTTACATGCAGCTTTTACATAAAAAAATTTATCATTTTTTACCCTGAAATCAATAAACTGATAAGAACATAAAAAAGAACGGTGATAATGTTTAAAATTGTGTCTACACATTATGCAGTGCAACCTCGATATAACGAAGGGCAAAGGGACTGGCAAAATTTGTTCTCTATAACGAGGTTTCGTTATATTGAGGTTCTTTTTCATATATTTTACCATTGCTGAGTTAACTGGTTCGTTTTATCGAGGACTTCGTTATGCGAGAGGTTCGTTATATCAAGGTTCCACTGTACTCAGTCTTCGAAAACTAATTATGTACCAAACTTGGTTTCACTGGGTGCACAGTTTCTAAAAGCAAGGCGTTATTACCGAAATATTTTACATGTGAACCAAGTCAAGAAGTTACAAACTTTATTTTCTTTTAAAACAAACGTCAACTTCGGTGGTAAATTCGTTTAACACCAGACAGCTGAACAAATCCGATTATTATTCACATTTTTTGTGTTTATTTATTAGCATTTTAAATTTTACTCGGAATTACAGTTCTTTAACAATGTTGCGAATTCCGTTTTCGTAATAAATTAGCGTTTATTGATAATTCGACCTTCAATCACCTTGACTTTACATTAAACTTTCAAGGTCATTATCAAGGAGATTATATCAGGATGAAATACAATAGGTGGTTTTCACGTTACGTCATCGCCGCCATGCTGGTGGACGGTAAACAAAAGATCGCTCATTAGCTTGCTTTGTTTGTACACCAGCATTTGTTCATTTCACCATTGTTATTTGTGTCTCCCGAGACTGCATGAAAACCACCTATACGGGCGGCAATCACCTGTCAACTTGCGGGTTGCCATCTTAATTCACAATATGCAATCTTCTAATATTGAATTTACTATAGCAGGTAATTTTGCAGTAGAACTGTTGTTGCGTTGCACCAGTCTAGCCTGAATTTCATCCCATTACTTCGAGTCGTTATTACTCCCTCAGTAACGTCTGAATCGACCGGTCGTTTAATGCCGTCCAGTGACGTCACTATTCCTTGCTTCAACTCATGCAAAAAGTTAAACACGATTTTGACGTGGGAAACCAAGAAATATCGTTTGGAAATGTCTGCATCATACAGAATGGCTTTAATTTTTTAGATCGTAATTCATGTTAACGTTCAAACTACCAACTGCATGCAGTACTCTGAACCGGTTATAATTCCATAATCAAATTCGGTCGCAATCACACAATGAAATAAATACACACACGGAACACTTAGTTCAAAAAACACAACGATTTGCTTTAATTGAAAAGAAGCTATTTGGTCCTTAACGAAGAAAAAAGAAAACAATGAAACAAGAAAGAAAAGCTAACAGAATCATTGCACTAGACGGGGAAAATAGCTAGAAGGTCGAATTACAACATTGGTCTCGGAAACTTCGCATACACAAAATCACTGCCGAAACCACAAAGCGGCTCTAAATGAAAAACCTACCAACTCTAAGCAATGATTCTTTATTCGCAGTTCAATTTAACATTTCAGTTTTGAAGACGAGGGCAATTTTGCTATTTGCAATAAAGATTATCGAAATGTTTGAACACCACGCAAGCAAGGGATGTGATCCGCTGAATATCAAGCGACAATCGCGCTAAATTTTCTCATAATTATGCATAATTGTGCGAAGTTTAGACAATCAACCAATCAAAATCACTACCCGGTTTTCGGGTAGTGATGACGTCACTGGACGGCATTAACGGCCGGTCGATTCAGACGTTGCTGAGGGGAGAAAACGACTCGAAGCAATCGGATGAAATTCAGGCTAGCACCAGTCAAGCTTAGGCTTTTTATATTAATTGAAAAATTTTCTCCTCCATCTAGCCTTTTTGTGAGAAGAGCAACGGTAGATGGTTGTGGGTTAGATTCCCAGCGTAGTAAAATATTTGTTCGCCTCTCATGGTTTCCCAATTCCCTTTGCTGAGGACGGAAGCCTATATATCCACCAGTGTTAACCTCCCCTTCAGGTGATAGTTTTATATTAGTGAGCTTAAGCAACGAGGACGGAGACGGCAACGAGAACGGCAAAAAAACGATAGGTTTAGATTAGCAAAACAACAATTTTGCACGTGCATCACGCTTTTTTGTACATTTCTTTGCCGTCACTGCACAACTACGACGTTAAACTTCCTAATTTTACGTTTTATGGAGGACGTGAACACAAGACAACGATTTGCGTTTTCTTTTTGCGAACTTATAGACAGTCCTTTAGAATGCAACTTCTAAAAAATCGCCAACAATTGACAAATTAAAGGAATTGGAATAAGAGCGATGAAGATTGAAACAGCGCGAATTCACTTTTTGGTTGACGTTTTTGCTGGCGTTGCCGTCGTCGTTGCTTAAGCTCCCCATTATTCAGGGCAAAAACATCAACTGCCCATCGATGTTTGACGCTATTGTTTTTGCTACTTGCTATAGGTAACTTCTTGGTAAAAAGCTTACAGCCTGACCCTGATCACGTGCATGGCAAGAAATTCATTACGTTAGGGACCTGGAATTGGGCCAGGCGCCAGCTCCATTTCCACAACGGTACCAACATATCATGGAATGGCTGGAATCCGAAGGTTCCTTTCTCGCGGTGCAGTTCATCGTGTGCACCTGGGTTCTACAAAGTTCAGGGTGATTTGAAATGCTGTTGGAAGTGTGTTCAATGTCCGTCTGGATCAATCACAAACACCACTGGCCAATCAGCATGCTTTGTGTGTCAAGTGGGATACACCTCAAATGAGAACCACACGCAGTGTTTAAAGCTCCCAGATGTTTATCTGGAGTGGGGGTCGGTAGCCGGAAGTGTTATTTTAGCCTTATCGGGTTTTGGTTTCTTGAGCTCAGTTTTCGCGCTCGGTGCCTTCTACAAATATCGAAACAGTGCGGTTGTGAAAGCTTCGACACGCGAATACTCACTGTTGCTTTTATCAATAATATCTTGCATGTTTCTTCTACCTCTGCTCTATATAGGCCGACCCTCTAACACTATCTGCATGACGCAGCCTTTTTGTTTTGGATTAGTAATTACATTATGGACTTCCCTCATGTTGACAAAAACATTACGCCTTCTGCTGATTTTCAAAAAAAGGCTTCTACCAGGGAAGGTTGGTTTTTATGGCATTCATATGCAACTCTTAATATCGCTTGCTTTAACACTAACTGTCTTGGCTGCAATCATCCCATGGTTGTTGAAATTCCCTCCAAAAGTAACACCGCACTACTTCGAGTCTCAAGTCAGCATCGATTGCGGCGACAAGGCGGACACTTTACTCACAATCATATTGGGATATTCCGCTGTACTAGCAATACCGTCGACGTATCTGGCTTATAGAGCTCGTAAACTGCCTGAGAACTTCAACGAAACTCGACTTATTGGGTTTACATTATTCACTGTGTGTGTCATCTGGATAATAGTTGTTCCATCGTATCATGACAGTGATGTGGAAAACAGGCGCATAATTCTATGCTGTGCTCTCATAACTACGGGTTTTACCATCCTCGTTTGCATGTTTTCCACTCGTCTAAGAATTATTTTATTTCAACCCGAGAAAAACAAGACTGAACTGGTGCGAGCCAGTATGTTTGATTACACAATGCGCATGCGCAATGGATCGACCGCTGCTAAGCAACTTCGGAAAATGTCCGTAGTCACCGTTGGTACTTTTTCTGTGCCAGCCAAAGACTGTTAAACCTTCCGCTGGTAGAAGGCCTACGCAAAACACTTTAACAGTCTTTTAGATGGTTTCTAGTGCACGAATAGTAAAGAGAACCAAATGGGTAAAGCACTCAACTACAATAAGACATTTGACTATTTTGCAGTCGTGGGCTTAGTATCCTAGCCTCTGAGTGGACATGAGGCTGAGGTTGACCTTCTTTTGATACAAACCTCTTTCTTTTTCTTATGCAAATTATGCAAAAAAAATACTAGTTAGCATAAGAGCAACATGATTTACATAATAAAGCAGGAAGGGCTGTATCAAAACAAGGTCAACTCTTGCGTCGTTTCCATCTGTAACTGTAAAATGGGCTACTGTATTTTCACCGAAAAGATAACATCCATTTTATTCAATAAATTAGGCATTTTACAGTAATGATAGACGGTTTGCCAACAAGTTGTCTATCTTCCTATCAGGTTGAATGGATCGAAATGTTGCCATGTTTTAAATTGGTTATCAAAATTTTTAGCTTAATATTTACCAAATACGGCAAATTAGGCCCATACAACCTCGAAATAAGTTAATTTATACTAAAGATGTTAAGTTAAATTGATTCAAATTCCTACGACAAAACAGTTGTTGAACTGAGTTCCGGTTGGGTCAAAGTCTTTGCTAGCGTTGCTGACTCATTGTTTTAGCTAAACTGCGAAAAAGGATTCTAACCTTGAAAAAATGTATAGTGTTGTTGCCATCGTATACATTCCTTTAAATTCTACATTAGTCAAATCTCCATTCAACAAATTTTCAAAAACTTGAAACTATGTGGGTTTTACTCGCTTTTTAACTGACCTTGCTACTTTATAAACAAAACAACAGTAAGGTTCCCGCATCCTCCACATAAATGCGCTTTCAAGACGCTTTTGGTTTTCTTGTCTTCAAATATTACAGCCGTGCTTTACATCCACGCGTTTTTACTGAACAGGACGAGAAAGCGTGGTAAAAACTAAGGCTAAACCGACCAAAGCTAAGCCGTTACAATCTGAAAATGTGTAGTTATGGTTGTCCACGTGCACAATGGACCCCATTAGCTTGTATGTTTTTTTCCCAATAGGCCATGTGATAATACTATAGAGAACTGTTACATTCAAATTTCACCTTATTCCCGTGCATATGTACGCACAATTTATTAAAAATACAGGATCAATTAAGGATTCTGGGTAACTGACCACCAACCCCTTCCCTAAATCACAATTTTGCCCTAAGTGAGAAGTAAGTATGAACGTGGACTAAAGGGAGGGGTAGTGGTCAACTAAACGGCAATATCCTGGCGACATAGCCCCTTTAAATCTGTGGACGAATTCCTATACCCTTTTGGCAGAAACCTAGTACTGTGTTTTCTACGGAGTTTTGACCTTGGTTAAACGAGCTCAAATGCTTGTTTTTCTTTCTTCTGAACATTCGTTTATCGTCGTAATCTTGGAACTCTGGGATCGTCTTGACCCCAGATTGTTCTTAATCGCTGGTAATTTCCCAATAGAGCCCTTCATAAATTGCATCGCTAAGCACGCCGGGGAGGAGTTACGCCGCTGATCCGATCCTTGAACCGGCGATAGGTCAATACCGCTGGCCTGCTCTAATGAATAACGTCGTGTACTTTCTATAGCAGCTTGCTTCGTGTTTTTCTCAGGTCGGAAGAATATAACGCGAACTTTAGGAAGAAACAAAAGAAAAAGCATTGCATATGCGCCCACCATCAAAGCCATAATTGTGCAAATAAGGTTTCCCTTGGTAGAGGGCCAAGCATGACTGTTTATCAGAATGATTAGCCATGATGAAATGTTTGTAAACATCGCAAGAAAAATCCATTTGAATTCGGTGTATGCTGAGGGAAGTTTACGAGACTGGTACGCTAAAACACAACACGTTAGCGACAAGAAAATGTTATATCCAAGCGCAGTGACGTCGAAACCCAGATTCGCTTTACATTGTACGAGAAGAGCATCTGAAACGCTGTAGTCGTAAACGAGTTTTGGCGGGAAAATAAGAAGGTGTAAAGCGCATATCCCGAGCTGTACTATGATTAACGCGCATGTCAGAAACCCGTACCAGTAATTACTGAGAAAACGATGCTTCTTGACATTAATGGCGGAAAATATTTTGATGACGCGATTTGTCTTGGTTAAAAGAACCGACGTAATAGCTGTATACAAAACAGCTAATACGACAGCTCTTAGATTACACGTGACATTGGTTGGTTGACCAATATAAAGACCAGGTATTAGAAACCAGGCGAGGAGAACGATCAAAGACAACAGGCTAAGAGTGAGATTAGCTGCTTTCACCACAGGTGTCACATGGTACCGCACAAATACACCAAGTACCAACAAAGTTAACATCTCTCCCAGGCCACAAGCTGACAGAAATATAACTGCAAGAAATTCTCCAGCTTTAATAATTATCAGCGGCTTGTCCACGCATGCGCTTTGAAGTCCGTTTGTCATTTGCTCCTTTGGGCACGCACTACACAAGGTCGAGGTGGAGTTACTATTGTATGTCCCATGAGGGCACTTATGGCAGCTCCACCAGCAAACACCAGAATAGTTCTCGGTGTATGAGCCCGAAGGACAGCGTTCCCAGCATTCCGAAAAAGGGACTTCAGGCTCATTACCAGGCCAACGAATTTCACTCGCATTAATTATCACACCTCTATGTCCGGTTGTCTTTCCGACTCGGAATGACGTTAAAGTACTATTGTCGGTGATGCGTAAGTTTAAGATGTCGAATTCTGTGTTCAATTCTCGATTTTTATTAAAAGATAGATAGACGTCACGATTGTCAACAAAAGAACTCCCCTCCAATTGTCTTAGAAGAAGATTCCTAACGTAGGATAAGGTAAAATTTTCCTCCAAGCTGTTCGAACAGTGGGGATCACCATGGCGGCAAGTTTTCACGCTTTCGAGTCCACTGGCAATCGCAAGAACTGAGTTCATGACATACACGATTTTATCCCAAGGGAAACGCTGCAAGTAGAGGAAATTACTGTGAGTAACATTTTCAGGTCTGTACCTGTTGGCCGCAAGCCCTTTAAAATATGCTCCTGAAATGTCCGCCGATACCTTCTTGATGTAACTTCCAAGTTCGCCCAAGTCTTCCGCTGGCGTGGAGATCCAAAGTGAGCCATCGATTACAAATGTATTGTCAATCCGCGGTATGTTGATTCCAATCCATATCCTTTTAGTCAGATTTTTGTTCCTGATCTCGTCAAGAATGTGAGCAACATAATCATCACTTCCCAAAAGGACGCTTACGGTTACAGTTGCGCGCCTTTTGATTTTGAAAATTATACCTGGAATTTCGTCATACGAGCCAGCCACCTCGTCGATCGCAACACATATGTTGTGGTACTTAAGTTCTTGCTTTAGGTCTTGGGCGATCTCAAGATACGAACCCTCTTCTCTCGAGGAAACTATATTGATACAGGACCATCTAAAGTAGGCAATGATAGCGGCTAGAGAAATTGCGAGATGTCCGTTGGAGGGGCAGGTGCGAAAAAAAGTATTGTACATGGAACTGTCGTTAAGAAGTGAACTGGAAGCGCCATAGCTGACCTGCAAAAAATAGAAAATTAACTCAGAAACTTTATCATAGTCTTCAAAATTCGCTACTTTAGAAACGAAAGGAAAACTCGAGCCGAAATCTGTCCCGCACTTGTTACTGGGGTCGTTATTAAGGACGCGCCGGTCAGTATTTGGCAATAGAGTACTAAAGTGATGACATCATAAAAATGAAATTTCTGAAATTATGGGATTTGTCAGGATATTCTAAAAGAACAATGTCCAAGAGGCCTACTTACGAAAAATGAGCATTTCGGGGCAAATTGTTGGCGAGATGTTAGCCGGTTATACCCAGAAATTAGACTCCATACAAACCCTTCTAATTTTTGGGGGGTCGACCCAAAAAAAATTTTGAAGGGTTTGCATAGAGTTTTCTAAGCATAACTTGGCTACGCTATCAGAGACAATTTGCCCCGAAATGCTCATTTTTGGCAAGTAGGCCTCTTGGACATTGTTCTTTCAGAATATCCTGACAAATTCCATGATTTCAGAAATTTCATTTTTATGACGTCACACTTAAGTACTCCATTTCTTTTTTCTTTTTTCTTTTTTTTTCAGTCCCTAGAAACCGTCCCTGAGTCGTCCCAGAGGTACTTTCCGAAAGCTAAATCAGTCCAGATTCTCTCGTTTTTAAAGAGGGGAAACCAATAGCGCTTCCAAAAAAAGTACTGTAACACAGTGCTGAACAACTAGCTAAAAAATCGGAGTGAATATATGCGTTTTCAAACGAAAACGAGAAACACACTAGTGTGGAAGGGGCCTCCGATTTGTCCAACTTGGCGCACAATTTAAAATTGTGTTTGCGAGGTATTTTCGGATTGAATAAGTGAATAAGTTTCACACGAGCTGTTACTGAAGTACGGAAAAGACGATTTGGATACGAAAAATGTTCTTGGCGAACGGACTTGAAAAAGTCATCACTACGAATGACTCGCAGTCTTGCAAATGTTTACGCGATTTTTAAACTAATTTTATGTATTAATTCATTATCATTATATATAAGTTTTTCTTTTTGCAAGTAAAGGTCTTGAAAAAGTTTAGAAATAGCTGTTAACAGGGACTGTAAAGAAGCGGGGGGAGGCCGAGTATCCTCCGGCTTATCTCTTTTACCCCACTCGCCTCAAAACTGAGACCATCAATCAATTGCATACAATCCAAAGAAAGGGAACCAAAAAGAGTAATAAGCTATGTCGAGAAGAGCATCTCTTTTCAATTATCCATTATCTCAGATGTGATACCAGTCATTAAAGAGGGGGTCTTTGCAGCCATGTAATTTCAAATAAAACTGTCATTGTGTTGCCATTTATTTATAGACACTGATACAAAAATAAAATCGAAACACAACACACCAACCAGTAAACAGGAAACACTTAATTTTGGAAAAAGTAAAACACATCAAGGATTTTTTTTCTTTTTCATACCAATGATTATGATTATTATATAACATTCAAACGAAGAAGAGTAAACAGGAAATATGAAATTTAAAAATGAAGTAAAATACTTCAAGGATTTTTCTTCCTTTCTAGACGAATATTTTTTGATTATATCATCAAATTCGAGACATGAAGAGTGGCGAGATATAAACGTAAAAAATGAAACCAAATCTCAGCGCATGCTCACAGTGTGTTGAGTTCATCTGTCGATCGGGGAAAGAAAAGAAGAAAGAACAGGAAATGTTTGGCTAGGTGCGCGCGGAAACTTTTTTTAAAATTGTTACATTGTTACATATTTTACCTAGCAAAATCTATTATAGACGTACTCGTAAGCTCCTTACATGATAAACTAAAATGCTACTACTAAGAATAAAAATAAAAATACAGGAAATACCATTACAGTGAAAAAATATAGTCAGAGATGATGGTTTTAGATTTTGCAGTTGAATCTGTGGTTAAATAGTGAGATGGCAAACCATTCCAGTCAGTGTTAGTTCTCGGCCAGAAGCAGTATTTGTACGCGTCACAGGATGGCTGAAGTGGAATAAAGTTTAGTGAATGAGATGCCCTTGTTTTTGGGGAGGACTCGGTGATGTTGTACATGTTAGGGGATATCAATAGCGGCCTGATTCATTGGAAAAGCATTTGCACAAACACACATTTTCGTTATTTCATGCTCCACTCGTTTTGTCAGTGTTTTTTTTCTGATTTTGTTTTCTAAACAGTAATACGCATGTTAATACAAAGAAAAAAAACATCATTAACTTTCAAACAATAAGAAAAGAGAATATTCTAGACGCAAACAAACGACGCAAAAGCCATTTACACACATAAACCCATGCTGACAGGAAAATCAACGCGCGTTTTAACATTTGGAGATTTACAGCCTTAAGATCACTTTAACACAGGAAAGACAATTACCATGATCATTTAAATGACGCTTACACTTATTAATGACAGGGAAAATTTCTCGAGGTTTTAAGTGTCTTTTAAGGCACATCAAGTCCTTTTCAAATTGCAGCACTGAGAACGCCATTAATACAACCAACAATAAGCCAAGATAATTTGGTCGGCCGTTTAACCGGGTAGGGTCATATTATGAGGCGACAGGATGTCGAATGAAACACAAAGCTAAGTGTTTGATACGGCCTCTCAAATGAACAATAATTCTTGAAAACATTCAAAGCGAGAGTCCGAAAAATTTGAGTAATTAAGATCTGATGTCTACACCACCATAAGGGTAATGACTTAATGACTTGTTAGTATTGAGAACGCGCTTTTAAAGCTCGTTTTATTATGACGCGTATACGCAACCATAAAGGTTAAAATATTTTAAAGAAAATCTTAAGTTCCTTAATTGCAGTCTCTGAAACAGAAAAAACATCCCCTTCTTCGGCAGTTCAATATATGTAATTTCATGAGTTAAATATATTTGGATAAAGAGAGGATGAAAATAGTTAGGATTAACAAGTGCAAAAAAATACCGTGTGTAGATAAAAAATATTTTCAATATAATAATTGAACTGATAAATGAATAAAAAACCACAGTTCCAGTGTCACTTTCAATAAGTTCATGTACTTACACAGACGTATATAGAATTTGGAGAATAAAGATTGTGATAAACAGCCGGTAAAAACTAATCATTTCCACGTAACATTTATTTTATCTTCATAGCCGTATGCCAATAAAGAAATAGACCTTTTTACCGATACGGCGGCCATATTGAATTAATTCGATTTAAGGAGTATTATAGGATGCCAAGGAGGGCATGAGCACGATCCGTTATACTCGCTTAGCGTTAGCAATATGGTCTTTCACTGTATATTTCTCGGGAAAAAGGCGATCATTATTACATCCAACACTGCATAACGACTTTTTTTCCCATTACAATCTTATTCTAGGAAACTTTAAGAAAAAATGCCCCGAAAGGTGCGCGTTAATACTAAGCGAATATATCGGAATGTGCTCATGCCCCCTGGGCATCTCATAATGCTCCTTAAATCTAACTAATTCAATACGGCAGCCGTATCGGTAAAAACTGAGTCTATTATTGTTTTCGTTGAAAATACTAATAATAATTATAGTTGATGGTAGACCCTGATAGGAGTGACACACTATGGCCCTGGAATCAGATTTAAAAACCTGGGGCTGTGTCACAAAATGAATCAAAATTCAAACATTGCAAACTGCCACCAAATTGACTGAAACATTAAAATAACCACTTAAAAAGTTAGAGAAAGGTATAAATGACAAAGCAAATACAAAAAGAAGCACGGATGGATAAACTTGAAGAAGATTGAAGCGGATGTTGTTTGTAACGATTGATATGATGCTTGGGAGACATTTTGTTTGACACAAAACTGTGCTTTTGTCCTTCACAGGTAATATCTCTAGTTTTATAGCCAATAAGGACGGGTAACTGGTATTTTAAACAAAATGAACTAGACAGACTACGATCGTTAAAAACACGTCCAACGATGAAGACTATTGTAACATGGAAGCAAGCACGCAGCGCTCCTTGCCACAAGTGCATAGTGATATGGTAGCTTCGAAGAGGTAAGTTAAAAACTATGCAGGCTCTAATCAATTTAAATAATTTCATATTCATGCTCAGGTACGAAAACGAGTGTAGTTAAAAGATACGAGACATATTGCTTTTATCCAAAAAGTTTATACAAAAGATAATAATAATAACCCCGGACGTACGAGCTTGGAGGGCGGTCAACGAGGACAAAATAAGGTTGACTCAAACTCTAAATTGTAAGTCATTGCAAACGGAAGGTTGGTGAGAAGTCATTTGCATCGAATGAAGAAACTCGGCGGGAGCTGAGTTATTGGCTTATTAATTTTTGTCATCTGAATGGCCTCTCTGTATGACATGGGTCGATTGATACTAAAATTTACATACGGGATCAAAATCATTTCCAAAGGAGAAAAAAACTCCTCTCGTTTTGAATTAGTCTTACAGAACAACAACGCGGGCAACAAAGCGTAATGCCTATTTCTCTGGTATAAGCAAAAGTAAATCGCAGCGCTCGCTTCAATGGTCAGAATTTTTTAGATAAATTTACATCATAAATTACAAAAATAGCCACCTGACCGTAGCTTACTCACTACATTTTCAAGCCACAATCAACTGTTCGTTTATGATATTTTAAAAAAAACCCGATTAATTTTCTTCTTCTTTTTCCTTTCTTTAATAGCAGTATTGTAAGTCAATCTCAACGGGTCTCTTTAAAAATAAGAGAAGTCATATTTAATGAATAGGAAACGGGAAAGACGTGACTTGAATGACATCCTTATTCACTGCCTACTTATAATAAAAATGGAAATAGACATAAAAGTCACAAAATTATTTTAGAGAAAGCAACAACGGGCGACAAAGCAGAAAAGGGAATACTTTAAAGAGAAAAAAAGCTCCATAGCTTTCATTTGTAAATTCATATCAATTTTGATCACCGAACATTACCGACGCTTTTGTCACGAAGAGGAACAGAGAGTATGATCGCAAACTTTCCTCAAGGCTAGGTGGTGATGCTAGTCTCGACTAGCCCGCCTCAGGATTAAAAAAAATCCCTTTTCCCACTCTCTCTCAGTTCTTCAAGGACCCGATGGTATAGAACTGGTCTTCGTTGAAATGTATGCACCCGTGTCGTTCGCGCACAAGACACGAATAGAGCTAGGATCAATTTGGAAAACTGGTTGTAACGAGGGAGAGAGCGAACCGATACTTCTCATTCAGGATGATAAAAAAACGATATATTATGAAAAAATCTAGACCCTCGTAGGAGCATTGAGCAACCATTTCGTGCGCGGCGGAGGGTGTTCTTAGCGTGTTATAGCGTGATATATTTGCATGAAACGTGGGGAAAACAACCTTCTCCCGCCTACACTGAAATGGCTTTAGGCAATCTAACCAAGAGGAAGAAAGACTCGTCACTACTTCAAAGCCTCTATTTCTACTGTAAACAACTTATATGGTAATAAGAAAGGTCGCGCCCCTTCTAGAATAGAAAAGGCTTGTTGATAAATTAGACAGACCAAAATGACAACATTTTTTTAAGTATGGAGCACTCGCTGTCCAAAACTTCCGATTTTATGGAAATAAGCACTTCGAAAAACAAGTCATTAGTTTCTCTTGTTAGATTTAAAAAGTATATCATCTTAAAAGCGCCGTAATGACACAAAAAAGTGTAGCTTCTGCTAATCCACAAAATGAAAAGAAAAGAAAAATTTGAAAAACGCCACTGGAAACGATCTTTGTTTGATAGAGTGACATTATAAAATCCATCTGTTAAAACAGTAATCGAAATACATTTCGCGGTAGCTGAATAAAAGAATTATTTAAATTTGCACAGACTGCATTTCGTGTTTCTTAGCTGACAAAATCATCAAAATATTAATCAGAGATAATCGGATAATCGTTCATCCGAGCCGGAACAATTGTTGGATGAAATATTATGTGAATGGTTCTGATTTACAGCGGCCCCAGAAATTTCCAGTTCGATTTGTATTAGCTCCCTTTCTTATTCCAACAAATTTTTTCTTGAAAAAAAAAAAAACATGCATATATATATCGGTTATTAAACCGTTCATAAGTAGTTTAAAAATTGCCTCGGAATAAATCCTCTTCGCAGGAATAATCTAAGACTTCTTCAAGCGAAAATTAAAAAGAAAACTTCTTGCAAAAAAATGATTTCTAAAACATTTATGCCCTCAAGATTTGTTTCCTCGCCTGTCAAAATTGCGACCGTGCAAAGTAACATATTGCATGTTCCAATTCCTATTTTGAAATCAACAAATTAAAATTAAAATGTAGTGTGACCCACTCTCCCACTCAAGAACAGCTATCTTGTAAAAGTGAAAGTAGGATGACCAAATCCAAGTAAAACGTTTTCAAAAGGTGCCAAAAGTTTAACACACATTCAACATAAAATCATAAAAGCTACAACATAACTTAAATTTCTGTTTTTAAAGATGTTTTCTAGTAAAAATGCTATGCAAATGTTTCATTGCTTGCATGCAAAACACTGAATTTGCTACTACTTTTGTTTCTCGCCAACACCTGCCTCCGGTCAGTGTATTAAATGAAATATCTCAAACCTCGACATGGCGGATAAATGCGTTACAGATCAAAAACTTTTTATCTTGGGTTCGCTACTTATATCTAAGAATCTGAATAAAACTCCACCAATGTGAAGGTGCTCTTGTCGTTAGCTGACCTTTTTCGTGTGTTCTTCTGAAATTTTATGGTTAGTGACAAATTAATCTTGCATGCAATACGTATCACGCTAGAACACAATATTAAATACATATAAGTCCACATAGATTTTAGCCAAGCCTTAAAGCGAAGGTCCTACTTATCACTTACTTTCAGTCAAACTGATAAACTTTGAACCACTCCGTGTAAAGAAATTCGCAGCTCTACTTATAAAAAGAAAACTTTGACTCACTTTTCCCCCCCAAGAGCTTTAAAGTTTTATCTGAACACTTAAAATTGGAGCACAGCCAAGCTGACACTGTATGAAAAACAAAAACACGCACAACGGCTACATTTCTCTTACTTGTGGTACTCCATACATGCTCAATAGTGGACTGATCGCGAGCGCACTCTTGCTTGATTGAGGGCCAACAACTGCAATCACCCCACAGCTATTTCCAGCCTTTGACAAAGAGCAGTTTTTCCACGAAGAGCCTTCACTTTTGCCAAGTATGTCCAGGAGCTCTCTTAAAGCGACAGCAGGGATTGAGCAAGTGTCTCTAATATCGTAGCCAATAGAACCACCAGGGAAAATTGACTCGTTGTTCTTCGCGTTCACGGTGTGCACGAAAGCTTCCACAAGAAGCAAACCTTCTTCTCTTACAATATCGCATCTTGGACCTTCCGTTATCGGAAAAAGAGCTCCAACAATAAAATAACTGTCTTGAAATCTCCTCCATCGCGAACGCAAATTGAACGTCGTTTCCACGGATAAACAGGATACAACGGCGAACAGACAAAAGGCAACGGTGTTCATTCCAACTACGTAGCTACAAAAAAACAAGTATTTCTTTGAAAGCCTTCTTTTGAATTATGCAAGAACGAGTATTTCTTTGAAAAGCTTTCTTTTGAATTATGTAATGATTATCTCTTTGAAGTTCATTAATTTATTCTCGCGCAGGGTGTTTTGCCTGTCAAGTCATTAATCCTGCGAGAAGAAACAGTAACTACAACATCAATCGTAAAATTTTTGACTAGAATTCTTTTTCTTCAGACCAAACTACTGGTTAAATCTTGAGAAAACTTCGTGCAAATTGCAAAGAAACGAAAAGAAAAGACGAAGAAAACTCTTCCTTATCTTGAGTTGAGGCGTGAAGAAATGTTAAGAATAATTTTTGTAACGTCTCACAGTATCGTCAGATAGAGGAGCCATGATCTCCTGAAGACAGAAAAGAAACTCGCCAACAAGCACTGTACGTTCTTTGTTGCTTGAAATTGGATAAGTTCATTGTTTGCGAGTCACTGCTTAGCGATTTTTAGTAATTGCTGTACTTTGCCACTCTTCTTGACCCCAAACAAACACAGAATGCAACCTACCGGTGGTGCGAGCCTATTACGGCTCATAAAATGACTCAAGAAAGCTTAGAAGTGTTTGCATATATAAAAGATTGGGCTGGATATAAACGAGGCAGGTGTTCCGACGACGGAAATAAGCACGGCAAACCATTGTAGGCAGAAACGTCAAAACAAGTTAGTTTGAGAGAACCAGTGGGAAAACTATCCAATGAAAAAGTTTGGCAAAGACGTATACTGCCAAAGATTGGGTTTCAGATATTAGTTTCCTTATATTATTTCGTAATTAATGAGTTTTTCATGTCGGTGCGCCATGATTGATCGAACACATCGATGTCGTGTTGTCGGAGCTACAGTTTACAGGCTTGACTAAGGCACGGGGGGTACTCAACAAAGTTTTCTGCTGAGAGGCTCCGCTCCGACGTCCAGCCCCTTACCCTCGGCTTTTAGGTAGCCCTTTCGTAGATCTTTTACCGACAAATGGTACCCTTTCACACACCTAGTAAAGAACTTTAAATCCCTATAACTACTGTAAATTCGCTGTCTATTAAATATGTAATCACAAACCAGAACGTTTTCCCAACTTTTTCCCATCCATAAAATGGATCTGTTCGCCATTTTGGGCCTGTTTACACACCGAATTGACAGATTTTCTTCTCTGCCCTTCATATACTTCAACAAGTGAAATCCCTACCATAAAATATACCTGAAGCCTGAAAAGCGTACCCCTTTCGGGTTGAGTCTCCCCGTGCCGTGTAGGCCATTATAGGGAGTATCCCCCCCCCGGGAATTGACGTAAGAACGAATTTATTAATCACTACCAAAGGGAAATAAAAAGTGGTTTCCCAAGCCTGAGGTTAGTATGTGTCTATAGAAAATCCTGACAACTGTTAGCAAAGGTGCAGGAAATAATCTTGGGCGCTTGTATATTACGTTCATCAGACTATGAATATATATATTTTTGCTTCAAATCTCTCTCAATGTTACGTCACAACTTTGTTTTAACAAGAACACGTTGAAATGTACTTAGAAAGGCTCTAGCGTAGACATTGACATTGAGAATAGATACTCTCAACAGCGACAAATGCTTCGAACTTGATCGCGCTTATTTCATCTCGTTCATTTCGTAAAATGTTGGCAAATTTTTCAGGAGTTGAATTCTGAAAGACTGTACCGAAGTTCAGCAAAACAAAAAGCCATTGTCTTGCATTCACGTCCTCGACAAAACGTGAAATTAGGCAGTTTGACGTCATAGTCATGCAGTGACGGCAAAGAAATGTACAAAAAAAGAGTGATGCATATGAAAGGTTGTTCTTTTGACAATCTCAGGGCCTGTTTACATGGAAGTGGGGGACCCCAGGTAGGTGAGGTAACCCGCTTAGGTGGGGTAAAAAAAAATAACTCTCCTTTACATGCAACCTTACAACCCCGCCATCGCGGGTGCACGTTCTCAAAATTATTGATTGGTCGTTAAGCACGTAAACAAGAAGAAATACTGGAAAACCACGTGTTTTGGCGATTAATGCTCTTCAACACTCACTTGCTGCTCTCGTTGCAACCTTCAGTGCTGTGGCTTTTTATTGTTGCCTTTCATAATGATACAAAACCACCGCTAAAGTGAATTTTGCGCAAATTTAATGTGCCACGAATCCGCCCTCGGCTGGGCGGGTTACCCCACCTTGAAACGTTTACATGGCAAAATTTGACCCCGGATGAAAGGCTTGCCCGGTCTGGCAGACTAGGCTACCCGCCTTGGCGGGTCACCCTACCTAACATGCAAACGTGATCAAATTAAAGTGAGAGATTATATGGACAGGCGGGTTACCTCACCCACCTGGGGTCCCCCACCTCCATGTAAACAGGCCCTAAACCTATTGCTTTTTCGTCGTTCTCGTTGCCTCTCGTTACCTACGAAAGCGACCACTCGCCTGCGTCCGCTTAACGGCGCTTTACCACAGCTGTCTGACTCATTAGATTAATATTGCGGTCAGTAGTGCGTCTTCATTCGCTAAGAAAGTTAACTTTAGCGGGGAAGTTACTTGTAACTGACAACATCACAGCTTCGTATCAGACAAATATCTCTCCCGAAGCTATATCAAACGTTACAAAAAACAAAAAAATGAACTTTTAGGTTAGTTTAACAAGTTTTCAAAAAGCGCAATTGCAATCCGTTTTAATCTTCTTCAAGTTTGTGACAGATGTATATGGAATAAATCAGCTTGGTGGCTTCATTGGTTAGAGCATCACACGGGTATCGCTCGGTCACGGGTTCAAATCCCGTTGAGGTACTGAATTTTTTCTTTTCTTTTTTTCTTTTTTTTTTTCAGGCTTCTTACGCAATTGCGTTCACAGCTGCGTTCACAGCTGCGAGAATCATCCGATCATTCTTCATTTGACGTCTTCGAGTTTGCCCATCGGTGCCTTCTTTTGTTTTTGCTCTGCTATGGAGCGGTTATTTTTTATTTTTCACCCAGTTTTCTGGCAGCTCTCATTGTTTGAGCTTTAAAAATTTTCATGACACAGCTCCTTTAACCGTTTAAGTCCCAAAAGTGACTAACATCAATTTTCCCCAGAATCATTAAATTGGTTTCGTAAAATACCCGGGAAAGATGAAGATGAAACAATCAAGGTTTTCGTTTGAGGCCGGAAGCCGGACGTTTCCTTCGGTGGTTTTCCATTCTATGTCCGGTACTTTGATGCTAAAATTTGAGGGGTTTTTTATTTTTTGTTATTATTATCATTTTTTTTTACTTAAGCCACTCATAAACTTACTGCCATTTCCCCTCCCCGTTCCCCTACCAACTGTCCAATTTCATTTTTTTTTTTCAGAATTTGAAAGAACTCCAGCCTTGCCTGGGAATGACTGATTCTTGGGTTCCAGAAACGCTGGAAACAGTGTTCCTGAGTATTCTATTATAAAAATTTCCTTGGGAAGCATGCCCCCAGATCCTCCTAGATAGCTCGTACCTTCGGCGCTCAGATATATATCCGGAACTTAGAAAAACTGTCGAAAACCCTGAACAATGAGTACATGAATTTCATGTATTAGAACTGCGGGATATAGAAATAAATGTAGAAAAGATCATCGCAGTTACAGACACAAATTATGCCGAGTTGCGAAAGAGAGCCTGAAAATTCAGGCTCGCCGGTATTCCAACCCTGACCTCTGGCGACAAACACAGTTGGTCAGAATGAACGAATAGTGTTCCTGAACTAAAACTTTGGAATCCTTTTAGGGTCGACAATTTTTTTCTTTTTTTTTTTTTCATCTGCGTAAATACAAAAGCGTTGTTCATGTTTTGTTGTTACAGACTTCCTTTTATTGTAAGATGTTGCACAAAAAAGTATCTTGTGACATCATCTGCTCAAGCTGCTGACACTTGTGACACAAACAAAAGTAAATGCAAACACAGCTATCAAAACGAATCAAGAATGTTTCTGGACTATAAGTTGAGAATTTACTTTATCACGCCGTTGGTAACCTCACTTTCTGACTTTCACTCTCGACCAACACAAAGAAACAGTTTCTTTAGAAGCTACAATCGGTGAGGAGCAAAATTGTAGAGACACTGTCCCCAAATAGGGTAACCTCGGCAAACAAAACAATCCACATTCCTCCCCCTCACCTCCAAAGTTGTTTCCTACAGGCAGCTCGAGCAGCGGCACAACATTGCATGAATGGAGGGGATGGGGAGAAAAAAAGCTTCATTTTCACCGGTTAGTTTTAAAGAGAATAAATAGTATAGTCATAATTTCTTGTTGCTGCGTTTTTAAAATGAGACGGGGAGAGATAGCTCACCGCATAAGTTTTTTGTAGACGGAAAAGAGAGAAAAACTTGTGTTGACTACGAATGATTTTCATATACACTGAAAATATGTGTACACGATAGTTTATTAACGTCCACTGAACAACTTATCACGGCCAAAAAAAACTAAAAAATGAAATAATATTTTGAGTTTTCCTCTCATTAACGTTAAAAGGTCTCATTAACTCAGTGTTCTTAAGGAACTTCAGTGAAGCTCACATGAACTGTGACTCGATTCCAGATTGATCATTAAATCAAAAGGAACTATAGTCCCTCGTCGTTGCCTAGCGACACCACTGACCAATAAAATGGCTCGGATGATCGTAAACAAAATTTTCCCCGAACGCATTTTTCATTTCTCTATATGATACCACTTACACACATAGCGTGATCGTGGGTCCTTTCATTCGACAACAGCGACAGCGTGTTTCTTTCTTTCTGCGACATGTGGAACACTTCCTGGTTTACTATGCTGACGAAGGTTATCCTCCCTAAGAATGAGACAAAATAAATAAAAAACCGCTTCCAAGTTTAGTGTTGTTTAATAGAGGCCTTTAGATTTTAAGACGAGGACGACTACGCGAACGAGATTTTCGCAGTACTAAGCAGTGCGCACGCGTGAACCAGCGTAATTTGGCGTAATTTTAGCCGTCATCATTGTACTGCAGATTTTAGCGTAAAAGCCGTAGTGACGGAAACAAATTATCCAGTAACAGAAGTTTTATCTTTTTTTGATCGGGAGAGGACTTAACTTCCTGCAATAATGATAACCGTGTTCACTCTTCTAGTGAAAAACGTAAAATGTGGCATTACGCGGTGTCTATCTTTTAGAATACGCGAAAAAAACTTTAAGTCAATACAAAACAATTTTTAACTTTTGAGTCTGTGCAACTGGAATTCAAAGCTGCTGTTTGCTATATGCCGTACAAGATCTTAAAACTTTTTCTTTGTCTACCACATAAAATTCCAATGAAAGCTGCTTTATACATGTGGTAATGTTAGCGATGCTGTACAAAATGGTTTAAAGATTTGACCTGGTGACTGGAATTTCAAGTGTGACCATTCATACGACAACCGTTGAGTACTGAAACTATTCCCTTTGGTGCTGATTATCATACTCTATAGCGCAGTTCTAACTTTTGAATATGTCTATTAATCCCAAATTAAAGCCATTCAGAAAAATGCTACTAGATTTCTTCTTTAGGTTCTGCCGTTTATCACACCGTTCGAATTGCCTACTGTAGGTAATAGCGTGATTTGTAGTGATATTTGGCATATATACCATGAGTGATATTTCGAAATTGTTACACATAATTTCACGAGCCGTTAGGCGAGTGAAATTTGAGACAATTTTGAAATATCACGAGAGGTATATATGCCAAATATCGCGTACAAATCATGCTATTATTTGTTTATACTACTACCCGCAAAGGTTTTGTAATTTTCACATGTAGGTATTTCAAATTAAGCTGAAATACCACTACTCTAAGCCAATCAAATTGCAGAAATTTCTCATGTAGTAGTCAAGTACATACTTTCTCTTTCTTGAAGCCAGTATGATCTTTTTCTCCTTGGCAGCCTTGAATACAGCCTTAGGGACGTGACGATGCCTGCAGTAAAATAAACGCTCAAATTTTTAAACTTTCGAAGTAACAAATATTAATAAAAGGTGTTGTTGTTTTATGCTCCCAAAGGAGAAGGAGGGTACAGGGGCCCGTTTCTTGAAATCCCTGGAAATTTTTCGGGCCCGAAATCAAATATTGGAACTCTTTATCTAGATTGTTCCTGCATTCAACAAAGGTACCAACTCAAGGCTTGGGGTGACAAAAAAAAATTGTAAATTGCTTTTTTACCCTCGAAGCACTTAAGAGTTCATATGAACTCGTTTAAACGTGTCCGTGCGTTCCAGATCGAATTGGAATTTGGAAGTGTTGGTTTTTGAGGAGAGGGGAAAACCGGGGTATCCGGAGAAAAACCTCTCGGAGCAAAGGAGAGAACCAACAACAAACTCAACCCACATATGGCGTCGACGCTGGGATTTGAACCCGGGCCACATTGGTGGGAGGCGAGTGCTCTCACCACTTCACCACCCTTGCCCCCCCTGACAAAATCAGCAGCCTTGCAGCTCTTCAAAACCTCTAATTTAATTGGACCCTAAATGTCGTTGCTCTTTTGTTTTCGGGCGAGGTTCCATTGTTAACTATTCCCAAACAATACCGTGAGGTCTTACGATAGATCTGATGCAAGGTCGCTCGACAAAATATAGTGATTTGTACGAAATTGTCCATCGAAGCCTCGACTTCGATTCATTGTCTGGTTTACTTAGTCTGTTCCAGGCTCCGAGTTCGCGAAATTAAGAAAGCGCGAACACGAAAATAAAACGGGCTTGCTGGATTTTTTTGCTAATCGTCATGAATAAACCAGTATTGTATTGTATTGCATTGCATTGCATTGCATTGCATTGCATTGCATTGCATTGCATTGCATTGCATTGCATTGCATTGCATTGCATTCCATTGCATTGCATTGCATTGCATTGTATTGTCGATCGCCCCAAGTGACGCTTGTAAATAGCCATCTGGTTGCCTCCTGCCAGTTGGGGTTCTTAATCCTGTTATGTTGTATTTGAATTATTTGTTTCTAAGTATATGAATGGAGTGCCTGTAAACTAGCTGGATAAGTTAAGTGCACTTTCCAATGTAAGCAAGCCTTTAAACCCTTTTTTAAAAAAACGGGAGGAAACTGATCCTGTTTACTGGAGCGGAATGAGGGAAAATTCAATTCAGTACGAAAGAACAATCGCGATAAAACGTAATGCGATTTCACTTAATTAAAGACGCGTTTTTTGCCTTCACTGTGGTGGTTGCTTAAGTCCCAATGGTGTGGCCTTCACTTTGTCGCACTCTGAGCAATTCTAAGAAATAAAGGTGTACAGTTACCTCTTAATTCGCTTGAGCTGAGGATGATGTTGGAATCTTTCCTTAAGCTTGGCATTGTAGTTAAACGCTGCTTTTTCCCGTGGAGCAAGCTGAAAAAAAGAAAAGGACTCTTAATTACCGGAAACCAGTTTACTTCCAAGAGACATGCCATGAAATATCTGAGTTGTATGACGAAATTCACAACCTTTTTAAAACTGGCCAAACTGAAGCAAAAAAGGAAGAAAAACTCGCACACATACTTGCAGTCCTATCTGAGGGTCCATTTTAACGACCTTTGCTTTAAATACCTGTAATGACTCGTTATGTCCCCAGAATGTTCAATACGTCATGGGTAAACGATACTTTGCATTAGATCAATGTAAAACGCAGTCCACTACCACAGGAAGAACTCTAGGTTCTTCTCCAATCTGTATCGAACTCATAATCCGCAATGCAGTACGCATCGACAGTCTGCGTTTAACACTGACCGACATATTTCATATCAATACACTGAAACTCCGATATAAGAAACTTGCTCAACCTCAAAATTAATAATATTAATAATAATAATAATAATAATAATAATAATAATAAAACTTATATAAAGCCGATATCAATATTCGCTTTTTTCATTATTACTTAAAAAAAATTATGCCATCACTAAAATTATAAATCAGTATTACTTAGAGATTTGAACTGTAAACGCTGTATTACTAAAAACGAGTTTTGAAAGCACATAAAATTACATAAAAGCTTTCTGGAATAAAAATATCTTGAGTATCTTCTTAAAAGAGGGGCTGCTCCTAATCGCACAGGGACTGAACTACTTACCGCTCCCAGTTTTTGTGAAGCATTAGCTTTCCATATTCTAGGGTGAAAAGGATAAAAGAAACCATTTCAGGATGAGCTCCTTAAGAAAAAAACGAAGGAAAAAACGTCAAGTAACATTCCTAGACACCAAGAAAGAAGTCACGAAACGAGACAAAGTTTTTTCCAAACCAACTTCTTCGGATAAAACACTCTCCTATTCCTTGAGAAATAATGAAACTTTAGTGTAGAATGATCGAAAATTCTTGAAAAAATTCAAAGTTTAAGTCAGAACATTGTTTTTGGTAATAACGATCCGATTTCCAAACCTCTTCATCTCATAGATGAAGTTGAGAAAAATAAATCAAATGGTTTTACGCCACTTTACCTGATATTTGTTTCATCGCTTCCTGAAAGGACGTAAGTGGAATCCGCACTGAATCGAACACAAAACACGCGTTGCATTCTTCGTGTGTGATACACCTCCCTAGGGATGAGACAAGCGTTCAGTTGCAACAATCGGGTCTTTTTAAAAACAATCAATTTAATGACCAACCGTACCCACCGCACGACCCCTTAGAGAACACCTAAACTACCGGCCGTTTATCATTGTTTTTTATCGGTTTTGAAACGAGGTAATGCTTTGAGTAGGTGGAATATGATCATCCTGGCATTCGTAGCATTCGTAGTCGTGAATAGATTACCTGTAATATTCAGAGTGAAAGTTAGTTGTGTCTCACGTTGCGTCTATTGCATGACGAATACCGCATGGGTTGTTGAAACGTCACTGTCACTTAAGTTCCATTCAGGACTACCCAGATCAATTTAGGTTTCCGGGAAACTGCCCACCTACCCCTCCCCTAAGCCATAATTTTGCCTAAGTAAGAGATAAGTGTTCATGTTAGCTTAGGGGAGGGGTAGGTGGGCAGTTTCCCAGACAACCCTTACCCTAGAATCAACCCATTTACTAAGGTTTAGTTTATTGGTCGAGATTCGCACCGTCACCATCACTGTCAACGTTCCGCGAAACCTCCCCCGGCGGGCGGGACAGTCTGAGGTGAGAGGCGTTCCGGCTCTTGTATTTTCGAGTATGTTTCACGCGAACAGTAGGTGCACTGAAAAAGTCTCGAGTATAAAAGAACTGGTTTCTATGGCTTACATAGGCAGTGGATAGTGAATTACGCGGTGGAAAGCGTAATTCCCCTTTTAAAAACCGGGCTCTGTCGACCACTTCTGGACTTACCTGCTTCTTCCACTGTCGCGACCGTAAATCCTGATCGTTTTATCAAAACTTCCAGTCACAAATTCCTGACCCGTGGGAGAATAGTCCACGTCCAGTACAGCTGAAACATGGTCCATGTGCACGTTGATTGGTTGGTTAAAACGACGAATGTCAAACGTGTACAGATTCGAATCCTCATTGGCTGCTGTGAAGATGAACGACTCAAGTGGATTCCAGGCCACTGTGTTGCTCCTCATCTCCATGACAACCTTACGGAGTGGGGTTGAACCGCGCATATCATAAAGGATAATGCTGCGATCGGAAGCCGTGCTGGCAAGCAAATGGGTCTGGAGAAAAAAATGGTAACGGTTCTCAAATACCACTGTGCTGGCTTTGTCAGAATACTCCTAAATCAATGGTGATGCGTTCGCTTCTCCACGACGTCTGAGCTAAATTATTGCATATATTGTTTTGCCTATTGCTCCTTAATATAAAGTTGTGCGTGGCAAATCAACATCAACAAATTCAAGGCTGGGCTCTAGCGGCACCCGATGGCCCCTGGCGCCTAACTTTTCCTCCCTAACAATTAGAAAAATTAAATCTTAGTTGTTTTCATAGAAATCAACAGCAATGCAGGCCACCCTGGATTTCACAGGTCCAGAGCGGACGAACACTTACAATCCTGGTCAAAACGTTTGGGACACTTTGCGTTTTAGGTGAGGAAAATGTAATTAAAGTTGACCCCCCCTCCCCCCCTGAACAGTGTTGGGTGTTACAAGTCAAACACCTTTTACATATCTTGTACACTTTATGGGCCTCAACTTTGTTTAGGGGGGGTGGGGTAAAAATCTTGTTGAGGCCATGTTTACAAGTGTGTACCGCAGGTTAGCTGCAAATTCCACACAAAACCAAGTGAAACAGGGGAGGTGTCCCAACACCTTTGGGCCAGGATTGTAGCATAGCCTTGAAAATCCAATCATGCTATCAGAGAACAGATTTAACAAATTTTGACAAACAAATCCTCCTCTATCCAGGAGCTAAGCCACCAAATGGGATTGGTTATTTTGGTTTTTACCTCTATGGGGTTAAACTTGACACTATGGATGGTGTCCACTCCCCAAGTGAAGCTCCTCACGGGCTCAGCTCTGTGTTCATCCCAGATATCAACTTGTTCTCCGCAAGTTGCAAATACGGCACTCCTCCAATGATGATCAATACCATGATAAAGATTCTAATGAGTGAAAAAGAACAAGGTGTATTAAATCCATCAAAAAAGGAAAATACTGACTTCTGACAAACAAATGTGTGACATTCAAGACATGGCATGGATCATGCACACCAACCACTGAGTTATGAAATGAGCAGTGGCAAATCCAGACCTTCAGAATAAGAGGGGGGGGGTGCGGGGTGGTCATCCAGACCCAGAGAAAAGGGGGGCCCCAGGCCCCCCTGGCTCCCTCCCCTGGATCCGCCACTGATGAGCACCCATCAACTTGAAAGATTTGAGATGGCTGTCTGTATGTCTATCTTAAAGCAAGTCACAGAAAGTGATTGAGTAATGCACATAAACTACTGCATTACAAGTAATCAACGTGTTATCCCGTTAAAGTCAGTAAATCTCAATATTCACCAGCTTTACAAGCCTGTTCCAGGCTCCAAGAAAGTGAGGAAAGCGGATCAGGAAAAGTTGCGTGAAAACCGCATGGGGGTTTATAGGGAAACATGGAGTAGTGGAGTCTGAAAAATTGTTTAACACCTCATTCAGGAACATGATTGGTCATATATGACTGCTCGCGCAGCATCTAACAAACAGGTTAAGTACATGAAACCCTACATTGCACCTTTGGATATTTCGACATTTAACATTTGACACTAGAAATGCTTTTCAAGAACAGAGCAGGGTAGAGGGCTGGATTGAGGTATTACAGGCTCTCCCCTTCTCGTTTCAAGCTGTTTTTTCGTTCACTCTCTATTTCACTGCTTGCTAGATTTTTTCACTTGTCCACACTGACGGAGAGCCTGGCACAGGCTACAGCTCTACTGGACAGGGATCATCATACCTTGCCTATGATTGTATTTACTGGATCTGGTGACAGTGCACTGGCACTCAAACTCTGCTCCATGTTCCACTGTTTTATAACTTTGTCATCTCCAATCTAGATGCAAGTTTTAGGAATGACTACACTTTAGTTTCACGATAAAAATAATAATCATTCAAATAATAAAACAGTCTGTTGCATTATACGCTGGATTTCCAGCCATTCAAGCGAGTCCAGTTTGGATCCCCCTTTCAACGGGTGGCAGGTGCTCTTCAAGCCACTCATGGACTCCTGTCAAGCCTAATATTATAAAGTTGCTACATGCAACTCTCAAAGAAGCTAGAAATCTTGTTGTGCTCTCTTAGCTAGCTGTTGTTTCCATGTAGGCTCAATTCATTGAAAAAACATCAAGCTAGACTACAATACAATCCTGATTTCTCGAACCCTCAGTTTTTCGAAATTCCAAATTATTTGAAGCAAACCTAACGTCACTTCACCAGTCAAACACTGTAATATTACTCTCCATTTTTCAAACCTCCTGATAATTCAAAACCATCTACCTTTCCCAAAGTTGTTACAATAATAAGGATTCCACTGTAGTTACAAGTTTTCAAATAAGAGCCTTTTTACTTTTTACTTTTTAAAAATTTGATTCTTGAGCACTTGAGTGTAGATTTATCAGATGAACTGTAAATACAAAAGTCAACAAATACATGCACAATGCATGAATGCAGTGATATGATGAGTAGAAATCTTTTCTATTTGTTTCATACATACATAAACACACCTGTAAAATTCGTACTTCGTTTAAAAAATTATGCTACTTAAAAAAGCACCACTTTGAGTTAAAGAGAAACTTGGCTTCTGGGATACATGCACAATGTACAATAACGTATGTTCACATGTGCAGCGACTGCTAGTGTCTATTTCCCATGACCAACGATTTATTGAATTTATAGTTACATTAAATAATCAAAGAATTGATTGGTACTTTGTAATCTTTAAAATAACTTATTGATTTTTGAGAAAAAATGAAAGAAATTTAACAAACAGAGACGAAAATATTGTCTTATGAGAATTGTTGTGTAGTTTGTGGTAGTTGCATTCTGCAAAAAAATTCAAAACTTACAGAGATGAATGTGTCTCCTAAAGAATTCACACATAATCCACGAACAAACCCAGAATGTGCTGTTAGGGTCCTGAGGCATTCACGTCTTGGTAAACTCCATAGACGAATCTATAATAAATTGAATTGTATCTTAATCACCAGCAAAATTGCATGTTACAGATGAAAAAAAGGTTCACACGTGCCTGTAACCTGTTCATGTATCTTGCCAATGGAACAACCACTCTCTTGAACCACCGATTATACTGTCTTCTACTTTGAGACAAATGGTTTAACACCCCTACTTCTCTCCCTCTCAACCCCCCCCCCCCCCCCCATCCCTTGTATCATAGTGCAAACAACACTTCATTGTCATCAGTTCAGAGTTTTAGTCTGAAGATTAGGAGGTACCATCATAGAATTCTTGGATACTACTAAAAATCCTGGTCAGACCAACCATTCAAGGTCTATAAAATGAAAGATCAAGGTGTTCAAATGCAAAGGAGTATAAGGTGTTTTCCTGCAATCCTTCTCCTTAGAGCACAATACTGCAGGGCTGTCAAAAAGTTTTTAAGCACCGATCCTGCACCTTACAGCATGATGCTGTATCTGCAAATTACGAGACCTAATTTCTACAACTAGGAAGGTCATGCAACAGATTTGCAAAGGCATCCTAAGTTAAAGACATCTTGCTAGTTTTGTTTTTCAATAAAGAGCTATTGTTATAATGGCCTCTTGCTGCCTGTGATCAACTGAGGATCAAGCTACTATTCACCACTTGCACATTTCACATAATGCACCTTGTTTGCCACCCCAAGTTTGGCATAAAACTTTTGTTCTTAATTTGTCATTGGCATTGCATTAATCGAAAGGGAAACTGAAGTCAATGCAAAGTTCAGAGTGCAAACAAGGTGTATTATGGGAAATATACAGGTTAGGACAGTAGTCCGTCAACAAATTAAATTCAATTTGAGAAGGACAAAGTAAACACCTACCTCCCCATCACATGAGCCAGAAAGCAAGACGGACAAGCTTCTAGGGTGTCTAGCAATACAGTTCACACCATCAGTGTGCCCATCTAAAGAGCTTACAAATGGTTTGGCAAAAACGCGTTCGAGTTTAACCGCGTTTAACGCACGTGTATACTCGCGCGGTCCTTCGAAAGGATGTAATGATGGATCAAGGTTGCGATGGAGTTTGTGAATATCTGACTTGTTCTCTCGTATGTAATCGGCGGGGTTCCTTGAAAGGACTTTAACCTTCATTGTAAAGTGTATGAAACCTTTTACAATGTTCCGAGACCCTTACAGCGCCGCCATATTTCTTTAGTCGCCCGCACTCGTACTGAGTAGCGGAATAACAATCACCTCGATTCGATGTCGACAATTCCCAGTTACCATGGCAATGGAAAGTGCTCGAGCGAACAAGATGGCGATCGATTAAGAAACAACTGTGTTTTGATGTCGGTTTTTTGCCTGTTGTGTCGTTCAAAGTTTAAGCTTTACTATGCTGTAAGCAATGGTAAGTATTATTTTATCAATCTATTACCTAGATACAGAAACTCCGTGAAGCAGAGGATTAAAATCAGCCTTAATTCCATGAAGCAATGTGGCTCACATTGATGCATGCATGAAAGCTTTCACTCTCTGCATGTATCTTTTACATACGAATAGAGACGTCTTGATCGCTGGGTGCTTTTGTTGTTCTTCTCCCTTTGCCGATAAATATCTTTCTTTTTGCCAACATAATCAACAAAATTTTCCATTAAAAGTCTCATGCTTCTATTTAACACTCACCTTTTAATAAGCTTTATTGTTTGCAGAAATTATTGACAGTGCTGTTTTCTGTCAGTCTATCGTTTCTTTTCGTAGCAAAAAATCAAACGCATTAACTACCATTAACCCTCAAGGGAAATCATTTCGAAAAATCATGTATGTTATATATCAGTTTCATATGTACATCTACAAACAAAGTAGCTGACACCAAATAAATGGCTCAGTACATGTATATTTCAAACGTTTCTACTGATCCCTACCCATATTTTCGTTAAAAATGAACCTTTATTTCACGGGACACCTCTACATGTATACTAAGCTGACTTCCCTGAAGGTACGGTCCCGTGAGTGTCTGCTTATACATGCAGGTTTCACTGTTCATTGATCTGTACCTAGCTAAGCATTGACAAGAAATAAGCCCCCAGGGGCACTTAAAATGGAGGAAATAATAACAGTAGATGTATTTTCAAATTTGTATAGAGCGATTTTTGTATGGTATCCTGGAAACAGAAACAACAAACCAAGGGAAATAGAGTGATTTGATTGGTTTGTTGAATGGATACAAAATGCAGGTGGCTCATGTCATGATTGGTTAAGCACACGCTCGGCCAGAAAAAACTTCATGCCCAAAGGACTCTCTAGAAATCAATCAATACTTTGCTTTGACATCATACTGCAACACGATTGGCCAATCAAACTATGCCTTCCCATATTAGGGTTTTCTTTGGTGGGAAAACGAAGAGTTCATGTTTTAATCTTTTCTTACATTGGCTGATAAAACAAATAATGAACACTTACCAAAACCATTTTTCAAGGTCATATGAAAATCGCTCTGTTCTAAGTAATGGACCATCCATGTGACTCAAGTCCTGATTGGGCCTTTCAAGTGAGGCCCTGTCAGGGTAAAATAATGACAAGCGACATGGCCTTGAAACAGGGGCATGCGACAAGATGAAATGGCAACAACGACACAAAGATGGGTTAAATACTGACAGGGATATGGCCTACTCCTTAAAATGCAAAATGACCATATTTGAAACTCAGACTAGGGGCATACGTACTCCCCTAAAAAGGGCCTTGACAGTGACTGACATTTCAGCTCTCCTAACCCTAAAAGCCAATTGGTTTAATACCCTAACCAAGAACACCTTAGTATGAGCATGCAGCTCCTACATTACTGGTTTATTTGTCATCTTCAGACTCACTGACTGTGAATGTGACCCATGCACCCCCACTTATGACATTACTCTCTCCATGTTTGTACATTCTGTCAACAGGAAAAATCTTCATCCAGTGTTAAGTTACCCAACATAGAGAAAACAAGTGCCAGGGGTGGAAACAGTGAAAATGAAAGGTTTAAAGCAAGAAACTGGAAAGTGTTAAGTAAAAAGGAGATACAGAAGCTGCCACCACAACAAAGAAGCAAATACCTGGCAGTAAGAGATATTTTTTATACTTAACAAACACAGCAAGACCTAATAAACCATTTCAATTTTTAAACTAAAAATCGGCAGGGGTGACAACTAGTCTTTCAATATACAGCTTTCACATCATTAGTTTTACATGAATCATGCTCAAGTAGACTAGCTATCATTCTGTCCAGCATGACATTGGTGTGAAGCTGTTATATACAAAAGAACATTTACAAAGAGTTGCTCAACCAGTTCCATTGTTGTTTTTCCCCTGCAAAGATGTTCTTCCTTTGCAGGGAAAAATTATTGTTTTACAAAACAAAAAACATCTGCAAGCGGAGGTATTTATGAAATTAAGGGTAACAAATCAATGATTGATTCCTTGCCAAAGTATTTTTTAAACTAATGTTTAGCAACTGTGTCTCTGTCATATTTTGTATTTCAGTATGAACCAGCTCCTAAAGTATGCAGTGAAGCTATGTCAGCTGCAAGAAAAAGACTGAAGGAGTTAGACAAATCACAAAAAAAGTAGGTGTAAAATTTTAAAGTGTTAAAATTTTCCTCTACCCCTAAAAGGGTTTACAGGAGAAACGAAACAAACATTGCAAAGAATAAAGCAAGTTCAAGTTCCCAACTGATAGGGTTACCATCTTTCTACAAATTAAAAGTATCTTTTATAGTTTGCTCTGTTAAAGCACTAATTAAATTTGTAGCGCACTCTGGAAATATGGTTTTATGTCCACCACAACTTAATTTACTGTGTTTCGAATGGTTCGAAACGGTCTTTAATTTGTTCTTGAGAGTGGGAAGGAGGACTGGAGTTGAACTTGAAATGGTCCAAACACTTTAGCTGCTATGGTGACCAGAACAAGGGCTTAGCCTAGAGTGACTCCATGTATGCCTGGTGCCCAAGACAACTCAGTTAGTTCCTACCTCTTCTAGCCTCCTATGCAGACATTCCCCCCCCCCCCCCCCCGGGACTTAGGGTTCGTCACGCGTTCCTGATGAACCCCTAAGAACGTCTGCGTGGGAGGCTATGTCTTTTCATGTTATTTTGTCATTTTTGTCTTTGACTGCAAGACTTTAGTGTAAAATAACTTGTTAATTTGTTCCTTGTATTGTAAAGACATCACAAGCCACCACCCATGGAAGAGGTCGTTGAGAATGAAAAACACATCAAGATAATTGGACAGTTAAAGTAAGTAAGAAGCATGAGTGTTCTTACAAACCAATTGCATGCTTAACAGTGAAATGTTTCCGTCAAAAAAATTAGAAACACACAAAAATTCATGCAACTCTGACTGGTGAAATCAAATCCTGTCTGATTGTCCTTATGGCACATCGTTGAAGAATTCTTTTCAGATCTGTTGCCACGTTAGCAAAAAATTTTCTACCAGTTTGGAGCCTAGTAAAAGCCCACCTCAAGAGTTTGTTGAGTCATTAAATTTGACTCTGGTGGGCCGGGAATACAATACATAAGGTTTTTGAGAAATTGTATGATCTTCCTACAATGGTGTACAGTTTCCTTTTTGATATTTGAACTGTGATTTGCTTACATCAACAGGGCAGCTGAAGCAAGAAACAGAATCAGGCTCACAAGACTAAGATACCAAAACAACCGGGTAAGATCGCGGCAAAAAAGGAGTCTTTTCTGACCCAGTCATTATTCATATTGACTGGTTCTGCAAATAATGGAGAAACCTTCTAGTCATTTCAGATGGGTACAAAAAAAACGATTAATAACTAATTCCAAACCATCTCATGGTGCTTTCATTGATCTTACTTTCAGGTGGGATGTAAAAGAACCCCTAGAAACATACATGTAAACACCTCTGGCATTTTAAAGGAGCTGTGTCACGATGTTCAGCCAAATTAGGAAATTACAAAAATGCCTGTTAAATTAAGAGAAACATAAAAATAACCACTTAAAATTTTAAAGGAAGGTTAAAATAACGTAACAGAAACAACAGATGCCACGGATGGGCAAAACTGAAGAAGATTGAAACGGATTGAAATTAGGATTTTTAAGTGTTCAGCCTAACAGTTTTTCAAAGTTGATCCCTGCTGCTTGCAATGTTAAAAATAATGCTCAGGAGACATATTTGTTTGTCTTGTTTCTCTGATTTTGTCATTTACATGTAATTTCTTTGCTTACTTTAAGTTTCATAGCTATTGAGGGCGAGTAATTTGCAAAATGAAACAAAATGAACTGGACTGCCATGACACAGCCCCTTTAAGTATCAAGCACACTGTATCAATAGAAATATATAGAAAACAAAGAATTCAACACACTATAGAACCTAGGAAAACAAAAGGTGCAAAGCAAAGAAAACGCTGATAGGTCCTGCATGAAGGTATTAAACCCTGAAATATGCAAACATGGTATCTCAAAACCTGTGCAAAAATTTACTTTTTTATTTACCATAAATCCTCTATTAAGCCGCCCGGGGGGCTTATTTTTTTTCAAGCACTTTTTGGGGTGGGTGGGGGGGGGGGCTTAAAAGAGAGGGGGGCTTATTTAATTTAGTGAAACGCATCAACGGGAGCAAGGTTTCTCAAGGACTGACTTTTTTTTCCCGGGCATTATACTGCTTTTTCTAAGAATTCGAAAATTTTAACAATTCTCCACAGAGAACTGGAGCGTAAAGTTGAAAAAAGTGAAGCACATAAAGTTGGAAGTCATGCGGCCGAAGACCAAAAACAATATAAATTTCCAGCCTGAATAAACCATAACTGATCAGTCCACGTTTATTGGTTGTGAAGAATAAGGATGGAGGAGAGGGAAAGGGGTTTTTTTAAATTTCCTTCCTCTGAAAAGGGGGGCTTATTTGAGAGGGGGGGATTTACGGTATTAATTTATTTTTCAGAGTTCAGAAGTTACCCACTTGATTTCTTGCCAGCCGACAGCCCTCAAAGCAGTTCGACTGCAGAGTTTGGTCCCACCCAGCCCTGACAAGATCTATATAAGGGATCTGCTGGTTAAAAATGAGGTAATTATGTACCAAATCCTCCCATCCCCCCTCCCCTTTGGGGCATACCTGAGGTTTGCTCCATACGGTGTGGAATTTGACCCAAAATGAGGCCCACCCAGTTGGGCATTTGACTTTCATGTGAAAACGCTGGTCAGCGTCGCAAGCAAAAGGATTTCACAATTGCTTCATACAGCATGTGCACCGCGGTTCACGACTCATTGCCCCTATGCTCACTGTTTTGCAAGAGCAATTGAGGACCTTTGAAGGGCTTTCTGGAACGTACAATGTTATTGAAATGAACAAACCTCCGTAAGACAGCTTTCTGAGACTTAAGATATTCGGTTGTGTTTAGTAGGATATTTACACTTGAATAAATGGTTGGACCCATGGGAAAATTTTTGAGTATTCGCTGGTGTGGAGGATTTGACGGATTTTGAATAAATTTTTTATCTTAACCCGAATACTCTGAATGAACAGATAAAACACTTACAAAAATTCAGCGTGCATCTTGTCCAAACTGAATGTATGCATTTATAATCACAGTAAGAAATTTATACCTGGTAAAATTCCTTTAACTGAAAAATCAGCAATGGGGTTTTAAAGAAAAAAAAAATTTCAACCTCAGGGAAAACACAGATTGAATGACTCAAACAAAAAATTTGTACCTGTAAGTGATTTTTTAGAAACCTGGTTCAATTTCGCACGATATAAAAAATTAAAAATTCATCGTTATATGGAGAAGCCATAGATTGTGTCGCCCATATACAGTACCGCTCAAAAGTAAGTTACCAGTCGCGTCTCGTTTCCTGCGCGACGAGAATCGCGTAGCGCGAGAATCATCGAACCGGAAAGTTTTGGGAAGACAGTGTTGGATTCTGGATTCCACACCGTGTATTTGGGATTCCGGGTACTGGTACTCGATTCCGTATTCTTTGAAATGGAACTTGGATTTCAGATTCCAATCGTTAATGGGATTCTGGATTCCTTGAGCTGTATTACAGATTTCACAAGCAAAACTTCCCGGATTCCGGGATCCGGACGGCACGGGATTTGTTTTGCTGCCTCAGGTCCCCGTTAGTTTGAGAATGCAATGACTTCTTCTGCCCGCAACTAAAAATTATAAACTCTATACGTTCATTTCATCGTCACTGTTAACTTAAATTTGTCTTTATCAGTCCTTTGAAAGCTTAGTTCGATTTATCTAGTAGAGAAAAAGTTGATTTCCACTACAAAACGTGAGAGTCTACCACTTAATGATTTTCCAGCAAATAACCGCACTTTCTCCCAGTTGAAATTCTTGAAAATAGATTCACCAGTTAGTTTTAGAGCCAAAACGTCCGTTAGTTTTCCGGTAATACCCTCACATCAATCTCTACCACTTACTTGCAGAGGTATCGAGTGAACAAATTATTAGAGGACGAGACGGGATTGGAAACGGCGCGCATACTCACGTGACCCAGCCAGATGTCATATGCTGATTGGTGAATTTTGCCCAGTGTTCACGTGCACGGCCGATTTGCACGTTTTGTAGAACCCGAGCTGAAATAGCGCAAAAGCGGACATTTAGAGAAACAAAAATGATACCATTTTACAGTTTCACTTTTTTATTACGTACTCTCTTCTTGGCCATCTAATAGGTAGCTTTAGCAAAGACAAGGCGACGCCAGTGAGGACAGCGCGCGCAGATCTAACAATCTCCTTAACTAATGGCCGAGCACCGGAAGTGGCGTTCAGTCCTTTTCGCGCGCTTTCGCTTTCTCATTTGAAGTCGGTTGTCCTAGCTAAATCTGCCCCATTGACTGTCCAAAGCACCCTCCTTTCTTCTATGCATTTTTTTTTGTATTCCAACTCGTTTCGATCCCTGACTTTTAACTCTTATACAGATCTCGTGTAAATAATTTATATAAAATCTTCGCCTATCTTGTGAATAAATATATTGAATTTTAGGAAGAGTGTAATAAAGACTTGTACAATATACATTTTAACGAGCATTATTAAAAATATAGTCTTTTACCATGAATATAATTGGATAAATGCACTATCTAGTCGTCACTTAAATGAATCTTAAGCTTCACCTCTTGGCCGCAGTTCCAGATTTCAGCTCAGATTCAGAATTGTTTATAACATCATAGGTGACGAATTACTCCTTAATTTTGGCCCGAAATTTCATCGTTAATTTGTAATTTCACATGTGAAATAACAAAATTGCTATGGCAACCTTCCGTACGTCTCAGTGTCAAGATGACGACGAAGTTTTAAAATGCCGTGAATGAAGATGTCAGGGCACAAAAAGACGCTTTAGAAAACCTGAACACACAAGAGAACATCAGGAAGGACTCTAACAGGTATTTTGCCGAAAAAGTCTGAAAAATTCTGAACTTTATAAGCCAAATTTAAGGTCTAAACATTTGAGAGAGTGGAGTTCTCGATCGATACGATTCAGGATAAACATGTCAAAAATCCAAGATTGCTAACGTAGTTCGTCACCCATGATGTTAATAGGTAATCGAATGGTATACTCGTGAAATTAGGGAATAATTTCACTTGCGTTTTGTCCAAATCCTAATAATTTCCCGGGAAATTATTAGAATTTGGACAAAACGCGCGTGAAATTATTCCCTAATTTCACTCGTCACCATTTGATTACACATACTAATACCACTATTCAAGTTTGTGTTCAGCGTTTACTGGTGATCGACAGTGACCGGTCACTAGCGACAGAATGTGGAAGGGAGAGACTGGAGCCCAGAATATTTCAACTTCCGGTGTGTGTAGTGAAGTCATAACCAGCGGGCTACAAGTGGAAAACCATGGAAAGCATCAACGTATTGAGTACACAGTTTTCATAGTTCACACGACGCAGTGGACGAGTTCTTGTCGTATTTTTTTACGTCGAACATGATCACTCGATGATCACGTACGATGCTTTTCCCAGACGAAAGTTACGAAACGGTGGTGCTTTTTGTTCGTTATCTTTGCTTCTTGTTGACCAGAGGAGTAGAGACGTGTGAGTATGAAGGAACTGGGGCCTTGGGTTCAAACAATGGGCGATCGTGTCTAGATCTATGTCCAGCGCTTTGTGACGTCACCTCATCTAAGTCTTTACTCCTGACTCTCATTCCATGTTCACTCCGTGAACGCGCAAAGTTTCTTTTTCTCTGTCCGAGAATATCACCCTCAGACGAGCCAGTCATTCCCCTTCGAAACTCTGAATGCTCCAGTCTCCTGCTGGCACTGACACGTGAAAAAACATCCGGGTCTTCTTCGAAATCGTCGCCATAGTAAGTATTGTGATGAGTAGTATAAAGACTAGGAGTTCTACCCGGAAAGACCATCCTCTCGTCGGATAGGTCAAAGGTATACGCCGGAGAAATCTGTTTTCTTCGCAACCTGCTTCTTGCTTCCTCAAAAGTTTGAAGTGAGTGTCTGGCTCCGCGTTCGAGCCCGTCGCGCGTCCGGGCTCGATGTGGTTTCCTCCCGGGAATCCTGACGGTAAATCCGTATCCATCCCCGGTAAGATAGTCAACCTTAAACGAATCCATCTCTACAACGTGTCTTGAATGGGGAAGAGGGGGCTTATTCCGCAGGCCCGGGTTTGTAGATAAATTCCCCCAGTTCGGATTGGTAGTGTTGTTAGCGAACATGTAATACTCTAAACGTCTTTGAGCCGTGACGAAATTAAGCTCAGTGTCGTCTGTTACAGCAAGGACTGGGCCTGAATTTGTGGGTTTTTCATGCGCGTACTGCAATGCAAGAAAGTTAGGCGTCAACTCATTTGCTCCGTGTGCAAGAAAACTGTTTGTAAATCCTTTAGTTTATTTTTGCCGCTTTGGTTATTGTACAGTTTTACAGTAGACTATATTCTTACAATCTTTAACCTATTACAACCTAACATCAAGCCACGGCAACTAATTCAGGGTTGCCACGGTCAGAGAAAAGTCAGGGAATTTTTAAAAAAGTCAGGGAAATTGGTTTTTCGGTTTATAGTTCATAAGTTTTCTTCAAGATTTTGAAATGTATTTTCTTTCAAAAAAGCAGAAAGTGTGCTGCAAAGCAAGCAAAGCGATCAAGTTGACACTCTACGCCTGACACTTGTAGTAGTTGTGGTCAGTGGTTTTCATTGTGAATGCTTTCTTCCAAATTCGTTCTTACTCTCTCCGCAAAAATCGGAAAGAGGTTAAAAATGAAGACAAAAATATCGATGGGCTGCAAAAGAAGCTAAAGCGAATGTAAACATGGATTGTTTCTCGTTAATAAAAGGTCAGAAAAGTCAGGAAATCTTCAACTTTCTGATAAGAAGCAACCCTGCTAATTAAATCACGACCTGCGCTAGTTTTTCTGGAACCAACGCCATTCTGCCCACGAACTGCTCAATCAACCGATGACACACTTAATCTACTCAGGACCCAGGGCAATTTACCCAAGACCCACTCAATCTACCAAGGGCCTCTCAATCTAGCCAGGGATCACTACAATATAGCCACCACTAACGGTAGTTTACCAACGACTCATTCAGACTATGTAAGACCCACTTCTATCCTACCGAGGGCTAGCCACAGTCAACTCAATCTACCCATGACCCCCTCAATTTACTTACGACCCACTCACTCCACCTAAGACCCTCGTCAATTTACCCACGACCCAATCAATCTAGCCAACAAGTTATGCATGATCCCCGACAGCAAAATGGCTGAATCGAACTGCCAGCATTATCAGCTTAAGTTTGTGTTACCTTCACAAGGAAGTCTTTTCTTTCTGTTTCCTGTGATCCATTATGCAACTGTTCCTCTTTCTAAAGAAACGCAACTTAATTTAGGGAAGGTGTATTCGAAAAATAAAAGGGGCTCATGGAGTGAGTGTGTTACCAAGAACAAAGAAATAAGATTCACATTGCTAGACCTCTAAAGGTCTGGCCCCAGTTGTTCAAACGGTGGACAGCACTATCCACCGGATAAATCACTGTCAAGTGGATAAGTATTGGGGAAACTAAGTGAGCCAGTATGCAGTGAAAAGGGATTTACCCTTTGGAAAGTGTCATCCACCCTTTGAGCAACTGGGGCCTGGTTAAAAGGTGGATCCAACACCATCCACCGATGTTGAGCAATGTTCGTTCCATGATGCTCAAAGTCAGGCCAGTAATAGGGAGCTTACGAATCGACGACTTTCGCACGACGCCGCCGCTGGGTCAACTCATAGTTCTGCGTTGCCGTCCTGTAGAAATTTGAATTTACGATTCGTAGTAAAGACGACGACGTTGGTGCGCGCGGCAGGCAAATTTTCCCGCCATTTGTGAAGTTTGTTTTCTTCTTTTCACAAGTAAGCTTATTTGTTCAACTAAAATGTCTAAATTCATAAGAGAAACGAGAGCTCGTATTGAAGACGCTTATGGAAACAGATTTATAAAGGACCGAGTATTTCACTGTATTTGTACTTTTATGCGTTTCGTCAACAAACTCAGAGTTAACTACAGATTTAGACAAGACAACAAAGGACGAATGCAAGGCGCGTTTATATACAGGGAGGGCATTTATAAACTTGTTGAACACGCAGCTGTAGTTACTGTGATGAGATAACCACTTGCAATGGTCTAGTTGTAGCTTTGGTACCATCTTGCCAATATAGTTTCACTCGGTATTAATTTATGTTTGTCTACAGCTAGCTAGGGTGTTGATTCTTCGGGTCGTTACTCCAATGGAAACAGGCAAACAAATCGAAAACATATGTAAAAAACATGTCTCTAATGTGATACTTGAATTATCTGGAAAAATCCGCTGAAGTATGTAGGGAAAACTTTAAAAATTAGTCTCACGTCCTGCTTTTTCTAGGACGCCGGCGAATCGCTGTCAACAACGGCGTCGACTTTGGCGCGACGCCGGCAAGTGCCCAGATCAGCATGCGCAGTAAGCCTGTCACACAGTCCAACGGCGTCGTCGTGCGAAAGTCGTCAATTCGTAAGCTCCCTAATATGACGTGGCGTGATTTCAGGATTTCCACATGGCCGCCATCTTGGATTCTCATCACGTTCAGAGAACAGTGCTACAAAATCTCTTGAGACGGTTTCACAAATAACTGTGCAATATCATAACAAGGGATGGTGCAGTGAACGTAACTTAATGAAACAACACTAATATAAAACTAAAAACTGCATCTCGTTCCAATAGTAAAATACGATTGTTGCCACGGTTAGGTGCCATGTTATGAGCTGCCTTTTTGCGAGGCTTCTCTTAAAAACTTGTAACAAACGGCAAGACGGAACTTCAGCTATACCTTGATGGTTCGCGTTTCGCCAGTCCAATGAGTTTGCGCGTGCCGGCCTTGCCCGATGTCTCTGAGGAGGGTGGTAGCTTATGGGGTGGTAGCTTTGACGGTTGACGGTTATTTTTCCCAATTTTGACGGTTGACGGTTAAATTTCAGAGCTTTTGACGGCTGACAGTTATTAAGGTGGCTCGACTGGAGTTTTTGGGGGGATACCTCCCACGTTTGAGCATTAACTACGTCGGATATGGGAAAAAGGTAACCACAACTGTATTATATAAAGATGAAAACTTGGGAGGTATCCCCCCAAAAAAATCCAGTCGAGCCACCTTAGGCCAAGAGTTTGAGTAACTAGTTTTACTTCTGTAGCAATTAATATTAACTGTTGTGTTCTGGAGTTCACTTATCGAAATTTCGAAATATTTTTAGACAGAAGCAAGTTGTACCGTCTTGTTATGTCTAGAGAAAGTGTTTTTGACAACATGTTTTTCCAGTTAAGAGATTCTTCAGAGGCCGGAAGTCCGTGAAGATCAGCTGAAATAGAGAGATTTTAAGTCCTTTGAAACATGTCACCAAAATCCGGAGCGATATCAGGAAAATTTAGGGATTCTTGGCCAAGTCTTTTAAAGTCATAAGCGTTCAGTGAGTCAGCACCCGTGTGAGTACCTCTCTACCACACCGTGGTTTAGACAAGGTCAGGACATCGAATAATAATTACCTTTTTCGCTCTCTCCAGAATTCGTTCTTGAGAAAAGATTGGTATACCGCCATTTGATCGATGCTGGTATGGATTGACAAACTTGCCAAAGTTAGTCTTCACTTTTTTCTGTTTGAAAGACGCAGGCAACGAGTGTCAATATTTAACAAGGTATATAAGAGAGGCATTATTTTAATACGCCTCCAAGCTACGGAATTCAGTTTTAACTTTGGAAGTCATTCCTTCGCAGAATTAAAACGAATTTAGTGATTTCATATTTAAGCTGAATTCACAACGTATTCTTCCACAACGCATCATATTTTCGCCAGTGTCACTATTTTAATTGATCATATCCCCACACCTTATGTAACATGCATATGAATTTCAAGAAATTCGTTTGAAAGATTATATTTTACAATAATTATTTTCTACTTAACTCTGTGGTTAACAGGATAGCTGTTACTCCGCGTGGCTAAGCACTATTCTTAAAGTTAACTGGTTTAAGTTTCGCCTCGATTCACGTAGCTTTAAAACAAATTTAAGTTACATTGGGTTTCTTGTGGATAAGTCCACAGCGTTCCTTAGCCCTCTGTTACAAGGAAAGATAAAAAAAATTAGAAGGGAGAAGAACTGAAATGTTATTAAGGCTTCAGTGGTCGAAAAAAATTGATTCATACGGTATGTGACGGTTCATAGCCTGCTTGGTACAACAGGTCTGATTGTCCCTTTTTAACATCTCCTTTGGTTTTTCGCTTGGATTCGACAATCTAAAGCAACATTTAAGGAATTTCGCCTGCGACAAAGTCATATCGTTTACGTCGATGCAGAGGTGATAAACTTCTTTATTCTTTGAAGGTTTGAAAGAATTGCATAAACTGCATTTAAGTTACAGGAAATGTTTGAAAAACTTGCGTTTAAGATCGACAGATCATTGGCAAAAGTTTGTTGAAAATTTAACTAATCACCAGTAGTATATAAGCTAACTCTCATTTGGTAAGCTTAATGGGCACAAGTCCCAGCTATAAACTGTCAAACTTAATCAGTGGGAAAAAATGAGAAGATCTTGAAAATGTTGGAACAACATATTAGTTTCAAAGTTTACCCGTTAAGTGTTTTTCTCAAGCCCGCCTTAATTTTTCTGCTTCCCCTTTGTTTTTTGTTTTTTTTTTAACCTCTCTCTTATTCTGTGATACCTTATCCTCGCTAAACTAGTTAACGTGAAGCTTATGCAATAATTCGACCCGGCTCATTTCACGGCAAACCGCGAATGCAAACGGCATTCGCAATGTTTTTTCACGAGAGAAATGTCACTTGTTTAGGTTCAGAGTTCGTGCACCTCTTGCCATATAAAATTCAAGGACTTTTCAAGGGCTTTCAAGGACAACGTTTTTAAATTACGTACGAACACTGTAGGTTGTTGCGGTAGCCTTGCTTCTTTTCAAAACCACTAATTTAATTGGACCCCTACGTATATGTCGTAGCTCCTTTGTCTTCGGGCTAGGTTCCGTACAGCAAGGAGCCCAAAAGTGTGACCGCTATTTATTCACATTCTTTCGTCCAGATTTAATCCAATCAGAAGCCAGCTGGAAACTGTCCTCGACTTCTCATTGGTTAATGTCTGCTTGCCGGAAGAATATGAACTAATTAAAGGAGGTTGATCACACTTTTGGACTCTTTACTGTAACATTGTTTGTTCATTGTTTTCCCAACCAATTCCGCGAGGTCTTCCGAGAGCTGCAAGGTTGCCGTGCGATGCACCCGTGGTTGAGATTCATCGCAGGAGCTCTGACTTTAAGTATTTGTCTTTAAATATAAACATGGTACCTCATTATTGCCACAATCTTCGTCTGTAGTAGTACTGCTGCTAGTTTCCGAAGAAGCAGATGGTTTCTAAAGAAACAAAGTTAACAACGTTATAGTCAGTACAGGAATTACTTTAAAAAGTAAACGGTTTAAATCCGCGAGAAACCACCCTTCAATCCCAACCTGAAAAAAAAAACGATTGTTTTGTTGTTGTGTTTGTTATTATGTTTTGTTTTTGTGTTTGTTGTTTGTCTTGTTTTGTTTGTTTCGATCGATTTTTTTCAGAAAGAAAAGACGGGTTAACGTAACGTTAGAAAACTAAAACACTATTGTTAGCCTGAGAAAACAGCCGACATTTGGCGACGCTACCACTGGTTTCCCGCCAAATGACGTGATACTACCCATATCTAGGTAGTGGTTCTTAATGGTTGCGTCGCGTTGAAAATTTGCTTCAACCAATATGAAGCATTACCCAGATCTGAGTGGTGACGCGTCATCAGTATGGAATGTCTACGCTCGTTTCTCAGACGTTATTTGGCGGGGAAACCAGTGGTAGTGTCGGCTCTTTTCTCAGGCTAAAACACTATACGTGAATTATACATTCGTGAACTTTAACTTACCGACAAGGTGTCCCACCAGTGCTTAGCTTTCTTCCTCTTCTTTTTCTTCCTCTTTCTTTCCCCCTTGAAAAAGAAGAATGAAGATTATCAAAAACAGAAACACACCTTCCGAATAATGTTTGAACGCCTTCGGTCATGCGCGTGGTCATTTTCGTCCCTCGCGCGTTTCAAGCGACCGACTAAGAAAAAAGAGAGATTGCTCGTAGTATATACATGTTACCGTTATTTCAAACGCGAAACTTTAGGTTTTCAAAAAATCAATAATTAAGTTTTAACATCATAGGAAGATTCCTTTAACTATTTACGGTGGTAATTTACTTTATCGAATCGGTTCATAGAACCAAATTTTTGAGTTTCACTCCGCCCAAGGACGCAGAACCATAGTTTCTTTGGGAGCTAACTCCTCCAAGTCGTTTTTGTTGTGACTTTACTCGATACTTCGGAAACTCTGAGAAGAATGGATATAAGCTTTGGGTGCAGTAAGTTTTGGGTCGTTTGGGTGGACTAGCGTTAGTTATGATTGGTTGACGGTATTCAAGGCAACCATCAACCAATCACAATAGAGTACCGAAGTGTGACGTCATAAAAAATGAAATTTGTGAAATTATGGGATTTGTTAAGCTATTCTGAAAGAACAACGTCCAAGACGCCTACTCGCCAAAAATTAGCAATTTGGGGCAAATTGTCTCTGAGATATTAGCCCAGATATGCTCCGATGACTCCATACAAATCCTTCTAAATCTTACCTGGTTCCTAATCTTATGAACCAAGCCAAATTTAGAAGGATTTGTATGGAATCGTCACAGCATAACTGGGCTAATATCTCAGAGACAATTTGGCCCGAATTGCTAATTTTTGGCGAGTAGGCGTCTTGGACGTTGTTCTTTCAGAATATCTTAACGAATCCCATAATTTCACAAATTTCATTTTTATGACGTCATCACTTCGGTACTCTATTTACGCGTGTCCAAAAAAACAGTCCCAGAAATCGTTGCGCCGAAAGCTTGAACCATTCCTCCTCCCTTTTTTTGCTTATAGTTTCTCGAATGAGGAATTTGACTTTTCTATGTATTTGTATACGCTAACTAGCCCTATTTGCCTCGAATGCATATGCAGAAACCAAAAAACGTTTACTTTGAAACGGGACGTGGAGAGCTCATTATCGTGAAGACATTTACGAATGACTAAATCTACCACTGTTTTGGAATAAGAAGCATAGCTTTGCACCGCAATGGCCACTCGCACAGATTGACCAGTCAGAATCCTTACCGGGTTACCGCTGGCCTCGTCTTCCTTGTCGTCCCAGTCATCCGTGTCACTGTCTGAGTCACTAGAACTAAATAACACGTAGTAGTAAATTTAACGGATAAACGACCGCTGACCGGTAACGCTTTCCTAGGTAGTTGGCGCTAATTGCAGAAGGGATGGTGGACAGGTAAGGTTTTTTCTCTTCTACGTCCCTGGGGAGCTAGAAATTACAAGAAGGAGAGAAGGGAACACCCTGATCGCGCACTCTTGAACCCTGGAAAAGCGTGAAAAGGATGCAGTTTTGCTCTTTTCACTCTCTCTACCACTTTGTCGTTCACTCGCTTTTTTCTTAGGGAAGGAACACACCACCACCTTCAAAGAGTTCATAATTATGCGGATCTACCGCCGCTTCCCTTTGGAAGCTTCCCTGCTAGCAGTCTTTATAACTGAAAACAAAGAATGAAGTCGACAAACATTGGGGCGACGGCCTAACTGACCTCAGCGTCCGCTAATGCGATAACCCGGTCTTAATCTCAGCCAGCAAAAAGCTCAGCTATAAAAAAGACCCTAATTCGTGTACGATCAAAGTTCCAAATGGGGACCTGACCTGCCATCAGTAACTCTACCAGTTGGCTCGAGGGACAAATAGACCCTTCCATGACAAATTTCTGCAATTTGATTGGCTTAGAGCAGTGGTATTTCAGCTTAATTTGAAATAATTACATGTGAACATTACGAACCTTTCGTGGGTAGTAGTATAAACAAATAATACCATGATTTGTACGTAATATTTGGCATAAATACCACTTGTCATACTTCAAAATTTTCTAAGAATTTAACGTATAACAGTTCTGAAATATCACTCGTGGTATTTATGCCAAATATCACGTACAAATCATGCTATTACCTATACTAATATATACGACATTACTGGGGAGTAGAGGAAATAAAAAAATTCACTTACTCTGATTCGTCGAAGCAGTCTACTAAGTTTAAATTCTCCAGTATTTTAATACAGTCATTGAACGAATCGACATGCACGCTTTTCACAGAGAGTTCCACGCCGTCATCTACACTGCTCCCTGGAGCTTGAACACGTACATCCATAAAATTCACTTTTTTCTTCGTCGAAAGAGGAAACGCCTTGATAGTGGAATTAGTCCCTTGGTCGTCTGTGTCTTCCTCTCCTAGTGACGAACTGTTTTGAGTTTTCCCTTCTCTTGTATGTGTGGTCCCGTTATTGCTCATTACAAAGTCTAGTTTGGAAACATTTTCATGATTGAAGTTCCCCAAGGTTTGTCTGAGGATATCACGTGTCATTTTACAGGCGAGCTCCACAAACGCCTGTGTCATCTCACTCCTACAAGGAAATAAGAACTGATTTACCAATTTACCCAAGATAACTAATTCGCCATTTTAGAAACGAGAAACAAACTGTGCCGCGTTCTGGAACTGTAACTTAGCACTGGGAAAAAATTGGCCAATATCTGACCTGCGCATCCCAAGTAACAACCCAGGAGTCTTTACGAAATCTAACTCGGTCGAGTTTCCTTCAATGAATGTATATCAAGTTGGAAGCATCTTAAAGTAACTATAATTTTTTCCTTCCTTTCTCATGTATGTGTGGAAACCCTGGGGAGATCCCCAGGAATGAGCGCATTTTTTCGTGTGTATTTCGTATGCATTTTCGAGCGCCTTTCAGGACATTTCTTCTTAAGACCCTCCCAGAACAAGATTGCAACGGGAAAAAGATCCCTGTGCCGTGCCTGGATGTAATAATGATCGCCTTTTTCTAGTATGAAATGACAGTGACGGGGAGGTGCAAACTCCGTTTTAAGGCTTGAAATCTGCTATCCCAGACTTTTTTTAGCGCGGCTGAAATTTTGCGATAACATTTCTTGGTTAAAAGACCTTACCCCGGACCTTTTTGTTGGGATAACAGGAAATTGCAACGAAGGGTTCTAAACGTAGGAGAAATTTCATCGATATGCTGCACCTCTATGGCACACGCGGGGACTAAGATATGGGCGAAAATAATTTCCGCGTATGCGAAGAAGTGCAGCATAACCGGGTTTTCGTCGCTGAGGGGAGGAGGGGGGGCAAAAAACGCAAGTATATATGCCCTCTCGGGGCATGAACGCATAGAAAAGCCATCTGATCAGTGATCCTGATGTTGACAAAGCATTGAAATACCACGGTCAATACCCAGGGGTAATGCAAGGGTCCCAGGAGGGAAAACGTGCTAAATTATGGGGCCCGCGTGCCCATTTCGGAGCAAACATATCAATGAAAATATTATGAGTAAAATCATTGCATGAGTTTCATTAAGAGACGTAAGCTACTTCACATCCGGGACTTTTCTTGGGTCAAGTTCTGGGGGTCCCAGGATAATTTGGGGGTCTGTCTTTTTCCTCACAGGGCTTCTTAAGGGGTTTAATAATGTGGCCTTATTCGCAGATACCCATAATTCATTACATCTGAGCCTCCCTACCGCCCCGCCCTTTTATAACCGAGATACAAAACAGTAGTGAGTTTCCAATTTTGACAAATATTTACCGATTTCCGTTTTTGGCCTCGGAATACTCCAACAACACTTCACAAAAATCTCGACCCATCTCCTCAAAGTCACCAACGTGGAAATGTCTTCCTTTCTCACTAAGGGACAAAAAATTGTATGATTAAGAGAACATAAGCAATCTAGACCTTTCATAGAACACAGTCTAACTGAGCTTAGCTAACGAAAAGCAGGTTTGAGGGAACCCTGACTGACCCTGTTTAAGACAACAAAAACCCTAAACTACATAACCTGTTTAGGACAACAACCTCAATTTTATTACCCACGACAAAGGACTAAATGCACACCGCCTTCTTTTTAAGTCATCATTCCCGCGAAAAACCCCCGTAAGACTGAGGCAATAATCAGGTACTCACACGTCGCCAAAGTTTGCTCCGCAGAAGGTAGCCTCCATAGTAAAGCTGTTAGTAATGCCCATTTGTCGCCACATAACCACGCGCGCAGTTGACTCCTTGCACTTGCGCACTCGGAATTTACAACCACTGAACGAGAACTTGTCAGGGGCCTGGAACAAAACAAGACATCCATGTTTAGGTGGAATACAACGCAACCTGATTATGGCACTCGCAAAGAGATGTCAATACCGCATTATTCAAATCACTCACGACATAGCAACGGACTAATGTATAAGGATCGATTCTTTTTCTTAATTACGAATTATTACGCACGAAAACTGTCCAAATGATAAATCTACTTTCGTACCATCTAAGTCTCGATAAATTGCGATGGCGGTTTCTGGAAAAATTACAGTTATTTCTTGTTTACAAAATATCTTCACATTATCAGTCTTGCTCTGTATCAGTGGTGCGTGTGGGTGTTCTATGCGCGAACGTCATCGCGTAGTGACCACTTCTGCAAGCTGACCACCTGTGGCATCTTCGTGGAACTAGAAACGTGTACAAGTCCTTAAGCCCCAATATTCACAAAGAACTTCGCCAGAATGATCTCCATACAATTCCATAAAGAATTACTTCCGATCAAAGCATTTTCCTTTTGGTGATCATTTTAAAAATTCTCCTAACCTTTTCTCTTGATTATGTATTGATATTGTTCAGAGAAAATTGATGTTGGTCAATCTTGGCACTGAAAGGGTTATAATCTACTTTAGTACCTTTTGCGACATCATCCAAGGAAAGAGACGTTCTTCTACAAAGTTACTCATGGACGCCATCTTGGGATCCGCTGTGCAACCGTACATGAAGACGTTTGGTTTGCGGCTATGTCCGTGAAGATCGCAGTAAATAATGACCTGAAAAAGGTAAATTAAATAACTTTAATTCATTTCAGTTCTTATTACAACACATCCCTACCCGACTCAAGTAAAAGCTCGTTATATCTGACCACGCCAAAGGCCCCACGCGTGGTGGCACCTTTTCAAGGCCATTCACTCGCCCGATGGACCTTAATTGTAAATCTTTCAAAAGCACCCCTACCTGGTGGTCCTTCTTGAATGACTCCAACATATTCTTCATATGCCAAACAGTGGGGAAACTTTCCTATAGTGAGAAGATAAATACAAACTTTAAATACAGAAAAACTACGTTCAAACGTTATTTTCACCTAGTTGTTATTAGTCGTCATGTTTCAACTGTTCTGCTTGTCTTCATCTAGCCCGGATCCATCAAAAGATGGTTAAATTTAACCCAGGATTAAGCCAAACTTTAGTATCATTTTTCTTGCCTAAGAATATTGTTGAGCCTTCACTCTTAGATGCGGAGGTAACATTGAGGCTTACGAGGATTCATAGGATGGAACAAAGGAAATTTTTTTTCCCTTGCACAACTCCCCACGCGATTGGCTTATAATGACAATATTCAAACCCTGATCTCTGCGATACCAGTGCAGCGCTCTAACCAACTGAGCTAGCAAGCCAACTGGGAGCTGAGTTTTTCAGCCTCTTGTTTAATTCCCCATAGAGTAGATGCTAGTAAAACGTCCGCTTCTGCAGGAGACTGCATTGTAAGAGAGGTAGCCTTGCCGCTCGTCATCATTTTCTTCCAGAATCGAGGCTTGCGCAATATTGTGAACCAATGTAAGCGTATGATGGGGTTTGTCTATAGTTTTTTTTCTCACTACGGTCACTGTGAGACAACACAGCAGCCGATCGATACTACTGAGGACCGCTGAGGGAATAAATCACTAGCGCTGGCAATGAGGATCGAAATCCACTAACCAACAAGGGTGCTCCGGCTAATGATCCCACACAAACAATCCACACTATTGCCTGATCGGACTCGTACCCTAACCCCGACAAGCCTGAAGTTATTCAGGTTTCCTTTTCACAGATACATAAGTTGCTTCCTTACTTGCGATGATCTTCTTTGCATTTATTTTTTCATTACGTGGTTCAAATTTATAATGAAATTCATATATTTACCATTTTCAGTCAAAACACTTCGGCTTCCTAGAGTCAAGACGTTAACTTCGCCTTTTCCATAAACCTCCTCACCTTCTTTGGGTCTTTGTAAGTTCTGTTCAAATCTCTGGCCGCCAAGTTCGTCCTGTAGTTGCCCACAACCACACCATCCGGATTCAGCATGGGGACAAGCTTGAACACAAACTTACGACGAAGTTTCTGCCAAAAGGAGAAATGCATACGGTAAAAGAAAAAGAAGAAAACATCAACATAATTTTAAAAGACGACAAGAACACCTCTCTGGACATGTCTTTAAAAGGACCTCTTTAGCTTCTCTGTTTTTTTTTTCCAGTAGAGGTCCCAGGGGAACTTGACCTGGCTGCGAGGCTAGCCAAGCATAAACAAAGCTTTTTAAATCTCCTGAGACAAAATGGCCGCCGCGTGACAAAGGTCTATTCTAATTTAAACGGATGAATTAAGGCCTGGAAACCAGTCTTTACCTCGGCAATGTGATGACCGCAGGTCAAAAAGTCTAACATGCCTTTCATCATCCAACTCGCATTAGTCTCTCCCGGATGAACTCTGGCGCTGACGACTACGCCGAGCTTCTCGCTTTCAGGAACTACAAGAGAAAAAAATACAAGAATAAGTATGGCGCGAATTGAAAGGGTGAGAATAAAATAATTCTAGAGAACTGCGTACAGCTTCGTGGTCACTAACCTTGAGGAGAGGTGATAGTTAACACATGACAATTGTTGCCCGCCATAGTTTTACAAAGAACCTGTTACATGAGAAATGGAAAAAAGTGTAAATGCGATTTCACAGCCGGTTATTATAAGAAATATAGTAAACGTTGTTTAGAGTAAATTGAACTTAAGAGAAATCAGCGATTTACCGGATTGCATTAAAGAAAGTCCGGATCAGATTCGGGAAGCAACCTTTTCCCTCATTTGTCCTTCCTGGCATCTCCCGCGGCCCTTATTCCCTAAGTCTTACTCGCTTCAGAGAACAAACAAGTAGGGACTGGAAACAAGTCTGTTTTACAGGCTTCATCTGGACCTTACTCGGAGCAACACAAAGTTCGCAGGAATAGTTGTTTCAGCTAACAAACCAGTTTTTTGCCCTAAAAACGATTGCAAGTTGTTCAGGATTACTTTTATTCCCCATTTTAGTTAGAACTGTAAAATCGCATGGGAAGTTAAGTGTGCGCGTACTGCTCATAACTGACAGATTTACATAAAAGTCCCCGGATGTTGAAAGTGGCAGGGGTTGTTGGAAAGATAAAGTTTGTGGTGATTTGCTTCGCATTTGTTGAATGGATTTTTACGGATTTTAAAGCGGAAACCTGAGAAAAAATAGTTCATATCACTTTCCTTTCAGTAGAACCCGTCGCCAACACCAAGCAACTACCCACAATTTGTACTTTTTAATTAGCTAGTACCTCCTTCTGCACATACTGTGCTGTCTTCGGATTATCCTCCATTGTGCGTAAGTACAGCTCCAGGTCAGTGTAGGAATACGGGTAACAGTGAGCTAAGTAACATGTATCGTTTTCGTGTGGAAATTCCTGAAATTCGATTTGAAACAAAAATGGCTGAATCGACACGAGAAGAGAGAGAAGGCAATTCCACTTCCGAAAAGAGCGGGAAACGTACCCTCGAGCGCCTGGCCTCGCCTCTCGAGCTTTCCTCTCGATCTGCCGAACGAATAGCGTAGCGCGCGAATGACGTCAGAGTGACTAATTTGCAATTTTTGTCTGAGTTTTGTCATTTTTCTCATTTTAATGACAAAAGACAAACAAACATGACATTTTAATGACAAAAGCACGGTCAGAAATTTCAGTTTGCTAGTCTAAGTTTTGGGTCTTTAAATAGTAACTGCGCACAGCCTTATTCGCGCCTTTCACATTACCCCGATATAATACACCTTGTTTACCCCCAAAGGCCCCCCACCCCCCCGCCAAAGAATGTTTTTCAATTTCTCCTCGGTATTACAGTCGTCCCAAGAAGAAAGAAAAAACAATATTAATGCAAAATTTTGGGAGGTAAGGAAGATGGAGTATTGGCAATGTGAAAGAGGCGAATGAACACTTTCCCATTTCTTAAATAATTAAGTGGCCAAAAAGTTTCTTAGCCTCCAGTGCTGATTGAACATACCACTGCTCAACAGATTTCATTTATATCGCCTTGGTAGGCAACACTACGAATAAAGCTTTTAGCCAACCAAATCTTCGTGCTTTAACATTAATAACTTACCATGTGAAAAGTGAGAGTGTAGTAAACATATTCGCGTTGCAGCAGAGGATTTTTGTATAACGTGGTCTTGCAATAACTGATGTGCGAACCAGTCCTTTTCCAGCCCAGACCCCGCGCTGTAGCTTCACGCTCGGAGTACAAAAGGGGCTTCATGCCTACAACGAGAAACACGACAATTTTTAAGTGAAAGACAGACTATACTTTTAAACCCACGAAAAATTAGGACTCAGTGCATAAACATGAGTCTACAGCTAGACGTTTTAGAAGAAAAGACCATCCGCCAACTCAACATCGTCCCATCATGCACTTCGTTTGTTCCCCAAACTCAGCATGCAAGCGTTGTTTTCAATTTCTTCTTGGACAATTGTATAAAGTACCGAGAGAAATTGAAAACAATGCATGTGGGAGTGGCGACAAATCTGAGGGAATATGTCACGCAAAACACAGGCGCGCGATGAAGCGTAAGTATCCGAAAAGTGAAGTGTTTGTACCGTCGTACTGCGTATTCAATTCTTCAGGTAAACTGAACTCTACAACCTTGTGTTAGCGAAACAACTTTCGCTTTAATAAAGTTTGTGATTAAAACAGCTGGTGCAAACTCATTTAACCATCGAGAGGGTATTAAGGCTGTCTGCCTCCAACCAATTCACTGGCTTTACCTCTTAGTTGCAGAGACTAAGCTATTACCTACCATAATTGTATAAACTATCTTTCTTTAGTAGATTGATGATATTGAACTTGTAAGTTACCCCAGGGACCATATTCTGGACACGGAAGTAATACCTATAGTAAATGAGACAAGAAAATCTCCGGTTAAGATTTCTTAAAGTTTAATCCATAAAGCAGACTAGATATTCCCTCCCTCATATAAAAAAAGGTTAAAAAAGTTTAAAAAGGCAACAGAAGAGTTCTTCTTTTGAAGTAGAAATATGTGTCGTCAATTTTTGTCTTTCCTAGAATCACCATAACCATCTTATCCTCTCCACTTTCTCCTTGTTCTTTTCATATCTCTATTCGTTTAAACGTTTCGCCATTAGCACAATTACCATTCTACCCTGTCTCCAGAGGTCCCTTCACAAAATATCTAGGATGAAATGACATGTGCGCACGGTTTGATAAAGCTCCCGAGACGGACGGACGGAGTTTTGTTTCTCTCTCGGCGCTTCGCGCCTCGCTGCGGCGCCTTCGCTGCGAACTATGAAGAATTAGGACAGAAAAAAACCTTTGGTACCAGGGTTTAACCATTCAGAAGGTGTTAGTTTTCTCTTTTTGACATTATCTGTGCATTAGGCCATTTTCTATAAAGCGGTACGTCCGACCGACCGACCCAGTTTTCAGGGAAAAAAAAGAACTGAGAAGGGATAAGATCCGCTGAAGTGTCGCTTTACATCGAAGGCACAACATCCCTTTTTTCTATGAAAACAAAGGGAGCTCGCTACCAATTTTTTTAGAAGAATATTATCATAGCCTTAGTTACGCCATTAAGAACGTTTTAGATACATGTGATAATTTTACTGTGAAGAGAGATTATACAAACTGTTTCATTAAATGCTGGTATTAAATTGGTGTCACAAGTGAATTTCGTAACATTTCTAAAGTTACGATTTGAACAGAGTAATCCGCGTCTATGATCAACTGTTCTCTTTTTTTTACATTATTTGTTGCGTAGGCGATCCACTTCTTAAATTCGTATATAAACTAAAAGAGCAAAGATTCTTACCACTGCATATGTCGTTTTGTGTACAAATCGCAACTAAGAACTAGATCATATTCATAACTGCCACTGTAAAAAAATTAAAACAAAAAACTGTTATAAATCATGAACCTATAAAAAATTACAAAATAATCGGTAATAAAACCTTGTTCCAGAAAGAAAAAAATACTGTGTTTTTTTCCTTTTTCAATCCGCCTATTTTCTTAGTAGAATTTCACTTCTTCACACACCCTACCCTACCACAGTACCAGAGTTTCTTAAAAAAACATACACACATACGGCTGTAAATATCTGCCACTGTTGTTTGTTATCATAATTATCATTGCTAAAGAAGAAGAAGTTTTGAGGCAATAGAACTGAAACGTTGGTGTGGGCTATCAAATATAGACCATCAGTTGAGTTTTGAGCTTCAGAACGTCGCAGCATATCTTTCCGTAAAGCCTCTCCCTGCAAACAAACTTTATGGGGTGGGGGTAACTGACACAGAAAGTTTTTTCTCCACACCCCTCCACCCACTCTTACGAGTTTGCCACAGACTACTCACAGTACTACTTACATTCTTTTTGCTTGCTTTAGGTTTCCACACTCAAACCTTGATTCAAAGGTGAGACTTGGAGGGCAACCAGAAGGGACTACATGACTGTGGTTTGCCTGTTCAATAAACAAAACTTTTAGTGGCCTTATTAATAAGTTTGGTTTGAGCAGTATACAGCTGTGGGTTTCAGGATTCACTTATAAGAACATTTGTCAGGCTGAAAAGAGATGAGGGGACTAAGGGTGGAGTCATGGTGCATATAGCACTCGATCACCTCCCACCAAGGAGGGGTGGGGGAGTGGGGTCGAATCCCAAAGGTGGAACTATGTGTAGCTTTAATGTTTGTTCCCATCCTTGCTCCTAACGGTTTTTCAAACAAACATTTCCAAAGTCCTGTTCAATACAGATTATGGTAGAAAAAGAGCCACTTTTTGGAACAGCAGACAGTCCTACTCTTCAAGTCAATATATTTTGTTCTGTATGTTCAACAAGAGAAGAATGAAGGGCAGAGAAGAGGGGTGTAAGGGTTGCGCAGGGTGCTTGAGCCAGTCAAGGGCTCTAGCGTGCCATCTCAGTGTCCCTTACACTCTGAGGCTTGAGTACTTGAGCAATATTGGCAGGTGGTTATTATGGGTCAAAACCATAAGATTTTTCCTTTATTCCATGCAACTATGCCAGAATAAACATTTTGTTTCTCATTTCCATTACCAAGTTAAAAATATGAAAAATTATTGAAATGTGTACAAAAAAAAATTATTTTCCGGTTACTAACCAAGGAACATGTTCATTCTTAATGCAGGCACTTAAAGGGTCTGTTATCAGAGAGGTGGGTGGATCCAGTGTCAATTAAGAGCCACAGCTGAAGACATTTCTAAGTGAAAAAAGTAACATACCTCTCCTTTATTGTGCCTTTCATAAACTGTTAAGTTTCCTCGCCATTCATGAGGGTATAGAAGACTTCCATTTGCCACTGAACTACTTGAAATGTTGC
>OZ037781.1:23435463-23475463 GCA_964035525.1 Porites cylindrica | reverse complement strand
TAATCGCGGCCACCCAAGCCCGCCTATCCCTTTCATCGTCGAATAAACATTTAGCTTTTTCTGAAGACATAGCTTCAATCTCACGATGTAAATCTTCCTCGTGTTTCGATTTCCAAAGGCCATCAGCCAAAAAACCTTCCGCCGTTTCTTTCACCAGTGAATTGTAAGAGGCGTCGACTAATGCATCTCGGCTCTTCGTTTCTTCGTCCCCACGTTTCTCCATAGACATCCTGCGTCAAAAAGTCAACTCTGGACATGAATTTTAATATTGACAAAAAGATCTCAAAGGCTCAAAACAACAACACACAGATCAAACAACGCCAGTGTCTCGAATGCCGTACCAAAATGTCTCAAACGAGAGAGTTTGGAGTTGCCATAGCAATTTACCTGTTGGCTGAAAAGGTCTCAATTACCGCAGCTTTGTTTAGCGGGTAGTGTTTGTGAGGAAGACAAAAGAAATAAGTTTAATCGTTTAAAGAACACTTTGCGATGAGTCACAACAGAGTACACTATCATGCTGATAATAAAGAACTTTTACGAGTAAACTTGATAAACTTCAGTTTAAATATTGACTTTTCAAGCTCGCAGGCTCAGAAACTCTCAAACTATTTAGCATGACGGAGCCAAGGTTACTTACAAGTTACAAATCAGTATGCCTTATTTTTTTTTTTTTTTTTTTTTTTCATATTCTTGCCTTTTTATAATACTTTTCTTGAAAATCTTACAGAGAACTGAGTTAGCAGTTAGTCAACTGACTGGACAATTATCAGAATTATATTTCACATTCTGAGCAGACCGTGTGCACCGGTGCAATATTTTAATATTTTATTATTTTAATATTCAAAAGCGTGCTCGAATTTTGAAATGTCTGTTATTTAAAAATATAGCAAAAGTGTAGACACATTAAAATTCGAGCACGCTTTTGCGTGCAGAGCAGCAGGAGCCCATCACCACTTGGGCTCTTGGTGAAGACTGAGCTACTAGACCTTTCAAGGAGGAGCCCATAACCCTTATGGGCTCCTGACCCTTCCGTGACGCTTTTTATCAACGTTTGACATGGACAACCAAATCCGCTGGAAACAGCGCCTTTAAATTAGTGAAATCACCAAGTTTGAAAGTGGTTTGTTTAAAACTAAAAACGATATAGCTTAGCCTGCGTAGCAGGAGCTTGGAAGTAGTGCGCGCAAGAAAGAACGGACGCGCGAGAGGGAGACACGCCTGTCTCCCTCTCGCGCGCTACTGAGTTCTTTCTTGCTCCCACTACTTCCAAGCGCCTGCTACGCTAGTCTCCTTCGCAGCCGTTATTAGGGTCGTCACACAACGCTCCTCCACACTAGTGGGGAGGAGCGTTGCGTAACGGCTGCGAAGGACTCTACTGCTACGCAGGCTAGATATAGCTTCTCAAAGTCGCGAAACTTTACAGACGTTTTTACTGGGGAGGCACAACTTGCCCCCACCACACAAACGTCTGTAAATTTTCGCGACTTTGAGGCACTTTATCAAACACTATATCAAACTTGGCAATTTTTCCAACGTTTAGGCTCTCTTTCCAGTGGTGTCGACAGATTTTCCCTAACTGGTACACGTTAAAAGCTGAAAAAACAGTGGAACGGGTCTATTTCGCAGATTAAAAGACAGAAATTTACTTTCATAAATTTGAACAAGTTTTTCGCGGGTAATTATAAAAAAACACTAATGAGAGATCCCTCAGGAAGCCAGTTGATTTTGTTTCCCTCGAATCTCAATGCCTGTTCCCCTCGGGTTTCTCTCAGCTCCGGCTCCCCCAAGGAAAAATACAGTGGAAGAGAAGGGCGTAAGGGGGGTATGAATAACACAAAACAGCACTGAAATACCTGAAATACGAATAAACACAGCACAGAATAACATTAAGAAAATCGCAAACCTCAATGAAATTACCCGAAAATTTCTCGAAATGCCGCAAGCCGCTTGGTCTTGTAAAACTGCAATACTGTAGACTACGAGTAGTCATCCATTTTTCCTTAAGGATAGTAGAGCGCGCGTGAAAACCACCCCACGCGAGAAAAGGCTTCATTTTTCTCTCTCCCCGCCGCGTGTCGCCTTTTCTCGCATGGGGTGTTAAGTGCTGATCGGCCTTCGAACAACTGCGTCCTGTAGAATATCTATTGCGCCAGTAAAACAAAAAGGTCTTTTTACACGCCTGAAGCACTCTGGCCCATAACAGGCCAGAGGCCCGAGTTTAGTGCGCGCAGGAGGAGGCCTAATCTCCAAAGCAACCACCGCAAATCGGTTTTCAATAACAGACAAGGTAATTAGTTTTAAGCATTCCTCCAGACACCTTTGGAGAGCGCCGGACACATTGCCTGTCAAGGAACTTTGTACTTCTGATTAAACGAACCAGACATCTCAAGGAAACGCGAAATTTGATCAGACTATTTGGGTATTATAAATTCATTTCACGGTCGATTGAAAATTTGGAAGTCGATCTTCGCGCCTCTGGCTTCGCAATTGATAACTACAGTTTTCTCGCCGCATTTGGATTCAAATAGGCTTGATACGCTTTCAATGGTTTTTCAAGTGCTTTCTTTTAAGAAAATAGTGCTCCGATGGCTTATTTAACTTCTGCCAAGAGTGGTATGCCGTGTCAACATTGGTGACCTTCGAAGCGAAAACAGCGAGTCGGCTATCAAGTTTTTACTGTGGAGCCGCAAGTAGGAATACACTCTCTGCTGGCACATCTTTCTCCGGTTTGGAAGGAACTCGGCTTGGAAAAGACCCTGACCAGAGAAATTTTTAAATCTTCTCTATTTGAACGTTTGAGAAAAGCCGTCAACAATGCACATTTTATAGTCGCCGGAGAAAACGAAGGCGAGAGCTCGGGCTCTACTTCACATCCCCTTGAGGAACAGCAACACCGATTATCTGATTCAATGGACTACCTTTTTGATCAAACGGCGAAGGATTCAAGTCTTTTTTCTCTGGCTTAAGACGATGTAAGCGTCGATGTGCCTCCAGTGACAAATCACTCTCCAAAAAGCCCGCCAAGCACTGTCGAAATCCCGCCAAAATCTTATTCGCTGGAAGGAGCCCAAGACGCTGGATTACTCCAGATATTCTAGCTTCCACTTCAACATCTTCGTGTTCGCGTGGGCGATCTGTATAATCAACGTCACAGATACAGTATGGTTTCTATATCAGTCATTTTAGCCTCCTTGAAATGTCAATCATAATCCAAAAATTATTATTTCAGGTTACCTTTGTATTGTTACTTGCTTATTACTTAATTAATAGGCCACATTATAGGGCTACCCTCTCCCTCAGAGCTTACAGGCGGCGCGCCCAAGATTCTGAGGTGATGGTAGTCTCTCTTTTGAAATGTCGGTCATTATCCAAATTATTATTGTAGGTTATTTTTGTAGTTTCATTTGTTTTTTAAATAGGCCAAATTAATTATGGGGCTACCCTCTCCCTCAGAGCTTACAGGCGGCGCGCCCAAGATTCTGAGGTGATGGTAGTCTCTCTTTTGAAATGTCGGTCATTATCCAAATTATTATTGTAGGTCATCTTTGTTTTGTCATTTGTTTTGAAATAGGCCAAATTATGGGGCTACCCTCTCCCTCGGAGCTTACAGGCGGCGCGCCCAAGATTCTGAGGTGATGGTAGTCTCTCTTTTGAAATGTCGGTCATTATCCAAATTATTATTGTAGGTTATTTTTGTAGTGTCATTTGTTTTTGAAATAGGCCAAATTAATTATGGGGCTACCCTCTCCCTCAGAGCTTACAGGCGGCGCGCCCAAGATTCTGAGGTGAAGGTAGTCTCTCTTTTGAAATGTCGGTCATTATCCAAATTATTATTGTAGGTTATTTTTGTAGTGTCATTTGTTTTTGAAATAGGCCAAATTAATTATGGGGCTACCCTCTCCCTCAGAGCTTACAGGCGGCGCGCCCAAGATTCTGAGGTGAAGGTAGTCTCTCTTTTGAAATGTCGGTCATAATCCAAACAATTTTTGTAGGTGATTTTTGTAGTGTCATAGGCCAAATTATAGGGCTACCCTCTCCCTCAGAGCTTACAGGCGGCGCGCCCAAGATTCAGAGGTGAAGGTAGTCTTTCTTTTAAAATGTCGGTCATAATACAAATTATTATTGTAGGTTGTTTTTGTAGTGTCATTTGTTTTTGAAATAGGCCAAATTATGAGGCTACCCTCTCCCTCAGAGCTTACAGGCGGCGCGCCCAAGATTCTGAGGTAATGGTAGTCTCTCTTTTGAAATGTCGGTCATTATCCAAATTATTATTGTAGGTTATTTTTGTAGTTTCATTTGTTTTTGAAATAGGCCAAATTATGAGGCTACCCTCTCCCTCAGAGCTTACAGGCGGCGCGCCCAAGATTCTGAGGTGATGGTAGTCTCTCTTTTGAAATGTCGGTCATTATCCAAATTATTATTGTAGGTTATTTTTGTAGTTTCATTTGTTTTTTAAATAGGCCAAATTAATTATGGGGCTACCCTCTCCCTCAGAGCTTACAGGCGGCGCGCCCAAGATTCTGAGGTGATGGTAGTCTCTCTTTTGAAATGTCGGTCATTATCCAAATTATTATTGTAGGTCATCTTTGTTTTGTCATTTGTTTTGAAATAGGCCAAATTATGGGGCTACCCTCTCCCTCGGAGCTTACAGGCGGCGCGCCCAAGATTCTGAGGTGATGGTAGTCTCTCTTTTAAAATGTTGGTCATTTATCCAAATTATTATTGTAGGTTATTTTTGTGGTGTCATTTGTTTTTGAAATAGGCCAAATTATAAGGCTACCCTCTCCCTCGGAGCTTACAGGCGGCGCGCCCAAGATTCTGAGGTGATGGTAGTCTCTCTTTTGAAATGTCGGTCATTATCCAAATTATTATTGTAGGTTATTTTTGTAGTGTCATTTGTTTTTGAAATAGGCCAAATTAATTATGGGGCTACCCTCTCCCTCAGAGCTTACAGGCGGCGCGCCCAAGATTCTGAGGTGATGGTAGTCTCTCTTTTGAAATGTCGGTCATTATTCAAATTATTATTTTAGTTCTTCTTTGTACTGTCATTTGTTTTGAAATAGGCCAAAATATGGGGCTACCCTCTCCCTCAGAGCTTACAGGCGGCGCGCCCAAGTTTCTGAGGTGATGGTAGTCTCTCTTTTGAAATGTCGGTCATTATCCAAATTATTATTGTAGGTTATGTTTGTAGTGTCATTTGTTTTTGAAATAGGCCAAATTAATTATGGGGCTACCCTCTCCCTCAGAGCTTACAGGCGGCGCGCCCAAGATTCTGAGGTGATGGTAGTCTCTCTTTTGAAATGTCGGTCATTATTCAAATTATTATTTTAGTTCTTCTTTGTACTGTCATTTGTTTTGAAATAGGCCAAAATATGGGGCTACCCTCTCCCTCAGAGCTTACAGGCGGCGCGCCCAAGTTTCTGAGGCGATGGTAGTCTCTCTTTTAAAATGTCGGTCATTTATCCAAATTATTATTGTAGGTTATTTTTGCATTGTCATTTGTTTCTGAAATAGGCCAAATTATGGGGCTCCCCTCTCCCTCAGAGCTTACAGGCGGCGCGCCCAAGATTCTGAGGTGATGGTAGTCTCTCTTTTGAAATTATAATTGTAGGTTATTTTTGTAGTGTCATTTGTTTTTGAAATAGGCCAAATTAAGGGGCTTCCCTCTCCCTCAGAGCTTACAGGCGGCGCGCCCAAGATTCTGAGGTGAAGGTTGTCTCTCTTTTAAACTGTCAGTCGTCAACCATAGTATTATTGAATTTTCATTTTCCAGAGTTCATAGTGGTACCTTCTTTATAGTTTTACGTGATTTGTGGCAAAGACAAGACCAGGCTAACAAATTTATTCTACTTTACGCGTGGTGCGACAATCACCGTGGCTGACTTGCCTCCAAAGTTCCTTTATAATTTGGACGCTTCTCAGGAGTTCCTTCACTGCTTGTAATCCAGAATTGGCGATTCTCAGCAGCTTGAAGCTCTTGCTTTTCATCAGTTGTTCCTTGGACGGCGACCTTTTCTTGTCCCGAGTACAATATCGATTCTCGATTCTCGACTCTCGATTACCGTATCTTGCTGGTGCATGGTTTCGACAACGGGACCAGTACTAAAACCATTGCAGGAATATCACTGCCAAACTGCGCAACAGAATGCACGAAAACCTCTCCGGTAGTTGAAAAAAAAGAAAAAGAACCTGCGATGTAATTAGGTAACTTATTCATGCTGTTCAGCTTCCGGTTTATTCAGCTTATTGCCAGTTGTAGGCAAAGTTCACTCGCACATTATCGCATTCTAACTGGGTCGATTGTGAGGAAACTGTTATGTCAGTCATTGACTAAAAACCGCCGCGCGTTAAGCCTTTGTGCGACGGACGTCCCTTAGAAATATAAATTGCCCACACTGATCACCAATTCTACTTGCAAAGTGTTGCTGATTGAGTTCTGTAATGTATTCTAGAGTGTAAATTTAGTACTAACCTCGCAGACAAGGATGCAATGAGACATTTATTTTGCGTAGTTAGGCCTGCTATCCATTGGGCAACCATCCCTTTTATTTTCTTTCGATAGCCTGTCCATGCACTAACCTTTGGGTACAGAAACTAGCTGCCTCTCGCTGTACCAAAACTTGATAGTTTTGGCGTTCAATATTTTTAACGGATGCTCACAAAACACCGGGACTGCATCGTGCGCCTTTGGCGCTTTGGTATCCTGCGAGCTTTGGTTCATCGCGTTTTGAAAGATGGAAATTTTGATATTCCCGCGAAAAAGAAGACCGATAAAACGCATCTTTCATTGACTACGGTGAAACGCCCGGTAATGAAGGATGTTTTGAAAGAAACGGGAAAACTGATAAAAGTAAATATTTGTTTTGATCAAGTGAAATTAATGAGAAATAACCATAAACTAGTTTTGTGTTTTTGTTTTTTAAAAGCGGTTTGTCTGGTACCAGATTTGTACAATTACTTTCAATCAAACATGGATCGGGTTTTGTTAATTATGACAGAATGTAATTAAAAAGCATTATGTTGACAGCTACAAGGCACATGCTTGCCTTAAGCTGCGAGTATCCCGCCATGTTTTAAACAAAGGGCCTCTGACCAAGCCGGCATTCTAATCCGCCACAAATATGTGAAGCACGCGTCTTTCAAAGTCGCCTAGTACTTAAAATCGGCGCTCTGGCCTGTTATGGTGTCTCCTCAAATAACAAGCACTTGAGACGAACCATACGATATCACCGTGATAGCCTTCGAAATCGAGGTTTCGCTGTACGCAGCCCTTACGTTCAAAATATGCCTTAATCATAGTTATCTAACGCAAGAACCATCCCCCCTTTCCCCTCCACCGCTATCTGTACGCCTAGCAAACATACCGAACACACTCTCCTAAGCTCCGATTACTCCTAGTTTACCTTGATAAGAATTAACTACCAATTTCGTCATTTACCTACTACTCTTTGTAGATTAAATTTTTCCCTTTTCTGTGACGACACTAAAAACGGCTGTGTAGCAGACTATTTTCTAAAAGGTTAGTCAGCCACAATTCCATGCAAAAAATAGAGAGGATAAAGTGGGCAACAACGCTGAAAATAAAAAGGAAAAAGGGAGAAAAGACAGCGAGAAAGAAAAATGGAGAAATACATTCGTCAAAAAAAACGATACAAAAATCTACTACGAGTTTTCAAAAATATCTGGGATCATGCGTGTGGACACGACCTGTATAATGAGCGTAATTTACAAAGTACCTGCGAATGAAATCCCACCTTGAATATGTATACCGTATTTATTCGATTAAGCGCCAAACCTCAAATTAGCGCCCACCTCGAATAAGCGCCCGTCCTGTGTGGAGGAAAAGTTCAGTAATACTAAGCACCCAACCTATAATAAGCGTCCATCCACCTACCCTCCCGCGTACAAAAAAAGACTGAAATGAACAAGAAGAATATTGGTTATTATTTCTTTATTACCCTATCTGCTTCTTGTCGTCGACTGATCCATTTGCAGACGTTACTGTGAGACATCTACGAGGCAACACCCAGAATTAGATAGAACTTAACTAGGTACTACTAAGAAAGTTCCCTGAAGACCCAGTTCTTAGTATTTTTTTTAAAATAAACTTTCAATGAACAGTTATAATTCTGCTCTTGCACATCTTCACGTTTGTTGTAAAATTAGCATACTACTCAGTGCTATAAGTAATGAAAATTTAATAAGCGCCCAGCCTCTAACATGCGCCCATCTCGAATAAGCGCTCACTCTAAAGGCCCAAAAATTTCATAAGCGCCCAGGGCACCTAATCGAATAAATACGATGATACAAAAATACGTAGCAAATAAAATAAAAGTGCTACAAAATATTGTTTTCAACTCGAGAAGCATGTTGTGAAGTATTTTGAAGGGCGGGTTATTTTTAAGCCTGTCTTAATCTTTTAAGTTCGTGTTTGTTTTATTCAAGTTGTGTGAAGGTTGAGACAGGATGTGTTTTCCTGTTTTCATCTTTTGATTTTTCTAATGTTTGAGGGGCTGTTTTCATGGAGGGAGGAAGATCCTAGCACCAGGAAAATCATAGAAGGTCGATGGATCATTCTAGCGCCATACTGTTCTGTATTCGATATACATGTAGCCTGTTCCAGGCTCCGAGATAGTGGTTAAAAGTCGTTCAGTGTAAAAAGAAATGCGAAAAACGCGCGGGGGCTGGGGAGAGACAGGGAGTCGGAGCCTGTACGCATTTTTTTAACGGCCTGTTCCGGCATATCAGTTCCTGATATACCCTCTGATTGGTCAATTGTGACAGTTAACATCTCTCCCATTTTTCTCGCCGCCACCGCCCCCTTTCCCAAGTCGCGTGCGTCTTATTTTCGCTTTGCTCGTTTTAATACGTCCGCACTATACTATCTGAGAGTTACATGCAAAGGCTTGTACTTGTCCCTAGCGCTGGGATCTTCCTAGGGACCGGTCATTATTATCGCCGGGGGACGGAGGATCTTGGGATTAACAAGGTGAGATTTAGCCGATCCCCTCTTTGAATGTTACTTCACTGACGTGTTCCCTTCTAATAACATTTGATGACCTTCGCGATCTCCTAACCCCCCCATGTCTTCATTTTCCAATCAAATTGAGTTGTCCTCCCCCCCTGAATCCTTCCAAAGTTTTCAGCCCTTTTGTTCTCCCAAAAATCAAATGATCCCCTGCCCCCCCCCCCCCCCCCCACCCCCAGGCGATAAATAATGACCCGGGTCCCGGCCTAGTACTAGGGTCTTGCTAGCTGACAATTATTAAGGAAGATCCTAATACTGGGAAGATCTTAGAACTGTTTGTAAACTGACTTCGCTGGGAAGATCCTAGTACTAGGATCAAAAGGGAGCAGAAGGGCCCAAATTGCATTTTTGTTTTTGTCGCTCGTCATTTTTAATTCTTTCTCGAGACTTCTTTACTTGGGCACCACACGGACCGACATTTTCTGCATGTAAACCTAACGTAAAGTTGTTCCGCCGTCTAGGATCTTCCTCCCTCCAGAAAAACAGCCCCTGAAAATCGAATTTATGCTTAGCTTGCGAATCTACTTTCCATCTTTTTTGAACTTTCTTATCTTGGCTCAACAGCCGTACTTCGGTGGCACCCAACGACGGTTTCCTCCTAAATTCATTGAAAACACTTTTTAGGCTATCCAGAGTACTTTTCATGAGATCTCTAGAAATACATTCTAAGCGGCCTATAAAATTTGTATCTGTTCGGTCATCCTAGCGGAACTTGAATCTTTTCGAAATTACGAGGGATTCAATCATTATATTCCCTAAAATTTTAGACGCGATTTAACGTATCACGAAGGAGAGAATTTTTCTGTTTTCTCTTTCCATCACATTTTTGAATCCGAAAATTTTAGGTTTCCTTTTTTCTACGAAAACTAGCCTAACCTGGGGATTGAAATGTGGAAAATAAAGCTTCAGAAAATCATATAGGAAATTTATTAGATGAGCTTCGAAAATTGTACATGAATGGAACGGTCGTCTAGAAATTTTCATCCGTCCTCAAGTAATGGAAATTTCTAGGCATTGTTTGCTTCTCCGAACAGATATTTTACAGAAAACACTCGTTGGGTGCCCCTGGTAATTGCCAGATGTGAAATTTACACAGGTGGCTTTATTTTGAGGTCAGAGTACTCGGGTTCTTTAGTCCTGTTGAAGTTCCTGTTTTGCTTTGTTTATCAACGTCTTTGGTTTTTCATTGGTTTGTAGCTTTTATTCTTTCCGATCGCAGCTGAGCAGGTTCAGAGATGTACGTACCAAAACAATAGCCACAGCCAGTTTGCCTCGTTTTTATTTAGCTTACGGTGAGCTAACGCAAGTTGACCAGCTTTGGCTATAAACTTTGCCACCGGCACTCTGAACCCAGAAAGACACACACACCCACGCGAGTACGTAGATACAGTGGCCTCAGGTAGGTCAGCAAGGACCTCGAAGCAAGTTTATTGCAAAAAACATTGTAAAATAATAAGTCCACGCATAATTACAAAACTCACACAAAACAAACCTCTTAAAGAAACTACTTATGTCACTCCGCTGGATATCAGCTGCTGTGCCGACAACTCGGGGACAAATGTAAACGCAAACTGGCGACTGCCAAATAGCTGTAAACAAACTGTAGCCAAATAACTTGTCACAAAACTAGAATTCTCGAGTTCGATGAAGTGAATACAGTGTACTGGCCTAAACTGATCGAATTTTCAACGAACAACCATACATAACTAAGCAGTCCCCCCACAATTAATTCCTTTATAAGCAGCTATTTCCTGCCTGTTCCTATATGGTGAACTGTCAAAGATACCATAAACCGCTACTACTTGGCTTGTTAGTGAGTAGCGGTCATTAGTGATTCAGTAGTGGGAGTTAGCTGTTAGAGATAAATTAAAGAAAAACAAAGAAGGGAAGAAAATATTGTAAGAGACTGGACTCCTGGTACCTTCCCGCTTAGTCAGAGAGTTCCTCGAACATCCCCACAAAAAAACATCAAATATGACGAACTTGTTAAGAACAAGTGACACACGTCCATCAACAACCAAAGGCTAAACCCACGGCCTGGCCAGTACCTGACGCTAATGACACGAAAGTGTCATTTATATAGATTTATCTTTCTTTTCCCTTTCCTCTCCTTAAAAACTTTATGTTTTCCTCTGCCCGCCTCGATTAACCAAGCTATTTGCGAGCTGAGGATTTTTGCCTGTATGTATTTCTTTTAATTTAATTGAATTTAATTAACAACTTACGAAGATCAATAAACTTCAACTACTACTACTACTACTACTAACTTATGGCGACTAAAGGCGTAAGACTTATATCGCCAAGGTTTTAAGGTGATGTTACACAAGATCTAGACGATTCGCAACGACGATTTTTAGCCCAACACACCGCGTTGCAACATTGTTGCGACATTGTTTCGAATGGTTACAAGATTGTTCCAGTATTGCAACGCTTTGTTGCGCTAAAAGTCGTCGTTGCGAATCGTCCCGTGCAATATCACCTTTAAGCAGATCATCGAGAACTGGATTTCGAATGGATGGACGTTTTTTCAGTGTTAGTTATAACTCTTCTGTTACAGTCCTTGAAGAAATCGCAAACTTGATCTCCTTTTTTCCTTGATTCGCAAACTTGACCTTCTTTTCGGTAGTTTTCTTCAAGCGTGCTGCGTTATAAATGATCGACGTCAAGAATTAAATTCTAATGTAAACTTAGTAAAATTAACTCGGACCGTTTTTGTCCTTTTATTCTTTAGCCAGATCAGTCAATTGCTAGATATTACGCATATATTAGGTATTACGATTGGTGAGAGTTCAAACAAAACTCTAAAAAAAGCCTATTTCATATTTTTGGAAATTGCCCATGGACTACAGGCATGGAAGCTACATCTACAAACGTAGATCGATCGATTTTCCACAATTAGGGAGGTCTTTGAAACAGCAATTATCTCCACAGTGAAAAGATTAAACTCATGTTTTGCTTTTTCGGATTGAATACAGCTCACATCCCTTGATCTGTACGTTGCCTGGCGAAAGCTAGAACAAGTTATTTCTTTTTTCCGCACCGACGACGAAAAAGCATTTTATACATAGACATGTTCAATTTACTTTGTATTTCCTTTCTCTAGTAAAAGATGACAGCTATCAATTCCTGAAACAACAAAAGAATGGCGCTAAAGTATACATATATCAATCTTTTAGAAGCAGTTTTCCTCATAGGGGCTAAACGTAGCTAAAACGATTCATATCATATCGGCTGCATGAGGAAAACCGTAGAAACTGAATAATTCATAAATCTACTACAATCACTGAGGATTTCTCTAAGCATAATTTAGAACTTCGAGAAAGCCCCTTTCCGTGACGTATAAAAGCCTTTCGGTTATATTTTGTCGGGTTCCGGAGTTCTTAGATAACTAGTTCTCCTATAGAAGCCGACCCAGCATCTTCTCCCCGGGGGGTATCGACTCCCTACAATGGTCTATACGAGTTGACTCGGCCAGAAAGGCGGGGTACTTTTTCAAGCTTTAGTTGTATTAAAGTGTAGAGATTTAGAGTTTAAATTCGGAAGTATATGAAATGGTACGGAAATCTGTCATTTCGGTCAGTTAAAAAAGCTCAAAGGGGCTAACAGATGCATTTTGTCGGTGTGGAAAAGTCTCAAAAACGCTCCGGTTTTGTGATATGGCATATGAAAAAGATAGTGCATTTGTAGCAGTTAAGAGGGATGTGCAAATGTCTATACTAGGTGTGTGAAACGGGTACCATTTGTCAATAGAAGTTATACAAAAGGGGTACTTTTATGTCAAGAATAGTACCTAAAAGAATCTTTTAAACCTAAGATTATTTGTCGATAAGCGTATGGCAAAGACAACAAGTTTCCAGGGCCGTGCTCAGAAAAGAAATAGCATCGCTAGCGCCATGTGAACGTACTGCTGAAGAAGCTGAGTTACATTTTAATAAATGGTAAAACCAGAGGATTTCATAGAATTTTTAGTACAACGCGACTGAAGTACATGGTACAGCTGAAGAATTTTCACTTGATTGGCACATCCCCCGATCTAGTCTTGATACATTCGCTGCAAAATCAACATTTCAAAAGAAAAAAAACATATCGCATGTATACGTAACTGATTTGGGGAATGAACTAAAACACTTCCGATTAAGTATGATAAAAAAAGATGCCTTCCCTACATGTTTTGCTCGAGAAAATTCTGTACCTTAAGGTAAATTTATGGTCTATTGTGCGCAAATGATTAGACGTCTATGCATTTCTTTTCTTTCTTTTTATTTTTCGCAAGATATTCACGCATTGACATTGTTATTGTCACCGTGGAGTAAATTAATTCAGAGCGGCCGATTTAAAGAGACCGGCCCGACAAAAAAACTGCGGGGAAAAAGCCACGTGTGTTCAATTTAAATGTTTACATTCACAGCTCCCTTTGAAATGACTTTGGGTAAGTGTTCGGCAGTCTTTTTTACTTGTTTTGGGATTTAATTCATTTTTTTATGAAACCAAAATGTCAAAAATTGATTACTGTGCACTCTGCGCGAAGTTGAATCTTAGCCTGCTTGAAAAAGCTGTCAAAGTAGTTGCTAAAAATATCAAATGGAAAGGCTGCAATGGGATAGCCTACAGGATTCTATTGTTAATGCATTTACAGTAAAGAAATCGCCGTCGGGGGGTAATTCGATGAGTTAAAATCCCAAAGTGCTCTCTAACTGCGATAATCTGTCACTTTTCATGTAGATTTTGTGGTATCAATTAGGTGAGACGAACCAATTTCCGAGTCTGTTCTTTACATTTACCAAGGCCTCTTAAGTACCTTTAGCTGTTAAACTAACCAATCAGAAAGCGAGAAAAACAGTACAGCACCTGCCAAACAGAACACCGACCTCACTATTGAGATAGAAGACGCCATTTAAGAAAAAGATATTCAAAACAGACAATATTCAAATTTATGGGGTTACAATGATCAAGGCGGGCAAAGTACAAAGTTAAGATGTGAGCAAGAACAGCCTGAAGCCCACGCTAAAAGGGCAAAACTTGCATGCTTGCGAATGACCGAGTCAAGCTCAACCGAGAGCCATATTGGAACCATATAACAGCCTGTCTCGTTGGTCTCAAAATAATACGCCACATTATTGATACTGCCCCTTTAACAAACAAACGTTCTGTATCAAAAGTGAACTAAGCCGACCTGAAGCGGGGATATTGTGAACATGAATATTAATGAGATTTCCTCGCCGTAATCAATACAAAAAAGAAAGCGTTTTGATAGGTTTTGTCGTTTGCAGACAATTATTAATAATGGCGTTACTTCCGAGACTTAAGGTGGCAAAATGCGAATCAGCCTAGTATAAGTAGAACCAGATCTTTAAATGCCTCAAAGAGAACTCCTCATGGCTAAAAAGGACAGAAAAGAACCACATCACGAACTGCAATGAGATGTAAGAGTCATTTGTCAGGTTTGAGCTAAATTGTCAATTCTCATTTGGTGATTCTTTTCAGTTTGTTTTGATATGGAAATTAACGAAACTTCGAATTAACCGATAAAGCGGGGGAGATTACACCCAAGCAGTACGGATATATTCCACTAATTCACAGCATTGTTAAAAAAAAAACATAATTCTCAAGCAAAATACGTTGGTGGAAAGGGCGCTGATAGTGAACGCCATTATAATCGATATCAGCCGTAAAATGCGTGTGAAAATTAAAAGCAGCAAGACGGAAAAAAGGCGCAGATGGCCTGTCAAATATTTTTCTTAGGACAGCCTTACACCTTTAACAAGCCTGTTTGAAACAAATAAGTCATCTATTTTTCTCCTTCTGTTTCGTGTAGCTCCATAACTGAAGCTAGGAAATGTTCTTTCTCAATGCGAGCGACGTTTTCAGTACCTGATGACTAACTGGAGAATCGACAAGCTTTCGCCGGTGAAAAGAAATTGAAAGCAAGAAACGGAAAACAGACACTAATCCGCGAAAATAAACTTTGGCTATGTAAGAAGGATATACGGACAGCAAACGAGCTGCCTGAAGTAAACACCTGTCTCCAATAAAATTTTCGCGGTGAACTACGAAAGACAACCTCAAACCACCGCGACGCTGAAACACAAACAAAACGCTAAAACTCAAGACTTTTTTCCGTTAAAAAAAGAAAAAGGTAAGTCTACCCGGCAGTGAGTGTTTTTAAACTACTCAAGAGAGACAAAAATTAACTTTACGAGCCGGAGAGTGACAATAATATACTCCTTGGACACCTAGATGACGTCGAAGTCGCCGTTGGTTTATGTATGCGGTGAAGCGTTCTTAAATACGCCAACGAATCAGCCGAATAACCCCTCGCTTAGGGACATTGTAGTCAGCAATTTAGTGGTGCGATGGGCAACTCGAACGCATCCGAGGTCAGATACTCTCGACCCAAGACAAGAAACAAATATGGAATTGTTTCAAACGATCTCCAACGCGAGTGTATTTGTCTTCATCTTCAGTAAAAAGACACTAGAACACAGCTTTTTTCTGAACCAGTATGGCATCGCTAAATCGTACAATGTTCCCATCGTGGGAATGCGTCTGACGAATTATTTTCTGCGGAATCCTTTGCCCGAACAGTTTTATCGAACGGAAATTGTCGATAATAGCGGAAACGAGTCAAACGGCCAAGTCGAAGCTAAACACGCGACCGGGAAAACAATCTCTCTGGCAGATCACCTTATAGCCGATTTCAAAGCATCCATGGTCTATGGTCGAGATTTTCACAAGTCTTGCATCGAAAGATTGATCCACAAGGTAACTAAAGCGTGCGGAGCGAAAGAAAACGTAAAAACTGTTCCAGAACGCTCTCTCGAGAACTTCGCAAAAGTGCATATTGTGGTAAAAAGCAACGAGAAATCTCACCCGCCAACAAAGTGCCCCAAATGCGGATTTGTCGTTGCCAATTTCTCTCCGCCTAAGCTCCAGCGGGCCTCCAGTACAGGATCGTTACTTCGCCGAAGCCACACGTTCGAGCATCTGCCAACCGGTTGCCAGACAAACCAAAAAGCGCCCATTCCTCGAAACCGAACGCCACTTCAACCCGCAACGATTCAAATTCCAAGTCCACATGCAGGCAAAACAACCAAAAAAGCCGATTCGCCTTCTTATGGTAACTGGATTCAAAAGCTGGACAAAAAGCAACAGGTTCACACGGAACCCAAAATTCAGTCCAGAGCCAGCTCGGAGACATCTTCGGAAATCCAACCCGAGGAACCGAAAACGGCTTCGCCACCGCCGAAGCCTTTGACGAACCCGAAGGTTTTCCGACGCCAATCTCGAGCTTCAAACGGCAGTTGGACGGAAAGACTTCGAAGCAAACTTCGGCGACAATCAAGCTTGCCAGTCATTCCGACAACGTACCTCGTCACAACTCCAGATGGGTTTGAGAAGCAGATATCCCTCGTAAGATATCCGCCCGAAAAACGAGATCCGTCTTCGCCACGTAGCAGCGACGGAATGGCTCTTTCCTCCGAAGACGAAGATCAAGACACCATCCACATATCACGTGTTCCAAGCCCTGATGCACCCAGTGGGTGATTTAAATTTGAAAGGGGGAGTACCTAAGGGAAGAAGTGGAACTATTCCAACATTTGTAGTCCCAGGTGTATGAACTCGTATTAAAATACTGGCTTTAGTTAAAAATAACAGCTACTGTAATTTATAATTAGGATATCGAGATCTCTTAGAGGAGCTCGCGGGCTCAGGTCCATTTTTTTCAGGGTGGAATAGCCCATTTTACAGTCACAGGTGGAAACGAGGCTGAAATCATGTTGTTCTAATGCTAACTAGTATTTTTAGGCAAAATTAACATCTGAAAAGGGAGGAGGTTTAATGTATCAAAACGAGGTCAGCCTCAACCTCACGCTAGGACAAAGGCTAGGACACTAAGTTCACAACTGTAAAATGGCCTGTTCAGTTTGCTTTCTGCTTACAGCAGAAGTTGAATTACTTGAGAAAGATATTTCTAAAAAGATCCCTTGAGAGCTTCGCTTTTGGCCTTGCCTAAATATATGTATTATTATTGGTTGCGTTCCATTAGGATGGTCCAGATCGGGATCGGGATCGGGATCGGGATCTGGATCGGGATCTGGATCGGGATCCGAGATCACTCAGAAAATAGCATATCAAAGGAACGAAGAACCCACGCTGGGAAAGGATTCAACGGTTCATTTCATTTACCATGGATCCGAGTAATCACTGATCCTAATATCCCAGAGGAACGCATCCTATTTAAAGGTTGTTTATTTGCGATGTATGCATGAATCATTTAGAACCGCATTCATCAAATGCAAGTTTAAAGAGCAGTTTTCTATTAACAGTTGCAATCAAGTTTTAATTAGTCGATTGCTTTATTATGCATGTCATTGGCTCAAAAAATCTCTCGCCAACTTTTAAACCAATCAGGTGTAATGCCAGAACAATAGCCTGTGTACAGACTCCACAGGCTACAGAACAAAACATGCTGATTTTTCCAGTGTTCTTCGCCAGCCAGGCATATATGCTTCCAGATGTGATTGGTTCATTTGATTGCATAGAGTATTAAAAGATTTGATTGGCTAAAAAATCTCAGGCCACTCTCTCAACCAATCAGAAGTGAAACCAAAAGCAACTCGTACAAATGACTGCTTGGCGCCGGCCGCACGTTTCCAGATGCGATTGGTTCATATGATTGCCTGCACGTACCGTGAGTGGACAGAGTATTGAAAAAAAATTTAATCTCGCGCCAATATTTATCAATTAGAAGTGAAACGCTTGGCGCCAGGTACGTTTGCTTACAGTTGTAATTGGTTCGCTGGAAAGTCCGCGCCAAGTGCATGGTCTGATTGGCTGATAAGTGACTTTTCATAGTCAGTTTCGGACTCAATCGACAACAGCTGTAGAGTACAGTGAGTAGTAAGTACGTGAAGCGCATGCTTGTCAAAAATAAGGTGACTGTGCCTGGAAATAATAAATTGAGGGTCTATGATAGTCAACCAGGAGGCACAAAACGGAAATATCAATTTGGTTGTAAATTGTTGTTCATAATGAAAAAAGTTACCACCTAATGATGGCTCAAAATTATCACCTCATTCTTCTTGAAGGCATTACTCCATGAAGTAACATTGTCGAAAAGCTTCAAAGTAGGAGGCCGCCAAATGCCATTTTGCAAATACGTATTTTTGGGACGGACAATCCAAATGTTATGGGGGGGGGGGGGGGAACAGGGCAGGCATGTCCCGATTGCGCTGAAAAGTTCGCCTAAAAGTGGTCAAAACATGGCAAAAAAAGTGCTCAAATAGAGCTCGAATTTTTGAAAAAGTGCTATTTCCTAACAGATGTTCATAAATATTCTCAGTTTTCTTAAAGCCCTCGATATTCTAATAGGTGACCAAACTAGAAGTGAAACACCAGGGTGTTTTTTTCTCACGTGAACCGACTGTTCCCACGGTTAATAGGATAATTGTGCATTTTTATGACAACAGTCAGGCGACAAGTACCCTGCGAGCAGTGAGGAGCAGCGGACGTAGCGTCCGGCCTGGAGAAACCACTGCTCGCAGGGTAGCGAAAAGGTGGAATTATTCAAATCCGTGATAATAGAATTTATCGGTTTACTGGAAACGTTTCGAAGACAAAATATTGCATTAAACATGTGGAAAATTGTAAAAAAAAAAGTGCTTAAATGTTGCCCAAGAAGCTGTTGCTCCACTTCTGCTTCAAAGTCAAGAAGGTGCTCAAGAATGTTGGAAATGTGAAATAGTGCTCCAAATTCGAAGAAGTGCCGACAAAGTGCCCAGCGCAGTCGGGACATGCCTGGCAAGAGGTGGGGAATTTTCCAGCCCCAAAAACTTTTTTTTCCTTAACATTTCCGTCGCATCAATTTTTTAGGCCAGCATATGAATATTTTTAGGGCTACTCGGCGTGCATTTATTATTTTTTTTAAATCCGGTTCGGTTGTACCCAAAATTGCAAAGCCAGCCAATAGGATTGCCTAAAATCTTTATCGATTATCTCTTCTTCCAAGCCGACCAATCAGATTGTACAAAATATGTATCGATTTGCTTCCTCTGAAGAACGTTGAAATCAGAACGTTCCTTGCCAAATTTGTCGAGCTTGAGTTTTCCCACTCGTGGTTTAGGATGGCTTGTTAACCAGCGAAATCCTTCGGGATACTGGCAAGTCGCGAAAGGCGACCTAAGCCAAATTATTTCTTTCTTTCATGATTCTTTTTGTTTAGGTCTAGCTTTTTCTTAAGGTTTTAGTAGCGTCTGGTTGCGGGCCAAAAAATAATGCGTGTACCTTAGTGCCAACCGTTTTTCGATGGCATGGGAAAATGGAATTCAAATGGCATTTACATTTTTTTGTTTTCGCATGACATTGAAAAACAGATTTTGTTTTTCGTTTTCGCTTCACTTTGACGGATATGAATTTCAGTTTTCGTTTTTCGTTTTTGCATCACTTTGAAAAACGGATTTGAATTTCGTTTTTCGTTTTTGCATTACTTGTTATTGAAAAACAGATTGGAGTTTCGTTTGTCATTTTTTCATGAATTTGAAAAGTGGATTAATACACCAGTCATTTGAAACTCCCCCCCCCCCCCCTCCCCAAGGGGATGGCCGGGATAATGAGGGGCCTTTCACTTCATAATCACTCCATTTTTATTCCTCGCTAGGCGGGGGATACGCTAGGAATCCCGGTCTTTGCCTCCCTGACCGGGGAATAAGCAGGGCAGTCATTCTGTGGTAAACGTTTCCATTTTCGCGCCGCGTAGTAATTTTGCATACATTTTTATCGCTTCTCGTAGCGAAAACGAAAACCGAAAACTGAAATTGATATCCGTTTTTTAAAGTGATACGAAAACGAAAAACGAAATACGAAGTGCAAAACCGTTTTTCAAAGTTAGGGCGAAAATGGAAAACAAAAAGCAAAACTCAAATCTGTTTTTCAATGTCATGCGAAAACGAAAAATGGAAATGGCACTTGAATTCCCTTTTCCCATGCCATCGAAAAACGGTTGGCACTAAGGTACACGCATTGCCCATGATGTCCGATAGATTTTTCTATTCGGAGTTCGCCAGTTTTTGCCGAGCACAGCTAGAGTTCAGTTTTTTTTCTTTTCTTATCGAAAACATCTTGACGATGGGAGGTTAAATCGCGTAAATTTCAACTCGTTCCCTTGACGATTGGCGGTGAAATCGCGAAAATATTGTCCTCGTCGATCGACGACTCGCTTTCGGTATGGATTGGACTTCTGGATGGGACACGTTTCCGTTAACACTCCAATTTAAGTTACACGGGTAAACCTTGTTTTGATGCAAAGTAACTTCTTTTTCTTATCCAAATCGTGTTATGAAAAATAACTACATAGCGATGGATCAAAACAAGATCAACTCCATCCTTGCGACCACTGACAACTACAAATTTAGCTTGGGTAGCAGGTGTCAAAAGGGGTAGGGGATAGGGAGGAAGCAAAAAGGGGATGTGCATTGGGGAGAAATAGTAGTGTAGTGTCATGCAGGCTACTATGAATTCAGTCATAAGCACACTAGACCAACCCTTCCTACACATCTTTCCGGTTTCCCTAATTTTTCCAAATTCAGATAGAACGCCATTATGCTTCCATAGACCAACGCATCCCACGGAAACGACTTTAGGCGTCTTGTTTAATAAGATTTTCCCTTCCACGAATATTTTTTTTGTACTTCACCCCCACTCCCCCATAACTTTCCTAATGGTCCGTCCCTTTAAAGATTCGGAAGTATCAATAAGTATTCTGTGTATCAATATTAGTGTTTATGTTCCATGGGAAAAGAACAATAGTTCATTTGCATAATGACGTCATTTAACTACTGCGACCAGAATCCTTCAAGGTTTTAAACCTCGCTGGAATAACTAAATATAAATATGAAAGGAAAAACGAAAAGAATTCTGGTCGTAGTACTAAAATGACGTCATTGTGTAGGTGGCCTATTAATAATCATCTCTGTTTTGTCTTTGGTCTTTGAGCCTTACAATTATTCTAGTAAGGCATTAAAAGTTGGGAAAATACACTACGAGCAATGTAGTAATAGAAGTAATTTGATAGAGGTTAATTTAAATACAACACAGTCACAATTAAAAAAATTGATACCTGTACTTACTTTAAGTACTTTCTTAATAAAGACATTGAGAAACATGTACATCTTTTTCGTGACTTCTACTAGAAGTCTTTTTACAAGCGACTTCCACGTTTAGTCTGAAAACGTAAGGGTCTAGTGACTTTGGCGTGTTCTGTCAAGTGCGTCGTTCAGACAGACTTAACTCTTTAGTAGTGACTAACATCAATTTTCTCCTAACAACATCAGCGGATCATCAAGAGTAAAGGTTACGAGAATTACTAAATTGATTATCAAAGGGAGAATGCTTTGATCTTAAACCAACTCTCTCAACTATTCTTAAAAGAAATGTATGGAGATCAGTCTGGAGAATTTGTATGTGGATCTTGGGGCTAAAAAGGTTCATGGACGACTGATATCTCAGAGGCTAAATGCGTTTAAGGGGCGTAGCCAGGATTTTTCCAGAGGTACACACAATTTTCCAAATCCCCTTGCCTCCCCTCCCCCACCCCTTGAAGTCCTAAACCTTTTCTTAAGTTCCTTGATTTAAGGTGAGGGTAGCGTAATTTTTCCCTACTTTGTCTACTGCCAAGACAGGCCGAAGCGAAAACACCACTTTCACGCTTAATCATAACTATAACAACTCTCAAATCTGATTGGCTATCAACTGTCCAGATATCAGTGCTAGTATGACAGTATTCGTCATGCCGAAGGACCTGTTTACAAGGATGGAGGGTAACCCTGGTGCTAGGGTTACCCTAGCAGGAGGGTTACCCTGGCACTCGCACATTTCCTCTTTCTTTACACGACGTGTTTACAAGGCAGGTAGGGTTACCCTAGCACTAAGGTAACCCTACCTGAGTGCCAAGGTTACCCTAGCAAGAGGGTTACCCTACCTGCCTTGTAAATGTTCTACTAGGGATAACTCGCCTACCCAGGAAACTTTCCTACATCATGCACACCCTGGGTCCATAGGAACAGGTTAGGGCAACAAAAATAGTGACACACAAAGGATAACTTACATTTATTGATTAACAAAATGACTACATTGCCTGGAAAACTGCACTTCCGCCTCCAAAACAACTTGTTTCAATTGAGACAAGATCAGAAATCAAACACATACATGCCCTTGGTTTACATGTGGACAAGAGTAAGACGACCCCACAACGGTTTCTACTCATCCACCACTAACACTTCATCACAAGCTTAGAAACAATCACCCTGGAACCCAACAAGACGTCTTCAACAGAATCATATTGGTGACATTGCCACTTCAGCAACGGTCTTCATCACAAATTATCTACAGTTAAAATCATCCTGCAGGTTTAGTAAAGATGGGGAAACAACATTCATCATTCAACTTAACATGACAAAATTTGGTTAAGGAAAGGTAGGGGTGAGGAAAAGCAAGCCATGGTGATCACTGCCTGGGCATACAAACAGTCATTTGGATTAATAATGAAGGGACATAGAATTTATTATCTGTTGAAATAGGCTACTTCAAAGGCAACAGCGTTCACTCTTTGTCCTCGGTGTCTTCATTTTCGCCATCTCCTGATGTCCACAACTGTAAAGAGAAAAGAATTACTACAGTTGAGTCTCTCTTGACGGACAACTCTATAGGATGGACACCAGACATCTCTTTAAGACCGAGACTTAGTGTCGGTCCCAGAGGTGTCTGTCTTAGAGAAAGTTGACTGTATGAAACTAGCAGACGGTATTTTCCTTTTCAGGGGGGAGGGGTGTGGATTGTTTTGTTGCCCAAAGTTATCCCTTCTGAGAAGGATGTCTCAACAATTTTGTCCCGATTGTAGTCTGACTTTATATCTATACTCTATTGGGAAATTTTAAAATCCAAAATTCAAATTGGCATCCACACCCAAAATCCGAAAACGGATTTCAACGCTGGTAAATCTGTCCTTGGACTTCCTTTCTTTCCTTCTTTTTGGGAAATCTGAAAATGGATTTATTTTTAAGATTAGCGGTCTCGCACTTTCTCACACTTATTGGCATCTAAAAGACCATTGTTCACAAGAACAGTTTTGCAAATCCTTTTATGGATTTCCCAATCAAATGGGTTAAGAAGGAAATCTAGGAAATCCGGAGTTGGATTTCTTCATTGAAATCGACCTCGAGGACGGATTTCTCAAAGTTGAAATCTGTTTTGGGATTTTGCACTTGATTGCACTCTAAATCCAGATTTCCCAATCAAATCAACGCACCTCAAAATTATTACTCTACACTTACAGTCAAGTTGTCACGCAGTAGTTGCATTATAAGAGTACTATCTTTGTAGCTGTCCTCTTTCAGTGAATCAAGCTCAGCAATAGCATCATCAAAGGCCTAAAAGATAATAGGTCTTTATTTATTTTACATCAGCAGATTGAACATGCTTACTACAGCCAAAGGTTTCTGAAATTCCCAACATTTTCCTGACAGACGTAAAATTTCTCTGTCCAGCTAATTAACAATTCAACAAATGAGTCCTGATCATGGACCTGACCCTTCCCTTGTAACCATCCTCTCACCCCATTTATTTATGCTTTCAGTGAGTCACCTGCAGTGTAAATGAATTGATAGTTCCTTAACATGAATTCCGTGAACGATATTCTACCGACACAACATGTGTAAATTGTACAAAAGAATTTTAAATGTTAGAAAACAACAAAAGTAGAGCGGGAAGAATAAAATGTACCGGTACTCTTAAAATTTCACTTTTCACAGACTTTTTTCAAAGACTTTAACTTTCCCTGACTTGAAGTAAAATTTCCTGACTTTTCCCTGACCCCGAAGAATTTTTTTTTGCCCCTGACCATTTCCTGACCTGTGGCAACCATGTTGAATTAGTCATTACTTAACTACTAAACAAGGTTAAAAATCGCGAGCTTTAGGGTAGTTTAGAAAAGGTGACCACTACCATTCAGAATAGAAGAATAATTGCACCATCCAGACATGTTTTTTTAACAATAGAGCGATTTTTGCATGACCTTGAAAACTGGTTTCAGTAAGTGTTTGTTATTTGCTTTATCAGCCTATGGATGAAAAGATCAAAACGTAGACTCTTCGTTTTCCTGCCAAAGAAAACCCTAATATGGAGAAGGCATTGTTTGATTGGCCAATCATGTTGCAGTATGGCGTGAAAGAGAAGTACAGATTGATTTCTAGAAAGTTCTCGGGCGAGAAGTTTTTGCATCCACGCGTTCGCTTAACCAACCAAAGGCCACGTGTATTTGTATCCGTTCTATAACCAAATCAAATCGCTCCATTTTCGTTTGTTTGTTGTTTCTGTTTTGTTTGGACATTTTCATTTCAAGGTCATACGAAAATCACTCTAAGAGCTCTCCAGTCCAACAGCTTATAACATGGGCACCAACGGTCATGAAAAATGGGAGGGCTCAAAGAGGATGTCCTATAACCACATACAAAGACACACTGCTGAAGGATACTGGTCTGGAGAATGTTAGAAATCTAGAAAGCCATAGCCATATTGTGCCTTATGGGGTCAGCTTACTTTTCAATGTCTTCTAGGCATTAAAGTAAATAAGAAGTAAATAGGTACCTAACTGAAAAACCTGAGGTCACTGGTGAGCTCACTTCACCACTCTCTTGCTTAAACCCCCTTTCAAATAAGCCCCCTCCCCCGCCCCCCATCCTCGGAGACCCAGAGGCAAATAAAGAGGGCAAGGGAAACGGGTGGAAAAAATGGTGCGAAGAAAAGTGGTAGTAATAATAATAATAATAATGTTATTATTATTATTTCAATTTCCTTTTTTTTTTTGGTTAAAAAATTCATTAGCAGACATTACCATACCCCAAAACAATGGAAAAATAAAAATTAACTGAGATTAAAAAATTAACTACAACATATACAACAAGTAGGCAGGGAATCAAATGGCTAGCGATTTCTTTTGGTTCTGTTTTTCTTCTATTTTCCAATTGAAGTAGCCAGGGACCACATTCATAGTAGCCAGGGGAAATTCCCGGCCCCTGGCTCTTAATGACAGCCTGTACAAACATAGTTACATCCAAGAAAGCTCAAAAGCGGATGGTATCGTGCACAGTTAACCCAGCCTGGTCAAGCACGCAACCTGAATTAGTCTGCTGCAAAGCCTGGTGGTTTCGCAGCAATGAAGCGACATGTAACATTAGCTCAAAAGTAGGATACTTCATCTTACTGAATGTGGATCTGATAAGTTTTACAACATAAACATTCAAATCTTTGGATGCTATCAATAAATATTTAGTTTTAGATTTAGTTTAAGGGAGAATGACTCAGCACACTTGGCAAAACTATGGAAATATACCCAGCTGGGGTTTTCATTTTCTGGCACAGAAAGAAAGTCACGTAGATACATTGTAGGTGTGGTTGCAAGTCACTCAACACACCTGCCACAGCAAAAAAATTCCCAGGATTCCCAAAGTTTTAGTCATAACAAGTACATGATCCAAGAAATCATGAAACAAGTGGAGCAACTTCAGAATAAAGAGCCATGCTCACTCAGGTCCACCTTGCTAGTAGGCTTTTCAAAAAATAGATCTCCCTGTGTCCAAAACACATCAGTACATGAGAGAATATTTTCACAAACTTTTACACAGGCTTTTGTTATGATACCTGCGAAAGATCCAAAACCGGTGAGATCATTGCAGATGTTCAGAACGTTTTCCCTTACGTCATGTTCTGACATTGTGAACAGCCTAGATATACATGGAGAACAGCTAAACTTCATGTACTTTGCGACTCCACGGACTGCTGCACTCTTATTGGGCAGAAAAACACAAACATTTTCTGGCACCAATCAGAAGCCAAAAAGACTGCAACTGTCTGGAACCATGTTCCCAGGGGCTCTCCTCCCCATTCGTTACTTTTCTTTGCGCCATTTATTCCAACCATCTAGACTTTCCCTCCCTCCCACTATCTGCCCCTGGGTCTATGATGAGCCTCCCCCGCATTTCAGGGGAAGAAAGTTATTACCCCTTCTTGATCTCTTAGTATTCCCCTATTCTTTACAACCAAAATCAATAAATATTCATTGTTTTCCAGGAAATGTATTATTATACACAATAACTGCTGAGAAGAAATCTTCCTTGAACTTTTGAACTCAATCTAGGTGCCCAGAAAGCTGGAAATTGCATTTTAGGGCTGCAAAACTTTGAAAATTTTAAGGGGGTAGCAAACCCCCAAGAGTCCCCTAGAAGAAGGCACCTACAGGCCCCTGGTTAATACCATCCATGGGTTACTCTATTCAAACCTGCTGTCTACTTTATTTTTTTTATTGAAACCCCAGGGTACTGTTTTAACTGTACAACTGACCTTCTTTGCCATTACACAAGCCTTCTCAGAATCTTGTTTGATTTCATAATAAAAGACTGAGTAATTAAGTGCCAGTCCTAGTCGAATAGGATGTGTGGGGGCTAGTTTGTCCTCACTTTTCTGATTTGCTTCTTTGTAGGCTTCATCGGATTCATTTATCACCTCTGAAAACAAAACAGTCATTACATGAACATGTGCAGTCTCTTATTACAATTTCCAGTGAAAAGTGTAAACTTCTAGACCCAGTTGTAAGAAGGTGGATAATGCTATCCAGCAAATAAATCTCTATCCAACATTAGCGGTGTAATGACTGATTGAATTCTCAATTAATCATGAATATGACCGTTAGGTTCATTTCATTGATACTATTAATGCTGTACTGATGTCAATATCCTGCAACCAAAACGCTGACTTGTCTACGGATCTAAAAACAGGTCAAGAAGTATTCAAAGCTTTAGGAAACAATTCTTTTTGCTTTGATAGGTGTGATTTTTTCGCATTTGACCAAAATATGTAACTTCTTAATTTTAGCTTCACTTAAGCGATTGTTGTAAATTTTTGACTCAGTCAAGGATGTGCAGGGCTCGAAATGACGGCCAGTCAACGGACAATGTCCGGCCTGATCGTGGACTTGACCGGTCAACCTCTCGTCTTGCCCGTCATTTTGACAGGTCATTTTTGGATGCGAACATTTTGTAATATTTTCCATACAGTTGTCGCATAATGCGTTCGCTCTATAAGGCTGTAATAATTTCTTTTTTCTTTGGCTTTTGTTGCTGCTTTGCACTAAACCCTTTAAAGAAAAAGAACGCCGCAATAAATTTCAGTCGTCAAGTCGTAATGAAATGCAACAAAGCGAAACAACAACAAACTGGGTTGTGGAGTAACGCAACGATGCAGCAGGTCATATCGTACATTCTGCTTTGCTGTGATCAGTAATGTGACCTTCTTTGGGAAAACATACACTAACGATAATTTGTTATTTGTTAGAAAACTAAAGGACAGCTAACAGTTTTTGTCCATCGAACGTTTCACATCTACTTGTAAGAGGATTGTGAAAATCACCTTCGACGGAATTCGGTCAAATCGATCACTCATCCTGTACTGTTTCTAAAAATAAAAAAATAAAATTCAGCGCATTGATTAATTATAATACTTTCTCTATGTCGAACATGAATCTCGTTTGCGGACTCGATTCCAGAATTGTCTGATAAAAACTAAGCTAATCAAGAACGAATGTCGCCTATCTCGGCGCTTAAATAAATAGCTTTATGCAAGTTTCTGTTCACGTTAATGAGCCCTTCATAATAAAGTGTTGCACGATGACCCAAAAGAAAGCTCTGCTGTACATTTATTGACTTCTGATGATAAATACGCTGTTTGTGGAACAAATTTCTTGCCAAATCAACTTCTTTGCCGGAAATATTTAGCGACGTTTCTTCTTCATGGAGCAGACTTTCGGTCACGTGCCGGACAACGAAAAAGATCAAGTTCCACTGATATGGCAGAGATAGGACGAACCTTGGAGACTTAAGGACACCCTTGTACAATGATACTCAAGGTATACATAAATGGACGTGAAAACGGGCGAAAACCACGGAAAGCAACTCAGCAACGTGTAAATGAATTTTTCCCCAACTTGCCGCCAAAAACCTGAAAGCCAATGCAGTACAACGATCTACTGCAAGCGTTATTCGATACTCCATTGACAAAAAAAATTATAGTAATATTCATTATCTGACCGGCCAAAATCGGGGTTTGTCCAGGCTAAAAAATATTTGGCCGGTCATCATGACCGGCGACCTGCTGTCTGTTATTTTGAGCCCTGATGTGTCTGTACAATCGATTAACCACTTTTTGTCAGTTTTGGTTAAACTTTAATAAATGCGAGTCTGAGTGCGATGTTGTACCATTTCCTTTCGCTGAACCAATTATTTTACATCATGTACTATTTTAAGGCAAAAAGCAAGGGCACAAATGTCATACACAACTTATGAAGGTGTAGTTTTACAAAGAAGTCACCATTCTATGTCACAGGAAATCTTGTTATAGTCATGCAATTTATCTCCCAAAGCATATTAAAAACTAGCCAAAATCCTAGAAACGCCAAGGCCCAAGGTCACGTGGAGTCACTCAAGCGTTAATCTATCCTTTGATTTGATTGGTCAATATCAAAACAAAAGGCCATGAAACAACGACCATGAACAACTTCACTTTATCACCACTGTTTGGGTTCTTCAACTTCATCAGCAGTCAGGCACTTGGAGCTTTTTATGATGGTTATAGATGTTGATCATTCGTGAACTACTAAGTTGAATCAGGGGGCTGTTCATGTACCTGTAGCCAAAATTCTGGCTTTTATGAATGCCTATTATATAACAATGTCAGGTTTATTCACGGCACAGTTTATTTCAGGCGCCTTATATTAAAGTGTAAAGGTGATCAAGGGAAGGATGTAAGTAAATTGCAGTAGATCATGAATTATTAGTTGACTTGGTTTAACCCTCAATCTGACCAGGGCAAAATTATCTGCATGTATTACATCATGGACAAAAAATGCCTGTTGTATGAAAGGAATTAATGTCAAGGTAGCCTTTCATCTTGTTCTTATGTATGTAGTTGTTTATAAATCTGCGAAATTTTTTTCATTTAGTTGTCCTTGATATTTCACTTGAATTTGCCATTTTTTTCCTGGACCTTTCACTCTGAATGTCCACAAGAGTATGGTGTAGCTGTATAAATCTTAAAATTTAGCTTAAAAACAAGTCATTTTTGGCTTAAAATTGTTAAAAAAGGGATAACAACATGGCAGGAAGACAGACAAGATCTCATATGCTGCAAAAGAAGTTGCCACGATTGTCAATGATGTTAAAGATGATAGTGATGTCTCTTCTTTTGAGGGCAAAGGGGGACATGATGCAAGCCATAAATTATACAGCCTAAACTAGCCTAACCTACACTCTTGTAGAAAATTTAATTAACTTTAAAATGGTATATGACAGGCCATATCAAGTTAAAATAAAAGTGGCCTCAAAATGGCTACTTTTATTCAGTTAGTTGTCAGATTAAGGATCAAAATCCTCTAGATAGCCGCAGAAATTGTACTAACTGCTTCACACAGGACTATTTACTGATATTATTAACTGTAAAATTTATTGCTGGCTAATTACATGAAGTGGTCATCATGTCGAACTCGAGCACGTGAAGCACGGAAGATATTTATCACAAACTGTCAGTGAGTGGATGTGTAAAATTAAGAGCGAACTAAAGCAAAGCTTTCAGAAGACTTGAGAACCTGGGGACGTTCCATTTTTATTCCGACCCCCCCCTATGGATGAGTACCCTCAGCAGACAGCTAGTAGGAATCCGTTTTCAAAGGGACCGACAAAAAGATCAAAGGGTTCCGACAAAAAAGTGAGGTGGTAGGAATCTGCTCATCCACCGGGGGGGATCGGAAAAAAAATGGAACGTCCCCTGGACAGATTAAAAATAATTTAAAAACTTAATTTCGAAAATCACAACGTACGCGTATATGACTATATTCATCCAGCTATTTTTTCCCAAAAGCATCTCTACAAGCTGACGTACCTTTCCTTCTACCTTCATCTGCAACCTCTGCTTCGTATCTCAGGTAATCTCCCTTCATCTTCAGGTAGAAAATGTGCGCCTCTGCATCATCACTAGCAGCAGCACATTTGATGAGAGAAGGGTCCTTTTCCTGATCCAGCAAATCCTTTAACGTAAGAATCCAGATTACCACAACATTTTAATTCGATCGAGGGATTAACCTTTCCTTCATGGAAAGAACACCTCCAGAGACCACGAGCGATTACTAAGAGCTTACAGAATACTTGACTAGACTAGGAAAGACAAGCAAGAAGGGGTGCGAACTTACCAGAACTTCCTTGCAGACTTCGTTTAATTCTTTCTCCACTTTTTCCTTATAATCCTTTATGAGATGAACTTTATCATCATTTGTTGCTGAGTGTTTCTGCTCCATGGCTTCGACCACCCTCCACGCGGAACGCTTAGCTCCGACCACATTCTTGTAGGCTACAGAAAGTAGATTTCTCTCCTCTGCAGTAAGGACAGGATTTTCTTCAACTGCATTCTTCATAGCCTCTGCCATATCTTCGTATCTCTCTGCTTGCTCAGCAAGCTTTGCCTTCTCTACCAACTCTTCCCTGGACGGCATTGTTTTCAAAGCTATAAACTAACGCGGATCAGCTGCCGGTCTTTCAAACCTTTACGATAAAATTTAAGTTACTATCCAATATGGCAGCAAAGGCGTGCTTCAGCAGATTCACTTGCGGGGGGTCCAGTATCGCCGTGGAAACTGGTGACGTATTTCATAGCCGCATAAATTAGGGCCGACCATTTGACTTTTGTGGCTGGTGGGTACGTATGGGCGGTTTGGTTTGTGTAATAATTTGTTTTCTCCCAAACTTCTGGTGATATTTTTTTTTTTCCATGGCATACAAAGCCATTTCTTTGCAGGATTTCTTTTTCGCTCGAAATCAGTCTGCAGGATATTTTTTCGGAAATCACCCATACGTTTGTTATCATTCGCCTTATCTGTACCCCAGGTACCTCGAAGTTTCAAAATATGAGGCCAGTCCCGTTCAGTATGCCTTGATTCAAATTTGTCTTGCTACAGCGGAACCTTTCCTTTGGTACACCTCTGTACAAGGGACACTTCCAATCAGGGGACACAGTTTGGTCGCGAACAAATCTTCTCATAATCTTTGTCCCTTTGTCTATTTTGAAGGGACTCCTCTATTCCGGCGACAGGAACACTTTTTTTCTGGGTCCCAAAACCCGGATTTAACCTCCATTCAAGAGGGTGTTGATGGGGTTAACTGATAGAGGACGGAGAATTGGCCAAAATTTTTACTGTTGGCTGAGAAACGATAAGTTTTCAACTGACAGCTGAGATTCTTTGAGCAACTGTCAGCTGAGATTAGTTTTCCTCTGAAAAATTTCCAAAAAATAAAGGACTAAATTATCTGCAAAAACCGTGGACGAAGATCCTGCTAGTTGTAAACGCTGAATCTCTAGAAAAGAGATCAAATCAGCCAAAATATAAAGAACAAGAACGAGAAGTCCGAAGACTATAGCAAAGCTGATTTAAAACAACGTGTATTGTTTTTTATAACAATATTTCGGCTGGCCATACCAGCCTTCTTCAGGTTTACAGATGTTACTGAACTTATGTAGCAATCACAATATTACATAGATGGAGAATGTCGCAATAAAAAGGAGAGGCGGAAATGACGTACAACATAACTGTGACTGGAAAGGAAAAATACTAAGGATATGGATTACAATAATTCGTCACGGCGGTTTAGGCCATGAGGTTCAAGAGTCATGGCCTTATCTATCAAATGCGACTCCCTGGCCTTACGAACTGAGTCACGTGAAGAATGAATTTTCTCTAGTGGGATTAACTGAATGTCAGTATGAGAATGGTTAGAGTGAGAGAGAAAGTGTTCAGAAACAGTAGTGGGTTTAGATTTAATGTTAGTTTTGTCGACTGCACGTCTGTGTTCGTTAAATCTGTCCTTGAGACTTCGCTTAGTTTCACCTATATATTGTAAATTACAACGGTTACATTGAACCATGTAGATAACATTTTTAGTGTTACAAGTACGGTGTGAAGTGATGGAGCGTGTTTCACCTGTAGCGTAAAAGGTATAACTTGTTAGGCCGTTAGTAATGTAAGGACAAGTGGCACAATTCTGTCCACAGTGGAAGGAGCCTGGCGGAAAATGATTGGTGGAGATAACGGGTAGTTGTGCTTTAACTAAAAGGTCACGAAGATTAGAGCTACGTCTGTAAGCAACAAAAGGCGGTTGCTTAAAGACGTCTTTGTCAGGGGCACCCAACGAGAATATAGTTCAAAACCACTTAAACATAGCACTGTTAAGCGTATTTTAGTATTTAAACGGTAGATATATATAGGCATATTTTTGTTCCCTAAAAATTTTTCATCTGTTCGGATTTCCTAGCTGAAAGTCTAGTGATCCGAAAATTATAGGGATCAAAACTTACCTTTTCGAAAATTTGTCAGCCAGAAAAAAGGCTCCCGAAAATTCTAGCTGACCTTTTTAGGGTAAAAATCCGTTAAAAATAGGAAATTATACCATTTTTTTGATGTTCGAAAATCCTAGGAGAGGCAGGCAAGCAAGAAATTTTACAACAAATGTTCCGAAAATTCTAGATCTCAAATCGTCTTCCAAACAGATATTCTTCCGAATATTGTCGTTGGGTACCCCTGTCTTTGTAACGGTTAGAGGAGTGTAAGATGTTAAAATGTTTGCGCAGGATATTAGAAATGCGTGGAAGTGCTGGGTTATATATGTGACAACAAATGGTACAACATCGTTAGAAGCTTTGGGTTTAGTCTGTAACGCGTTAGTACGAGAAATATTAGCAGCGCGTAGGAACTGTTTTTCTAGGAAATTATTATTATAACCACGAGCAATTAAGGAGATATGTTTTAAGTTCATTAATGCGATGTTTAAACTTAGCGTCTGTAGGGCAGATGCGGCGGAGGCAGAGGGCTAAGCTGAACGGAATGGCTTTCTTAGTGTGGTAAGGATGGCATAATGAGCTGAGAAGGTGCTGATGTTTATCCGTGGGTTTAGTAAATAGATCAGTTTCAATTATACCGTTACGTAGAGACACCATGACGTCGAGAAAAGGAACGTTAGTACGTGAGTGAGAGCTAGTGAACTTAATAGTGGGATGAATGTTATTGAGATAATCGACGAATATTTTCAAACGATCTGAACCTTCTGTCCAGATCATGAAAATATCATCGATATATGATGTATCTCCACCATGTGTGAGGCTGCCCGGGGAGGCTGCCAAGGGGCGTTAGCTAGTGAGAGCGTTGGGTTCGAACATACCAAGAAAAAGGTTAGCAAAAGAAGGAGCCATTTTAGTACCCATGGCAGTACCATGGGTTTGAAGATAATGCTGTTGGTTAAATGTGAAATTATTCATGGTGAGAATCATGCGTAGGAGATCACATAGTGTCTCTGTGGGGATGTGATTGTTAGGGCGGGTAACAAGAAAATGACAGCATGCATCAATTCCTTGATTGTGTGGAATGTTGGTGTAGAGCGATGACACATCAAGAGTTACAAGAATAGCGTTGTTAGGTAGGTTACCGAGGTTAGAGAGTTTATTAAGGAAGTCATCAGTAGTGTACTGACTTCCTTAATAAACTTTCTAACCTCGGTAACCTACCTAACGACGCTATTCTTGTAACTCTTGATGTGTCATCGCTCTACACCAGCATTCCACACAATCAAGGAATTGATGCATGCCGTCATTTTCTTGTTACCCGCCCTAACAAACACATCCCCACAGAGACACTATGTGATCTCCTACGCATGATTCTCACCATGAATAATTTCACATTTAACCAACAGCATTATCTTCAAACCCATGGTACTGCCATGGGTACTAAAATGGCTCCTTCTTTTGCTAACCTTTTTCTTAGTATGTTCGAAACCAACGCTCTCATGATCACTGACGCCCCTTGGCAGCCTCCCCGGGCAGCCTCACACATGGTGGAGATATATCATATATCGATGATATTTTCATGATCCGGACAGAAGGTTCAGATCGTTTGAAAATATTCGTCGATTATCTCAATAACATTCATCCCACTATTAAGTTCACTAGCTCTCACTCACGTACTAACGTTCCTTTTCTCGACGTCATGGTGTCTCTACGTAACGGTATAATTGAAACTGATCTATTTACTAAACCCACGGATAAACATCAGCACCTTCTCAGCTCATCATGCCATCCTTACCACACTAAGAAAGCCATTCCGTTCAGCTTAGCCCTCCGCCTCCGCTGCATCTGCTCTACAGACGCTAAGTTTAAACATCGATCGCATTAATGAACTTAAAACATATCTCCTTAATTGCTCGTGGTTATAATAATAATTTCCTAGAAAAACAGTTCCTACGCACTGCTAATATTTCTCGTACTAACGCGTTCAGACTAAACCCAAAGCTTCTAACGATGTTGTACCATTTGTTGTCACATATATAACCCAGCACTTCCACGCATTTCTAATATCCTGCGCAAACATTTTAACATCTTACACTCCTCTAACCGTTGCAAAGACGTCTTCAGAGCAACCGCCTTTTGTTGCTTACAGACGTAGCTCTAATCTTCGTGACCTTTTAGTTAAAGCACAACTACCCGTTATCTCCACCAATCATTTTCCGCCGGGCTCCTTCCGCTGTGGACAGAATTGTGCCACTTGTCCATACATTACTAACGGCCTAACAAGTTATACCTTTTACGCTACAGGTGAAACACGCTCCATCACTTCACTCATTACTTGTAACACTAAAAATGTTACCGTATTTATTCGAACAAGCGCCCAACCTCGAATTAGAGTCTACCTCGAATAAGCGCCCATCCTAAAGGCAGAAAAAGTTAATAAGCGCCCACCCCACCACACCTTCCTCCCACTCCCACTCGAACTCAAATTAGCGACCACCCCTAAAATTGAATAATACTAATAAGAGACTTCCCCGAAGACGGCGTTTTCTTCAAAGTATTTTACAGGAACCTTGCTTTGTTACATCTTCGCGTTCTGTTATTACCATTTCTTGTTTTGTTGGAAAATACACATACTACACTTGCTGAAAATGTTGAAAATTTAATAAGCGCCCAGCCTCTAATAAGCGCCCACTCTCAAGGTCCAAAAATTTAATAAGCGCCCAGCCGGCGGTTAATCGAATAAATACGGTATCTACATGGTTCAACGTAACCGTTGTAATTTACAATATATAGGTGAAACTAAGCGACATCTCAAGGACAGATTTAACGAAAACAGACGTGCAGTCGACAAAACTAACATTAAATCTAAACCCACTACTGTTTCTGAACACTTTCTCTCTCACTCTAACCATTCTCATACTGACATTCAGTTAATCCCACTAGAGAAAATTCATTCTTCACGTGACTCAGTTCGGAAGGCCAGGGAGTCGCATTTCAGCTGGCTTTTGATAGATAAGGCCATGACTCTTGAACCTCATGGCCTAAACCGCCGTGACGAATTATTGTAATCCATATCCTTAGTATTTTTCCTTTCCAGTTTTTATGTTGTACGTCATTTCCGCCTCTCCCTTTTATTACAACATTCTCCATCTATATAATATTGTGATTGCTACATAATTAAGTTCAGTAACATCTGTAAACCTGAAGAAGGCTGGTATGGCCAGCCGAAATATTGTTATAAAAAACAATACACGTTGTTTTAAATCAGCTTTGCTGTAGTCTTCGGACTTCTCGTTCTTGTTCCAAAAAATAAGCCAATTTTTGCATGCATATAGTCATAAAACCCTGATAGGACCACTAGATCTACACAAAGCTCGGCCAAACCAGGGGCACCCAACGAATAGAGATCGAATTGAGTTCTAGAATTTTCGGAATATTTGTTGTAAAATTTCTTGCTTGCCTGCCTCTCCTAGGATTTTCGAACATCTAAAAAATAGTATAATTGCCCATTTTTAACGGATTTTTACCCGTTTTTTTCAGGAGCCTTTTTTCTGGCTCAAATTTTTCAAAAGGTAATTTCTGATCCCTATAATTTTCGGATCACTAGACTTTCAGCTAGGAAATCCGAACAGATGAAAAATTTTTAGGGGATAAAAATATGCCTATATCTATACCGTTTAAATACTAAAATACGTTTAACAATGCTATGTTTAAGTGGTTTTGAACTATATTCTCGTTGGGTGCTCCTGCCAAACCTTAAGTTCGTTGACAGTCAATCTTCAACACTGCTTACAAACCCAAAACATTTAGTGCGTTGCAGTATGCCTTGGCTTTTGGCACAATTGTCAAGGAGCCTACTGAAGGGGATAACGAGTCGGTCAGCAAACATTACACACAGGACAAATCGTACTATCCTGTCCCACAATCTACCATGCCACTTTCATTTCACCCTAATTTCACCTTTACCTCCTCAGAGACAATTTCAAAAGAGAACAAACAACAAACTATGGGTTGAGAACTTTCGCCATGTGCGGCAAAGAACCGTTCGCGGTGAGACCACAAAGCGACAAAGCCGGAGCCCTGCCAGCCCCCAGCCGTATTGTGCTTCGAAAGGTAATTTCTCAGAAGATGTCAGTGTACCAAAGAGACCATAGCGATCGAAGAAGAGAGAGATTTGCCTGGCGTCTTACGCAAAGTGCTGTTGATGAGGAAAATGTTACAGCAGTTGCGCGTTCTGCAATAGTGATGGTGCGTGTAACTGGTGAAGTAGTAGCCTGCGAGCAAGCTCTCCTATTTGGGCAAGCGCGACTGAGACTCGTTTCACTCGCCCAAATAGGAGAGCTTGCTCGCTGGCTAGGCTTTTACGGGAAACTTCACCATGGCCATGTCAATACTTTTCTACTTTTGCGTTTACTTTTTACGCTGAACGCCGTTACAAGTTAAAAAGCAAACCTTTTTTAATTTCGCCTGTCTTCATTAATGTTTTTTGGTACACTGAATATGAAGGGAAGCTTTCTCCTAGCTCCCTCCTCCAAACCCTCCGACAGGGGCTCCTGCTGAATCTCGTTCCCAGGGCTCTCTCTCTTGCCATGAGGGGAAAGAGAGGGAGGAGGGAGGGTGGGGGAGAAAATACGACTGACTAAACGCCTACTTGGAAGACTACATCTGCTTTAATGTTACATAGGATATTTTCTCCGTTTATAACACGAGTCGCTAATAATATCTAGGCTAACTTTTAGTTCACGCATCCCATGAATTTTAGTATCATGAAGATAGGTCGTGTGACTCCGAGCCGAAAAAAAAAACACCCAAAAAGGACAAAAAACAAAACAACAAAACAGAAAACAAATAAACAAACAAATAAGAAGTGGGAGACTCTGAGTAAAGATCAGCGCAAACAAGCTTTTGTTTTACATGAAGTGGGTACCTTGGCGTAACGTAATGCGGGCTCTCGTTGCATTTTAACTCTTGCAGATGATTCATGGAAATGCGGTGAGTTAAAGAAATAGCTTTTAATTATGTCCTTTTTAACGGGGCTACCGTTGCTTCTTGTCAGAATGTCAGAAAATGCTAGGTTTTATAGCGGCTCATCGAATATCAGTAGGGCCGTGCCATTAGTAAAACATCCAACCGATCCTATGCAGTAGAACCTCCATGTGCGACAACCCTTAGTTAGCGACTCGGGAAGGGGAGCGGGGTGGGGGGGGGGGGGGGGGGGGCGGGGGGGTACTGCCATATATGGGCTATATAGGTATGTGCCGCTGTGAAGGGTATGCCGGTTTTCAAGCAGTTTACTCTAGGATAGGGTATATAAACCAGAGCGTTTGGGTCTAGAATAGGGTATCATTTTTCAGGAAACTGATCAGTTGGTTGAAGATTTTATGTAGACTAGGGAGCTACTCTAGGATAGGGGGGATTTGGGGAGTTTACTCTAGTATAGGGTAGCAAAATTCAGCTGAACTAGCTCTGGTACAGGTTAAGGGTTCCAGGGTCCCAGCGGCACATCTTCACACAGAAATTCCTAAAGTAACCCCCCGCCCCCCCCGGGTTAGCGACCACCTCCCATAAGCGACCCTCTAGCATAAACACCAAAATTTCCCAGTCAAATTCCCGTGGTTGGAAGCTCTCGTAAACTGCCACCTCTGGTAAGTGACCAGCATCGTTTTTCTGGGTGACAGTTTTACAATTTTTCATTGTTTTCTACCACCTCGACACTGCTGGTTTGCAGGTGACGTCACCGGCCCATGTTGGTGGTTAAGGGCAAAAGCATTTGTCTCCTCTGGGAACTAAGCTCTATTTTTGTGTAAATTCTTCGAGAAAAAATTCTATTGTATTGACCCTCAACATGGCCACCTTGTCACCTGGTTGCAAACCAAGAATTGGCGTGAACAGTATGTTCTTAGTATGTACTACACTCAGAGGGGTTAACAAAGTTTTATACGGGGAGGCTCTTCCAGTGTGCAAAGAAAGTAGTGTCCGATAGCCCGGGGCTAGCGGATTTTGCCATCGGGTTAGTGAATTCTGTTTTTAACTTGCCCGATGGGCAAGTGATGTTTTTTGGAGGAATTCGAATAACAGAAGAACTGTGAAATCAATTCTGCTAGTCAAGAAGTTTTTGGGGCTAGTTGAAATGACGTCTGGGCTAGTGAATGCTAGCTTCAGCTTGCCTGAATGGCAAGCTGTAAAAATGATTTTCTTTGCATCCTGCTCTGCCCCAAGGTCCAACCCCTTACCCTTTAATTTACCATTTTTGACAGAAAAGGAGACCCCTTTTGTACACCTTCCATTGACAAATGGTGCCCCTTTCACGTACCTAGATATGTTTAGAGCTTTACATACCTTTCAACCGCTGTAAATGCACTGTCTTTTTAATATGAATTAATCACAAAACCAGAAAGACAGCCATGAAATGCATCTGTTAGCCCTTTTGGGCCTTTTTACATACAAATGATGGTAGAATTCCCTGCCCTTTCATATACCTGAGGCCTGAAAAAGACATCCCTTTTGGGCAGAGCTTCCCCATACAGGCCATCATAGGGAGTATTCCCCCCTTGGTGTATTTCAGGAAGATACTCCTTTTTTCCTTCCCACTCAAGAAGACAAAAGTAGATGTGGATCTAGGATAAATTTTGACCGATTTCCTAAACAAGCGTCAAAGGTGCAAGCTTCTAGTGGGGTTCAGGGGTGGGCACCCTTAGGAAATTTTTTTGATTTTTACTCCTTTAAGTCCCCTATCCAGGGTTTCCGAGTCATTTAGACAGGATTTCAACCTTGGAAAGTGTTTTTTATTATTAAAATGTATTTATAATGAAAAATGTGACCAATTTCTCTAAAATGCACCTGAAAAGGAGGCTCTGTTTGCAGGATGATGAACATACTGAGTCTCTTAAGATCGAATCACGAGAATACTTCTAATTGGTAGCCACTAAAGTAAGCTAGAATTATAAAAAAAAATTGCCCTAGGCAAGCAAAAATTGAGTCAGAGCTGTTTACCCAAAGGACATTTGGATTCAAATTTTGTCAAGCCTGAATGTGGCATTTTTACTTATAAACATCAGAAGAGTTCAGTTGACACTGTTATCTATTACTTCCTCTTTACAGGATTCACGTGACCTCCTTCTTGTAATTTCAATGTCTTCTCAACTTGTTCAATATGTTATCGTGAGAGGGGACCTTTTAAGGCTGTTGTCATGGCCGACAGGTGCAGTGATAGCCCAAGCATGTCATGCAAGCACAGCTGTTCTTTGGACATATCGTAATGACCCTCATACAATTGAGTATACCAGTGAACTAGATCACATGCACAAAGTTGTGCTAGAGGTGAGGCATGCCACAAATGTTGCATTTTGTTCTCAAATGATGGTTATACTGTTTAACCTCCATAACAGTCGGTTCAGGTCAAGCGTACGTTAACGAAATTGTTATTCGGAGGTTGAATCCGTTGGTATTTCAGTTTCATCTCTGCACTCCTGCATACATAATGAGGAGTGAATTCACACACGAGGTAGCCATGAAAACAATATTCTTAGTAGTGAATAGTCTTTTGAT
>OZ037781.1:23417963-23432963 GCA_964035525.1 Porites cylindrica | reverse complement strand
ATAAAGTATGTATGTATGTATGTATGTAATTTTGTCAAATTAAATTGAATAAGATCGGTGAAGTTTGAAATAACGCGAGTATACTTTTAAATGACTGTATCGCTTTGTTGTCATCCAAAAATTTTGCTACCATGGCAACGTGATGTAACGATTTCTCTTCTCTATTAACCTTAAAAACGTCAGAATAAATAGAATTCATTTCATTTCAAGCTAGAGGGGGGAGCTTATATCTGAGGGGGCTAATGATCGGATGCATTTTTTGTTTACAAGTATATGGGTCTACGGCAGTTTACGGTATTCCCCCTACAGTGCCCCTATTAATGCTTTAATTCTTATATTTAATAATAATGGTTTTCATTCAGGCCTCAAATCAAGAGGAATTGGAAAAGCTGTCACAAGATCTAACAGCCAGTAAAATTGATCACAAACTGTGGGTGGAACAACCAGAGAACTTTCCAACTTGCCTTGCCACCAAACCTTATCCAAAACAACAGATCCAGTCGTTCTTTAAGAAACTGAAATTGTTTAAATAAAGTTCCATTTTTTCACTTTTTAAATACTCTAATCAGACATAGTAGGGACGGATTTATTTCAATGGTGACGTTTTCGCTGTTTGTTTTTCCATTTTTCTTTTACCACAAACTCCGGCGTTACCCTGCAAGCAGAGGCTACATTTTCGGAAAACTAAGGCCCTGACGAACTGGTCATGAAACTCAGCAAAATGTGAAAAGTGACTCTTAAAACAACGAGAGAATACTTAAATTACAAGGAAATAGAAAAGAAGAGCACGGATAAATTAAATGAAGACGATAAAAACGGATTACAATTTTTACCTAGGACCCGGAAAACCGAGGCCCCGAAAACTAAGACCCAAAGATCTAAAAGCAATGAGTGTGACTTGCCGCCATTTAGTGCAAGATGGATCAGGAGAAAAGGAGAACAGTGATCCGTTTGTTAGAAACACCTATTTTCAAAATAATTAATAATAATAAGATAAAAGCAGAAAGGACAACATTTAGCGGCAATATTTTTGTTGACACTCGGACTTCACCCATTGACCGGGAAATTATAACGGGAAGGCAGACCCTTAATTTTTGTCACGAATCAGATACTGAAAAGGTTTGGTTTGTTTTCTTTTTGCGCTCGCTCCTCAGCCCGAAAAAGATGAAAGGGAAGTAAGTGCATACTCTTGGTGCATGTTGGTGTGTTTAGCGGGACGGAGATTGAAGTTAAAAACGAAAAAGTTTTCCGGGTCTGAGGTCTTAGTTTTGCGGACACCCGTGTGAGCTGGCGTGAGAAAAGTAGCACGCCAGCTCACACCCCGAAAATGTGGACTCTGCTCGCAGGGTACAAACTCGTATGTTCAAAGGCAGAAGGCATTGCGGGTTTCGTCTGGTCGGAAGGACGATTCATGTAAAAAAATGTACGGTTTCAAAAATACCCGAATTCGGCCCAACGGGGCCGTAGACTTCGCCAAAGTATTCGACTCGGTGCCACACTGGCGGCTGCTTAGCAAAGCCAAGAGAGAATAAGCTGATTACTGTGGAATACTACGTAATAAGTTCTTTCGCCTACAAGTCGTTTCGCTAACGTCCTCGTCTTATGTCGTTGCGCTAAGAAGCGAAATGAGCGCTGTGCATGTATGTGCTTTGTTCTTTCAGCCATGATACAAAAAAGTGCCATACGCATGTATATACCTCGTGCTTTCAGCCACTGTCAGGTAAAAGCAGTTAGGGAACTGACCCAACACGTACTCGAAACGACTTCAGAAGTTAGCAAACAAGACGTTGGCGAAACTACTTGTAGGCGAAACGACCGTAAGCCCAAGCTTTAACTCTTCCCCACCGATCGTCCTCAGCGTGAAGTCGTTAATGATTCGTACCGCAGACAGTTGCTCTCCAGTTAAGTCTGGCGTATCACAGGGAACTATATTTGGTGCAAGTTTAATATTGCTCATTTACTTAAACGAACTACCCGACGCAAACTGTTTGCTGCGGACGGAGCTGTCATCTACAGGAAAATTGAGACTGACGATCAGCGTACCCTCAGACCCCCGTTTACACGGTATCGGGTCGTTTCGCCCGAAGGTCGCTTCGCCCGATGGCAGTTCGCAAAGACTAATTAAAGTCGCGTGATTCGCTCGATGTGTATTTGTCGTTCTTTAAGCCTGAGAAATAGGAATAAGCATAGAAAGATAGTGAGCGCACATGTGGACTCCAAAGTTAACTAAAATAACATCTCGGAGAAGTAGGTTCACCTTGTTGCAGCGTCTGTTGCATGTGTATTGTACTGGGTATTGTATGTGATCGGGCGAATCGACTAAGTCCAGGCGAACGCCTTCGAGCGAATCCACTTTCGTGCGAAACGACCTCAATTCGTTTACACGGGTCAAGACAAATTCTTGAACAGACAAAAACATACACGGGTCCGCATTTCATTTGCACGGGACCCGCGTAACCATGAGTTTTTAACGGCAGAGTGTTGAAGCCTTTGACCTGCCGAATCAGGAGAAGGTGAAAATTTTTGACCGTTATGGTTCCACTTTACGCGGACTCGTGTAAACACCTGCCCCAGTTGTTCAAAAGTTGGACAGTGCTATCCACCGGATAAATCACTATCCAACGGATAAGTGTTAGGGAAACCAATTGCTCTATCCAGTGGATAGGGATTTACCAGGTGGATAGCTAGCGTTATCCACGTTTTAAATAACTGGGGCCTGAAGGTGCAATTTTTTGCACAGTTGGCGCATTAAAAGCTAGTTACGTGCCTTTTTTCCCGTGTAGGGGGGTCTCAAAATGACCTTAAATTCCTCAAGACTGCCGGGTGCCCGGGGGTACTCAACAAAGTTTTATCCGGGGAGGCTCCGCCCCCTCCCCGCCACTTGCCCTTTTATACACCATTTTTGACAGAAAGGGTACCCCTTTCCTATACGTTCTATTAGCGACATTGGCAAATGCATATTACCCCTTTCACATACCTCGGTTGTAACTTTGCATCCCTTTTAACCGCTGTAAATGCACTGTCTTCAAAATATGAATAAATCACAAAACCAGAACGTTTTCTCGACTTTTTCACAGCCATAAAATGCATCTGTTTATAGCCGTTTTGGGTTTTTCTACCGACCAAAATGATAGATTTCCCTATTCTTTCATATAATTCAACTAGTCAAATCCCTACCCTTTCATTTACCTGGGGCAGGACTGCGTGACGAACCTCTAAGAACGTCTGCGTGGGAGGCGGATTCGCACTGGCAAAGTGCCACACTTTACGTCTGAGGTTAGAAATGAGTCAATCGAACTCCGAATCTGACTTACTTACACCATGTGTTACACCGCTACAGAAGCGTAAGGTTTCATAAACACCTTGGGGTATATACATCTTGTTAACTGAACTGGAACAAGCAGTGTAAAGAAGTACAAAAGAAGGCAAATCGCTAATATTGATGTAATTCATAGCTATTTACGTAATAATATGCTACATGAAATATAGTGAAGCGTGAAACGGAGAACATTAAGAACTAAAGTTTTGGTCGTAGTAGCATTTTAAGTTACCCCCTCTTTTAAGCTCACCCCCTCCCCTTATTCTTTTTTTTTTCCCGGGATATTTGAGAGGACGCACATGGGAGCTTGCATCTTCGAGCAAACAGGGATGCGTGGGTTGGGAGGGCGAGGTTTACATAAAGACACCATTGGTCTATTTTTGGCAGTGGTTCCGTCTGTTAACTGAAGAGTGACAACCTGTAGATGTACGTATTGGGAGGCCGAGAGACGAGGGCCTTTTTACTGTACCCTTATGTTGAGCTTCAAGACACCATTCTCGGATCCACACCGGTTTCCACCATTTTACGGAAATCGGTCGCATTTTTCATAACAAATATATTTTTGATAATGAAAACACTTTCAAGGTTGGAATCTGGCCAGTATCCTGTCTGAATGACTATGAAATCCAGGAAAGGGGACTTTAAGGAATGAAAATCCATAAAATTTCCTGGGGGAGCCCGTCTCCGGACCTCTCTGGAAGCTGTTATTTATCCTAGATCCACGCCTGATTCTCCGTCTAAACCCCTAACCAACAGAAAAAAAATACACAATTATTCCTAGCGCCTGCGTTGGAGTTCTACGGAAGCGCTTTTAATACTATGAAGGGACCGTGTGGAACCCCGTTAATGCGACCACCGCTGGGCCATAAAATCCTGGTCGTAATAACGAGGTGGTCGCATTAACGGGGTCTTCAAAATAATAAAATGACTCAATGGTTTTTACGTTTGGTTTGAAAGAATATGGCCGTAATAACGAGGTGGTCGCATAAACGAGGTGGTCGTAAGGCGGGGTTCCACTGTATTTTTGACAGAAATCGGAATTTGTTCTTTTGAAAATCGGAGTTTGTTTACGTAAATTGGAATTTGTTTTCAAGAATCGGTTCAAAAACAAACTCCGATTTTCGAAAACAACTCCGATTGTCAAACTCCTTTTCGAAAACGAACTCCGATTTTGGAAGACAAACAAAATACACAATTACTCCAATTTTCGAAAAACAAACTTCAGGGGGGTACACCCTTACGTAAGTTTTGGTCATAAAATGGGTATAAACTGCCCATTTTGGTCTGGAATCGGGTATGGTTTTCGAGGGAACTACGGGAGTGTATGAACGTATTTATCGTTTCAATTCCAAATGAGTAAGAGGAATATTCGAATTCGAAAGGGAATTTAAGAAATCTTTTTTGTTGCTGTTCTAATCTGAGTAATGATGACATATCTACTTACATGCCAGGTCTGAAAACGGGTATGGATTTTGCGGGCCAGGTCTGAAAACGGGTGTGAAAAATGATATCATTTGGTCTGAAATAGGGTCAGGATTTGGAGAACCGGGCGGCACACCCTCACTGAGAATTCGCAGGAGTTCCCCCCCCCCCGGGACAAACTCCGATTTTCAAACGGACAAACTCCGATTCATTCAAACACAGATGACATTTTAGAGCTCCCGTGGAGTTCTGATAACGTCATGGATAATAGAATGATAAGCTCTAGGGGTAAGCTAAAATTTTCAGTCGTATCAAGGAGTTGTAGCCTGAGAAAACAGCCGACTTGTACAGGTCAAGTTGTTCACTGACACAAGGAGAATTTGTCGGGGTGGGGAGGGGAGGGATTTACTATGTTATCTTCGCTGACAGCAAAGAATGCTGGGGCGGTGTCATGGCGGAAGAAGAGAAGCCCGCCGTGGTGAAAAGAAAGAAAGAAGACGGAGTCAAGAAAGAGATGAATCTCTCTGACGACGTTTTGGTGAGTCTTCCGGTGAAGGATTTAAACAATGTTCTGCGTGGTTACTCGGATGACGAGGTTTTCAGAATCAAGCAGAGAAGGAGAACTTTGAAAAACAGGGGCTACGCTCAAAACAGCCGCACCAAACGTGTCCGCCAAAAAGAGGACCTGGAAGTTGAAAGGCAGCAATTGCGTGAGGATCTAGAACAGCTTGCTAGAGAGAACGATAGTTTAAAAAGAGAGAGGGACGAAGCCAGAAAAAAATACGATTCCCTTCAAAAATTACTGACTAACAGAACAAAAACGACGGATTTGCATTTAATTGGCGTCGGCCACGGAAACACATCAACTGCCGACCACGAGATTCAAGTTGACGTTGTGGGAATCGAAGAAGACAGAGGTAACGATAGTAAAGACTCACAAGAATCTGATCTCTCAGACGACTATCGATCGAGGAAATCTTCGGGTCGTTCTGAGGACGAAACCGACGAATCGCGATGAATGAACGAAAAATACTACTCAATCGCGGGTTCATCTTAGAACGCCGCGGACTTTGTTTACAAACGTCCCGATATACTATTGGAACAATACAAACCGTTCGTCTGAGCTGTAAACTTGTTCATAGCATTACCAAAAGTTCCCCGATTTTTAGGAATGGACTCTATCTAGATAGAAAAGCAATATTTTGGTAGTTCTGTGTTTCTAAACCGTATGTATATGTCCGTTCCAGATCTGTCGTAAACTTAAGCGTAAATATCAACGTTTGTGTATTGAATTATTTTAGTGAACAAATGAGTAAAATCCTACAAAATATTTTTACTACTTAATTTCCAGTTAAAAAAGCCACAAACTTTCGATTTCACTCTCGATCGTTTGTTTCACCGACACTAGGAAAATTCTATTGTAAATATTTTTAACTTTTAAAAAGGCACGAGGTCGATGCTTTCACAGTACAGTTCTTTGCTGCATTCAAGCTTATAACTTCATTGAATCAATGACAGTAAGGTGATCGTGTATCGGTTGCGAGGCAAATTTCAGTCTTGAAAATCTCTTGTTTAAATAAATTCTTTTCATTTTGTTCCTTTCTTGGAATTCTTTGGAAAGGAAACCTCTAGTTGACGCATTTAATCTAATATCGGTCATGCTGACATGGCGATTTTTAATGTATGGGTGTGAGCTCATGTGACATGTAATAAAAACCTTTAACCACAACGAATATCGAGAAATATTTGTGCGGGTTTTTTAAAAACAAAGCGAAATCGGTTGAAAACTATGGGGTGGTTTTTGTTTTCAGTGGTATTGCCAAAAACTGTCAATATATCAGTTAACCACACTTTCTTAGAAAGATGCAATTCCAAATTAATTATTATAATTTATGTAAATCATTTCATTGGGCCTGAAAAGTGAAAGTTGTTGTTTCAGTGATGTAGTTTGATTAAATAGGAAAAATATATAAAAATCATTGAATGATCTAAAACAAAAGAATTCCTATTCTTTTTCCAATTACTTTATTGGACCTATAATGATGCCATTGATCACCAAAAGCTTGGATTTTTATTTTTTAAAATGGACACCAGTTTAAGGCCTCATTTGAACATTTAATTTTTTAATTTCAGCATGCTCCTGAAGGACAACTTGAACAGAACTGCGTGACTAGGTATGGTTCAACCCACTAGCAAAAATTGTGGACATAAACATTTCAGACACTCGTTGTGACACTCATATTTAATTTTTGGCCGGTTTTTCTATCATTTTATTTAGACAATTTTCAAACAAACTGCCGCAACATACCTAGGGTAAATTTACACCAACAAACCATAGAAAATCGTAGTTGTATTGTTATTGTATCTTGGCCTTGAAAATGTGATGCCATTGCCCAAGAAAGTATAGTTTTATAAAATACTGAAAAATTTCAGATGTTGCCATTTTTAACAATATATTTCTCAGAAACGTCTCGCCAGTGATGTTTATGGATTTTGAAGCGCTCACTACTTAAACTAGGCATTCTTTTGGTATTGTAGTCCTTCGACAGGATATCTAACAGCACAGGACTTAAGCCACTGTTCAACACCCGAACTAGCCCTGTATCACTGCCGTTTTCAATAACACAAGGCTCCTAAATATAATAGAGTCAAAATTTAAACCGGCAGTTATATACTTCACTTACTCATAAATAAATATGACAAAACAAACAAACAAAAACCAAATGGATCAAAATCTGCCAGCAAATTTAGTAAAACCTACATACAGACATGCATGACCTTACCACGCAAATGAAGAAAACCTACATCACCCAAAAAGTCTTTTTGGGTGATTGATGGAAATGGAAAACATAAAAAATTTACCGCTGGTTAAAATTTTGACTTTTTACAAGTGAATGTGAAAATGGTCCTCTGGCCCTTTACTCCACACAGATATCATGCCATATTGATAGTACTCTCCCCCATCCCCACCCCCTCCCCAAACCCATCTCCTGCCTCGGCTGGGGCATTAAAGCACCATTTACTGAGGAGTGTTCAGCACAGACTGAAAAGTATATTCTCCTCAAATCTTTCCTTGATTTTTCAAATTAACACTCCATTTTTGAGTCACTTTGTTACGGTATCTTGTCATCCAAACAAAAAAAACAAGGTGTTTTCAAGCACTTTCAGTAGAAAAAAATATTCTTTTTAAGGGCTCTTCAAGCACCCTTGAAATCTAATATTATTATAAGTGCCTGGTTCCTTGAAAGATGGTTATTAGCAAGGTTAAGCCAACTATTAAGTGTGACCTCCTTGTCTACAAAATTGTAACAAGAGCTTATAAAATATTTTTGAGTCTTTACTCCAACATTAAGTTATGATAGCACAAACTGATACTTCAAATAAACTATGGAAAGGTATACACAATCGTGGATTAAGATTCTAATCCTTGGTCATAGCACTAATCAGCCTTTCAGGAACCACACGTCTTGACCTTTTTAAGGCACCAACCCTGGGACCCCATGTAAAAGGGATGCTTGTCCAGACCCATCTAGCATGGTTCAAGCTTTATTTCATCTCTGAAACAGGCAGACAGGCAGTCATTTTAACTGCAAAAAATATCAGTGAAATGCCTTTTTTTCTGCTTTCTTAATTTATTTCGTTCATTCACGGCCCCAAGCCATCCCTCTATGGGTAAAATGACTAGCATTCCCTCTTCAACATCGTAAGTGATATAAAAAGCTGCAATTTACACCAATAAACTAGGCAAAAATCCCTGCCCCCAAGAAGTGGGTCAATCCTCCCTTACTTAGAAAACCAGGGTATTTGAGTCCAACATCCAACTGCCAAATGTATCTGAACTTCAATGGCAGAGAACGGATCTTGTTTAAAGTACTTTGGGAGCAAGTGAACTGTCCGGAACTGTCCATAATTTATGGACAGTTTTTATCATGGAGAGGTTAAAGGTTTGTTTACATAATTGGAAAGTACACTTAGGGCTGTTTACATAGAGTGGGGGACCCCGGTCTAGTGGGGTTGGTTTCTTTTGTATTCACGCTCTGGGGGACACAAAACAAAAGAAACCTACCCCACTAGACCGGGGTCCCCCACTCCATGTAAACAGGGTCTTAGTTTATCCAGCTAGTCTCCAGGCAACAGTCAAAATTTTGTAATAATTGTTAGATTCAAACAAATAATCCCAAATAGACAGTAACAATATTTAAAAACACCCAACTGGCAAGAGAAAACCAGTTGGCTATTTATGAGTGTGGCCGAGGTTTTAAACTCCAGACAACAAAAATTAATCCAGGAAAACTTGAGAACAAATCGAGAAAGTGCCCAGAGCAGGACTTGAACCCAGAGTCGCCAGATTACGAGTAAGACATACTGAACACCTGCCTCCTCTGTAATTCAGGGTCAAAATATTGCTTCAATATTATTGATGCCAACATCAACTAATATAATAGTATTGTAAGAATGTTAGTGTTGATCCATTAAAGAGCAAGGCATGGGGGAAAACTGAGAGAAAACAAGATGACCTAGAAGTTCTAATCTAAATGGGTTTCTAATAAAAATACAAGAGGGTTAGCTTGAAAAGAAAATATTCTTTACAAAACACACAATAGTCATGGTAAAGCACAAAAAAATTATTTTTGCCGCAAAATACTTTGTAGGTACTTATTTTTCTTGGTAGGGGGCTGGAAAGAGGCTGAGAGGATGGAAAAAACTTGGAGGTAGAAGGAGAAAAATATCTGAAAACTTTCCGTGATAACTACCAAGATTTCTCGCAGAATTTCCTAAATTTTATGAAGCCATTATATAAATTAGGTGCGAGTTTAGGATGGTTTTTTGAGTGCAAATTTTGTCTCCAATCCATTCATTTTTTGACCAAAATTTCTGAAAATGTTGGAATTAACAACATCACTGATAGGTCATCAAGGAATCACTTTAAATTTTGTTTTAATAATAAAAGATATTTTGTTTTGCCACCCTATCCAAGCACGGTTTGAGTTGAAGCTGAGTATTATGCTCAGTAGTCAAACTAAGGATTCTCCCCCACAAGGCTCATAACTACAAAGACTTGTACAGCATAATAAACAGTAACAAAGCAAAGTATTATTCAGTAGCTCTCATTTGAATTTCAATTATGGATGTATTATTCTCGACTGGGACATAAGGGTTTAGATGGCTCAAAGTTTACCTTAGCCCTAAAAAATCTTCACTTTCTCATCTTCACACTTTTCATGCTTATGGCACTCTCAAAAAACGTTTTGCTTTAACAGAGTCTTCTGGCTCCACCCTTCATATCAGCAGAGAAATAAAAACCTTAACCAAGGTTTGAACTTTGGTGGTGTGCCAGTCAATCTATGGATTTTTTTTCTACAGTAGCTGGAGCTCAAACTGAAAAGAGCAAGGAATTGACGGGTTGATTAATGTTTAGGGTGAACCCTTGGTACTTCTAAAAGCAATGGCGTGTAGTTGCCACCCTTGGTTTGGAAAGCAAAAGAGGATTGGGAGGGAAAGAAAACTAAGGCCAGTGGAGTGGTACATTGTTAACCTAAGCTAGATGCCCTAAGAAAGCAAGTGTACTGTAAGCTACAAAGAAATCTCTTCAACCCTTTAAGCCCTAAGAGTGATCAGCATCAAATTTCTCCTTGTAAACACGATGCTTTGTAAAACAGAGTGGTCATGAGAATTATGCACATGATCACACAAGATGAATTTCCTAGATATTTTATCAACTTCTCCCCACTACTTATGAAGAAAATGAATAGGGGCAACAAATGAGAATTCAAATTTTGATCTTAAGGTTTAAGGGGTTTAAGCTCCGTATGATGGATTCCCTCCCCCTTAAATGGACACCTAGAGTTGGTCCCTGCTGTTGTTTGTTCATGAATATTATAAGGCAAACAAATCTATTAGATGGATGCTTAGTGCTAGTGTCTTAAAGAGAGTAATATTGTATTCCTTAGCCATTAATAACAGCCCTGATAGTTCACATGCAAATTATGTCAAATGAGAGGATGCTTGCAGTATTAACGGCTGAGAAGTAGAAACCACTACAATAAGCAATTCAAATCACAACAAAAAATAGCTTTTGAAGGGTAATAGTAATAATATTACAGTAACTGTTAGTCAAGAGACACTCTACATGCAACACACTTAAGCTTTTTTATTATAAATTATTATGCGTCAACTAAAATGCAATGTTATACAAGTTCCACTTAAGCTCTCTGGGTGAAAAAGCTAATGACTCAAGGGAACACAGCATAAATACCGCAAACTATGAATTGACAAAACTAGTACTCACAATGATGTACTCTTAAATGAGGAGTCAAAAACCATAATTTATATAAAATAGGGCTAAAGTGTGTGCCTATGTGTAATAGAACCCACCAAGTTGTTAAAATACACTTGCAACAGAGACAAAGGTCAAAATAACATAACTATTAAGTAAGAAACAGTTGGTTTGGACATCTTATACATTTACATTTGAATACAAAGCTTCATCATGTTCCACTGGTTATTTCTCTTCGCACCACTCATTTTCCTTTCGAACCTATCAAGGAAAATACAGAAAAGATAAATGGCATCAGGAAAAGATTTCTTCAAATAACACCAACTTTCTCGCCATTACTGAAACCTTAGTCCATAAGATACACCCCTACCTAAAGTAGATGTCACCTGTACCCAAGTTAAACTAGAATGTCCTTGGTCCTAACTTGGATATGAATTACCGGTATTAGGGCTGGGGTTAGAGGGCAGTCACGAAGATTTCAAGTTCCTGGTATGTCACTGCAATTAGCAGGAGGGGAATCAAACAGCTAGGAACCTTTTGGGTTCTATTTTCTTTTTTTTTTCCATGAAAGTAACCAGGGATCATTCACATACTAGCTGGGGAAAACCCTGGCCCCTGGTCCTTGGTGATAGTGCTGCTAGGGAACAAAAAAATTTGAGAATGAAACTACAGTGAAACCTCCTGTAAGTGAACACCCAAAAAGGATTTTATGGTTCAGTTACTCTGAGGAGGTGATCCCTTTCAAGACTAGAACAAGCAAAGGTCTTCACTGAGTAAAGGTCCCGAAGCATCAGCCAGTCTACTTTTTTAGGGTTCCCAAAATTAAAATCCCTGATGGAACACTTGGCTGCACCACATGAAGAGGCATTTTGTGCCTTTCAATCTGTTCTACTGCCCTATATGTAAATTTTCTCTCTTCAGCTTTTCTGGGGACCCCTGCTACTTGAACCATGAATAACAATTAACCCACCTGTTCTTCTTCTTCTGGAGTAAAGTCATTCTTGATATTAAATGTCTTCCTTATTTCTTCAGGAGTTTTACCTGTTTATTGGTTAATACACAGTGGTAGATTCAATTCAAATTGAATTTAGTTATTTGCATACATTCAGGAATGCCAGTCACTTGAGAAGAACAAATCCCCAACTTTATTTTTCAGTTTTTTAAGATTCTTTAAGGGATTGGAGCATGAAAATCAACCAACTGCAGAATCTCTTTCCTCTTTTTTTCTTTCTTTTTTTTTGGGGGGGGGGGGAGGGGGGGGGTTAAAATGTTTCCTGCAACTTTTTCCTGATCTACATTGTTCAGACATTGCACTCAATAGGCTAACTTTAGATAACAAAACAACCCACACCCCTCCCTCCTCCCCTCCAATCAAAGTTGGGTGTTTGTTGTTTTTTACAGGTAGCACGAACAACAACACATCATTGAGTGGAGGGGATGGGGGAGGGAAAGCTTAAAACGCAATCCAGTAGGAAATTGAGCAATTTTAATTTTTAGTGGACAAAATCCTTGTACCAGAATAATTTAAACAATATCGCATTCTTCTTTACATTTTTCAAGGGCTATAGATATAATTAGTTGTCTGTAATAACACCAAAGACTATTTCTCATGGGAGCTCGAGAAAATATATGTCAAATTTCACAAAAATTGTGAAAACACAGGTAAAATTCTGAAAATTTCATGTGTAAGATGTCAATTTGTAAAATTTGACGATAGTAGGCAAAAAATTTTTGGTTGTACCTTACTTTTATACTTGACCAAAACAACCCTTATAGCAGTACTCAAATAAATAGACCGGCCACTGAGAGTGTAAATATACAACTAAGGCGGAAGTTGGCAAAAAATTTAAGACTAATTTTGAAACCTAAATACGACTTGTGTTTATAGATATGACGTACAGAAGATGAATGTACACTTATTCTCAATATGATTTACACTAAATCAAATCAATCAATTAATTATTTTCTTGTCCTATTGCATATTGGTCTTTCAACATGAATTTGCTCAGGATTCAAGATATACATTTAAAATATCTTAGGTTATGTCTTTGAGGTATTACAAGGTGTATTTTGGTAATAAAATACAGCAAACACCTGCATATAAGAACCTGTGAATTAATTAAGAACCTCCTGGAACAAATTTGCCACTATAATGCCCAAAAATAAAAGAACCTGTTTAGCCTGTTCCAGGCGTTTAGATCGTGGGGAGCAAGTTAAATCGTAGGCGGCCAGCACAAAAAGAAACATGAGGGGAAAAAAACGAGGGGATACTGTGTCCCGCCCTATTTTTTCCCTCGTCAATTTTTTGCCAGTGCCCTAATTTTTTGCCCGCTCCCCACCATCCGAACGCCTGGAACATGCTAGAACCTGTTTAGCCAAGCAAGATCAAGCAGGTTCTTATATGTGGGTCATTATGATAAACAATTTAACCAAGGAATGTAATTTTGAGATTGTAAATTTAAGTGTAACAAGAACATACTGTACCAAACTGTATGTAAATTCGGCAATAAGTTTTGTTAGGGTATTATAATAATACAATTATGAATAAATACTGTATTTTTAATGACCAAACCCAAGTTTATTTATTTTTCTGCTAATCAACAATCTCTTATCTCCTTCATAAAAATTAAGAACCCAATTAAGAACCTACTTAGCCTAAATTGCTAATAAGTACTCCAAAATACAAGAACCTATTTTGCCATACTTCAAAAAAGTAAGTTCTTATATATGGGTTTTTACTGCAGTAGACTTTTAATTTTGACTTAGGGGTGGAGACAGCTGACATTTCACACTAATGGGGGCACAGACTGAACTCAAAAAGCAATAAAAATAGAAGAGTACCTTTGATCATGTTGGCAACTGTTTTACATGTCACATCTAGAAGTCCTTTGATATCAAGGTAGTTTGCAGCCTGTAATGATAGAGCAGGTCAAGCGACTGAAAAAATATTATTTTAATGCATATGTTGTGGTCAATTTTTCATCGCAGTTAAGTTTTGTTTTTCTTTTTTTTTGGGGTAGGGTAATGTATGCTAATGAAATTGAAACAAAGGAAAAGGAAAAATAAAAATTACCTGAGATAAAAAATTAACTGCAACTCATACACTGTAATTAAAAGGGCAGGATAGGTCAGTTGATAATTTTCCAATTACAGCGAGATCATAAAACATTTGAATGAGATATTATACATGCTCCACTTTTTATAATTCACCTCCTTCATACTCTCTGTCCAGGTGTTGAGCCGTGAGATGTTGCAGGTGGCTCCAAATTCAAAATTTGCGTCTACTTTTTTTTAGGCTTTCGATATTTTATTTCTGGTGACCATATCAAAACTGTTGGTTCCCAAAAAGTTAAGCTCAGACTAGCACTGACAGTTCTATTAATACTCACAAGAATTAACTCAAAAAGTGTTCCCTGGTCGACTTTGAGGAATTCTTGATCCCAAGGATCAATGTCATCTGTTCTTTTCTCTTTGTTTTCATCGTCATCTGGTGGTGGTGGGTCATCCTTGTGTTTCTGAGCCCACTTGATCACCTACAAAATAACAAAAAAGCTGATTACTTACAGTGCAAGCTTTTAACAAGGGCTACCACTGTGACTATCCTTACTTGAACAGCACACGGCAAGATGAAAATTAGGGAGCTTAAGTACAGGCGTTTTTGAGCCACACACGTCAACAGGAAGTAAGGCTGTGTCCACTTTTTATAAGCCTTGATGCTAACACTCTTATGGAGACAATTTGCCCAAAACTTTAAATCACAGTCTAAGTGATTTACCATGGTGTTATTTGTTTCCTGTGTAGTTCTACCTTTCAGTTTGTGAATGAAGTTCTATGGTATGGCCATTGAAATGAAACCTCTTAAGCAGTACTTTCATACGGTACCATTTATTTTAATAGTGTGTAGTTCTAAATTTGGGTCTGTGGAGGAAATCCTGTGTAACCATTCAAATGAAACCTCTTCAACACTAGCAAATGACACAGG
>OZ037781.1:23407963-23412963 GCA_964035525.1 Porites cylindrica | reverse complement strand
CGATTAATATTCAGGGCGGAAAAACGTAATGAGCATGCGCGAACGTTTTCTCCCAGATCCCCTGGCCGGGTTTGAAAAAATGGCGGGATTTCAAATATTTTATTGCCTAAAAATAAAATGTTTCCACTCATAACCTGGAAAGAACAGGCAATTTGTCTTCAAAAGTTGCAAGCTGTGGTTATAACCTTGTCGTTAGTAAATCTTCTCGAAGAATACCTCATAGCAAAACGGACTTTAACGACATTAGGGCCGTTTATACGAGAGAAAATAAGCCGCGGCTTACTATAGCCGCGGCTAATATAAGACGCGAACACCCCGTATAAATGGTACAAAATCTATGTTCACGGCTTATTCAACCCAAGGCCAGCTCAAGCCGCGGCTTATCCTGGCCGAGGGGTTTTGGTATGGGCTTATACAAGCCGCGGCTTACCTTGGACGTGAAAGTGTTCGTATAAATGCACTCAAACGTTGTCCGCGGCTTGCTGAAGCCGTGAACGACTGCTGCGCATGCTCTGTTTTCAATCATATCCCAGACCTTCCCGGCCGAGAGACGCGCGTCGCAGTGGCGGGAAAACGAGTTTTGCTTACATTTACAAAGAAGAAAATGGCGGATAGAGATTCCTGTAAAAAAAAAAAAAAAATGTGTTGAGTGCCCCAGAAGAAATACAAATCCTGCTCATATGCAGCGAGCTTGAGATTGCGGGGACCTCTCGATGAAACCACTCAACGGATTGCCGTCGAATCTTTTGTCGGGGTTTTCGCATAAGTTTCCCAATTTTCTTTGACCAATTAGTTACCTGGGAACCCAACACCAATCTTGACCGAAGAGACAGTTTAAAATGAAAAAGACAGTGAAAAAACAGCGTTTTTTACGGGCCAGAGTCAGTCGTTTAGCTTTTTTGCTCGCCCGAGCCATTGTTGAGAGATGAAAACGCAATTACCCCTAAACGAGGCACCAAAACAAACTACGTCATCATTGGACCGATCTGGCCGTGAACTAAGCCGTGAACCATTTATACGAGCAGTTCGCGTCTAATATAAGCCGTACTCGTATAAATCGTTCCTTTCGCGTCTTATATAAGCCGCGGCCAGAGTAAGCCGCGGCTTATTTTCTCTCGTATAAACGGCCCTATTGATTTCCTTGCGTTGTACTGAAAATGTGCGTGCGTAGGTCCGATTTTTTTCGAGATGCATTCACAAAATGTGCTCATATAAGGAAGTTCCTTGATATATAAGGTCCGGAGCTCCACTGTGGACACAAAAGCAACATATCTTTGGACAGTGATTTGCCCAAAAAAATGAACGCTTGTCCAACGTTTATACGAGAGAAAATAAGCCGCGGCTTACTCTGGCCGCGGCTTATAAGGAACCATTTATACGAGTACGGCTTATATTAGACGCGAACTGCTCGTATAAATGGTTCACGGCTTAGTTCACGGCCAGATCGGTCCAATGATGACGTAGTTTGTTTTGGTGCCTCGTTTAGGGGTAATTGCGTTTTCATCTCTCAACAATGGCTCGGGCGAGCAAAAAAGCTAAACGACTGACTCTGGCCCGTAAAAAACGCTGTTTTTTCACTGTCTTTTTCATTTTAAACTGTCTCTTCGGTCAAGATTGGTGTTGGGTTCCCAGGTAACTAATTGGTCAAAGAAAATTGGGAAACTTATGCGAAAACCCCGACAAAAGATTCGACAGCGATCCGTTGAGTGGTTTCATCGAGAGGTCCCCGCAATCTCAAGCTCGCTGCATATGAGCAGGATTTGTATTTCTTCTGGGGCACTCAACACATTTTTTTTTTTTTTTACAGGAATCTCTATCCGCCATTTTCTTCTATGTAAATGTAAACAAAACTCGTTTTCCCGCCACTGCGACGCGCGTCTCTCGGCCGGGAAGGTCTGGGATATGATTGAAAACAGAGCATGCGCAGCAGTCGTTCACGGCTTCAGCAAGCCGCGGACAACGTTTGAGTGCATTTATACGAACACTTTCATGTCCAAGGTAAGCCGCGGCTTGTATAAGCCCATACCAAAACCCCTCGGCCAGGATAAGCCGCGGCTTGAGCTGGCCTTGGGTTGAATAAGCCGTGAACATAGATTTTGTACCATTTATACGGGGTGTTCGCGTCTTATATTAGCCGCGCTATAGTAAGCCGCGGCTTATTTTCTCTCGTATAAACGGCCCTAATGTGTTTGAAGTCACTGAACTTTGTCGCACTCGAGCTGATATTTTAAAGCCCTCGCTCGATCGGACACTCGTAGTTTCGCAGATCACTAAAATATAAACAAAATCCTCAATGTAGAAGTTATTGCGTTGCCTTTATGGGGGCAGAAAAAAGGTCAATCTTTATCTAGTAAAATCTTCCCAAAAATCGGTTTCAAAGCAGCTATAGTTTTTTAAACTTGCTCATTTCGCGCAGATATATAAATTTTGCTTTGTGTTGTCAAGTTGAACACGCATAACATCTGTCAAAAACCTACGCGTAAGTAGGATATCCTTCAAACAAAGTTAAAGTTACATTATTTCAAAAACTTCTTGCTGACAATGAAGAAATGAATTTTCTGTACGAAAACAACTTACCTAAAGATCTTAAAAGCAAAAGATCAGTTTCAACTTGGCAGCCAAGCCATGATTCACCATTTAGCTATTTTAAGCTTAACTGGTCCGTGCAAGGGTCTTCGTGAAGCAAATCAAACTCAGCCGATCATTAGAAAATACAGAAAATTGCACATAAGGGCTTGTTTTGCTCGCCTCAGTCAAATCCAACTGCAGCCGTTTTTTACGTACAGGAAAAGAGTCAATTGTTTTGAAGTCACTGCCGGCAGTTGTCGTTCTCTACTTCGCAGCGAGTGAAAAGGACAATTTGCTTACGGAAAGTTATTCTTATAAAGAACAGAAACTTTCACAGTGCACTGGAAAACAAAACTATGTAATGAAAAATGAAAAAGAACTCTGACTACTATTACTTGAGCATCAGAAAAATGATCCTGAGTAAGCTTGCTGGCCTTCTATTTCCGAGAAAGTTTAATAAGCGCACAAGTTTGTTCACTCTGATGCGTTATAACGGCAATATGTTTCTTTGACTGACGACAAAGATAAAGCTGGTTCTGCAAAGGTAATAAATCTGGGCGTGTAAAAAAGTAACCGAAACTACTAATAACAGAATACAAGCGGGTTTTAATTCAGCCCGGCGAAATCAACTCATAAATTATTCGGATGCACAATCAGAAAAAATACTCGCCTCTTTAAAAATGTTCACAACCTTTTATTCCACCTCAGACTGACGGAATGATCCATTTTTCCTTTAACATTGGTTTTTCTGAATCCAAAGTAATTTTCAAGCGACGAAAAAAAGCAAACATGTCAAATAAAAATGCTTTACGAGGAGCAAACTTTGGCACCTCGTCCATTTCACTCAGAACTCCAGCAACAAACAAACAAACACAGTCAACACACAGAAAAGCCCGCCTTGAGCCTGCGATAAGGGATGCGCAGAAGCTTGCGCAGAACGTTTTTCCGCCCTGAAACGGCCGGGAGGAACTGGGTAGTGCCTTGCCTAGTCCCTAGGCCTCATTATTATGCGCGGCTTCGGGTCACGTGGTCCGAGAAAGTTTTTGAGGCCTAGACAAACTTGGAGAAGTGAGACATTTTGTCTCACTTGGGGCGGAGCTTTTGGAAGCGGGCGAGCTGTCAATAACTTTTCCGCGCTGATGAAAGATGTCTAGCAGCCATGGAGAGTACAGAGGATAAAGAGTTAAACCGAGCATTTTTATTCCATGCACGTTTTCATTGCTGTCATTGTTGAAAGTCCTTTGGCCTTTCTTTTTCATTTATCTCATTAAACTAATTTGAACTTTATTTCATCTCAAAAACTATTTGTGGGCTAAGCAAAACAGCGTCGCAAAAAATTATTTGATCAAGAATCGGAAGGTAAGCTAAAGAAATAAGTTTATATTTATTCTTGGATATGAAAAGCTATCCATTGTTTCTCTATTTTCGCTTGCTCCTATAAATTTCTCGTTATCATTTCACTTCGAAATATTTTATGTAATTTAATTTTTTTTCATTTGGAAGCTTATCAAAGTAATCGGACAGGCTTTTGAATTTGGTCTCTAAATTTGGTAGAATGTCAACAAACTACTGTTTCAGGTCTTTTTATCAATAAAGAAATATCATTTTAATGGTTCATTTGAAAATGAACTAAAAGAGAAATTACTTGCACGTTATACTACGGAGCCCAGTAAGTGCCATTGAAATTTTGCGCTCAATTTTTTCTGTCTCGACTTTTTTCTCGCCTTTAAGTTTTTTTCCCGACTTTTTTCTCGACTTTTTTCCCGACTTTTTTCTCGACTTTTTTCCCGACTTTTTTCTCGACTTTTTTCCCGACTTTTTTCTCGACTTTTTTCTCGACTTTTTTCCCGACTTTTTTCTCGACTTTTTTCTCGACTTTTTTCCCGACTTTTTTCTCGACTTTTTCTCGACTTTTTTCCCGACTTTTTTCCCGACTTTTTTCTCGATTTTTTTCTCGACTTTTTTCTCGACTTTTTTCCCGACTTTTTTCTCGACTTTTTTCTCGACTTTTTTCTCGACTTTTTTCCCGACTTTTTTCTCGACTTTTTTCTCGACTTTTTTCCCGACTTTTTTCTCGACTTTTTTCTCGACTTTTTTCCCGACTTTTTTCCCGACTTTTTTCTCGATTTTTTTCTCGACTTTTTTCTCGACTTTTTTCCCGACTTTTTTCTCGACTTTTTTCTCGACTTTTTTCTCGACTTTTTTCCCGACTTTTTTCTCGACTTTTTTCTCGACTTTTTTCCCGACTTTTTTCTCGACTTTTTTCTCGACTTTTTTCCCGACTTTTTTCTCGACTTTTTTCTCGACTTTTTTCTCGACTTTTTTCTCGACTTTTTTCCCGACTTTTTTCTCGACTTTTTTCTCGACTTTTTTCTCGACTTTTTTCTCGACTTTTTTCTCGACTTTTTTCTCGACTTTTTTCTCGACCTTTT
>OZ037781.1:23400463-23402963 GCA_964035525.1 Porites cylindrica | reverse complement strand
GTAGAGTATCGTGCATAAAAAAGGTTTTTTCCCTTCATATTGTTTTCATATCAGTCGGTTTCAAATCATTTTCCCCTGCCGCGACATTGGACCCGCGACCGCGACTTTGGACCCGCGACCGCGACATTGGACCCGCGACCGCGACATTGGACCCGCGACCGCGACTTTGGACCCGCGACCGCGACATTGGACCCGCGACCGCGACATTGGACCCGCGACCCGCGACCCGCGACTATTAGTCAAACTCAGTGCCGATCTTTGGGCGAAGGATATTCACGCGCAAAGTTATTTATAGATTATTTCAGTTGAACGTGGGAACTTTTCAAAAATGCACACGCATGCGCACTCCGAGATTGTCTAGGCGTCTCCCGGCCGTTCGTCTCGGATACGTCACCGAAATGCATTGACTGAGAGGGCCTGAAAAGACGCCGTACAGGGACTAGGCAAGGTAGTGCCTAAATCATACCGTCCAAAAGGACAGCGGAGGAGTACTAGGAACGAGTTGCCGATTCGGGCCGTCTTCGGAAATTCTCGAAAACATCCAATATGGCGGCTCAAGCGTGGTGAAAACTGACAGCCAAAGGAGCCGTTTTATCGCCACAGAAGCGTGATTTACGGTATTGTTGACGAATTTTGCGTTTATTGTGAGTTTTGAAGTGTTCTTGGTCCTGTATAGTAAGCAATCCTTTTATAAATGTCTTATCAATTTGTCTTGTCCTGCTGGCCGGTATTACCGAAAAAAATAGTACCGTCCAACGGGACATCCTAAATTATAGCTACATTTGTTGGCATGTACATCACCTCTAGCTGTTATTGTTAAACTGTGTTGTAGGACTGGATTTCTGCAGGTTTCTACAAGCTTAGGATAAGGATAACTCTGTGGGAACCTTTTTATTCATAAAAGTGGCCTTGTCCTTTTGGCCGGTATTACCGAAGAAAATAGTACCGTCCGACGGGACATCCTGAGCGTTAGCAACATTTGTTAGGAGGTATATCATATCTGGGTTTTTTATTGTTAACCGGTGTTGTAGAACTTGATTTCTGTAGGTTTCTACAAGCTTAGGATAACTGTATAGGAATACTTTTATTCATAAAAGTGGCCCTGTCCTTTTGGCTGGTGTGGGACATCCTGAGTTTTAGCAACATTTTTTAGGATGTATATCATATCTGGGTTTTTTATTGTTAAACGGTGATTCTTTAGGTTTCCAAATGGTCAGGGTAACTAAATAGGGGTGGTTTTTTTTGTAAAAAATGCCTTGTCCTTTTGGCCTGTATTATCTAAGGAAATAGTACCGCCTAGCAGGACATCCTAAACTATGTCAGCAGTTGCTTGCATGTATTACTACATGACATGCAGCTTGTTGTTGTTACATTGCAATACATACCTTGCCCTCTGAAGGCTTTTTCCTACCAGCTTGGGACAGCTGAACAAAGATAGTTTTATTCATTCTTTGTTGTTGTAATCACGTAAGAATGTCCACCCAAGGGGACAATCTATAGGGAGTACTCAAAACTGACAGCTAGAGGTGCCGTTTTATCGCCAGGGAAGCGTGATTTTACCGTATACTTTGCAATGTTTGAGATTCTCATGTTCTTTGTAAAATTCCTGATTGATCATATCAGCAGTCGATTTTGTACATGATATCCTTTCATTCATGATAAACTTCCATCCTTACTACATCCAGGAAAGGCCAGTTAGATCTATTATTATCATAAATATTATTGTTATTGTTGTTGTTATTATTATTTATTATTGTTATAGAATCATTGTTATTTCCTATACTCATTATTTGTGTGTTGTTTGACTGGTCAGTATCACTCAGCCAAACAAAGGTTGGTACAGTTGGCTGTACTCTCTGGCTGGCACTATCAAAACAAATGAAAATTCTTTTTTTTTTGTGACAACAATATTATTCTCACCCCACCCAACACCCCCCCCCCCCCCCCCCACCTCTCCATACTGAAATTGTGGTTCAATTTTATCCTTGGTCTACATTTTATTTTCTTTTGTTTCAAACTCATTATCACAGATTACCATACCCAAAAACCTATCTACCTTGGGAACAACTAACCTTGGTTGTTGATTCTGGAGACTCTCTATTTTTAACGTCCCCCCTCTCCCCAACTGTCAACAGCCCCAATAACCCCACTACCGGTCGGAGAAATAAATCAAGTAAACAAGATCTTCACGTTGCTTTGTGCTGCTCAATAGTGTTCATTTAAAAAAAAATGAAAAAAAATTGAAAGAAAAATTAAGCACTTTGAAGAGGAAGCTACAGTAGGCTAACTAGACAGTACATTGTAACTATCTACCAATTTCATAACAAGATATGCTTTGTTCTTCATTCATGGACGAAATTACAGAAACTCATCAGTGACAAGTTCTGTTCAATTTCTACATTACAGAATTACCACAGCAATTAAACTCAACTGATTGTGGTGTCTTTGTCTGTATGGTACACTGTAGGTTTTGCTATTTCATCACCTTTGCAATGAAGAC
>OZ037781.1:23215463-23392963 GCA_964035525.1 Porites cylindrica | reverse complement strand
AGAAATGCTCTACTTTTTTCACCACCCTTATATAATTCTATCTCGTTCCAAATGCGCATACTTCTTCAGTTTTCAAAGAACTGACAAAAGTAAATAGAAATAATTTCTATTTATTTTTGCCATCTGTCGAAAAACGGCTCATCTTTTCCACAACCTTAACCCGAGCCTTTAATACGCCGATGGAATGCAGACGAAAGCGGGAAGGACTAAATTCCCTCCAAATACAAGGAAATATAGCGGGAAGCGGCCAGAGAAGTCAGAGAAAGCGTGTCGTCGTGAGGAGAAGATCTGGAAAAGATACTTACTGAATTGGGGAAAATTAAAATGAGGGATTCGTTCGAGAAGCAATATCGTATGATTTCCTGACGGTGGCGGATGACGGTCGAGTCAGAAACTCGGGCATTCATGTCGTTGTTGATTATGTAAGCTTAAATGATTTTTATTGAGGGTCGCTGACTGGATTCAGCTGTACGGTGATGCTCTTCAGTCCTTCTCAATTTTCTAAACATCAGCCGAAGCGGGGTAAGTCTATTTTGCGTTCCTTTGTATCATCTTCAAATGGATACGTATTACTATTTTAGCACAAAAACGTGTTAACGTCGACACCGATCACTCGATCATTTTATAAATTCTTAATAACTGGTAATTGTGTGAAAGTGTAATGTTCATGGAGAATGTTGATGGCGATCACTATTTCTTATGCCTGATCGCGTGCACTGAAATAGTTCAATTCAGTCACAGTTCAGTTTTTAAGTGTGGATCGTAGTGGATATTTTTACACTGTCTGATTAAATCTGTGAAGTTAATTGTTTTAAGGGTATGAGAAGTGTAACCACATGAATCAGAGATTTTTAGTAAACAAAGCAATTGCACTTTTGAGCTTTGGTCAAACTCAGGTGGTTGTGAGTTTTAGGTTTAATGTTTAGACTATCTTCTTTGTGTTTTTGCGGTGACTTGAATCTCAGTTTGTTTTTCTTTTTAAGTTTAATGATGAGAATTTGTGCTTTAATTGAAATCGAGTTTTTTTTCTTATGCGATGATTTAAAGGTACTTGAAGTTATTCATAACTTGTGATCAATAATAGATGGTATAATTGTTAAGAACTTCCTTGAATGCATTTTAGTGTTGTTGAGAGAAGATGGTGATGACCACCCTTTCATTTTACAAACAAAACTAATCCTAAAGAAAACATTGATGATAGTGCATGTCCAGCATCAAGTAAAACAGTTTGGCCTTCCTGATGCAACAGAGCAGCTTAGCCTTTTTAGGCTGTGGCTCTGTGAGAATTTTATTCTCCAGGTGTCTCAGAGGGAAATAAAAAATAGCTTTATTTTTAAGACATTGTTTAAGTATTTAGTTCCCAGTATTGTATCGTGTTGCTCAAGTGCTCTTTCAAATATTGCAAGTGTTTCGATTACATTTGAATTTAACCTCATCCAGATCCAGTGAGGCCTTTAAAACTAACGCGTAAATTTTAAAAGTTTTCGCATGAGGCAGTTTCCGTTTGGCGGTTAGTGTTAGTTCTAACCTTGAATGAGGGTTCCATAAAAAGGTTGCGTTTACATAAATTATGGAGATCTTGTAGGCACGAATTGAAATATATGAAATGATTCATAAATTGTTTTGAACTGCGGATGAAGGTATGAAAGTGAAGATGATCATCGCAGTAAAATGCGCAGCCTATTCAGTTACTTTTGCCTTTGCCTTTTCACATCGTTTTAATATTGAATTCAATAAGGATAAACATGATTATAATACCAGATGTAAAACCAATATCCGTAAGAGTGCATCTAATAGGAACCGGGGCCATTGGACCTCGACAAACTTTGCCTCAAACGATTGGAATAAATTAGACCTTTCAATCAGACAAAGCCCATCATTAGCTAGTTTTAAAAGAGTGTTAAGAAATGTAAATAGTTTTTAGTTTAATTTTTATACATTCATATATTAGTCTTTATTTTTCCTTTTTGTTCTTTTTTAATTTTTGAGGACTCTTTTGTAAATCACTTATCAGTGAAATTGATATCCTCAATAAAGACTATTATGTCTCCTCAATGGAACAATATGTAAAAGGTTTCAAAGGTTTCACGCCGGTGAAGATGTGCGGCCTGTCACCTCTTGCAAGTTTTTACTTTTATGAATAAAAATATTCCTATACAGTTGCCCTAAGCTTGTAAAAACCTACAGAAATCAAGTTCTACAACACCGGTTAACAATAAAAAACCCAGATATGATATACCTCCTAACAAATGTTGCTAACGCTCAGGATGTCCCGTCGGACGGTACTATTTTCTTCGGTAATACCGGCCAAAAGGACAAGGCCACTTTTATGAATAAAAAGGTTCCCACAGAGTTATCCTTATCCTAAGCTTGTAGAAACCTGCAGAAATCCAGTCCTACAACACAGTTTAACAATAACAGCTAGAGGTGATGTACATGCCAACAAATGTAGCTATAATTTAGGATGTCCCGTTGGACGGTACTATTTTTTTCGGTAATACCGGCCAGCAGGCCAAGACAAATTGATAAGACATTTATAAAAGGATTGCTTACTATACAGGACCAAGAACACTTCAAAACTCACAATAAACGCAAACTTCGTCAACAATACCGTAAATCACGCTTCTGTGGCGATAAAACGGCTCCTTTGGCTGTCCGTTTTCACCACGCTTGAGCCTCCATATTGGATGTTTTCGAGAATTTCCGAAGTCGGCCCGAATCGGCAACTCGTTCCTAGTACTCCTCCGCTGTCCTTTTGGACGGTATGATTTAGGAACAACCGAGGAACTGTCCCAGAATTCCTCTAAAAAGCAAAAATTGTCCGAGGGAAACTGGTAACAATGACGTTTTGTTGGGCTTACATGAAAGAATGCACGATGACAACAAGAAAGTGGTCACTAAGCACGGTTTGACACAAGCAAAAATGGAAACGTGGGTGAAAATGTGTAGTCTGTCTCGTGTCAAAGAATGAAAAGTTAATTTTCCTTTCTGGCTATGGATTTTCTTTTGCAACATTTTAGAAGGTTATTTTCGTTCTTGTGCGGAAATTCTGACGATGTGCACCCGAAGGTAAGCCAAAAAGGTTTAATTGAGTCTTGAGTTTAAAAGCTGCAAAAATCATAACTTTCATTTTATAAATGACAGCAGATATTATCGATGAAGATAAAAACTGTTGTTAGACGAGAAACGTAAGCAACTGTGGAGATTCAGTAGAATCTCTGCCTGCAAAATCCTACCATAAATGTAGATGAACACTAAATTTTGCCATTAAGCAAATACACTTCCTCGTCCACCCTAACAAGTCGACCCAAACAAGTGACAAACTTAACCTTAAAAAAAGGATTGTGTTGGATGGGATACAGGTCGATAACAATCAAAATATTATGATAATTAAAAGGCTTGCCAATAAAAGTACTTATATTGATCAGAGAATGCACGTTTGATGAGTTATGATGCATAGGTCATCCCTGCACTTTGTTGAGTGTAGCTTCCAGCTTAATCTGCAACTGATTACCACTACTGTGGTGCTGTACCTGGGATACTGCTCCATCCTATGGGAGCATACACTGCTAACAACAAGAGCATGCCATTAGTCAACTTTACAGGCATGCTTTTTGCATTTGTAAAGGAATCAAGTTTATCTGTAGTTTGACCAAAGCCATTTGCCTCTTATCTCCATGCACCACTTTAACCGGGTTGGGGAGGGGGGGGGGGGGGTACTGCCATATATGAGCTATATAGGTATGTGCCACTGCGAAGGGTATGATTTTCAAGCAGTTTACTCTGGGATATGGTATATATATCAGAGAGTTTGGGTCTAGAATAGGGTATCATTTTCCAGGAAACTGATCAATTGGTTGAAGATTTCAGTCTAGACCAGGGAAACCAGGAAATGCTGCTCAAAAATGTAAAAAATCAGTTTTGTTTTAGTTGGACTGTAGTTTCTGCAAAACAGCTACTCTAGGATAGAGAGGAATGGGGGAATTTATTCTAGTATAGGGTAGAAAAATCCACTTGAACTATAGCTCTGGTTTAAGCTAAGGGTTCCAGGGTAATTGCGGCACATGTCAACCCAAAACTTCCTAAATCCCTCCCCCCCGGGCACTTTACGTCAGAACAATATAAAGCAGGTACAGTCATGCCATTCAAGGACATCATGTGGTAAAACCTATATTAATAATTGCCACCTCTTTAAGTTTATAATAATAAACAGTTGATGTTTTTGTCCTAGTGGCAGACAGTCCATAAATTAAAAAAAGTTAGAAAAAGAAGGTGAATAACATACAAATTAGGGTAATCTGCTGCTGTACCTTACTTGCTTGTTCTGAACTTTTCCATTCTGAAGTTTTATCTGTTTATTTGTTATTATATAGAAGCCACTGGATCCAGATAATACAACCAGAATTACCGTTGCCCTTGCGGAAGCCTGGCCTGCATTGCAAACTCTCCATTTGGGGAATATCGTGAGTAAGTCATGTGGGAGGAGCACTCAAAAAAAGACACCAGAACAAAGGGCTCCGTTTCTCTACCTTTCATGGCTCTGCAGCTCTCATGCAGGCATTCTCTTGCTGATCGATTGCCACTCAAAATTTAATGGAGAGCTTGCTTACAGGCTAATGGATGATCATGATCAGTTGCACTGACAGAGTCTCACTGTATTCTTTATGTTTAACTCATTATTTCTCAATAGCATTCTTGTTAATCTTTCCTAGATTTGTCTTTCTGATGCTGATGTTTCATCTGCAGAGGAAGCAAATATGATATTGCAAACCCATAGCAACCCTCACCAAGTTGAGGAATTTATTCTTGAAGGTATGTATATTTTATAAAGCTTTGTCAGAGCATTTATTTAAATAAATTTTCTTCATATCAATGTACTATAATCATAGAGTTTCCAATCCCCATCCACCCATTTGTCCCGTCCATGTATTTTAGGGTCCCAGAGCCACAAAATATCATGCAAATAAAAACAATAAAAACAACTTGACGTCTTCACAATTTTGTGCCCTGCTAGTTAATTAATTTCACTAAAAGTAATGACCCCAAGATACCATGCAAATCAACTAACAACTGACAAAAAAACAAGGTCTTTATAACAAGACTGTATGAAAAGCCACATAAATACTCATCAAAGTGATAGCTATAGTCCCTCACAGGCTTACAAGAAATTATAATAATAAAAAATTATAGTAAATAATAATAATAATAATAATAATTAGTAAAAATTATTTTCAACCAAATTACTGTTTTTTCTCTGCAAGGAAAGCCAAGCATACACAGCATTCCTATCCAACTGTTTTACTTCACAAATTTGCAAAGGCTCAGTCTGTGTGGTAATCAACTGCAAGACATTCCATGGTCTATTATTTACCTGCGGCAACTCAAGGAGCTTGATGTTTCCTTCAATGCTTTGGTAGGTGCTGGTTTTATACAGAGCTGTCAACCCCCCACGTCTTCAGATATTGAGAATTGATGGGGAAGGGATGATAGATGATGTCATAATGCACGGCACGTGACGTCATTTGTGATAAAAAACGTGAAAAAGATGTTGTTGGAATAAATGTAACATTTGACCTAATTGGTTTGCTTCCCACCAATCATCTTATCTCTTATATTACAACGGCATACCAGAGTTTGTGAGAAAAAGTTCGATGTTAACAGTAAAATAGCTCAAATAAGGCAAAATATGTGGAATTTCATTGTCAGAAAGTCAAATCTACAAGAAATGGCAAACTTCGGCGATTATCCAGGAGATTTCAGACTCAAGTAAAAAATAATAATCATCTTTATTGAGGAAACTTTTTCATAAAAGATATGGTTTTCAAAAAGGACCTCAAAACTAGATATATATTATAAAAACAAAAAAAAAGCTATAAAATTACAAAGGGATTAAAAAGATACAAAAAATGCATAAAAAATTAAAAATAAGTATAAGTAAAAATTAAACGTGAGTAGCTATATCAAAAACTTAAAAACATTACGTTTAAAACTATTTACATTCCTTGAGTCTTTGATCGTCTGACTGAGGGAGTTGAAATCGGAAACGGCATGATATTGTGTTCTTTGCTTCCCCCAATTTCTTTTGACACGAGGTAATCTAAAATTGCCTTTGTTACGTGTATTATGCCTATGAAGTACGTCTTGTCTAATCAAGTCCATATCGTGATTAATTAGGCCATTGATGCATCTGTATACGTGTACACACCTTCTTTGAAATCGCCTTTTCTCTAGAGGCAGCCACTTGAGAACGGCTAATGCCTCAGTGGAGGATGAGTACAATGGTCTATTTAAAATAACGTTAGCGGCCTTATTTTGCAAAACTTGCAAACTAGACATAAGGGTAATATTATGTTTATCGCCCCCTACTAGATCAGCATATTCAAAAAGGGGCATAACAAGACTTTTATAGAAAAGTAGACGAGCCCTGAAAGGCAATAAATGCTTTATACGCTTGAGAAGCCCAAGCCTCTGATTGATTTTCCCAGTTAGGTGTTCAACATGATCAGTCCATGTGAAATCCGAAGATATATGTATACCGAGGTATTTAAAGCTGCGAACATTACTTATACTATGATCTAAAATTGAAACAGTCAAATCTACTTTGCTTTCGCGTTTCCTATTACTACCGATGAGCATGCATTTAGTTTTGTCCAAATTTAAAGTCAGTTTGTGATCATGAAGCCATTTCGCCACACCCAGTAGATCGTTATTTAACTTATCACTCAACTCCTTTGAGGATGTACCATAGCAATAAATTACAGTGTCGTCTGCATAAAGTGACGCGTTGCAGGAGTTAAGCACATTTGGCAAGTTATTTATGTAAATCACAAACAACAGAGGCCCTAGAATGCTACCCTGTGGCACCCCATGCGTGACTGGAAGTTCCTCAGATAACTCATTTCCACATGATGTGCGCTGTTGTCTACCAGTTAAGTAAGAACGGAACCAATGAAGAGCTGTTTCAGAAAGGCCGATCTCGGATAGCTTGCATAACATTATTTGATGGTCTACCGTGTCAAATGCCTTGGTTAGATCGATGAACACGGCCCCGCAAAGCTTTCCTTGTTCCATGTTTAAGAGCACTTCATCAGCAAATGAGGTCAAAGCTGTTGTAGTTGAGAAACCCTTCCGGAAACCAAACTGCTTGTTGGATAATAAATTATTGGTAATCAAGTACTGATACAACTGCAAGTGTACCGCTTTCTCCAAAATCTTGCTTAGTGTAGGGAGGATTGAGATGGGGCGGTAGTTGGAAACGTTGGTCCTGTCACCTGACTTAAACAATGCCGTGATTTTCGCGCATTTCCACAATTTGGGAAATTGACTAGTGCGAATTGAAAGATTCAAAAGTTTAACAACAGATGGTGCAATTGTGTGAGCTGAGATTTTAAGAAGTCTCGCGCTAATTTTGTCAAGACCAATCGCTTTGTTTGCTTTCAATGACAAAAGCTGCTCAAGCACAAATGATTGATCCAATTCAGTCAACTCGAACTGGAAAAGTGGGTGTTTTGAAATGGAATTTAAATTCAAGACCGAAGTCTGTATTCTACTTGCTAGAATTCGGCCAATGGAAGCAAAGAAGCTATTCATTGAAGAAGCAATGGATTGGGATGTTATATGCTGAACACCATCAGAGATAATACACTGAATACTCTCTGAAGATGAGTTCCGATTGCATGCTTCGTTCACTGCTTTCCACACCTTATCTGAGTCACCCTTGGCTTCCTCGATCATGTCACAGTAATATTTAGACTTGGCAGTTCGTACTAAGCCATTAACCTTGTTCCTAAGCTTTGCATACATTGACCAATGACGCGCCGAGTTCGATTTTCGCGCCTTTCTATGCGCCCAGTCACGTTCTTTCATAGAATCACTTATCTGACTGTTCATCCATGGAAGAGGTGTTCCCTTGACACGCCTTCTTTTTACTGGTGCGTGTTGATCAGCAACCTCCGAAAACATTTTATTCCACGTAAACAAGGCATCGTCGACGTTGTCCTCGTTTTCAACAATATGCCAGGGAATATTCCTAAGATCATCATTAAATAAAGTCGGATTAAAATTCTTATAGGAGCGATACTCGAGTATTCTCGGTTTAGCCTTTGTTGTAATTCCAGCTTTAATTATGCAAAATACCAGAAAATGGTCGCTAAGCGGTACTGGAACAACACCAGATTTGACAATGCGGTGTTCATTATTAGCAAAAACCAAGTCGATCATTGTCCGCGAGGCGTCAGTTATGCGCGTCGGTTCTTTTATTAACTGAGTAAAGTCGTAGGCCCGCGAAAAATTAAGAAGTTAAAGTCTGGAGACCAGGAGAAACAGTTCCAAATCTGGTGTCTCCCGGATTATCTGGGAGAGTTGACAGCCCTGCTATATATACAATGTTATTAATTCACAGCAGCTGATCACGTGTGGCTTGATATTGGCCAAAAATTAAGATACTATATCTGTACCACATTGCTGTAAGTGTATAATAGGCTCATTTATTACTTATTTCACGATACTAAGTCACTCTAAGGAAATTCTTTTTGCTAAAATGAGGGAAAGGCCAAGGCTTTTAAAATTTAAATTTAAATGAAATACTGCATACAATTTTGTGTAGACAGTAACACAAGCACATACTGTTATTGGTTATGGTACTTGTTAACCACCTTTTAAAAGTTCCTGGAAATTCAAGCACACGGTTAATTTGTGTTCTCAAAGAACTGTCCATCCACCTGTTAAAAATTAATCATTAATTCTTGTTGTTTTCTTGTACATTAGCATGTTCATATTTAGTTGGTTAAATAATAATATTGTCCATTTATTTCTATGTAAAAAAATGTTTTCAATTATATACTATGTGTTTATGTTACTCTTTAATTGCTTATTCACTATGAGCTGTTAGCTATTATTGTTTCCCCTTATTATTTCATTTATCAATTTTTATTTTATTAGAGTGTTCTTCCAAGAATTGTGTGCTATGTTCCAACCTTGCAAGTTCTATCATTTCGGTAAGAAGACCAAAACTTTGCCACAGAAATATATTTGTCCTCAAAAAATGAAGGGATCAAGAGCAATATTAAGTGACTGTTCTTTATTCAAGGGAGTGCTTCTTTTTTCAAGTGTAAGATGTTTAATTTTGAAAGCCATGAAATTCATCTGTTCGCCCTTTTGGGCCCCTTCACAGACCCAAATGACAGATTTTCCTACCCTGTCGTATCCTTCAACGGTAAAATCTCCACCCTTTCATATACCTTAAGCCTAAAAATGGTACCCCTTTCAGGTGGAGCCTCCCCTGATAGGCCATTATAGAGAGTACCCCCTGGGCGTGGCATGCATCACAATGGGTGGGGCATATAAAGTCTCTATTTTCTTGGTGCTCTAGAGTACTTTTAAAAGTACGTATAAGTTCATGGTGAAGAAAATGTTCCAAAGGGACTAATACTAATCCTCCATCCTCTCTCTTTTTTTCTTTTTCTTCAGAAACAACTTTATCACCTATTTACCAACAGAGCTGCTTAATTTAACCAATCTTAAGACTTTAGAGGTGCAAGATAATCCCTTGGTTTCGCCTCCTCCAGCAATCGCAGAGAGAGGAAGAGAATCCATTTTAGCTTACCTTAGAAAGAGAAAAAGCAGAAGAAACATGTTTTCAGACTTCAAGCCATGGATCTCTCCAAATGATAACCTGGTCACTGTAGAGGTATCAACCCTGGTAGAGCTCTGTGTCAAGTAAGTATAGCTCTGCTTAGCCTGCGTGGTAGGTCTTTGAAGGGAGAAGGGAAAGGGGGGATCATTTAAGGCATACAAGTACACAGGGGGTGTGTGGGAGATGATGTTAATTAAATTGGAAACTTTCCCTTGAAAGAGGGATTTAGAGGAAGACGTTTCCTTCCCAACTTACTCCCACACCTATCGAGTACATAGAGTACACACAAGAGAGGGAGTTAGAGGGAGACATTCTCTTCCTACCTTCCTTCCTTGCCTCCTTGTTTCCTTATCGCGATCTCATGCACCTCTATTTCAGGTATTAATTCCCAGCTTGATTCTACCCAGTTTATGATGCTGATACACGGTTTGTTAAACAAAGGGAAATTAGAATTAATGGTGGACGAGGTCGTCCAGGTTCATCAAACTATTATGATGTAAAACAGTCGGGTTTTTTTTCCTCAAAATCAGTCAAGAACTCGGTAAAGCGTGGCGTAAGAGTCTTAAGCGCGCGAAGCGCGCAAGCCTCACACGCCCGTAGGGTGACGTGCCCGGTTACGTGTGAGGCGGGGAAAAAAACATACTTTTAGCATCTCGCCCCAGTCTCGGTCTCTGTTTTCAGCTTCGTTCCAGACCTTTTGTTTGACTGCTCGCGCGTACTTGAATACGCAAAAATACGGACTGTTTTGCAGTCTATCAAACTGTTGGGTCTGAGCATCTGAGCATTTAAAAAAGTGCAGAAGCGTATGTAGAGTAGGGGCCCGAGGGTTCTGGGTCGCCGCCTCATTTTTAGGCCAAACTGCAGCCTGCAGAGCCAAGGAAAATTGTTTTCAAGTGTCGGGCCTCCCTTTTATTTTAGGGTCTGGATGGGCGGATCCCCTGCTTCCTTCAAGATGTGGAACCGCCATTGAAATTGTGGTGCTAATCAGCATGACCCACACCCCTCCTCTTAACAAGAAGGTGTTAATATCGTGGGGGGGGGGGGGGGGAGATTTTCTTAGTACTAAGTAGTGCGCGCGCGTGAACCAGCGTCATTTTGGTGGGAAATGAAATTGACGGGTTTCAGCGCGAGTGTTGCACTCGTGACAGTAACAAGTCATCAAATGCTAGAAATTACACCATTCAATATAAAAAACCGCGCTGGCAAGCGCTGTTTCTCATGGAAAGAAAAATTACAATGAAGCTTTCCGGAGTGCCTACTCTAGCCTGCGTAGCAAGCGTTTCCTCGCGAGGTTCGTCTAGAAAGCTGGGGCAAGAGCAAAAAAAAAAATGAATGACGGGGGAGGGGGAGGGGAAAGAAGGAACCTCTTCTCCCCTCCCCCTCCCCCTTCAACCTTTTTTTTGCTTCCGCTCTACCTTTCGCGCAATAATTCGATTGGAAACGCTTGCTACGCAGGCTATGCCTACTCGAATCTAAAGGTCTCCATTACCACGAAGTACTAATGAAAAACTTAATGCTTTCTTACACAGATGTATCCTTGACTGCCAAATAGACTTTCTGGGTTCAAGGGATATACCTCCGCGACTGAAGACAAACCTCGAAGAAACGAAAAAAGAGGATCGGAACTCTATTTTTATCTGTAAATGCGACGTATGTGAAATGTATTTCTCTAATAAGTTTAAATTTGAAATCCACGATTGTGGAAACAAATTATCGGTACCGTAAAGTTTCGAAAGTAACGACAGCTTTTATTGTGAGTTTTGAAATGTTGATACGTTCTAGTCTCCCTCGCAGCCGTTTTGTCTTGTAACGCAAACGTTGCGTGACAGACAAAGAAGACTACAATCTTGGACAAAATAAAATGAAACAGCAAACCCCCATTCCCCCCAAATCAAGGATGAAGCCGCGCGAAGGGCAAAAACGCGCCATTTTTCCATCCTTGATTTGGGGGGAGGGGGGGTCTAGGTTTTCCATTTATTTTGTCCAAGATTGTAGATACGTTCAAGATTTGCTAACAACCATGATATTTTATAGTTACTTAACGAGGCAGGGTAAGAGGGTCATTACTTTTGGAGCATGAGCTAAGATACACATAAATAACGACGCTTTCCTCCCTACCATATAACACCATAACCCGGATGAATGCTAGTACTGCGCCCACCCCACCCCCACACCGCAAACACGTGCACTGCAAGGACCTGGCAGGCTAAGTAACTCATTGAAAACTTCTCCCTCTAATTTATGCTTTTCTTTTTCCTTTTTTATTTGTTAATTTCATGTAGTAAGAAAATATAAACCATCAGAGAAAGCAAAAAGATACCAGTCGCAGTCTGATTGGTTTAATTATTTTAAAAATTCTTCGATGTCTACATACCACCTGAATAAACATATGACAGTGATTAACTCATAACACCACATATAGAGATTTTATTTAAAAACATGAACATTTTTCTAATAGTCTCTCGCCAGATGGAGTTAGTGTTCTTGCATCTTGTGACTTTGAAAGACCTGCAGAAATAGTCGGATAAGCTGTCAACCCTTGCACTGCTATTTAATGTGTAGTTTTCATAAACTAGCAAAAGGCTGCGCCTTGCCTTTGTGAGCTATAATCTTAGCTACATTTACTTACTTGCTCTACCCGCGTCAAATAGCTTTGCTAACAGACTTTCCATTGCTTTTCGTCAAAATTTGGTAATAAATTCATGATACCGTTCAACGTGCACCAACATTCACCAAACTGCACCAACCCAGCCTAGTCCCTAGGCGTTCTCGGCTCGGTCAATTCTGGACTCTACCGTGAGCTGTGACTTCACTGAGAGATTCTGAGAGATACTCGTCGAGAACTGGTTCTCTTGCCCGCTCTTTCCCAGACTTCGCGCGGACAACGGGGCAAGAGAGAACGCCTAGGGACTAGGCTGGCACCAACCTAAACCACACCATACCGAACTGTATCAAACTGCACCAACATGCCACAAATTACACCAAACTACACCAACCTCCACCAACTTGAACAAACCTGCACATGCATCAAACTACACCAAACACCAGACTGCAACAACCTGCACTAAACTACACCAACCTGCACCAAATTATACCAAACTGCACCAACCGACACCAAACTGCAACAAGCTCCTCCAAACTGCACCAACTACACCAAACTGTACCTTCACCAACTGTCCCAACCTGCACTAAACTGCATCAACCTACCTCAAACTACAACAGCCTGAACCAAGGTGCACCAAATTGCTCCAAACTACATTAGCCTGCATCAAACTACACCAACACGCACCAAATTGCACAAACCTGCACCAAGCTACGCTATAGTAACTACGTCAAACTACACCCACTACATCAAACTACACTAATAATATAAATTTTGATTGGGCATGAATTGTTTTATATTCGTGACGGTTATTATAAATCTTTCACCTAAACAATTTGCAATAAAAAATGAAGGTTTTGTTGCTTGTTGTTGTATTATATTGGACGGAGTTGACCGTCGGGTAGCTCAGCGACGTTATAGGATTCTGATACATACCTACAATAACGCTCTAATACTTGTGTGATTCTGTTCCTCCATGACCAAATCCCCCCGGACCGAACTCAGATGCATAGCAAGGGTTATGACAGTAGGGCTCGCCTTTTCGCTAAAACAGAGCAAATATAGCAAACATCTAATAAACTAACCAGTAACAGTTACCTTGGTCCTTTTATAAGATGGTTACAGTTGTTGAATTTTATACCTGTCTGCTATTGGTATAACTTACTTGACATACCGTAAAATTCCGAAAATAAGACCCGGGGCTTATATTTTTCAAAGGCCCTTTTTGAGGGGCTTATTTTTGGAGGGGCTTATATTCTCAGGGGCTTATCTACGGAGGGAAATTTGCGTTTCAAAATCGATTTGGGTAGCCTTATAGTTGGAAGGGAATTTACCGTTTTTGCTTTGTTTTACTTTGTATTTGAGGGAAATTTTCAAGTACAAGCCCCCAAGGGGCTTATATTTGGAGGGGCGATTTAACAGAGGGTTTTTGCGTTACGAGTTTGGGGGGCTTATATTTCTCTAGAGAGTTATCTTATAGAATAGTTAAATTGAGTAGAATTTGCTGTACTCCCAACTGTTCGCAGTAATTCTAGAACCACTCGATCGTATCTGGCAATGTAATAAACTTTGTTTAGCCGCCAAAGTGTAAGGTCGAGTAAGGGCATTTACCATTAGTAAGAACTGGCCGGCCAAACCAGATCAGATCTGTCAAGCCAGATTATTTTATTTCTAAAGCTACGTGCAAACAAACGCAACAATTTCCAACATTGTTGGGCCAACAATGTTGGAAGTTGTTGCGTCCGTGTTGGCAGAGGTGTGTAAAACGCGCGTGTATGGCCCTAACAATGTTGGACGAGCTGTGCAACGGATCCAACATTGTTGCGCTACGCTTCGGCCATCACGGAATAAGAAACGTGTTGGGAGTTGTACGTTGGCTCAAAAGTTTGACCTAAACTTTGCGCAACAACGTGCAACATAGTCTGCTACACAGCCGTTTTTAGTGTCAGTGGGGAGGAGCGTTGCGTGACGACTCTAAAAACGGCTGTGTAGCAGACTACGTGCAACAGGGTTTGCAAACAGATACAACATGTAACATCCAACAATGTTGCGTCGGTTTGCAAGGGGCTTAAATAGTATGCATAACAATGTTGAGTGTTAGGCAAAAACTCTGGAAAAAAAGTATTTCATTTTCAAGATGACCTGTCTGGCCGGCCAGTCCTGACTACCATGTAACACTTTTTCTAAGTAAGAACCTGTAAAGTATGGAATTTTCTACCAGGTGAGCGCCATTTAAATGAGTCAAGTTCACCTACTTCACTCATAATTCTCAATGACAATTCCGAATTCTTGAAGAAAGTTTGCAGAAGAGAAAGAAATTAAAAATGTCTCCCCAAAAACAATTCGAAACGAAACAGAGAACAAGTCGGTGGACCGATTACTGGCCCTTTCTACTGCCCGGGGGAATGCTTATCGTAAGTTTAAAGAAAGCAGAAGACGAAAAGAAGAAGGGGTAAAACGTTTAAGGAGAACTTCTTTCAGCGAAGTTTAAAAGCTCTCCTTTGGCTGTTTGTTCTACAATGGTCTCCTTTAGAGGTCTGATTAGTCCAAGTTTTCGATGAGTATCCCTAACCCCACTTTACACGGGAGTCCTCGCCCGGGGGAGGCTACTGTCACAGTTCATGGAAATCACGTTCCTGTTGTCAATATAGGCTTCTGTGAAAATCATATTTCGGGTCCGAGCTACATCAGTGTCAAAAGCAAAGGATGTTAAATTTTTTTTTCTGCAATGTAACAGCTGTTTGGAGACGACACTTAACAACACTATAGAAACTTCCTTTTAGTGCTGTCAAATTTCGTAGGGAACAAGGCCTTACGAACCACCCAGTGTGAACAAGTCACTAGGTATCGTTATGAGCTTTTTTTTGTCTTTCTGTTTGTTTGTTTGTTTGTTTTTGTTTAGTTCTAAATTGCGTTCAGGAACAAGAGCCACGGAAAAACACAAACCTAAAATAAAATGAATCACTTATTCAGCCGTTTGTAAAGATCAGTCAATAGAAGATTGTAATTTGACGAATTGAAAAATTCGAGCGTTCCACTTTTTATGATGTCAGATTCGAGTCACGCTACTTATTCTCAAACTACATCAGCCAGTGTATATATTAAAACACTATCGCTCACGACATGTGCACGTTCCATGAACTTTAGACGTTAATTCGAATTAAAAGTGCAAAAATTAAAAAGCTTACTTCCGCGTGGCTGCCGACTGCCAGTTGCCGTCCACATTTTCTGCACTTAAGACACAAGGGATGGTACCAATTTCCAAGCGATTCTTTCTTTTCACCTGTCAGAATAACACGACGATGACAGATCGAATCCATTCCTTTGATTTTCTCAATATACAAGGACATAAAACACCTAAGGGACAATCGCTGGACAACATGAAACAAGAAAGCAACAACTGAATCATCCGTCAATTAGAAAAGCAAACTTCGTACCAAGTTTTCAGTGTACCTTATGGACCTTATGTAAAAAATACCCAAAAAAATATCAGACAGCAACGGTTGAAAGAAATAAACCTTCGATCCACGGCTGTCAAAGTCGTGAGGTAAAAAGTGCAGATCACAAAGTGTTAGCTAATCAATTTCTTACCCATATAAACAGTTTTGTCGCATGTTGGGCACTTTCTAGACATATCGGAGTTTCTTGCTTTCAAAATCAGACTGATCTTCGCTGTTGAACTAAAAAAAGTAAAGATCGCTTGACGTTTTTGTTTTCGGTAAACACCTGCTTACAAGAAGGAGCAGAGCGATTTAAATATATGTATATGTGCATTAATTGAGCTTTGTTCCACTTATTAAATCTTGTGTGCTATTGGACACGTGGAAACACTTTACTGAGGGATCAATTTTGAATGAGCGTCATCTTTTACCCTGATCAAGTCCTGCTTTTTTCTTTGTTTGGCGATTCAATCAACATCGTACGTGGGTAACGTTTCCATCTAGGTTTGACTACTCTACCAGGTAAACCAAAACAACATAATTCGTTTGTTTCTCCTTTCTTTGAACAGATAAGCAGTAATGAATAGGTTATACTCAAGAAATATTCACGGTGGAAGTAAAGCGTGCATTCAGCTGTACGTCTCCTCAATCTTTATTGTTTTGTTCAATTTCTTATTTGTTACAGAAACATTGGAAAAGCATAGGCATTTCGTTTTTTTTTTCTTGAGCTTAAACTTAATCATTTAAGAAATGAGAAATTTGAAATTTTACAACAAAGGGCACACATCACTAGACAAAGCATCTTTAGCGGGGGTTTCAGAAAATCGAGTACTGTGCAGATAGATAACCAAAATTCTAAGGAAAGAGCGCAAATTTAAAAGTTACAATAAATCTTGCTGACGACAGAAGGGCAAGAACAAATAATTTTTGAATTTTTAAGCCCTTACGGTTTTTCAGCCGGAGGGCTTAAGCTAAAAGTGTTTTTTTTTTTTTTGACAATTTGATTCAACGAAATAAAACCCTTTGCTTTCAATTATGTGGCCAGTATACATATTGTCTACAATTTGACAAGATGTCATAAATTACCCTCAATATTTCAGAAATTTTCTCTGGAGCCGGCTTTTTGCTAAAACAATCAAAAATACTACAACAGAAAAGCGCTTCCTTCTACGCTAAAAAAATTTGAATAGTACGTACGCTTGGCTATTTTGTCTCCGAAAATTCAGTGGCAGTAAAATATTGACATTAAAAGTGGATTTCTAAGTAAACTAAGCCAGGTATTGACATAGTTTTATTCTTTGGAAGGGCCCATGTTTCATTACTCTCCAAAGTGTCTTCGTAGGAGACTAACTAACTGTTTCATTCACTAATTTATACTGTGCTAAACTTCGCGTTTCTGCAAAAAAGACTGTGGTAAGCGAAAAACAAACTGAGATGGATTTTCCGGGGTCTAGAGAGGTCTTCCCGGGATACAGCGCGGGATTCGAGAGACGTTAATGGGATACGGGATTTGACTGCTACCCGGGAAGCGGGAGCCGCGAAAATTTGGGTAGAGAATGCGGGATCGGAAAAGAAAACGATATTCGGAAGAACAATGACAGAAGTTTGGGACGCGGGATTCTCGTTAAAATTATAGGAGCGAGAATGCGGGCGATTCCGCACCTATTAGAAAGATTGTTTTTGATTAGCTGGGAAAACAATAGGGATTGTCATATAACAATGCCCCTATCCCTGAAAACAATGGAAGTGCAGATTAAAGGGGAACAGTGCCTGCGTAGCAGGCGCTTGCAAGTAGTGGGCACAAGAAAAAACGGGCGCGCGAGAAGGAGACACGCGACCCCTTGCGTGTCTCCCTCGCGCGCCCGTTCCCTCTTTCGCCCGCTACTTCCAAGCGCCTGCTACGCAGGCTAGAGGAACAGTGAAGTAAGAGGTTTAGAACGGTGCAAGTCTACTGGGGAATGCGGGATCTACATCTACATCTTTAATGTTTGAAGATTTCCCATTACATAGATGTGGTCAAAGCTCACAGCATTGACAAAAATGCTGGGAAGAGCCGCCATGTTAGCCGGCGACCGATGACCGAGCTTGACTTTCCCCCCACCCCTCGATGAAAATGTTCGCGAAAAGAAAGGCGGGAAGGAGACAACGGACGAGACGGCGCTTCGCCTGCCGTTCGTACCCTTCCCATGGTCCCTTGCGGTTTATCACCAGTCGCTCGCCTCTGCTACCTTGCGAAACTGACGAAGCGCCTAAGGAGGAGGTTGCTGTTGTTTCATGTTCACGTGTAATGTAACAATACAAACTCACTGGCGGGGCATGGATAATGGACACTGGAAATGTTATTCCAAAAATATCAACCACCTTTATTTTACTTTCAATGAAAAAGATGTTTTCATAATCCTGAATTGTCTTGGAGAGCCGTTTGACATCGCTCTCTCAGTATTTGTGCGACTCGGTGCCTCCGTGACCAAAGCCTTTTGGACCAAACAGGGCACTGTAGCATGGCACATTGCAGTACGGTTTGCCATCTTTCTACAAAGAGTAGCACATAAATTAACTATTTTCTCGACGAGTGGAACAAGAGCCGAAAAAGTAGACTGCGAGCGGTCTCTCTTTTTCTTCAGATTTAGTAAGGGGAGTGCACATGCGCGCGAGCGTTGAGCGACGAAGCCGCGAGACGCGAGAAACGAGGGCGGCAGCCCGTCTCCCGTCTCGCGCCTTCAGTCACGCGCGTGGTCATTTGCGTGTCTCGGGCGTTTTGCTCGACGGACCAAGAAAAAAGAGAGACTTCTCGTAGTCTACCGAAAAAGCGTCTGCTCAAAACTACGTTTTGTCGCAGCTCTATCAGATTCGTTGTTTAACAAGTCAAAAAACGGCCGCAATTTTGAGGATTTATTTCAAGCATGCACTCTTTTATTGCCTGTGACATTCCTGACGGGCCGTCACGTGTGCAAATCCGATTTGACCAGATCTCGCCTTTGGCTTTGTCAACAAGAGATCTGGGAACAAGATTACTTTCACCTCAGGGTTATGATTGGTATACCGTAAATCCTCTATTAAGCCCCCCGGGGGGCTTATTTATTTCAAACCTGTTTGAGGGGGGGCTTAATAGAGACGGGGGGGATTATTTGAGAGGGGAGGCTTATTTAATTTAGCATGGATGATGGTATCAGTTCTTCATAAAGTACAAAAAGTTGGAGGTCACACATCCGAAGATCAACTCCCAGTTGGTGCATAAACCGTCTAGGATCAGTCCACACAAAGTTGTACAGTCATAAATGATAAATACAGGCTATCATTTATTAGCGAAGAATAATTAGGGGAGGGGAGGGGGGCTTAATAGAGAGGGTGGGCCTTATTAACTTTCTTCCCCTGAAAGGGAGCACTCATTAGAGGGAGGGGGCCTATTTGAGAGGGGGAACTTAAAGGGAACCTCCACTCTTACTACAGAATAAGTTTAAATCGAATAAAATTATGTTGATAAACAAATTTGTTCGAAATTTGTCTTAAAAAAAGTGTTTATATCAGGAAAAGTGAATTTTAAAATCGCTTATTTTCACTTTCAAATTTCGCGGGCGCCACCATCTTGAATAATTGTGACATGTTACGGTTGCTCTATTGTTCTGACACAGAGAGCTTTTGTTTAATAACAATAGGGCAACCATTACACGTCACAATTATTCAAGATGGCGATGCCCGCAAAATTTGAAAACAAAAATAGACGAATCTAAAAGTTATTTCTTTCGGATACAAACGCTTTCTTTAAAAATATTTTAGATTGACTTGACTGTAACAGTTATTTCCTGTGATTTAAAGTTATCTTTTTGTTGAAGTGGAGGTTCCCTTTAATAGAAGAATTACGGTAGTCAAATACTACCTGGCAGGGTAGTTGCTCGAAAAGTGGATAATGTTATCCACTGGATAAATTTCTACCCAGGGGCTCAGAATCTGGTGCACTGATAATTTTCAATGGCAACAAAGACTATTCAGTAGACTACAGGTACAACAAATAGCTACCATAAATGCTTAAATATTTCATTTTCTGAACCAAAAGCAGGGCTACTCATTTATAGTGGGGTGATTAATTCGTTTTGAAAATCTAAACCTTAAAATAATATTTTATTTATTTTAGGTAAACACAAGATTTCACACTAAACTAGCACGAATCTATATTCAGTGAATCTTTTTTCCTGGGAAGGGTTGACTGACGAATTCTTATTTATAATTTTATCTGCAAGGAGGGTGCTAATTTGATAGCGGTCACGGTACCTTCATTTTTATGGCTCCATACTGTAAAATGCCCGTAAAAAGTACTGCAGGAACTCCATATTGCCATTATTTTTGAAAAGTTTTAGCTCCCTAAGAGGCATGAGTTCACTAAATTTACTCCCTACAAAAAGCACCTCTACCATTTTTAAGAGAGGAACACCCCTAGGGGATTGCACAAACGGTGGCAATAAAATGGACAGATTCGATTGATATTGTTACAAATTGCTGTGGAGAGTCCTGGGAGTTATAATTTAGCGGAATTTTTACCCTAGTCAAAATCAACAAAGTACACCATAAACAGCAAGGGCAGGAAGCAAAAACAAGAAAAAAATCCATTGGAATGATCATTACCACCTGGATAGAACTTAAGTCTGTACACAGGCTGGTTTCTCATCTGGATCATCTCAATCATTGTTCCATTCGTCACAAAAATGAGGTGATGCAGATGAACCAGACAGTAAGATTTGGCGCAATCAAGAAAAATGTCCTTGAAAAAGACAGCACCTAAGGGCAAGAGTCCCCAAAAGGTTTCTTGCAATCCTGGATTTACCTTACTTGAAGCTTGGGATTTGGGATTTTAAAAAATTGGGGCAAGATTCGGGATTGAATGTATGCTTGGAAGGTCAGGTGGGTGCCAAAGATAACCCTTGGGATTATGTGATGGTACGAAATTTTGGGTCAGGATTATGGTACTGAGGTACCCTATTGGCAACCCTCAAGAACCAAAAGAGAGGGTACATATGGAACCAAAGGCTTATACAATAATGACTGCCCAGAATTTCAACAACAGCGCAGTTTGAAAAGTTAACATTGAACTTGTATTACAATGTAGGTGTGATAATTGCTTTCTTTAAATTCAACTGCACATAATTTATTCATAATAGTTTTCTATTTATTCCAAGAATTTAAAACAATCAAAGACTAATTAAAAATAACAACACTGTTTACCCCAGCTAATTAATCAATTTCTGATAATAAATTCTTACCATTCCGCATAGACAGACAATCACCTTCAAATGGCAAGCACATAATTTTCACTTTCAGAACTTAAAAAGCTTTACATTACAATGTCCTGTATTCATAAGCAAATTCCAGGTGAGTTACCTCAGAATGACCGCCAGGAGAAAGTGTCTTCTTGCATTTTGCACACTTGAGGCAACCTCTATGCCAATCCTTACCAATGGAAGAAACTCGCTCCGCTAAAAAGAAAGCAATGAAAGAAGCTGACAGTTTAAATAAATGTTGGTTAAACTTCACGGTATGTGGGCTTCGAATCATGATTCCGTTTGCTGTTTATCGATGAAAAATACTTCATATCGGGAGCTTAAAAATTCCATTTCTATCCCTTACGCAACAAATTAAATCAGCTGCTCTAAAATATCTTTCTGTAAATATCTCCCTTGATTAGAATCGGGTATTAAAAATTCAAAAATAGCAACGCCATCAAACAGAGATTCCGTTGTTTAGCGTGAAACTACCGGTATTGGCACCATATCATTGTTCTCTGTGTAATTAAAACGTTCAAAAGAACAGTCATTAACGCAAACAAATGAAATCAACTGAACAAAAAGCGAGGAACTAGGAACAGAAACTGCGAAAAACAACAGATATAACTGACGTATACATAACCAATGATGTGATGAATGCATCCACTCACGTCTGTTCTACAGGCGTTATCAAATTATAACGAGAAAAAATGCCAGAGCCTGTTTTGGTTGTAAATTGTCCATTGTACTTACCAAAGTAAACTTCTTTCGCGCAAGTTGGGCACTTTGGCATATTATTTATGGACGAGATTCTTACCTCCACGCGCCACGAGGATAGTGAAACGACGCGAAACTAACGATCCAGTCCCTTCCGCGCGAAAAGAAACACATCTTTGCGGGGACAGTCCTTTGCGGGCAGGAGAGGCGAATCCCATGGGGGTGTGTGTTTTCGAACAAAAATGTCTACCAACACATCAGTGTCAATATTCTGATCATGATGGTGGTCATAGGAGCAAGAGAAGACTCTCTTTCACAAGATAGACATAGTCAGGAGCCCATCAAATTTGATGGGCTCCTGACATAGTTAAAGGTAAAAGGTGCTTTCAGCAGCGGGGAGGGAAGGGGGCGAAATGCGGAACTCCTTGTGCTCAACCGAGGTTGCAACAAGCAAACTTCAAACTCAGTCGTTATGAAAGAGATGCAAGTATGAGGGTGTAAATGGGGGTTAACAGACTAACGACAAAGGGCGAAAAATATTACTGACTACCGACACAACGCGTAAAAAGTTACCGACTACCGAAAAGGGCCGACATTATCTTTTTATGTTCAGAAAGAAGAGCATATTGTATTTTTTTCTACCTGTCTAAGACGTAAGCGAAGATACCACCGACTTTATAAATTTTATTGAAGAGACAAAAGTGAAAAATCGAGCATTTCTCGTTTCGATGGACGTCACAAGTCTTTATACAAATATACCACCAAACGAGAGTATTGATCGGTCAGTACAGAGCGTATGAAAATTTCTACAGAGCAACCCACTTATTACCCGCAAACAATGTGTGAGGAAAGTATTTCAAACTTCAACAAAACGCTTGATAGACGGAGGCTACCGACACAATTTGAAAGAAAAAATGCTATCAGAAATAAATAAAACCCACAGAAACTGAAAGTCCGCGCTCCTGAAACAAAACAGCAAGGAAAAAAAGAAATGTCAGTGCCTCCCAGCCCTTACTATAACAGAAGCCGTTTAATGGAAAAGTGGAATCTAATACAAAACCAACCACTACTTTGCCAACGTTTTACGAAACCACCTATTATTTCTCACAAAAAAGGAAAATCATGGCAAAGAACATGCTTGTTGGAGCCAAAATATTAAAAGTCAACCTCAGGCGGTCCAAGCTGAGTAGAGAGTTATTTCATGTGGTTTCATATCGCGTAATACTTAAAATGGCCGGAAACAAAAAGGATTTGCATAGGACAAGTGGAACCTCCGAGATATGACAAATTTCCGGTTTCTATTCATGACGAAGCAAAGATGGATATCGACCTTGCGAAGTACTTGTTACTTTTGTCATTTTACAGACAATAGTTTATTAAAAAACTAAAATTTTGTTCTCTGTAGGAAAATCTTCGAAAGGAATTAAATAAACGCCTCAGTCTAATAAAAGCTCCTTATCCGATAAACCCAAACTCTAAAATTGCCCTGGACGCTTGTAAGATTCAGTCTCCACCTGCCCTAGTGTATCTGGAATTCTGTGGAAGGATCCAGAACTAGTTCGCTGAGCGGCACTGATTTCGTCCTTTTCCTTCTTGAAATGCTTTTCTTCGGAATATTCCATCCCTCAAGCAACGCGTTATCAGCTGACAGTATAGCGCCCTCAGTCCACCCCCTGTAAGGATTATACGCGTCTCCAACGATAAAGATTTCCTGTCCCGGGAAAGGGCGTTTTGCCCAATCACTGACCTCCGTGAGAGTGTAATTAAATCCTGGCTTCTGGAAATGCCTGGTGCAAAGAAAGAAAAGACAACTGGTCAAGGCAGGTGATCAGTCTTCTGTGCTAATCTTTTCTTCTAAACTGGCCAATCACAAGACCCGTAGAAAAAGGAAAATGAACTTATCAGATTTCGAAGAGGAGTATCCAGCGGCCGCAGCGCCAATAGCGTGCGGGCAGGTTGACGTCGGTTAGTGGGATCACTTCTGATTGGTTGTGGGTACGCGAACGTGTGAACAGATCTTGAACCAATCACAAAGCGTAGCTAAGCAAATCACGCGATAATTTTGACTCTCGACTGAATCGTACACAAAAATTGAAGATCAACGTGTCGCCCCACGCGTCTCCCCTTTCCGCACAGGTTCAAGGATTCGTTTTTGGATTTCCGCAATCACTCGCGCCATGCCCCTTGGAGCCTCTGCGCTGCGGAGGAGAGAGGCCCCATATAAGCTAAGGTAATCCAAGAAAGTCTTGGATTCTTGATTCCAATAATTAGAGGGATTCCGGATTCCTTGAGCACGGATTTCGAAGCCCAGGATTCCAGATTCCACAAGTAAACATTTCCTGGGTTCCGGTACATAGGCGAAACGTGGAGTGTTCTTTCTCCCACCGACTTTGCCACACACGAATAAGCGAAACCTTTACTATTGCCTCTGCTATTTTTTGAAGAACACTTCCTTCGAAAAATAGAGATTAGAAAATTAATCAAGTCACCTCAGGGAAACTATATGGGAGACAAGGTGAGGTGGATTTGAAAAAGTGAGCGTTGCCCTGGAACTTTGTGGAAAACTTCTAGCTTCTTCCTTGTTTTGGGGAGTGTTTTTGTAAGTTAATAAAAAGAATCCAAAAAACAGACTGTTAAGACAAACAAACTGAAAGTTAACAAAACAAGTTAACGGATCCTTTCAAGCTGGGTAAAGTGAATGACAGACATCAAGTTTTTTGTCTCCGTCATTGAATCGCCCCACAACCAGTCGGTTTTATTTACGAGTTGAGTGTACCTAGGCATTCAAAAGTTTTTAGTTTTTCTTTCTTCCTCTTGCCGTCACAGGCAAAAAGGAAGGAAGGCCTGGATGCTAATTGAATTCTCATCAGCGAAACATTCAGAATTGAACCTACCAGGCTCCTTCGTCCCAGTATTGATAGACGGTGTCCAGGGGGTCTGGGACCTGTCTCCCAAACTTGTACTCCAGCGCTCTTTTTAATTCTCTGTCCACGTGTGATTTCGAGGTCCTTAAAATATCTCCCCACCTTCTGCTGCAGGGTCCATCCATATACATTGTGTGGAGAACAGCTTCACCATTAGGGCCCGTTCCCCTATCGAGATCAAATTTGGATTGATAAGCCAATAACACGGAGCGCTTAGCCATATACTCGAGTCGTAACATAACCTACATATAGCCTTTCTACTAGGGGTATGCCAGAGGGCCCCGCCCTCCCTTCCTCCTATACCGGATGTGCAAAGATATAAAGCGCAGACTTTTGCCTGACTTTTTTTGACTTTTTGTTTTTTCATTTTTGCCGTAAACTATTTTAAAAGTACTGTAAAATGGGCTCCCAGTTCGTTTTTCTGCAAAGGCCTATGGTTGCTTTTAAGCTCCACAGATATTTTACTTTTGTGTCATGCAGTGGGTACTGTATCACGTCTAGAACATGCGCTACAGCACGCACGAACGAAGCTGCCTTACTGGCGCGCGGGTCACACGGATCGCAAAAAGAGAGTTAAACGCGAGGATGAGAGCACGGCTTGAATCACAGGCTACTTGCACCTCTTATGTGCCTGGCAAGCAAGCTGTTTTTGCACGTCTCCTTATTTAAATAAAAGAGAGCTTTCCCATTATTATTTATTACACAATGTCTACTGGCAACAATCAAGCATTAGTTACCCGTATGGCATTGATGTCCCAAGGCAGTCACTGTTGGAAACAAATCGTTGCCTCGTGTTCAGCCGGGTAAGGTTTCCGGTTGTGTTTTGCCACCAAGCCTCACGGTAAGCCGCTGCTCCTTTGAACGCGGGCATGATTTTTATCGACTGGAACACGGGCTCACGATGAATCTCTTCTGAAACTGCTCCTTTCACCTTCAAATAAGCAACGGGATGTGTCGCAATTACGAGCTTATCCGCCAAAATTGTTAAGCTCGCTGTCTTCAGAACAAAGCTTGTTTCAACCTTATCAACGGAGAGCACAGCATTTTCCGAATAAAGCTTTCCTCCGTTTCTTCGCACTGAAGCGACCAGGGAGTTTACAACCGCAGACATCCCTTTTAGAGGTCGAAAGTTTTCAAATGATAGACCGTCGGGACCGAACAGCATCTTCTGATACTCTATGTATGCTGCAGGATTTATAGACTCTTTGTAGTCTCCTTTGTAACCATACAACTCTGAAAGGAACTCTGCGGCCTCGGGAGATAGATAGTAGGACATATACGAATCTACTGTGGTGAAAAACGGTGCTGTTGACACGCGGTCGTCGCTAAAAGCATAGCTCACCATGTCGTTGCTGGTCATGTTCTTAAACCTTCCTTGATTAAGCGTAGGAAAGGCTTCCTGCTTTATTTTAGCGAAGTTATTTAAAGCAAACACCCCTCGTGATTCCAGAGTACTTTTTTTGTGATAATCCCAGCTAATGGTCGAGATGTTTAAGCGTCTAATAAGATTCCTAAGCAAAAAATTACATTAAGTTATAGTAAATTTTATAAAACAAGTTTTCAAAGAACACCAGAATTGCAGTTAATAGAAAGGAGAAGTCGTTAAGTCACGTTGCCAGGGTAGCAAAATTTCTGGATGACAACAAACCGAAAAAGTCACTTAAAAAGTGAATTCGCACTGTTTCAAACTTCATCGACCTCACTCAATTTCAATTAATTTGTCAAATGTTGGCGACATTTTCTAGGGATGAATCCGAAAGGACCGTATCTAAGATTAGAAAAAGAAAAAGAAAATTTTTTTGTTGCGTTCACCCAGTCCATAAAGCGGGCGCCAGAAATGTTTCATGTTACCGTCGTGCAATGACGGCTACGAAATGTACAAAAAAGCGTGATGCACGTGCAAAGTTGTTGTTTTGCCAATCTAAACCTGTTGTTTTTTTGCCGTTCTTGTTTTCGTCGCCGTCGTTGTTGCTAAAGCTCCCTCTTATTGTGATCCAGAAATTTTGCTACCACGGTAACGTGACGTCACACTTCTCCTCTCTAAAAAAATCAACTCGTACCAACAGCTACTCGTACCTCGAATCTTCGTCCCTTACTGCGCATGCTGGCTTGTCAAGAGGGACGAAGACGCTGGGTACGAGGGTGTATTAAAATAACTGAATCAATGCATGCGTACGGGTTTCAGGTCCTCCCAAGCCCGCTTTTCTTTTGGTCAGCAGCATGTCGTTATTCCTGCTCTCAAAAAGGGTATCCTCCGTCCATTATCACATGACCATATCGTGGGCTGAGCTACTTTACTCCTTGAGTTGAAATACTCGCAGGCGCACCCCATATATTTTGAAGGGGGAATTTTTCAGCGCGGAAAAACGTTCTGCGCAGCTTGCGTTTCTACAGTTCCCAAGGAGGGCTTTTTTGTGTGTCTTTGTTTGTGTCGTTTTTAGAGCCTGAATGAAACACACGAGGTTCGAAGGTTCGCTCCTCTTGAAGATCTTTTATCTGTCTGGTTTTGCTGTCTCTTCAATCACTGGGTGAAACACCACATTTATAGGATGTTTAAGCAACATTAACCAATTTCCCACTCAGTTGCGTCTTATTTTCCCCTGGCTTCTTTTCGCGACATCCTTACTAGTACAGGCTACACTTTGCAAGGTGACTGGCCTCAAAAACCTTAATTAACCATAGCTTCGAGCTTCAATTTTTCTCACTTTGAATACCGTAAATCCTCTATTAAGCGCCCCCCCCCCCCCCCCCCCCCCTCTAATAAGCACCCCTTTTTCAATGGAGGAAAGTTAATAAGCCCCCCTCCCCCTCTCCCTCCCCTCCATTCTTCTCAAACAATTGACGTGGACTGATCAGTTATGGTTTATTCAGGCTGGAAATTCATATTGTTTCAGGGGCACCCAACGACAATTCTCGGAAAAGTATCTGTTCGGAAGACGATTTGAGGTCTAAAAATTTCGGATCATTTTCTGAAAAATTTCTTGCTTGCATGCCTCTCCTAGGATTTTCGAACTTCAAAAAAATCGTATAATTGCCCATTTTTAACGGATTTTTACCCTAAAAAGGTCACCTAGAATTTCCGGGAGCCTTTTTTCTGGCTGAAATTTTCGAAAAGGTAAATTTTGATCCCTATAATTTTCGGATCAATATACTTTCAGCTAGGAAATCCGAACAGATGAAAAATTTTTAGGGGATAAAAATAAGCCTTTATCTACCGTTTAAATACTACAGTACGTTCAACAATGCTATGTTTATGTGGTTTTGAGCTATATTCTCGTTGGGTGCCCCTATTGTTTTTGGTCTTCGGCTGCATGACCTCCAACTTTATGCGCTTAACTTTTTCAATTTTACGCTCCAGTTCCCTGTGCAGAATTGTTACCATTTTCTTATTGTTAGAAAAAGCAGTATAGCGCCCGGTAACCACAAGAGCGTCATCGAGAAATCTTGCTCCCGTTGATGCGTTTCGCTAAATTAAATAAGTCTCCCCCCCCCCCTTCTCTATTAAGGCCCCATCCTCGACATTGCTTGAAAAAGATAAGCACCCGGGGGGCTCAAAGAGGATTTACGTATACGGTATATTACTATTTCACTTTCAAAATACTTTCTACAGCTTACATCATGTTAACGGCATTACCATCAACTCTCCAGGCACCAAGGCCTAAAAAGAAGAAAAGAAATGGACAACATTCTGTCACAACGGTGTCTCCTTACGGAAAGAACTGAGAAAACTCGCGCTATTAAAGAGCGTGAAGCGTGGGAGAAAGACACGAATGGTGCTGCGTAGCGTGACAGGCCACCAAATCGCGAATCATGGAATCGCGACATTAGGTGTAAATAGAGAAAAACGACGTACAAGGAGAGGGCTCGAAGTATCGTGAAAGAGGGTAAATCACAAGGTGGCATTGTGAGGGGTGAAAATACTGCCAAAGTCAAAGTAAGCAGAAACCGAGCCGCGCTGTCAAGAAGGGTGAATGAAAATGTCAGGACAACTTTAGAGCAAGGGGCACCCCGCGGGGGAGATGGTTACGTATCAGCCCAAGGTGGGTGCCTTAAAGATACTTTTTAAGACCCAAATTAAATATAAGTCTTCCTTACACCTGTCTATACTTAAACTCTTGCTACCCCTTCCCTTTTATATCCCTAAGGGTACACGTTACTCTCGGACGGGACAAAGCTCGAAGAGAGGGTGTTAGCCGTATTGTAGGTAGAAAGATAAGTTTGGATAAAAAAGGGCCTCCACTCCTTATTATAATGTATGTTTAACGTCTTACCCACAGTAATATTAGGAGCTTGAGAAAACCAGTGATCAAGAATCCTGCCACCAAAGCGATTTTCTTTCTCAAAAAGGCAGACATTCTTTTCCTTCTTTGTCCTCAGCAGTGTGTCAGCAAAATAAAGACCGGAAAGACCTCAATTAGAAAGTAATTAAGCTAGTAAATTAAGTCTGTCTTCAAGTCACGCGGCCCATCAGGCCAAAGTTCATTTCAGCTTCCATGGCATGCAGCGCCAAACAAGGAATATTTCCATTGATATTCTGATAATACAAATTACATTGGGGTGAAGCTGGCCGCCTAGTTAGCTCAGTTGGGAGAGCGCCGGCCTGCTGAGCGGGAGGTCGCGGGTTCAAACCCCGGCCGGACCAACACTTAGGGTCTTTAAATAACTGAGAAGAAAGTGCTGCCTTTGTAATGACATCTGCCAATGGTTAGACTTTCTAGTGTCCTCGGGTAAGGACAAAAAACCGTAGGTCCTGTCTCACAGCACTTTCACTGATCTGTTCTTGTGGGACGTAAAAGAACCCAGACTACTTTTCGAAAAGAGTAGGGGACGTAGACCCCGGTGGTGTGGCCAACCTTTACGGGTTGTTGGATTGGGTAGGGATGGCACCTTCCTTGCAGGGGACCTATGAGTCCCGTTCGTGCCCATTCCCTCTGGGCAGGCCTGTGTCCAGAAAAGCTTGTACAAACAAAACGAAACAAAATTGAGCGCAAAGCGTGAGAGACTAGCAAAGGGTGGGAGACAAGGGGAAGAGAGCAGAGATTCTCTCGTCCCTCGCTCCTCTCTCGCCTGCTGTACAATGTAGTAGCCACTGAAGTGCGGCGACGCGAATCGCTTGTTGACCTGCCCTGTTCCAGGAATCCAGGCTCCCAGATGGTGGGGAAAGCGGATCGAAAAAAATTGCTCGAAAACCGTGTGAGGGCTGGGGGGAGACGCAAAGGTCAGCTCGCTGCTGCTCGCCTGTCTGCACTGACCTAGAACTTGGCACAAGCTAGAGTGATGAGCTTCATCTCTCTCTGTCATCTTTTTTAAAGAAAGGAAGACTTTGATATACGTACCTCCTCCAATTATGGCTACGCGACAATGTACATCAAGTGATCCTGCAGTTTGCTTTTTTTCTTTCTCTGCAGTTGCTGGAAAAACAAAACAACGAAGAATGACAAAAAAGTAGTAGTTTGCAAGGAGGGTCACAAGTAGGTTCAGTTCGGGATCCTGGATTAGAGATGGGGAAAATAAACCTCGGGATTACGGGACTGAGTGGAAATTTGGGTCGGAATGACGGGATTGAGGAATCCTATGCGAGAACAGATGCTTCCCCACCCGCCCCCCCCCCCCCCCCTCCCAAAAAAAGGCGGGAATAGCCTAAGTCGCGTTAGTCTGCTTGCTAGCTTTCGTTGGAGAACCTTAAGGACCGACGTGAATGTGACATATGACGTGCATAACTAAATAACAATAAATAATTGTTGATCAGCGCCAGTATTAAAACCCAGGGGTTACTTCTGGGAATTCTTGGTGGGGGTGTGCTGTCCAGTTCTCCAATTCCTGACCCTGTTTCAGACCAAAAAATGTCATTTTCCACACCCGTTTTCAGGCCTGGCCTCTAAAATCCAGACCCTTTATCAAACTTGAAATTACTTAGGCTGCTTAGATTAGAGCGTCAACAAACAATTCATAACTATTCATTTCGAATTCGCATTGATTATCAGTTTCTTTCTTATTTACTTGAAACTGAAACGATAAATACGTTCATAAATTCCCGCAGTTCCCTCGAAAAGCATACGCGATTCCGGACCAAAATGTGCCAAAAAACCGCCCCTCGTATCTTATAAAAGAGGGCGGTCGCTCAAAGACATACTCGTGAGAGCCAAACTATAAAAAGACTATTTTAAACACGCGCTGGGGAGTCGTGTAGGCCTGTCAACCCCATTTTACACTGGTTTTTAAGCAGTTTAGTCTGGGATAGGGTACATAAATCCGAGAGTTTAGGTCTAGAATAGGGTGTCATTTTCCAGCATACTGATCAATTGGTTGAAGATTTTAGCGGAGCTCTCGCGCGCGAAGCGCGCCAGCGGAGCACCATGGGTAAGAAAATGAAGTAATCTACCCATCCGAGAAAATTTGGTAATCACGTGACCGTACACCGCCGGAGAGACTGTCCGTCCGCACCCCAGGTATACCAATGTAAAATAACTTAATCAACAGGTATGGCAACCCAAATGCAACTCGAGGTTATGTTGGCGAGAAATCGCATAGCCACCGGCGTCTTCTAAAGCAGAGACAACAATAGAGTCAATAAAGACGAAAACGGAAAGCGAAAATTGTTTCTGTATCAGTGTTGTCTAAAGTATTAAGTTTAGATATATTGTCATGTCCACAAATTTGGAATATAGAGCAAGAGAAAGACAGAGAAAAAGAGAAAGTGGGCGGCAGGCCGGCGAAGCTCAACGAGAAAAAGGATGACAGGGATTTAGAGCGGGAGATAAAAAACCGAAGGAGACATGTTGCAAGAACAACATGAAAATTTTGTAGCGGTGACAAAATGAGAAATGCTAGCGGCCAGATAGATAGATAGATAGCTTTAATTCAAATCATATGCAGCCCTCCAAGACTGAATAGCATGAATTTACAAATACAATTGATACAAAACTTAAATTATGAAAATGTACTAATTTTAAAAAAAAATCTACAAAATTATACTTTAGAACTCTAATTTATAAAAATTATACTTTAGATGAATCAAACTTTATACAATAACTGCTAACGCCTGCACATAGATGGCAGAAATGTGCTAGAAAAACGCTTGGTACGCATGACTGGATTTGCAAAGTGGCGTTGTCTTCTGAGGTTATAATGACAATAGTTCTTGGGAGGGAGAAAATGATGCAACTTATGATCTGGATTAGATACAATAGAATCAAACAGTTTTTCACATTGATCTATGCGTCTGTCCTCTAAAGATGCCATGTTGAACATTGACAGGCCACCATTGCAAGGTGAAAATGAGCGGCTTCGAATAAAAGTGAACGGGAACACGTACGACATTTCCTCCATAAAACGTGTAACTAAGAAGTTTCTGGAAGATTCGCGTTGTAGTCGTGCAAAACAACGGCAAAGAAATGTGCAAAAAAAGTGTGCTGCACGTGCAAAGTTGCTTTTGCTAATTAGACCTATTGTTGTTTTTCACCGTTTTCCGGCGTTGCATGCCTTCGCCGCTTAGCATTACACGATTTTATATTTTGTTTGAACTAACTATAAATATTATCGAGAGCTTCGCTTTTAGCCCTGGCTAAATCTATATATTAGACTAGACTAGGGAAATCGGGAATTGCCACTAAAAGATATGAAAAATCAAGTCGGTTTTGTTTTGGCTGGACTGTGTTTGTGACCTCAGTAAATAGTTTCCGGAAAACAGCTACTCTGGGATAGCGGTGGTGGGGGGGGGGGGGGGGGGTGATTATTGGAGTTTAGTCTAGTATAGCAAAATTCACTTGAACTAGCTCTGGTATAGGTTAAGGGTTCCAGTGACCAAGCAACACATCCCCACCCAAAAATTCCTTAAGTATAACCCCCCCCCCCCCCCCGGGGGCCGGACCCGTCAAATACGCTTCCGAGATTTCGCGTTCGAGCCAAAACTTTCCGAGACCCGTGTTTTTGGAGGAACCGATTCTATACCCCTACACGTAAACACATCTTACCTTTGCAGTCTTCATCGTCTCGATATTTCAAATTTTTACTTCCAGGACCGAACATCGCCATCAAGATTCCGACAAATGCCATTAGCAGTATCGCTACTGTAACAAACACTGCAACCTGCAAACGAGATAGCATGCAATGTCGAGTTCTTCTGCCACCTCGCTGCCCCGACTCTGAATGTTTCTCAGATAACTCCAAGCCAGACGTCATTGTGATGCTAAACTTGTTTGAAGTCCGTTCTTGATCTATGCAAAACTCCTGATTTCAAGCAAAAACGCTTTGAAAATTGAGTACGGATTACACGAACGTAGAGCTCTGCATGTATTCAGTCAACTACATACGAGCATGTCACGCAAGCTAACCGATACCCTGGAAATGAGGTTGTTATGACGTCACACGTAACCCTGGACTGGCCAAATTATCGGGAGTTCATAGCCTGTGAACAGGCCTTTCCTCGCTATTTTTTTCTCCAAACAGAGAGCCTGTTCACTGTCTAAGAGTTCAAAGCAAATGACCGGAAATAAGCAAACACTGAAACAAATGGATGAGAAGGGAATGCAAGTATCATGCACACTTCACTTCCCAGAGATAGATTGATATTTTGACAAAAAACTAAGCTGCAAAGCTTGATTAAGGGACCAGTCATAATTTAAGTTGGAGGGGGGAGTGGAGGAGAAATTGTTTTTTATTCCAAAATTTTTCCAGATCCCTACTAATAGCACCCATGTTTTTTAGGTACCCCCCCCCCCTTCAATCATGTTAAAAGATTTAAGGGCCCCCCTTTCTTATACATAATACCCAATTGGTAATAACAAATAACATTTTCTTTACTTTACCGTTCGTACTCACTGTCACTTCCGAATGTGCCAACTAACAACAGAGAAGCACTTCACATTAAACTGAGAAAGACATTTCACCTAGAGCCCCTCAAACAGTTTATAGAGCAAGGATATATCAGTGATTGAGTTATAATTGAGATAAGACAAGCCATCGAAAGGTGAGAGGCCGAGAGAACCACTTCAAGGAAGAAAGAAGATAATCAGCCAAAGCTTACTGCTTTTGATATGAGCAGTACATGCTCTAATAGCGAAAAACTTGACGGTGACACTGACAGTGAGTCCGCATCAACCTCATCTACAAATAATGATTCGGATAGTGAGATTGCATAACATGACTTTATGCATGTAATCATTTGTTAAAGTGCCGATGAAATTGTTTCAGTGTTATACAATAATGGATGTTGTGTTGATGCACCTACTATTGTAAAAATGCTGATTATAAATTGTTTTAGTATTACACAATATAGGACTTTGTGTAAAACTGAATCAAAATCAGGTCCTTTAATTCTCTATTTTCGAATTCCCCATAATACACTCTGTTTGCCCCCCAAATTTTGCATAAACCATTGTTTTTAAATGCTCCCGGGAGTGTTGCATTTTCCCAAGAGCATTTTAAGACAATAAGTTATGCAAAATTGCGGGGCAGACAGAGTGTATTATGGGGGATTCGAAAATAGTCAATACTCAAACATCATGCTGCTCAGTAGGGATGCTACTTAAAAGAAACTTGAGGACCCCCCAAGGTCATCTTTTGGCATTTTAAGGCCCCCCATATTCCATCCAAAAAAAGTTGAAGGCCCCCCAATTTCTCCTCCAATCCCCCCCCCCCTCCCCCCTCCAACTTAAATTATGACTGGTCCCTATAAATATACAGGGATGGACACTGAATTTGAACTGGAGTGACATGAAAGTAAAGACAAAGAATTGGCACTGTTATTTAAAGTTAAAATCAATGTTTCGGACTTCAGTACAATAGTTTGTGTTCGACTTGTCACTGGCTTAAAGGGGCTATGTCACCTTGAGAGCATGCGCCCTGAGGTTATGCAAATTACTTCCAACTGTCAAAATTCTATTTCTCCATGCTCTCTGTCACGTCCAAGCACAGGCAACCCAAACTCTGTGGGAGTTCGTTAGACTTTGCACTTCGCTCAGCCGTAAAAGTCGGTGTTTAAAAAACTATAGTTTTTTTTTCGGTTGGAGGGGCGGGGGTTAACTGTCTTTAAACTTTGCACGGATCGCTTCAAAATGACCAGGGATGACAGGGCTATGTGACGATAGCCTATTCCAGGCGTTCAGATAGTGTTTTCATTTTTTCGCGCTGCTTTTGACTTCACACCGCTCCCCACTATCTCGGAACGCCTGGAACAGGCTAGTGTGACAAAAACGTCACATACCTGCTCATGACGCATATGTAAATATATCTTTTTTCCTCGTTTTAATTTAAATAGGAATATTGATATTGCCTTCGTACTTAATAAACAGTGTCTTTTTCGTAGCTGTCAGAACGCTTCTGAGGCCATTCCAAGTCCGTTTTTATTCCAGTCAAAAATGCCAAAGTGCCCGAACTGTAACAAGGAAGTGTACTTTGGTAAGTTGTCTATAATCCGCCCGTCCGAGTTGTGTATTTTGACTGGGTCTTCCCTTTACTTTGATCGATTTTACCGTCGTTTGCATTTTGAGCCATGCAAGCATAAGTGATTTTAGTTTCGCGCGGGTTAATAGGGTAATTGGCATGGCTTTCTTTGGCTTTCACTGTGTGCTTACATGAGGTGTGACTTTGTCCTCAACGAACACAGTCTTCTGAAGAATTTTTCGTACTTTAGCTTCTCCATAAAACCCTTACATTGACGTGCTAATGAAATCAGTATACAACCGTACTAACTTTGCGATATTAGCCACTAGTGCTAAGTTTCCGTTAAACGAAATCCAAAATTGCTGGCCTTTACAGACCTTAACCAGTGTGAGCTGGTGAGAAAAAAAAGGTTGTTTTTCTCTAGAAAAAGCCAGAGGAAGCCATGTAAATTATGCATAATTTTACTGTTTATACCAATTTCAGCCGAGAGAGTGTCTTCACTGGGCAAAGACTGGCATCGTCCTTGTCTGAGATGTGAAAAATGCAAAAAAACCCTCTCCGCTGGGGGACACGCAGAGGTATTAAGTTTAGCAATAAAATCTAGTTTATACACTTTTTACAGTTGTAATTTAGATCGAGTAATCATCTTAAAACGTGATTTCCATCCAAGGTGATAGTGGCATTTGAGGAATTATTATTATTATTTTCAATTAAATGTAATTAAATACCAGGGGGACAGGCGTCCTCGAAGTCTAAAATTTTTAAAAACTGATCATGACTGACGTTTTATAATAAATTTCAAAGGGAACAAACCCCTGAATGATACCTTTTGTATTTTACTATTATCATCTATCTTATACCGTTCACAGTCCTCTGGCGGTTTTTCCGTAAGATGGTTTTAAAGACCAACAATTGCTTACCATTATAATTACGGGTGACCATCTTGGTTGTAAATGTACCGAGGGTCGAGCCCAAGGGCTTTTAGTGATTGGGGGGGGGGGGGGGGGGGAAGAGCGAAAGTTGCAGTGTGACAGTCCCTCTATTTTGTCTTGCCTCCTCCCAAACCATACCTTCTGCCTAACATTTGGTTAGAGGTGAGCCGCTGAGGGTTTCAAATCCTGACCCTGTTTAGGAAAAAAATCCTAAAATGCACACCCTGTTTAGGACAACACCCTCCATCTTATTCTTATTACACTGTTTAGGACAAACGACACAAACGCCAAAATGACGCTGTCTTGTTCTAAAGTCATTTATTGGCAATTGCAATTGAGAAAATTGACGTTATAGTCATTGCTTTTGCATATTGGAGCACAAACAAATTTCATCAAATAAATCAACTCCGTAGTGACTCTCATGAAATTATATACCCTGTTTAGGACGGAGATGACAAAAATCATCCCCCGTCCAGCGGCACATTCCCGTAAAGACCATGCAATAAAGGAGTAACCCCCCTCCCCCCCCCCCCCCCCCCCCAGGAGGAAAATAGGGAACTGTGAAACAGTCTACATCTGTCCTGAAAAAAAAAAAAAACTCGCTTGCGAACAAGGACAGCAAACTCTTAGTGGGGGTGGAGATTTTTGTATATAAAAAAAGAGTTAATCATCTTGGTCGTTTCCCTCTGTCTTCAAACGGAAACGCTGATAAAAGTGGAAGGGGAAACGTATACACGATTAGTTAATAGACATGAATATTGTAAAAATACCCCTTTTCAAGTGAAACGAAAAAGTGTGTGCCGGGCCTTCAACCTTGTCTCCGGAGTCTTCTTGCTTTACAGTCTGGCCAAGAGGTCCCTGTGGACGAGGTCTCGGGGCCTATATCCGGTGTCGATCTCCCACCATGTAACCGCTGTTAAGAACATATCTTTTATTTTAGCATGCTGGCAAGCCGTACTGCCATAACCCATGTTACTCTGCGCTCTTTGGACCCGGAGGTTTTGGTCGCGGTGGAGCAGAGTCCCACAAATATTAGCAAGTAAGTGTCTTAATTAAACCTGTGACTAGGCTATGTTATTTATACACGAACTATTGAACATCGCGTAGCATGGAGCAAGAACTTAAAGTTCTGGGAAAATTTCTGTATAGCCATTTTCTTTGTTTCTTTGATTCCAAGGCGGATTTATTGACTAGTGTCACCACAAGTGCCCAAGGAAATCCTTCGGGATACGGAGAAAAGGTTGCAAAAAGTCTACTTTATCTTATAACGCGCTTCTTTACTAATGGCCTGTCCACAGACGTTGCTTCGTTTTTCCCCCGACAAGTTTTGATAGCGCAGGGGGACGAGCTTGGAGCTTCAGCACGGGAAAAACTATTTTCTCATGTACCCCACTCCCTGGCGCAAGCGGTCAATAAGCCCTCCCCCTGCGGTTTTTTTTGTATTCTAGTAAATAGACGGTTTGTGAACAGGCTACTTTGGAAAGATAATACTTGAGCCCTGCCTGTCTGCCCCGTCCCCAGATGCTCGCGGTCGTTTATTTGGGGATAGTTTAAAACAATTAAGTAGGCGGGGACAAATTAAGGGAGAAATAGGAAGGGAAAGAAGCCCGTTTTTTCCTCCCATCACTCTGCGGCGTTCTTATCATCCTTCACTCACGCTTTTCGCTAGTCTCCGGCACCTTTTATCCAGCACCCTTAACCCGGCACCCCGTTCACCAGTACTGCGCATACTGGATTGTTTCCCGACCGCTGATCAAATGAAACGTACGAAGACGCTGGGCCTTAAAAGCCTCTTGAGGAGGCATTCTTGAGCCAAAATTCCTCCACGTTCGTTACAACGATCGAAAGAAACGCATCAGTAATGTTGGTGCGAGCAGTTAAAAAGCGTGACGGGCTTCGTATGACACAGAGAAATGTGAAATAGTGAAACCCTCGCGGTCAATCGTTACGGCATGATGTTCGATCTGTGTGAACGACTTGTTCTGTTCTGTTCAAAACACGATCAAACATGTGCCGTTGCTGTTCATAACTGAATTGATATTTTGAAAGTTTGTCTCCTGACGTTTACAGCTGAATTAAAGAATTGTATGGGAACAAATAGCTCACGCAAAAGCTGGTTAAACAGTGGCATATCTGGACTTGATCATCCAGTGTAAAAAGTCTCATATCCCATATATACTGTCACACTGATGTTTTTTTCTTTTACAGGTCCCAGCGTTCCATTCTGAGAGCGCATCAAAGCTTGGTTACCCCATCCGCTCCCCCTCTAAGTACAAAAAAAGATAGCTGTTTTTTGTAGATTTTAAACTAAAAATATACGTACTCCTTTTTTTTAATTGACTGATTCATGTATTTCATGTTATCGTCATAAAAAAGACTTTTAATTATATTTGTTTAACGAATTAAAATTATTTAACGTCATCAAAATGTCCCTTTCCACTTTCAGTTTGATTTTGGAATTCGCCACTTGAACAATGGCATCTTTTTACTACTGAGTGCAACTCCTTTAATGCGACCATCATCGTAAGGCGGGGTTCTACTGTATTACGACCAGAATCCTTTTCGTTTTTCCGTTCGTATTTAAATTTGCTAATCCCAGCGAGGTTTAAATAACAAAAGCCGTCATAGGGGCGTCCGTACACAGGCTTAGGCCGTCATTTGCAGAAAAGCAAAACTCTGAAGGATTCTGGTCGTAGTAGTAAAATGACGTCATCGTCAAAATGGCCTATTTAAATATACAAAAGGCAAATTGTAATCTAAGATCAAGATGCAGCTATTAAATTATCCCTTGGCCATTTTTTTTTGTTTTGTGTCTGAATGTTCTTGAAACATTATGCAGAATTTACAATAAATATCGATGTCAGTTCATTTAGCAACCAACATCCTTGGATTCCCACGGCCGCGTAATGTTAACGCATTTGTCACCTATACGTAAATTTTTGTGTTTTTTTTGTTTTCGTCTGGTGATGGTATTTTCGAGCAGGACTGAATGCGGATGATCTAAGAAGATTAGCATCTGATTCTAAGATCAGATGCGAATTAGTTCTAGATTAATATCACGAGCCGTCTTTGACGAGTCAGGGCAAAGGTCCTTGCTCCTAGAAATATAATATGTAGACTATTATGACACATGAAATTCGTTATATGGATTATACTTTTATTTGTATCATAATTGATGCACCATACACTAATTCCTACGAAAAAAGGCTATTCTTGGGCCTACAGTTTTTGTGCTGTTTTGGGGCCCTGCAAACAATAAAAATACAGTACATGTTGGATCAAACAGGCTATTTAAAAAAATTCATCATTTTATAGACCCTACTTTGGGTACTTTGGGTGAATTGCTCGTTGGAACACTACGAATCTTAAAGGTACTAGAATCTCTGTACATGGGCGAGGCTCAAACTCGTTTCCACCCACTACCTTTGCCCCAGTCGCGCGCACACGATCGCTTATTTTGGGGATATTTTAGGTAACAATGGCGGGGGAAGGGCGAGAATGGAAGGGGCGAAAAAGCGAAGTGGTAACACCCTCCGAGATCTGCAACATTTTTCATATCATGCGGAATCCGAATCCAGTAACTTTTTGGCCATTTCTTACTACGGTGTTGCATCATGGGAAGAGACGAAGTTTGACTATAATCTCTTGTTTTGACCCAGGTTCCTGCGCATAAAATAGGCGATAGCTTCCCCCAAAATAACCCCATAATGCACTTCGTCATGACATCTGATCTTCCCAGTCTCCCACGGATCTTCAAAATGGCCAATTGTAGATGCTTTGTACCAGTGCTACGTAGTTTAATTACTCACCCATTAATATTTGTGGGATTCTGCTCCACCGCGACCAAAACCTCCTGGTCCAAACATTGCAGAGTAACAAGGGTTATGACAGTACGGCTTGCCACTATGCTGAAATAAAAGAATTTGGAGGTTGATAATGACCGAAAAAAGCGGTCTGCGCTGACCAGTTATGGTACCCTCAGCTCTCTCTCATAGCGACCACTTCTCGTAAGCGACCACCTCTTGTAAGAGGCCACTTTGTAAATAACCGGTTTTGTTTCAAACTCAAATACTATTTCAAAAATTCTGTCGTAGGCGACCACTTCTCAGATTTCCTTGAGCGACCGCGACCACTTTTAAGGCCAGAAATTTGACATATTCTTTGGTTTGCGTTTTCTGGTAAGCGACCACCGGGCATGATTACCGGTATGATTGTAAGAAAACCACAAAAGTTCAGTTTTTAATAGCGCAGACCCAGATTGCTGATAAATACATTGTAACACCAGGGTACTTCCAAAAAAATAGAGGTCGCCGAGTATCGGGGTTGCGACGAGTTGTCCTGATATTCAGGACAAGGATATCAGGATATTTGTGTCTGATATTCTTGTTGACTTATCAAGGCACCAAAGACAAAAGCAATCGAGAATTCTAGACTTCCTGGAGAAGCTTTCGAATGCGATCGATTGATTGTAAAATGTAAACTCTGTGCAGTCTGATTTAGGGTGTGCTCCTCATGCTTCACATTTTTTCCAGGTTTTGTTCGGGTTAAAACGGAATTTAAGTGAAAAAAATTTAAATTGTATTGTACGTGTTGCTCGAGAAAAGAACAAATTAGTTTCAGGGGGACAAAACGTTACCTATTAGCCTAATTTTAGCATATAAGGTATTATCTTTATCTAATTACGTTAATCAACTAAGTTTGAGCTTATTTTGCCACGTTTACCCATAAGCGACTAGTCTGAAATGTCATACATCTCCACCCCATAATCCGTGGCCCCCCACGGATAAGGGGGTGGAGACGTATGAAATTTCAGACTAGCGTAGCAGGCGCTTGGAAGTAATGGGCGCAGGAAAGAACGAAGCGCGCTAGGGAGACACGCCCGCGCGCCCGTTCTCTCTTGCGCCCAAATTCCTTCAAGCGCGGTCTGCGTTTTCAAGGTCTGTATTTTCTAGACACCTAAGCGACCATCTCCCGTAAGCGACCACTTTTCCGTGCACTAAGGAGAGTTGACTGTATTCAAGAAATCGCAGGCTCAGAAAACTTTACTTCAAACACGAAAGCTTCGATTTTAGCCTTGGCTAAATCTGTATCTTATACAGCCGTTTCCACGCGAACTCAGGACAGTAAGATCTTTCTATCAATCGTTTGTAATTCGGTCATAACGTCTCCGTTGTCAGTTCGCTAGAATGGGTATAAAGCGTCAAAGAGTTCCTTCATGTCTGAGTTTGGTAAAGTTTTTACATGAAATTCACCGTATTGCTATGCGGTCTCGTTGGTTAGGAGTTTTGGAAAGGATAAACTGGTTAAAACAAACTTGTTGTATTTGATCCTCTACTCGCCGACCTGCAAATACTAAACGCAAACGTGAAGTCACCCCAACATTCTCGTCTTCGTTTCCCTCCGCTTCATCCGGGGCTTCATCCGTGGTCACTCCGCTGTTTCGCCAACCAAAAGAGCTAAAACCAAAAGACGGTTTTAAAAAAGAAGGCATGCGCAAACAACATCTTGCGCTTACTAATGGTTTAGAACAAGGCTTGAACTTAAAATCAAGTTGAAACTTTGTTGACTTCCTCTTAAATAACGAGACATTTTAAGGAAGCTTTTATATAAACGGAGCAAAACTTGACTGAAGTGGTTAATCACTTGGACCCTTCAGCCGACCCTTGCTGAATGACAGTACGCAAGTGTTTCAATAACAAACTGATTCTGCTCGCGGCTGAGCGGATGGTTTTATTGTTTAGATGACTTGCAATGCCATGTTTAATATGGCCATTTGCACCTAGCCTCTTTCTCAACGAGAGTAAAAGCCTCGTCCCAAGGGTCTTCTCGCCATACCTTGATGAGTCCTGGAACAAAACAGCTTTCTAACTATTGTCTCTAGGCTAGTCCAGATTTAGACGACTGTCAGTGCTATCGATCGGCCGTTAAAATAAGATAGAAATAACCTCTTTAATTTTTTGTCTTCCGATTTCAATTTTAGAAATTTTAAGAATTTTAGGAGACAAGTTGTCATAGCATTTCATGAACAGTATCGAGAGGGGGTGAAAACTGAAGTATTCCTTAACCCTCGAATTTAGTTACAACCTAGTATGTACCGAGTAGTTGAACTAATTTCGGAAACTCGGGGTCCATGCCGAACTAAACTACGATGCTACAATAGTTTAAAGGAGATAATATGTTACTGTCATGGATGCAAATAATGGTAGATAGATAGATAGATAGAAAGATTTTTCTAGACGAAAATGCCTCCGTTGTGAAGAAATTCTACTGAAATTATAATTTGTGGGGCGCCCTGTTCAGCTGCTGTTTGTTTGCCGATTTTATTCTAAAATATTCAAGAATATTTGTACAGAGTTGGTTCTAGAAACACAGCAATTAACCTTACGACAGCGTTATTGTCGTTATTTGTTTTGGAACAATATACCGTTAAAAAATTCTAAGACGTCATGTGAATGAAAACTTGGCTTTGTCACTTTACATTGTCTTTTTTGAAAAGGAGGTCAAACTTGCGGGAGTGTTTTGGTTACCATTGACGCTCAGGGCTACAAGTGAAAACAAATATTCTAGAGAAAAGACTGCACTTTTTAACTATTTTTTTCTTCAACGCAGAACACCTGACGATTTAAACAATTTTAAAAACATAAATTCTTCCCTATAGCTTCTTGGTGGCATTACTTTTCCCTTTTCTTCAAGAAGTACAGCGAAGCCAGCGGATTAATTTTCCAGCATGTTCTGTGTTCCTGATGTCATTAATTTTGATGTATTTTTAATTCATTCTCTAAATACCAGTCTCACTTCACAAAGTCATTTCAAATCTTTTAAGAAAAGAGAGGAAAACTAAACGTCTGTCCAACAGTTATCCAGGACGGATCCTACCTCGGCGTGACTCCCTGAGGAAAGCGTCTTGTTGCATTTTTGGCATCGAAGACAGGGTCTGTGCCAATCTTTGCCCAAAGAAGTGACCTTCTCGGCTGAAACAAAGTGAAATATTACCTGAATGACAAGCACTTGACGTGGAGATGGTCGACCTAGAAAAACTGACTCTCTCGTAAATCTAGTATAATGCGCTTGCATAGCAATGGATATTTAAGAAGGTCATGGTCAAGCTATCATCTCCGACTACTCCCGGCGCTGCGGGTTAATTAAATTCGATATATTATCTCCGGAATATTAATTTGCAAAATCAACTTCGAATTTTTTGCAAGAAAATCTGAGACGAATAGCTGAATATTTCCTATTATTTCAGCTCAATAACCAGCCAAGCATTAGTAGGGCTGAGTCTTACGCTTCAGGTGTCTTCGCCTCACAAATTACACTTTCAGTTACCTCGCTAAAAGCACCTAGTTTGCGCCAAACGAAGCCTGAATTTAGAGCACCTCACCTTGTAGGGCATGCAAAGTGAAATTAAATCTTGATTTGCTTCTCCACGTGGCGCGCATAGTGTTTCGCTCATTCGCAGCAAAACGATATATTTAATCACGCTTCTAATGCGTTTAATAAAAATTGCATGTCTCAATGAGGGTATTAGCAGTGTACTTACCAAAATATACCTCCTTTTGGCACTTTGGACACTTTGGCATAGTAACTCGATCAGAAAAGACACTTCGAGGGGTCGTACTGAGATTGATGGAACTGCGTAAATGCTATGGATGGCTACGGAGGCTCAATTTATCCTTGGTTTAAATTCTCGTCAAAGGAAATATTTACGCAAGGCCAGCATACGTCATTCATTTACCAATCAATCGCATGGCAGAATAATGTATGTATTTTTAACGGACAGACGCTGGTCAGTAATCTTCTTAAGAACGCTGTACAGTTTGTGCTTCGCGGGATCGCGGGATATCTTGGAGCCAATTAGGGGTAATTAGTCCAAGTTGATTAACTCTCAGCAGGTTAAAGGGGCTGTACGTGCTGTCAGGGCTGTCTAGTTCATTTTGTTAATATTGCCAACTACGCTTCCTTTATCCGCCCTGATGAGATCAGAAGGAACAAGGCAGGCTTCCGCCCTTTCCCTCTTCCCATCATCCACCGCGCGCTTACTAATTTTCAGGGCTGCCATCAAGTTTTAAAGCAACAGTAAAAAATGAAGATTCACCCGTAACATCTCACAAAAATTTACAGTGCCACCTTTAGCTTTCCACTTTGATCACCTGTGACATCAAGTGAGCTCAGCCGTTACGGCCCCTAATAATGACAACTCTAACTTTTATCTGACTTTTTACTTGCTGTAAACATAAGCCAGAGAGATCATATATCTAACAAGCAGCTCTGCGGCGATTTGCCTCCGATTTCAGCAAGTCTCCAGATACATCGGTTGCAGTTTTGTGGCCACTGTTGGCGAAGCAAGAATGAGACTGTCTCCCAACTAATACTTTGGGATCGAAAACGCGACAGACGCTCAAGAGGGCGCCCAGCAACGACATTTAATTTCTTGACCAACTAGAGAGTGACAGCGGTTTCTCGAGGCAGGATCAAGCATCTGTCATGGCCAACAGACGGGAATGGGACGGACTTATAAAATCAGTGCGGGTGCGCCCGAAATAGATAGATAGATTTTTATTGGAATATTGGATCAATTTAGGTTTGTGGGAAACTGCCCACCTACCCCTTCCCTAATCCAACATTTTGCCCCAAGCGAGACGCAAATGTTAACGTTGCGTTATGGGAGTGGTAGGTGGGCAGCTCCCCAGAAATTCCACCCAGGTGGAGCCGCAGAGGAGGAGAGAGCGGCGTGACCAAGAAAACCATCAAGTAAACCACATGTTTCATGTATAACAAAACTCTTTTTTTATCTTTTAAAGTCAATGATATAAAACAATCTATCCACAAACAATAAAATATTTTACATTTCTTTTTAGGAGAATACCTCCTCTAAAAATTATACATTGTATTAGACATGTTGTAGGGAACTAAATGCCGGAAATAAATACCTTAAAAATAGGTATACCTCAGATTCAGGAATCAGTAATTTCAGGATTTGATATCCAGCTTTGTTTTGTTATGGTTTAAGGTGCTGAAAAGTTTCGCCCCATGTTATGGAATCCAAGAGAGTTTTGGATTCTGCATTGCACGCCCTGGATTCCGGATTCCAAACGTTAGTGAAATCCGGATTCCAAAGCCCAAGATTCCAGATTTTCTGGATTCCGGAATCCGCATTCCCTTACATGGGGTGAAAGATTTAATACAAGATTTCACAAAAGTAAGGGCTTCGCTTAATTAGCAAATATTATAATTATGATGTGAAAAAAAAACCTCATCTAGTGTCATGTTTCGAGAGATGGAAATTTGCGTTTTAGGAAGATAAGTTTGACAAAATACGTATAAAATAAAACCACTCAATTGCTCCCTGAGAAAATCAAGAGGACCGAAAACTTTTGACAATGTGAATAAAATCCTGGTAGATGACTTGCTGGAATATCATAGAAAGAAGCACTTTCGTTAACAGGTATGTGGCTTTAAGGAATAAAAACGTGAGAAGATGAACTAGGCAATAACTCTCAAGGTTTCTTTGTTGTAATGTAATGTGAAAGGGCTGTACAGAAAGGCTATAACATTTACAGTTCGCCTTAAAGCTTACATTAATTTTGAAGTACTTTTTCAGCAATAGTGAAAAACGACAATATTGAATTTCTATTAACAAGACGCAAAATAATTTATTCTTTACTTTAAACGGGACATCTAGGTTCATGAATAAAATGGAATAAAACAGACAAATATTATCTGTTCATCGAAAAGTCTTCATTTCAAGTATTAAAAGCAACTTCAGAAAAGCAGGTTGCGACCAAAACCATGCTTCGTTTTCTATTTGCGCACAGAGCAGGAAAACACTAAGTCCATCTCTGGCGATCTCTTGTTACCACACGATGCCGAATTCCGAGTACTGGATTCTCGATTCTTGGTCTGTGGATTCCAGAAACTTAGATTCCAGAATCTAATACACCGTACGGAAAAAGATGGCGGCTGCACATTTTACCACAATTCCTTTCGAACCTAACATGGCCGATTACACATTAAGTCATATTTTTTTTTCGGGGGGGGGGGGGGGGCGGGGGCGAAATTTGTCCATGTAATAGCACCATTGCCTATCCTAGGTTTGAAGTTTATAAAACTTTTCTGTGCGTTTTTATGCGAAATTTCATGGTTTTCATGCGCTAGGAATTGTGGGTAAATGTACCAGTCGCCATCTTTTTAGGTATGGTCGATTGTTAGCGAGATTCAACTCCCTTGAACTGAATTCCAGATTACAAAGCACAAGATTCCGGATTTTAGAAGCAAAATTTCCCAGAATCCGGATTACACGTGCAAATATTTCCCGCATTCCAGAATCCAAATTACTCTACATGGCACAAAGCAATGTGTGGCAGAGAGAGGGGGCCGCCATCCAACTGGAATAAGACATATCCTGCTCATTGGTCGATTTGTTCAAAAAGCACAAAAGCAGCCGGTATTTCTTCAAATCCCTGATAAGCAATGCCAAGTTAACTGCCCTACTCACAGCCGGATTGACCTTATGTGGCGGTAGAACATTAACCTAAATTCTATGCAAGTATTTACATCTTCTTTCTTGTAGTGGGGAAGGAAAAGGTGGGGGTGGGGTGTGAAAAGGTCCTGTTTTCAGTGGTATTTACATAAGGGGAAGGCAGCAGGGTGGCTCTGTATTCCAATAGTGACCAACATCAATTTTCTCCTAATGATATCCATAAATTGTCAAGGGCAAAGTCTATGAGAATTAATAAAATGATCACAAATTGAAGAGTCTTTGATCTTTTATCAAATTCTCTCAACTAATTCTGTTAGGAAATGTATGGAGACCGGTCTGAAGAATTTGTATGTGGATATTGGGGCTTAAAGGGTTTAAGTTTCTGAAACACAAAAAACAGTGAATAAAAAGATTCAACCCTTGGAAAGAATCATGATCTACCTGAGTCTTGAAGCAGCCTTGCCATTACTACAGGGATGTGACCAGAGCTGGCAGCTTTACTGCACTCTAAAAAACACCGTTGTTTTTGTCAAAAAAGAACTGCAGACTTATATCTGTTCCTAAGAAGTGAAGAAAGGTAGTCCAATACTGGGTCAATGATGAACAAGTCCCATTAAATTAGAACTATAGTTACAGTGCAGGGGGGTTACTCCGGATTTCAAGTGACGGGAATGATGGAATGGGAGAAAAAATCAAAACGTAAAAAACTCCGTAGGGCTTCAAACAAAACCCAAAAAAATCCCTGGACCAAAATTTAACCCTCCAAAATCCCACGCCGAATTTCTAAACCATAAAAATTTCCAGAAAGCATTACATGAAACATTAGTTTTGAATACCACCCCCCCCCCCCCCCAAAAAAAAAGAAACATACTTGCCAAAATTTTCCCACCCAAAAAAATCCTTCGATCATCCTTGTCACTTGAAATCCAGAGTACACCCCCTGGAAGCTACAGTAACGTTATGTTGCTACTAGTTTTGATCCTATAATTCTCTTGTTAAAATATTATCATAATAATTAATTATTAACTGCTGATAATTAATAATTAATTAATTACTACTACTAACTAATAATTAACTATTAACAATTACTACTTGTTTCTATTAATTATCAACCACTGACAATCAATAATTAATTTAATTAATTATCAATAATTAATAACTAAGAGTTATCAATTAATTATCATAATCAGGATGATTATGATAATAACTAATTAAATTGCCAAGTCATAAATTTCTTTACACATTACTTAAAAAGATGTTGAATTATTTTAGCCTGAGTGTGCATAATGCATACATCAGCCATTATATAACAAGACAGCATCAAGCCATTTATTTTTTTTCTAGTACTAAAATAGGCTCTGAGATAATAAAATTTCAACTCTACAACAATCATTATCTATAATAAATGCTATGTAGTGGATACAGATGAGTTCGTTGAAGAAATCATTGCTGTATTACTATCAATATTAGCATCAATATTTTCACTTTCTACATTCCCCGCGTTGCTTGAAGGAGACATGTCCTGGCCTGCTCCTCCAGCCAAGAATCGGACGCACTTCTTTTTCCGCCTGGAAAAAAAATGTAAGCAGTGAGATACACCCTGAAATTTCTATCACCCTAGGAAACTCAATCAGCAGAGCTGCTATAAACCTCTGGGCCCAGTTCCTCGTAAGATGGTAAAGGGGGTTTAACTGCAGTATTAAGCCAATGTTTTCTTGTCTGAGAACGTGCAACTTGAGCTTACAAAATATGGTTGGGCCTTTACTTCAAGATACAGTAAAAAATGATTAACACAAATGTTACTCTAAGCATTACACAGGAAGGCAAAATACAAAAATGGAGCAATTTTAATACTGGATTAGCGCTAATCAGCCTGTCAGGAACCAGCCCCTATAGACATCTAAAATCTGCAAAACTCTCCTTTGCAGTCCCCTCCTTACTTTGTCGCCATAATTGACCCACACCAATCAAAATACAAACAGAACTGCAGGCCATTCCCAATAGATCCCGTAAGCCCTTTAGATCTACATGCAGGAAAAATTGCTCATGTTAATAGGGCTTAAAGGGCATGCAGGGGTTTGGAAAAACATTGATAAACAAGTCATTAAAAACTTCACTGTAAAATCATAGAATAATACCTGCAAGGTTTACACCACTCGTGTTGTCTATCGAGACCGTATCTTGCTCGACACTTTTTCGGATTTGTTATTTCCGCTAAAAAAAAATTATAATTACAAATATTACAGTCAATATTTGCATGTATTAATATCAAACTTACCAGAAAAACAACCAGTTGACATATACTAAAATTATTATGAGGTTCTTCAGATACCTTAGATACCTTTAGAAATCATTGTAAAAATATGGCAATTGCAAAATTAGTTTTGCTAACTAAATTGCAACCATGAGTCAATAGAGAGGAGATTGTGATGTCAAAAAACCTAAATTTGTGAAATTGTGGAATAGCGCTGTGCACAGTTACTATTCATAAGACCCGAAACTCAGACAAACAAACTGAAATTAACATCAGCAAATTCCTCATTTTTGTCTGACTTTTGTCATTAAAATGCAAAGTTTGTCTGTCTTTTGTCATTAAAATGAGAAAAATGACAAAACGCAGACGAAAATTGCAAATTAGTCAATGGAAAAAACCCTCTTGCCAAAAATCAGCCTGTTAGGGTAAATTAGTGAGAAGAAATAAGCACCGCTATGATCTGATGAATCCATACAAATCCTTTTACATTAGGCTTAGATTGTCATGTTCACGATCCAAGCCTATTTTAGAAGGATTTATACAGAGTCACCAGAGCAGAACGGTGCTATTTCTCCACACCAATTTTCACCAATTATTTTTACAATAAGTTTTTTTTATGTCTTCACTTCTCTTCTCTCTAAGCGTTAACTGTATCATATCTCTTTACCTTGAGACTTATCTCTTTTTCTTTTCTTCTTTTTTCCTTGTTGTGCGTAATTGTCTCTAGCACTCCATCCAGGGTACAGCTGCATATGAAGTGCTCTTTCTTTTCGAGCCATTTCGTAATACTTGGCTTGTTCTTGCCGGTCAAGAGCATGCCACTGTAACAAAAAGTTTGAAAAACAAAACAATATTATGGCAATAATGGTATTGCTAAGCGTCCAACTCTGAGCCTTAAGCCCTTTAAGGGTGATCCACATCAAATTTCTTCTAGTGAGATCACTGCTTTGTAAAACAGATTGGTGGCGAGAATAAAGGACATGATCACACAAAATAGATCTAATATTGTTATTTAAAACCTTTTCTGTACTACTTCTAAAAGAAAAGCATAGGGGCAACAAATGAGAATTTAAATTTTGATATTAGAGTTACAAGGGTTTATTAGCATTCGGAACTGAACATTTCAAGTTCGTCAAACTGGAATACATGTATTCCTAGAAAGAAGAAACAAACGTCCACAATTCGGTTGGAAGTCAGTTCAAGTGGGGTTTGTCAAGTATGACAAAGAGGATTTTTAATGGTTAATGTTATTTCACCTGATGTGGGAAATTCAGTTAACAAAAAGACTATTTTAGGAGAGTCCGAAGATATTGTCTAGAACAGTATCATAAGGTAATAAATGTATTTCAAATGTTTAATGTCCTTTGGGAAAAGAAAACTTTCTTTCTTATCTTCCTTGAGTTAAATGAGTTAATTTATAGCTGTTTTTAAAACTCACCTTCCACACTAAAATTTTGCAGAGAACAGAAAACATTCAAATATAGTTCAATTTTTCCAGCAGTATTTATAGAAGTGAGATAACTATTTTGACAGTGATATTAATTCTAATCAAATTAGTCTGGATGTACTAATTTCTCCTTCTTTGTGTTTGTGAGTTAAGAATTATTCTTATGATAAAAAATGATTACATTGAATAATTGAATTTACAGAAGTTTAAGTATTCAAATTACATTTACACTGTAATTTATAATGGTAGAAAAGTAACCCTTTCACTACTATTTAGACCACATTATGTATGATGACATTGTCACTCTCAACTTTAAAATCTGTGGATGCAATCCCATGGTGCAAGCTGTGTGAGCTGGAACGCAAAGAGTAGTCTCTGCTGACAACCATTCAATTTTCTATTGTGCATGCGCGAAATTCGTCACACAGTTTGCAAGCAAAATTAATTGTCAGGTCTGTTGTCAAATGGCGTGAGTTTTGCTGGAATAAAAAATTGCAACAACTCTGATCTGATATGCAAGACTCACGCAATGCTCTAAACCAGTCAAGAACAGGAAAAAAACCTTTTTTAAAATTTTTTTCGTCCAGTTTTCTGGACGGATTTGAACAGTTATCGGTAGAGGCTACTTTTCGCAAGACAGCTCACACTCTGCTCACAGGGTAATGGTATTACCATTCAAATGAAACCTTTTCAAACAGAACTTTTGCATAGTCTATTTTTTTCGTTATGATTTTACAAAAAGAAATAATTTATTGTTTAGGTAATTTTTTTCGCTACTACAGAAGTGAAAGGGTAGGTTAATAACATTATTTTTTAGGCTCCTCAAACTACTTCACTTTAGCGCAGGCCTGGTTCATTATACAGGTTATCACAGCTTTTGCTCTTGTGAAACAAATTAGGTGTCTTTAGTTTTTGGTAATGAAATTAAAAACTACTGCAGAACACGATTCAAATGTCTTCCTCAGCCATCGGTTGCATCTACAAGTGTGAACATGCTGTGTAAAAATATAATTTGACTGCCATCAAAATGACTTCCTGCCCCCTTAACTTTGATGCCAGTCATGCCGCATTTAATACCCAATTCATTAGATCACAAGTTTAATGTCACACATAGATGCAACAGATAGAATTCCAAGTTGGTTCTAGAACCCTGCGAGGCAATGCACTGTATCAGCCACGGTTCTAAGAAACAACTTGTTGCTCGACCAAAACATGAAAGTGAGGCAAAAGTCTGTCATAACCTTGTTGTCAATCCAAGGTTAAGGCATGCAGCTAAAGGTGAATGTGTTTTTGGATGCAATTGCGTATGAACCATGATCCTACAGTAATCTGTAATTTGACATTACCCTCTTTCCAAGAATCTGGTTGATCGCCGCACTTTCTTTCAAAGTACACTCTGAAACAACTTTAGATCGCATGTCCTTCATATACAACATGAATGCATTAAGGGGTTTCTTGATGTGACCTTTGTTATGTCCATCAAATCCACTTACTGCAGGATCCATTCTTGTATGATCAGGCATTGTAGGAATGCTTTGCGATGATAATAAGCTGAAAAAAAAAACATATCAAAAGTTTAAAATTTAGTTGAATGAAAATTTAACAAGGTTAACCGCTGCAAGTATAGCAAACCTGTCAAGTCAGCACAGCGTGCAAAGAAAGTCATGTCCCATAGCCCGGGGCTAGTGGATTTTGCTATTGGGCTAGTGAATTCTGTTCTTAACTTGCCTGACGGGCAAGTGAAGTTTTTTGATGAATTCAAATTCCAGAAGAACTGTGAAATTAATTCTGCTCATCAAAGTGTTTTAGTTAGTTGAAATGACATTTGGGCTAGTATATGCTAGCTTCAGCTTGCTCAAATGGCAAGCTTTAAAAATGACTTTCTGACACCCTGCAGCAAGTCAAACACACAAGTACAAACTTAAATATGGAAAATTTCTCACCCCACCCTTTACTTTTCCTTTCACAGCTGATTCAATCAACGTGACAGTTGCCCAATGAATGTGTGCTCAGGGATGTAAATAAGGAGAAGATAAGCTGGCTTTTTTACTAATCAAGACGGCTTTTCTACTCAACTGCATGTTCAAAATTACCCCTTGTCTTTGTTTTCCAGAGCAATTTGAACCAGTGGTAAGCTGATTTTCAGCCGGTGAAATTTGCTAGCAGCCGCCTTTTAGCGACATCTCTGATCTGGGGGCTCAAGCTTGGGTTATGAGGATTTGCCAACCTTGTGGGGGAATATGGGGCAGGGGGGGATCTATCTAGGGGCTGGCGGGCTACAGTGAAAGTCCCTTGGAACCACTTCATGTCTTCCATGTAAGCAAGGCAGCTGGTCAACAAGAAGTGCATTACTGCAACTTAGCTCTACTTTTCTGGGTTGTCATTTAGTGCTGCAACCTGTAATGTCAGTTACAACAGAGCTCACTTAATGTTATGGGTGATTTAAGAAGGAAGTTATAGAACAGACAAGAAATGCTTTTGGCTGGTTCATACGAGGGACACCTGTGCACACACAAACACAAGAGACATTCACAAGGCAAGTGTATTTGAGCATCCTGCTTTCCAACAATTCAGAAGAACATTTCCATGTCATGTTTCCAAACACAACCATGAGCAACAATTGCAAAAAATGGAAAATGTTCCATACAGTTCAATTCCATAAGTCTTCCTTTCACTGAACACTTGCTTATAGAATAGTAGCCTATGGGGCCTTCCATGCCAATGCCTGAGCAAAATGCAAATGTACACTGTACAACCTTATAAGACAACAAGTACTGTTGACCTCCAATATACGTCATTACATTCCTTTATTTGTACTAACAAACTGTAACATTGAAAAATAAAGGCTGTACCTTCCTGCTCCACATGTTGGAGGGGTGCGGCTGATAACTGATTGATTGGGTGGTGGAGGAGGACAACAAACAGCCCCACGGGGGTCTGCTGTTATGGTTGGATGATGACTAAGTCTTCCAGGCATGCCAGCTGATGTGGGTCCTACCTGATTTGGATAGTTAGGAGGATACTGAGATGAGGATTGACCTATTATTGACGAATGAGGTTGCCTAAAAACCCAAAAAAAAAGCACCTGGTTAGTTCAAATGGCAGAGTGTTATGCTGCTGACTGGGAGGTTACGTGTTTGTTGACCCGTCGGTCCAGCGATGGGTCAACAAAATTGGGACTGGATAAAACCTGTAGCACTATTAGTACCCAAGGTTGTGCTCTAGCAGCCCATGGTGGCCCTTGGCGCCAAACTTTTGCTCCTGGGCGACCAGAAAATCATATACAGGGCACCCTGGATTTCACAGGCTCAGTGCATTCTCTTCAATTTCTTTTAGAGGAAAGTCTTCCTAAACCTTTTAGATTTAGTGAGTTACACTGGGGTTGTCCGTTGACGCAATCTAGGTTTAGTTGATGCCTAAGCTGGACTAACAATCAGGACTTACATCCTCATAGATTCAAGGCTGTGCTCTAAGAAAAATTAAAGGGAGCATGGTGCTCTGAGCCTGTGAAATCCAGGGTACCCAACAATTTGGATTTCTATGAAACTGAATTTTTCCCAGTCACCCAAGAGAGCAAGTGAGGTATCAGGGGCCACTCTATACTGCTGGAGTACAAAGCTGAGGTTAACCTAATTTTTGTCTTGGTACAGTGGTCTACTGAACAAGACAAGTGACAGGTATACTCACTCGTATCCACAATCTGAGTTCTAAATAAATACAAAACAGAGGAAGCCCAAAAGTAATGCCATGACTACAACATAATTACCATAATTATTATCTATTTGACGTTTATTAAATTTTTAGCGTTTGCAATGTGGCATTAATTCAAGGGCAGCATTTATTCAATGGTGGCATTTATTTCGAAATCACTTTTTTTATACACTGACAACAGTTATTGCAAAAACATTTCTAAATATTATGTAATTTAATGGTTCCAATGTCTCTCCTATTTGCTGATATAGAATTGTCTGAATGTTTGGATGATGTAAATTACAAAGCTGTACTGAGGTTTTTCTTATTATCTGGGAGTAAACACCGTATTATTCTGAGTAGGTGGGGCATTTACATGAGGGAGGCGTTTATTGGTAATTTTGCTTCCATCTGCAGCATTTGATCGAGGACAGCGTTTAACCAAATAAATACAGGATATCAAGAAAATTGTTGGTCCTTAGTTCTACATCATGTGACATGCCCACACAGGGTTGGAAGTCACTTATATTTCCAGTAGTGGAATTTGGCCACTATATTTGTAGTGTCTAGCGAAAGAGTTACGCAAACCAAGGTGACATGCAATATAAATATATTGAAAAAAAGGGGACATTTAAACAACCTCTCTCAAACAGAATCAGGCAAACTTCTCTGACTTATGACAAATCATGCAGTGACCTCTTTGCAAACTAATTCTGTATGACATTTTATCGCTCAAGAGTAAACAAAGTCGAGTTTAATTTGTGGAGCTAAAGCCCCGCGCAAAAGGATGCAACATAGTTGGCTAAGAACTCCCAACATTGTTGAATGTTACATGTTGCATCCGTTTGTTGGGAGTTGTTACGTAAAGTTTGAAAGCGGTAAAACCTTTAGCCATGTGCAAATGGACACAACAACTCCCAATATTGTTGGGCCAACAATGCTGGGAGTTGTTGTGTCTGTTTGCATGTAGCCTAAAAAGTCATCACAACATAGCTGAGATCTAATACAGTCAAACTTCCTCTAGCAGAACCTCCTGTAATCATGATCCCCATGGCATGACAGAATTTTTAACCTCCCTAATGAGACCTTGTTAGGGTAAATTCTGACAAGCAACATGGGAACATAGGACAGCAGAAATGGCAACAAATGACACAAAGATGGGTTAAAACCATGACGGCGAAAATACAATAGTAAAATACCGACAGCTACATGTCTTTCTCCTCAATACACGAGATGACAGTAGTAACATATCTAAAAGGGCCTCCCTAATGATGCAAACACCTTTCACAAGTGGACAATTTTTCTGGCGTGAGGGGCATTTCCTTACAGGAAGTTCAGTAAACTGTACATCTAACTCACCATAGTGGAGGATCATAGTGATATCTTCTGTCTGGCTTAACTCCGGGGTACATAGCATACTGATACTGGGGAGTGGTAGTGTAAGGATGATGATGAGCTGGATGGAATATTCCTGCAGGTCTAGGATCATGGCCTCGATGTAAACCATGCTTGATATCATCATGAGGAGTGTGATGGGAACCCCCTCGCGGGTAACCAGAATGATGACCTGAATTTAAATGCTCATTATATCGATCTTGAAATGATATTAATTGAGCAATTGGTGCTGAGCTGGCATCAGAGGGTTTTGAATCCTGTGTAAGAGATGACAATAAAAATGTTAATTAAACTTAAAAGAGTAAACCATTCAAATCTGTGGACATTTTAGCTTCCTGGGATGGAATAATGACTGTGCAGAAACAGGACTCATTAGCTCTATGTGAAGTACCCTCCCCACCCACTCCTAAAACCCCAACAAAAACTTCCCGTTGGGGGGGGGGGGGGGTGTCAATGCCAGAGATTGTTATGCCTTTGGTGTTTCTTTCAAATCCCACAAGAGATAGATCTGACAGGTACTGTTGACACAGCACCTTGTCCATATCTGAGAAGACTAGAAAGTCGTGCCATATTGAGATCCCTCAGGCACTGACATGGCAAACAAATCTGGTTTTAATTTAGAATGCAACTCTGTCTGCTAACTTACTTTCAAATGCACACAGAATTCAACTCTGGACATAACATAAATATTTACCCTTTCAGTTTCACTATAAATGAAGAGTTTTTGGTGTGTCCATTAAAGTTCAAGTAAAAACTATTGTTTAGTGCTCACAAGGCACATCCTTGTTTTTAACTATATAATTTGATAAATTGTTCCTTTAATTTCAATCACTGCCACTTACAAGAGTATAAGAGCTACCACTTCAACTTTTCTGAAGCACATGAACAAAATCTTCTCTTCCTTTTCTGCCAGACATTGTCCAGCTGATAGGGCAAATTATTAGGCTCATTTTTTGAATGAAACTGCAGTTTTTAAAAGCTTCTAGGGTAATATATGTTTGGCTAATGCATTTAATGCACTCTAAAAATTACAAGGTCGGTTAGAAATGCTTGCATGTAGTTTTATTATGAGCAAAATATATTGAATTACATTTTAAGCACTTTGGAAATACTAATGAACTTCCTTTTTAGTGACATTGCACTTACAGACTGAGCTAAACTGAACAACAGCAAAATTAACGAAAATGAAAGTCATGTAAACTTAAGGAAGAGTTGTACTTTCCTTATGATCCACAGAATCAAATGGGGCAGGTTGCAAAAATTCAAGAAACGAAGGGCAAACAAAATACTACTACTCTAGGAATGAGGATGTCAAAAAGAACAGATCAGTAGTGTACTTTTTGCTAAGGAGAGTCGTTGGATCTGCTACATTTTATTTTTTGTACGTGTATTAGACTGCAAGACCTTACATGTAATTTTATGTTATACATCTGCTCTTGTAAAATGTAATTTACTTGTGAAAATGGACTGAAATTAATGGATGTAAAAGCGAATTTATTCATTTCAATACAGCAAGAATTAAAGAAAGCTGCCATTTAGGCTTAAGGACTTCAGATGATAAGCTTACTTCTAGAGGCATATGGACTCTTTCCCAAAGCCTAAAAATAACTTTTTTGCAGCAGATGAAACGTTCTTGAATTTGTCTCTGTTCCAAAATGCGTAAACGCGAAGCTACACGCTGAATTATTTCGTCTGGTTTGTTATACGTCCTGTTGATTTCCCAATTAACCTCTTAACACACTTTAGACAAGCTGGCTTTTAAGATGAAGGATGTTAGCGCAAATTTGTTAATTTTTAGCTCTAATAATTTTCACTGCTTTTTAGTGAGAAAGAATGATTTTTTTTTGTGCACAGCGCGAGAAAACGGCAGTATATTTTCTATCAAACTGCATTTTTATCCCGCAGTCATAAAAAAAAACAAAGTTTATCTCAAAATTTAAAAACCGGAAATGGAAAGCAAGATCTTTCTTTGACCCGTTTTACCTTCACATTTATACTACAAAGTTTTCCGGGAAATCAAAAATGGAGCGAAAATTCCGTTAGCGCGCGGTGAGCATTTGGCCCTGATTGCATAAGTCACGTCAACTCGCTGATTTAGCATTTACGTAGCTCCACACAGACACTATTAAGTCAAGAGTGGCCAAATTTTTTCAACGACAAAAAACATATACGTGTTATTCGTATATTTGAGTACAAACGAGGGACCTTTCCCCTCAAAATGACCACAAGACTATGAAGGGAAATTTTACAATCAAAAGGATTGCTATTTGATTTCGCGAGTGCAATTCACCGCGCACATTAGAGCTCTCCAAAAAACTGTGGACGTTAGCTATTTATTTTGGGTGGACAATGAATTAGAAAGTTTCTAAGTAATAGTATAAAGTTAGAAAGAACGACCAGAGAGCATCAAGGCAGAGTAGAATTCGATCCTTCTTTAAACCCTGTATTCACTTTGCAAGTTTGCAATGCAAAACCTTTGACTCGAACTGTTATTTCTGGCTGTGAAACACGATGCCATCATATAATTACAAGTGTTAAAAAGCATTCAGTTGCTATCAATCCCTCCGGTAAACCGCCAGGGCGCAAAGAAGCGCACAGCCGAGGGAAAAACCATCGCAAAGGTCCAACACTGTTCATATGTTGGAAGCATGATTTCTTCGGGACTATTTTCCGCGTTTTCTTGAAAATGTGTGCATTAAAACATATTTATGGCCTGAAAATTCTTAAAAACATAGACAATGTATATTTTTTCAATGCCACTTGGGGTTAACTGGCGGCATCCTTTGATTATTTATACCGCGAAGCGAGAAATTTTAAAATCGGAACAAATAACATATTCTAGAGAGAAACACAGTAACGAAATGGGAACGATTCCGCATTAAGTGCTATAAACTTGCAGCTTTTAGCCGATAACAGGTTAAAGAATTATGTCGGCATATTCCTTTCGGTAAGAAAAATAAGAGTTTATTTACTATTTTCCAAACAATATGATTCTGTAGTACGAGACTTTGAAGCTCGCCGCCTCAAACCGACCAAAACTTGCTTGCAGTACGTCCGTGGCGCGAAGCGTAAATTGAACTAACACCAACTTTGGAGAAACAGTTCACCTCGGCTGAACCCGGCTTGGCATGTGGTTAAAAATAACAAAAGCCAACTCACCTCTGAATTTTCGGTCTCTTTTTTGATCAAGTCTGACTTGATATCGTTCACGAGGTCCAAATGGGCACCGTTCTCTGTCTCCTCTCCATCCTCTTGTTTGTATTCTTTAACTTCATCGTCGGCTCCAAGATCCTCCGTTGAGCTGTTAGGTAGCTGAGGCATTTTAGCCTCTTCGGTGTCGGAAAATATCTCGAGTTTCGCAGCTAACGATTTTATTTCTTGTCCGCAGTGTTGTGTTGGTGTATATGAGCTTGGAGAGTCGGCGGCATCTCAAAAGGATAACTTCAAAGGACGCCGCCAAGATGATTGACAGTGATTAATCAGCCGATCAGTCCAAGGGACCAATGAAAATAAAGCAGCTCTCTGACGTCATTGTAATTATATTTCCTACATTCTTGATGCTTAGCCAGTCGCACTATAACTTCTGTGAGCATTTCACTTCAAGCTTTGGCTCTCAGAAAATCACGAGTATCTCGGACGATATAGGCCAACTAAGGAGAATTCTTGTTAAAAGATGATAATAATCGCTTTCTCACGAGCCCTCTGGCCGCGTGATGAAAACTAAAACTACGCGCCTTTCATTTAGATAGAGTAATCGCATTATTTGGCTCACATTTTCAAATGTTTACGCGCGCTATAAATATTATTGCGCTATGAAAATTTACCCTTCATAGAAAAAAAAAGCCAAGACAACGAACATTATATTTTTTTTCCGCGCTGCCTTACAGACAATGAAGGAAATAACTCGCTTTCCTTGCATCACCAAGAATATCGAATTCTGTCCTCAAAACGCGCGAGACACCGGAACTCTTTGTAGGGCTTTAATACCCGATAGCCTAGAAATACAGCACAGATTCTATGTTTTTCGTCTCATGTAAATAGGAAACTAACAGGAAACTTGGAGGCAACAGTGGATAAATTCTAAATTGTTTTGTTTTTGTTCACATCTGAAGAGTATGAAACGTGGGACGACTCTTTCTAGAAAATCAGAACACTCCTATAAATTCTTTCAAAGAAGTCGAAATGCAAAAATAAGACTCACTTAAAAAGAGCCAACGGAACCGATCCATGTTTTTCGCAAAAATTGAAAATAAAAATCTTCGGGAAAACTGCAGGAAACGGACAGACCGCAGGTTTTATACTCTTTCTCAAGAAGTACTCCTAAGTCTTAGAGTCACATCCAGTTACCATGCTCTTACAGTTCTGTATACGCCACGCAATATCATGTTGTACTAAAGTTAAAGGAACTTAACTACAAAAGTCTCCGTGGCCAAGATATTAGGATCAATTATAAGCGAATCAAGAATATGTTTATGACTCTCAACGAAGGCTTGACTCACTCCGTTCGCAATGGTCAGTGACAATAAACGACAACAATATATATGGTTCAGTTTTATAAAGCATGCCGCTTAACTAGCGACTAGATTATCTTTTGAAGCCCGGAATAATGAACGATGCATAGGGAATTAAGTTTGTGTCTAGATTAACTAATTTTTTTGGAAAATGTCTCAGATGTCCAGATGTGTTCTGTAGAAGAAAGTCTGTTTATTGGAGTCAAGCTTTTGTCCCTATGCATCGAGCTAATCCTTTCCCCCGTCCAACCCCTCCCTAAGTGCGCATCTTGTCTTTGAAGAAGGCGTCTTATTGTTGTTTCAATGATATTAGATGAGCTTGAACACATCAAAGATGCCGACACGTCTCCTAAAAACGTAATTACAGCAAGTGTCAACTTGTATTTTAAGTGGGGTCCAATCGGTTGCTAATACAGAGCTAAATAAACACTTACGTTAGTGTTGGAATACCTAGTACATGCTTTATTTTATGCGATGAAAATACTAGAATGAAAGTTCGGTTCTTTCGATTTCGCGCACAAACGCGCGCACCACGCGAGGTACGCGGAAGACTCGTTCTACGTGACCCAGCGTGGGTGTAGGTGTACGTCGAGTTACGTCGCGGGTACTCCCTTTCCATGCACTTGTCTGATTCGCTATCAGCATGTCGCTACGTGCCTTTCTCGCGTTGTTTGTTTTAAATCGGAATATAAATGAATGGAGCTATTTTCCAACCCTAAATACTTGTTATTTAATAGGATAACAGGAAATAGACGCTACTTCGAGGAAACCACATCTTTGAAACCGCCTTGTACATGTATGCTTGACTTGAATCTCTTGAGTTTACTAGTACTACTACAAACTGTTTCTCGCGTTCAAAATCATCAGGAATTGTGTAAACGTCGTAAATATATTGCCAAAACGGTACAAAAATCACTTCAAAACTCTATTATAAAAAATGGAAATGGATTTTCCCTTTGATTTCAAATGAGCAATTAGCATCGAAATATATGTACATAAAGATGTTTTATGGAATAGACCGTGAAGCATGTCTCCAAATCCTTCAACTTTTAATTAATCTTCCACGTGTTTAATTTCCGTGAAAACTCGCGCATTTCCAAAACCACTTCGTAATTATTATATTCTCTGCGAAAACTTAAACGACAGTGAAACGATAGCAGTGAAAATTTGTCTAAGACTATAAGTTTCCTCGCCATAGAAATTAAAGTTTTGTTTCCACTTTATCACTAAACCCTTTTCAACGTACACGATTATCCATCAATATTTGACCAGAGCAAGTGATAAAATAGCCGTCGGTATTGGTGATCAGAAAGTCGAGCGGTACGCCAAAGGGTGGCCCAGTTTTCCGGATTTAAGGAGGCAAAAAAGGAACACCTTCGATAACGTATATGTAGGTCCAGATACGCCTTCCGGATAAATGGTATGGTACTGATTTTTTTCTCCTCTACAACTGACGCAGTTTATTTATATATATAGGTTATATGTCTGATATGTTCTTTTCACACATCAGTGAGTTTCCCTCCGTTACGTAATTCCGAATCTCCTAGCATTCATCTGTTCATGTGTTTTTCACAATATTGACAAATACCAGTCGCTAGACAATATTTCTAATTGATTTCTAGAAATGAGAATGGTCAAAATGCCTCGAGCTTAAGACAATGCGATGATCTCTCTTCCATAGCAGGTGATTTTTTGTGTTCCTAGCTTTTAATGATGCGTCACCGCTAACTCAATCACTTCGGTCGGCCACCCATCCAATACGCCCGGAAAGTAAGTCTTCCATTAAATTGTCGAGTACTGAGGGATTTTAGTTATACGGAATAGGTTGATGGGTTTCTCTCCTTTAAAAATGATAATGATTATTTGAATTGAAAGTTTGTTTATAAGCATTACAGGTAATAATGTTATTCAAAACACAATGCGACAAAACTGATCGGGCGCAACTGATTTGACTGAATTTTTCACAGCCGAACTGGTTTTATCTTGAACTATCTGCCCGGGATTAAAATAACTGATAACTAAAAAAGACATAGAAATTTTGGCTTTTTTCCTTCTGTTTTGTCCGACAGCTGTCTCTGTTAGTGCCAATCGATGACGTTCCAACTGGTCTAAATCTGGCGCAAAGCTTTCTTTTTTTTTTTCCCTTCTTTTCCTTTTTTAACCGTTTTGAATGCCTCTTTCTTCTCGAGACGACATAATGCTGTAGAAAGCCAGTGTAACATGCATATGTCCTTCCGCGTCTTACCAAAATCCCAGTAATTTTCTCCCCCAAAAGCTTACAGTGTATCAGTGAATATAGAGTTTACGATTCGAGGTTTAATTGGGTATTAAAGTCACTCGTTTATTTTCCCTGTCCCCTCCATACGCCCCTACCAAGATCTACCCGAAGATTGAGAAGTTTTCAGTTTTGCGAGTACTGAGTGTATGCTTGTTACAAGGAACGCTGCGTTCTTTAATTTTACTTGAACCTTTTCGCCGGTGCCACTGCATTAGTAGGGGAAGTTTCTACACATTTTGGTCACTTCTGAGGGGTGTTAGAAGACATATATAATAGTTAGTATTCAGGCGCACTCAGCGACTTTCTTTCTGTAAATTAACCCTATTCAGACTGGGGGGGGGGGGGGGGGGTGGCTTTTCGAACCCCTCCCTCCGGCAAAATCGTGATAACTACTACATCGAAAGAGCTATGACGTTCAAATTTTCTGACTTTTCCTAAAATTTATCTAGGAACATTTTAGTATAATTACCATGTCCATGTGATTAATCATGTTGCCATGGCAACCAGTTTCTGACACAAAGGTTTTGGAAAATTTAAAAAATGGTGATTTTTTTGTTGTAAGGTCGCGTTTTTACACTTATAGTGCTTTTTGTTGTTAAAATGGTCTTTGCTTGGGACTAGTTTTTGAATTACATCAAAATGTTTCAACATCGAATATTTGGGGGGGAGGGGTGGGGTAAAATTTGTCACTTTATTGCTTTGACAAATATGCTGCTCTATTTTCCAAATAACACTTCCAAAGTCATTTGTTTGGGTAATAAACACTAGTTTGATACTTCTTTTATACATTCTGAGCTTTTTCCCCTTTGAAAGTTGCTTTAAATTATAATTTTAACAAAAAAACGGAAATTCAAGATGGCGGACAACCATTTCACATTTTAAATTTTAATGCTTCCTATTGCTTTTTCTCGCTGTACAAGTGTTTCCTTGTTACTAGTTCATAAGAAAGGATAACAAAGAGATGACTTCACCAATATTATTGATATTTTACGTATCTAAGTGGAAAAATAATAAGAAGCATTGAAAAATCGGAATATGACGTCACTGTGACGTCATCATTGGGCATGGCAAGCCAAAACTAGGTGTGGGGCTTCTTTGTACGGAGATGATCATTGTGTGCAAATTTCATGACCCTAGCATTATTGGTTCCAGAGATACAGAGGGGGGGTCCGAGGAGCCCCCCCGCCCCCCAGTCACAGATTGACCAAAAAAGCCCAGTCTGAATAGGGTTAACTTTTTTTAATTTCGAGGGAACAAACTTATTGGCTAGAAATTTCTAAAGCCGGAGGAACGTACACCTGTGATTTTCGGAGGTTGTATTTTTCACATTTTATTCAATAGCGAAGTATTGAGATTATTGTTTAAAAAGGTTCTCCTGAAAATTTCAGTCAAGAAAAAAATGTCGCCTGGTGATCTTCTAATGAAAATAAGGCTTGTCCATGTCCCTGAACTTTCGATCAGACCCATCAGGGTAGCTATATATCAGCTTGGATAAGACGAAAAAGCCACCTAATAAACTTTCCAGACGGCCGAGGTTCCCCTTAAACATCGACCAGATAATAGTTTTTAGGGCAGCCGGCTCAGAACAATATTTGAGTCACTTCAAGAGCAATAGTAGTCTGATTTAGCGACAGGACGGGAACGTCAGTTGACGACGGGAAAGCGCGCGGAAAGGACTAAACACGACTTCCGATGCCCAATTCTAGTGCCGCTCTGCCATTGGTCAAGCCAGTTGTTAGTTTGCGCGCGCCGTCGTCAACTGACGTTCTCGTTCTGTTGCTAAATCAGCCTATTATAGCTGTTGGTCACTTCTGACGTAGCGCTTGGAAACATTTGGGCGTTGGGTGTCCCTGACCACATGCATGACTAACTATAACTCATCCTAAATAAGTTAATACACATTGAATGCCTCAAAAAAAAAAAATGAAATAATAAATATAGAAAATAAATAAATTAAAAAAATAACCGAGAGATTTCACTAAGGGTAGGCAGTTAAGAATATTGGTAAAAAACAATCGCTAGAGTAGTGAAACGTAAAAATAGGCAGATCACCAGCTGAGAGTTTTCCTCGAAGGAGAAGTGAACGTTCAGTAGCGTGACTCACGGTTCGTGACACCGATATCATCAAAGGCCGTCAAGGTCACGAAAACCCAGTCACGCGAAGGAAGAAGTTGGTACATGCATAAACAAAAGGTAAAATGAACTGCCCAAGAAATGCAAGAATACGGACATTTCTGAGTTACCTCAAGCCTCTGTTTCAAAGCTAGGCTAAGCGCGAAGCCATTGATCTGAAAATGATTTCTTATTTCGCACTTTGTCTTCTATTTTGAAAGTGAGAGTTTTTGGAAACTCGGAAATTTTTAGGAAAACAGTTTTCTTCCCTTAAGGGGCGTAGCTACCCGTATACCATTACGCACTGCACTTGCTTAATTGCCTGGCAAAAAGAGAAAAAAAAAAGAAAGAAAAATAGTAAATTAAGAAGTGGAATTAATAATTAATAACTAATAATGACAACACCGCTTTAACTTCAGCGAGACATGAATTTTTCATAGCAAAAGGCAGTGTTTTCCTCGATTTTGCCATACATAAAGCCGTAAATGCTGCTTGAAGACTGAGGGAGATGTTTACCTCACTGACAAGAAAAAGAAAATTTCATTACGTTACCGGCGTGGAAACGGTTTGGAAGAAGGGGTAGGGTTAATATGGAAAAATGTGCTTCCCAGCTACACCCCTACCCTAGGCCTAAAAAATCTTTAAAATAACATGTTTAGTTTACTGAAGTGACGGGAAACGTTTCAGTGTGCGCGAAGACCGCGCGTTGCGGAAGTCGAAGCGACATAAGTACAGCCAGTAAAATATTTCCGCGTTTTCGGCGATGTTTCTTAAACAGAAAAAAAAGAAAGAAATCAATCTATGTGGCGGACCCCTTTTACGGCGTGCTTGAAGTCTGGGGTATCACTTAACTGTCGCAACACTGACACCCTATTAAGATCGAGAATGCTCCCAGTAATGAAAGGAAAACACAGTTAAGAGTTAAGGAGGCTTATCAAGGTAATCTTTAGAATTTCTTTAAACCGATTATCTGAACCCTTTAACTGCCATGTGTGCCCCCAGTCAAAATGTAAGAAAACCAGAAAGCACAAGGCAAAAGAATTAACTGCTGATTAAGCCCAAACAGTCTCATTTGAATGGTAAATGACTTTCATTCACAGACTCAAGAACTACATTCTAAATAAATGGTACCATGTGAAAGTACTGCTGAAGAGGTTTCATTTGAATGGTAAAACCATAGGATTTCATTCACAGATTGAAAAGTTAGACCTACACACTAAATAAATAGTACCACGTAAAAGTCGTGCGGAGGAAGATTTTTTTGAATGGTCACCATAAGATTTCTTCTACAGATTTGAAAGATAGAACTTCTATACATACTAAATAAATAGTACCATGTGAAAGGTTTTGTTTAATTTTTCACACTGTAGGATCTCGTCAATAAATATACAATGGAGTGAGGACCCATAGTCTACGCTGAAATCCTCGGTGAACCCTAGCGCGCGTATCGCTCTTACAAGACTTGCGCTCCATGTTTTAAATACTCCGGCTATCAATGGAAACTAGCGGCAAATTCAATGAGATTTTCAGTGAGCCCCTGAGCGCAATAATTATATTAATTTACTGCAATTTTCCAAATAGTGATAAAACTTTGAGCGAGTCCGAAACCGGCTTTGAAATGAAATCGCAGACAAACTAGCACGAAGACTTTCTCCCGTTTTCCGTCTCGAACTCGAAATCGCAACAAAAAATAATAATAATTCCACTGTGTAAGTGGGTCAATAAACGACAAAATAACAACTAATTAGAAACTCATAAGATTCTTTTCTAACCTAACGTATACAATTTTGATGGGTAAATTAAAGATAAAGCAACACGTTTCATCATTCCACAAATGTCGTGTAATTTAATTTTATGTGTATTTCGAGCAAATAATTCTTGACAATAATATTTCTTAGAATCCTAACTATGATACAAAAGAAAACAGCATATGGCATTTTATGAATTACTTTATGCATAATTTATAGGGGGTGTAACTGCACCAAGACGGAAATCTGTCTGGTAGATAATCATCCAAAGCCAACTAAAGAGCATTAAACGATCTTAAAGCCTGAAATTAGTCGGCGAGGCTTACGCAATCGTTTGAGGACTCGCGTGTGGGGAGACACGAACACGCGAATATTCACAACACGTTCGTTCTCTAATTGACATGCTTCTAATATTTCGGCCGCTTGGGTATCGCAGATGCCAGATCAAGTCTAATTAATTATTATTAATTATTCATTGGGGGATAAAATGGTGAGTTCCTTACGCGGTTAAAATTTGAGGTGGAAAATCGGGCCCTTAGTCAAATTTATTATCCGTCAGTTCAAATCGAGTTAACATTCTCTTTTAGACAAGGGCGGGTGAACGAAAAAACCAAAACTGACATCACACGCCGTACATTTAACAAATCGACCACAATTTTCCATGGCCTACACTGTTATAGACCACAGAAATGACGTCATAATATGTTCAAAACTCAAGTGGAACCACGAGCCACAGGCGAGTGGCTTCTCTGCAAAGTTTTGAACATTTTATGGCGTCATTTCTGTGGTCTATAAGAGTGTAGACCATGGAAAATTGCGGTCGATTTGTTTTTTACAATAACATTTATTTTATTACGAAAAACCAAAAACAAAACAACCGGCACTGCGTGACATGTTACGTCATTTCGGTGGTCTACACTCTCATAAACCATAGCTCTCGACCAATCAGCGCGCGAGGATTCGCTAGGCATTGTAAAATTAGAAATATACACCATGCGCTGATCATTACAGTCACACAACCGGTGAGCACATTATTCTTACAGGGTGGGGGTTGAGGAGTGTTAGGCAACGATCCCGGCTTTTCCTACCCCATCCCCCCTTAATCGCCATGATTCGTCCGATTGATCGTGAGCTAAGGGAAGCTAAGACCAAAACGGCACAACCTGCTTCAAGTACGTATCACTATTTACGTCGATTCCAGCAAATGTTGATCTGTTAAGCCCCGCACAAACGGAAGCAACATGTTTGGCTTACAATTCCCAACATTTTTGGATGTTACATGCTGCGTACGTTTTCACACCCCGTTGCATATTAATGCGTGTTGTTGGGATTTGTTGCGCAAAGTTTGAAACCGGTCAAACGTTTAGCTACGTGCAAACGCACGCAACAACTTACAACATTGTTGGGTCAACAATGTTGGGAGTTGTTGCGTCCGTTTACCCCTGGCTTTAAGCAACAGATCCCGCAAGCTACCATAGCCCAGTCGCAATTTAAAGTATATGACGGCATCTTCGCTAACTCTTGCCCAGCCTCTAGGACTCGCTATTTCGCGCGGAGCCAAATTTGTCGGGTCACGTGTTCCGAGCGAAATAAGGAGTCCTTCAGTCTAGGTTATGGGCTCCTGGTCCACGCCACCCGTTCTTCCGGTACGTCACGAACTGGATTAACGTGAATGACTGAGAAAATCAAGCTACACGTCCCAAATCACCTACTTCCATAATTAACTCTGTTGGCAGAAAAATTAGCAGGGGAACATGGATAATCACAAGAACTGTAAAGTCTAACTAATTTCGTGGGTCGGAAAGGCGAACCTCCACGTGCGACCACCTCTCATAAGCGACCAGCGCCTATAAGCGACAACCAATTTAAAACACAAAAAGGTTTTCCAGTGAACTTGGACCCTCTCGTAAGCAACGACCGCTTTTGCGAAGCGGGGAGGGGTGGGGTGACGATTTAAAGTTTTCTACCATTTTAACCTCTTGTAAGCGACCACTTGATTCACAGCCTGATCCCCATTTCACTGTATGTACTACATAGACTACTCAGAGTATACGAGCAACTTTAAGTGACAACATGAAAATAGAGAGATTAAGATTCACGTTTACGCCTCACGGGAAACGTGAATTTGTAACACGTGACCAAGTTTTTCCCTTAATTGCCGTTAACTGTTTATTACTTCAACTAAAAATAAGTAGTTTCACGCTAGTTTCATACATAAGTATTGTTCTGGACAGTTTTTTTCTGCTTATTTTCCATTCTGAGAAATTCTCAACTTAAATCTGACGTTTGCGGTTTGGCGTGAATCTTAAACTCTCTATAACGTATACGCCTAACAGCAAACGTGAATTTGTACCACGTGCCAAAGCTTTTCCCTCAGTTGTCGTTAACTGTTTATTACTTCTACTAAAAAATAAGTAGTTTCATGCCAGTTTTATACATAAGAATTGTTCTGGACAGTTTTCATCTGCTTATTTTTTATTCTGAGAAATTCTCAACTTGAATCTGACGTTTGCCGTTTGGCGTAAACGTGAATCTTAAACTCTCTATTACAAATATCATTACTTAAAAATTACACGTATTGATTCCCTTCCCAAAAGTAGAAGTGGACGGACCTCTTCTTGGAAGAGACTCCCTCTGGTTCAATTCTCTTCGGCTGCCACCTCCTGTAAGCGACCATTAACCAGTGGCGGATCGAGGGGAGGCGCCCTCCCCCCCACCTTGTTTTTAGACCAAACTGAGGGCCGAAAAAAAAATTATTGAGACCGCCCCCTCCCTCCCTCAAGGTCTGGATCTGTTTGGGTGGTCGGTTACGGGAGGGTCGACTGTAAAACTTAAATCACGGTTTACGACAACCATGCGTTGTGTTAAATGGACAAATGAATCTTTTTTGTTAGACTTGGCTACGTATATTTTTTCTCGAAATTACTGTGCCAGGCCTCATTGAAAACGGCTTACATTGTGGTTTGTTAAACACCGGCGGGCTACACTCTGCTATAATAACCTGCCCTGTAAGTTTACCTAATTGGAAATGATTCTTTTGTTCTCATCACCAACTATTGGAAAATTAATTAAATTAAATTAAATATTAACAAGATTTAAATGTCAGATACTAAGGAATGTCTGTAAAAGTGAATCCTTTCTATGGGTGTAAATGATATGAAGTAATCTGTAATGGGCGAGTTGATTGACTATGCAAGTGATACCAGTGATATTTAGTGCTACGAACGAGCAAAAATTTCTTGTCTGCGAACAAGCTTTCTCGGCGAAATCTGAATTGAACATCATTGTTCACTGCTCTACCCCCTCCCTCACCCCTTTTCCGAGAAAGAAATGTTGAGTAACAGCTTGCTTCGCTATTTTATGTTTACTTTTGGGAAGGCAGTGACTTCCATGATCTAAGATTTACAATCATTTTCTATGGAATTTTCACTGTTTTTAGGAACCCTAGATGATTTTCTCCTTTTAAAAAGATAGTTTGGTACACCAATAGATCCGTTATAAGCACACAGTGAACCAAACTTACATGTGTTTACCAAACTAACATGTGTTTGTACTCACGCATGCGTTATGCGAATCAACAACTCACGCAATGGCATAAGCACAAGCACAAGACAAGATAAATCGTTCCATTTTCTTGTGCATAGACTTGCTCCGGACGCGTAAACCAGTCTTACGAATTGTCTCACTATAATAGCGAGAGTGGACAGTCTGACTGCAAATAAAAATTCCTAAAGGATGACCGATCATAACACATTCAGTCATATAAAATCAATTAATCTTGATTACAAGTAGATATCATCGGTTTCATTATATATTATTATTTCGTAGCGTAATATATGACAAGTCCAATAACTCCAAGTATTGCAAGGCATATGATAGCCATTATTATTCTGTTTTGGATTATCCTGAAAACAAAAATTACAGCATTCAGATGAAATTAGAAGGGTATGGACGGCAATAGCTTCCGTGAGTGGTCACGTGACGATATTATTTATCGGAACTGCACTATGCTCACCCAAACTGCTTTGCGTGCCTAAATGATTAACGCGCCTCATTCTGGTCGGACTCAATAACGGTTTTTAAACGAACAGGGAGCTTTAGCATCGACGACGCGGACGGCAGCAAAAACATCACTTTTAAGTGATTTCGCGATTTTTCAATCTTTGTCGCGTTTATTCTAATTCGCTGAAAATGTCAAATGTAGGCGAATTTTACTGGAGTTGATTTCAGTGGGGACTGCACTGACGTTTAGAAGGAGAAATTGAAGAAAAATTCGTCGTCGCTTGTTTATGTCCTCCATAAAACGTAAAAATAGGCATTTTCACGTCATAGTCGTGCAATGACGGGAACTGAAATGTACAAAAAAGTCTGGAGAGTTGTTGTTTGGCTACAATAAACCCATTGTTTTTTTTGACGTTCTCGTTGCCGTTGCTATAGCCTGTTCACAGACCCTCTATTTTCTGTTCAAAGTCCATCGAGCGCGTACGATAAAAAAATAAAAACCGCGGGGGATTTATTAACCTCCAGCGCAAGCGGGTAGGGGTGGGGAAGAAGAGAACAGAACGAAAGAAAATTAAAACGTTTGTGTACGGGCTACCGTTGCTAAAGCTCTCTAATTTGAACATGGTAGGCCCAAGATTCGTGGGTAAACTGATTAATGCCACTAGGAGTCCATAACCCGGAGCGAGCTACTCCCATACTAGGCTTATGACACGGCATGGACCGGTTTATTTTTAGAAACATTTCAAAGCCCTTTGATTCCCCTAGAAACTCCGCTCTGAATGTGAGCACATTCGAAGTATAAAATATGAAAAAAGAAATCTAAACGTCATTATTAAAACTGAATCATTGGATAATGCAATTCTAGAGCTCTGATTGCCTTAGCCATCATGGTATATGAGCAATTAGAACATGCTCTGCAAATATGGTAACTGAGCGTCTGCTCAAAGTTAAACACAAGCTGAGAATCGGTTGTTTTTCCAAATAAAGTCGGGAAGAACTCGATATTTTGTAGGCGTTTTTAATAAAACAATTATTCCACTCGCGCTTGTTACGCGCCTCGTTGGCTATCTAACATCTCATATCCAACGCCCACTCGTGGAATAATTGTTAATTAGATTAAAAGGTCAAAATACCATTTTTAGGTCTGTTGGTTTTGCGGACTGGTTTGTGGGGTTTAGGAGGTATTCTAAATTTGCCCCAAAAGCGATTGAAAAATAAACTGGTCGGTAAAAACGCTGTGACACGAGGACATTGAAGTTGTTCGCTCTGGGTTAAGGGCTCCTGGTGCCACGTATTCACACAGTACAATGATGTTACCTTGTTGGTACAAAAAAATTATTTAATCTCAAGATAGATTTCATTCATCTGCGAAATGATAGTCAGTTTGGTAGTACAGTCAACTCTCTCTAAGACGGACACCTTTGGGACCTGCACTAAGTGTCCATCTTAGAGAGATGTCCGTCTTATAAAGAGTCAAATAAAAGGAGTAAAGAAAGGCGGGGACCAACTCTAAGTGTCCGTTTTACAGAGGTGTCCGTCTTAAAGCGGTGTTCGTTAAGAGAGAGCCGACTGTAAATTAGTCTGTGTTAACTGCAGCTCTAAAAGCTGCAAAAGCGATCGTTTTGAAACTACAAACACGCAAAGCAGTTTGGTGAACAGTGGGTCAAAGACGTTTGCTGCACATGGAAAAAAGGGCTTAAAATCGAAGAAAAGAAGAAGACGGAAGAGGAAGACTTGTATTTATTAGCTAATTTATCTATAATTACCTTCTCATCATTCCAGTTAAAATCCGAGAGCTTTTAGTTAGATTCTTGTCGGTTCCTCGAGTCTAAAAAGACCAAAATATGTTTAAACACCAGACCCAAAGGCTGATTTTTGATCGAGTGGGTTCGTATTTGACTAGGTGGACTGGTACTGTAACTGCCAAAGGGTTACAAAAGTTTTTTGCTGACTGCGTGGAAAATATGTGTGCTCTGAAACATTGTTACCGTAGTCTGTGAGCACACTCTCTTTCCGCTGTTTTCGTTCGGCTTGGGGGACGGAGTTGAGTCTACGAAGGGGAGGGGGGGGGGGGGGGGGGTGGTATGGAGGAAATGAGGTAGGTAGGTAGGTAGGTAGGTACCATTTCAGTAATAATCACCTTGCAGCCCACGCCAAGGACACAGTTATTACGAAATAGTTACAATAAAAGTCAATGGCAAGGTTAAAAAAAAACTCTAAACCTGTTATATTACTTGCTAAGTTACACATTTTTACAAAGGTTTGTTTTGGTGTTCTTGACAGATCTTCCTACCCTTTCATATACTTCAACAAGTGAAATCCCGAACTTTTCATATACCTGAAACCTGAAAAAGGTACCACTTCTAGGCTGGTCCTTTCTGTTTAGGCCATTAACGGGAGTATCCCTTCCCCCTGGGGTGCATAACAGCTTCCATGATGACGTACGACTAAATTTATGATCGTTATATGGGTCATGATTAATCCCACCAAGACCCTATTCTTAGAACTAAAATAAGAAAAAAACCTCGCTCCTATTTTATCTGTAAAGATACTTCATATACGTACTCTTTCTCTTGCACGCTCCATGACTTCTCGGTCCCTATGTAAATTATTCATAATATCGACTCCTATTTGTTCTGAAAGGGAAAGAGATGCACTCAAATTAACAGCATTTTTTCAAAATTTGACTACCCTGGTATCAACACAGGAGAACAATTTATCAGGCGAGGTCTATCACTGCAATCATGTGGTCAGCCTGGATTAATTAGCTTAAAGGGCTTCTGAGCGAATGAGATCACAACCTACATACTGCCAAACGTCAGGCTGTAACAAGCATATTCACGACGAGTGCCAGAGAATTTTCATGTGCAGTTTCTGATTTCAGTCAAGTCTTTTGGCCAAGAAGTGTTATCCCACGGCTGATCCCGAAACATCCCGCCGCAATTGAGATAACGCCTCTGGTAACATATTATCAGTTTCTTAGTGGAGCTCTCGCCCGCGCAAAGTGCACGCAGCGGAGCACCATGGGCAATAAAATTTGGTTATCTATGCACCCTAGAAATTTTTTTTGTGACAAAATTGTCCGTACATACGTTCACCCGTTTATGTTAGCGGATGTGAAATGTCAAACTTACTAGTTTGGAGTCCAATTACAGCAGAAAGACTTTTCTTAAAGTATCCCACTGGCCACAAGAGCTTTGCTTTTGGCCTTAGTTAAATCTATAACCCGTAAATCCTCTGTTAAGCCGCCCCCCCGTCTTGATAAGCCCCTCCCTCTAATAATCCCCCTTTTCAGGGGAAGAAAATTAATAAGCCCCCCTCCCCTCCCCTTCCCTAATTATTCTTCATTAATTAATGATAGAATGTATTAATTAATCAATACTGTAAAACTGATGGTTTATTTACCAACTGATCCATGGTGGTATGACCTAAAACTTCTTGCACTTGAGCTTTTCCACTTTGTATTCTAGTTCTTTATGGCGAACTGATACAATCGTCGTTTCTAAAGTTAATGAGCCCCGCTCTCAAATAAGCACCCTGTTTCTTTTAAGCTCCCCCCCCACCCCCAAATGGGCTTGAAATAAATAAGCCCCCCTGGGGGGCTTAATAGAGGATTTACAGTATTATATCGTAAGCCTCACCTGTCTCTACACACATCTTATAACCTTCCTCCAGTTGCCTTCCAGACCTCTCCAATCTTTCAGTGTTGTCTAATAATCTTGCTCTCTTGAAAAATGAATGCAGATGTATTAAAAAAATGTTTATAATCATTATGGGTTTAACCTGAATGATGGAACAAAATTAATAGTAATACACATCCAGCTAAAATTGACGACAATATCTTTGTGGCTGAGGCTACCTTTGGAAGTGAAATGATTAAATATCATTCTGGGATAAAAAAATTACCTGATCTTCAGAACTGTACTGTGAATCTTCGCCTCCAAGCAATTCATTTCTGCCTTCCTGGTCAGAGAAAGCTACTCTTGCTTTTTTCTGTAGTAGCGAAGGAGAAAATTGAGAGGCATCCCCTAATTAGTTTTACTGGACTGCTTTCTATGAAATGAGTAGCAGACTGAAAAAAGAGCTCTTAATAGGGAAAAATTTCAACCTCCAACAGGGATGTATTTCAAGTTGCCAGGTAAATACAACAAGTAGGCGGGGAATAAAACAGCTACCCTAGAGATTTCTTTTGGTGCTATTTCCCTCCATTTTCCTATGAAATAAGTCTATATTCATTGGATAAAAATACATATCAGAGGTTACACTGAAATGTTAAGAAACGATAAATCGCCACGTGCAGTTGTATCCAAGTAAAGGAAAAAAAATTAAAAATTCTTAAATCTAATATTTGCACAGCTAGGTTTTACTTAAAAATCAGTCTGTTTAAAAAGCTATTTTAAAACATTTCTACAAGCAAATTATTTAGTTAAAAAAATACGAAAATTGAAAAACTATACAGCTATGTAAGTTATACTTAAAAACCAATCTGTTAAAACATATATTTTTAAAAAGCTGAGTATTTACACTAGGTCTCAGTTACAATGGATTTATTTCTTAGTCGCTCTGATGAGTCATTATACCAGGGGAGGAGATTATTTAATGGATGGTTGCAATGTTTCAGTCAAAAAAGAGACAATGGTCACTTTTTTCCAATAAGTTATTGACGTTATAACTAGCAGATGTAAAGCGTCTCTAGTGACATCTTGTTAAAAAGCTTTGCACAGAGGTAAGGTCTGAAATGGTAGCCATGTAAACTGGAAGGCCATACATGATTTTAGACGGCACAATCACACTAAAAAGAACGTCAGTTTCTCCTTGCGTATATTCTTCCTTGCACAGACTTCTTATAAATATTAGCTTCATAATAAATATAAATATTGGCTTCAAATAATAATTATTGTTGGCTTCATTAAGTTTAGCTTTAACATGCAAACTAAACTTACATGTACAATTACTTTGTATTATAACTTCCAACAAGGAGATACTATTATATTGCTTGATATTGTGTAATACTGGATAAGCTGTTGGATTCCCTTTTTTATGCAAAAGTAATTCCTTGCATTTACTGTTTGCATCCATAAGCCATTTGCATCCATCCAGCCCATAAATTTGGCCGAAGCAAAGTCAGATCGATCAGATAAACCTCTAGGGAACGTTACTAAGATGGTAGTATCGCCAGCATATTTAAATAAAGCTACATCATCATGCCCATCTATTTCTAAGTTGTTTAGGAACAAATTGAAAAGATATGGTCTTCTAACACTGCCCTGCATTGTGCCAATTTGTTTACAATTTTCCACTCACATGGTTGTTGCAAATTTTTCCACTCAGATTTGTAATCAATCGACATCTGCACTCCACCTTAGAGTGCCTCATCAAAACTAACCATTTTCTGTACTCAATTGAATTTCTTCTCCTTTCAAAATCAAAGATGGTAACAACATACTAGACTAGTAATAACCAAAGGTTACAGAGTACAGGCAACAATGATGGAAGGTCAATATGCTTTTGCTCAATCGATGTGCTTTGCATAAGTTTCACGTGTGATCATATTATGAGTGACAGAGGTCCAAATGCGCACGATTAAATTGCGTTCTGTGCAATTCCATTCATTCTTAGTGGAAGTTCAGACAAATGCTGGATACATACATGCAAGGCATGCGTAATAACAGCCTGGAGATTACGATTACGGGCAACAAAGCTCATTTAAGAGGTGCACCCACTCAGGCCATATACACGTATTTTTATTTGGGAATGGCTGCTTACCAAGTCTTGTTCAAATCTCTGCATTTCATTTTTGTAGGCTTTGAGTCTGTTATTTAATCTTGCTTTCTCTTCACCTGTAACTTCCCTAACTTCCAACTCCATTTGTTCTATCTAGATAAGAAAAACCAAAGTGTCTAATGATATTCAGGGAAGGATGACTTTTTGAGTGACATACATACCTGCCAACTTACACCTATTATGTGTGTGTCACACACCTAAGGATCAAAAACTTTGATCACAAGCACATAGGACAATTTCACATGAATAACGCACAATTAATATTTTATTCCAAAAAAATACCAACAAATATGTTAGGCACAATCTCAGGTATAAAGGTGATCTCAGTACGATGTCACAATACCTTTCCATGGTAATCTTGCCAAGATATGGGTGATCTCAAGCAAGATCGCACCAAGACTTGTTTGGCGTTTCCCTCCCCTACAGTTTGGTGACCCTCGGAAATCTGGGAATCTTTGTTAATTTTTGGAAGTCAATAGAGCATCATAGACAAAGTTCAAATTTTTTCAGACAGTCAGGAAATATGGATACAAAAATCACATGCATGCCACTTAGCAAAAGTTGGGAGTTACATAATAAGGAAGTAAAACACCTACATGTACCAAGATAAACAATGCAAGCTAAAACTTTGTAGAAAAATAGATCAAGATCTAATACCCTGATACAGATAAATAATCATTTTGAAGGGAAAACTGAATAAAAAATTAAGCAACACTTTGCATAAAAACTATGGTGAAAAACAATAGGCCACGGCAATGGGACCCGTTTTTTCCTATGGTGAGCCAACATGTGAATATTAAAGCTCTAGATGAGCCTTCTCATTGGGTAAAAGCCCATTTGGCATGAAATTCAAATTGTTTGAAGAAAATTTTATTATTTTGTTAAAGCGCAATAATTTGCTGAAATTTTGCTTATTGTATTTATTTTCTCTTAATCTTTGCAGATACAAAAAGGGAAAAAAATCTTACGTAAGGAACTGTGCGTTTTCTCTGATAACAGTCCGGAGAACAATATTTTACGTTTCTTTCCTCATTTTTTGACAGGTTCATGAGTAATTTCAGGTGAAGTTGTGTAATCTTGTGCCTATTTATGTTCTACTAGCATGCAGGCACGTTGCCAAATCTATAACGCGCGTGGATCACTAAAATACCTTCAGAGTGAAAATAATGTGGCAATTACAGCCACAAAAGGCATAATATACTAAAGTACTATCAATTTTAGAAAAAAGATACATAGAATTTACAATGAAAAAAAGGGCTAGGAATAACTACCGTTTTCAGGTTGAGGTAATGTATCGGTCAAATCAAAGCTTCAACATGACCCCCCCCCCCCCCCCCCCCGGGCATACCCCGGGCATTTGACACCTTTGCCGTTCCGGGGAGGAGGGAATTTGATTATCAGAGTCTTCCAGGGGGTGGGGAATTTGATCCCCATGCTTTAGGGGTGGGGGATTTGAACTGCACCCTCGATTTCATGTAAAATCTTTGGCGTGGCGAGCTATCATGGGGGACGTGGTGTTAGAGGATTTTCGTGGAAAAGATTGTGTCTTTGTGGCCAGTTGGTTATGAGGAAAGGGCTTAAACAAGCTTTGTGCCGTATTTGAAGTATTTAAATTTTGAAATTTTTAATATTGGATTCAGGCTTTGAATGTATGAATGTATTTTATTGTTGTGTTTACAATGAAATACAATGCCTATGCCGGCGATTCAATACAACATAAAATAAAATAAAAAGCTCAGGTCAACTACTTTGACCTACTGCAAGTATGTTAATTAATAAGACCTGTGAGCGATGATGCATGTCAGTGAAATGGTCATGATGTAGGAATCTCAACAGGTGGGATCTTTTTTTATAGAATGCTTTGTATGTTGCATCATGAAGAAAAGCTGAGCATTCAGTTTAGTACCTTGTAGCAGCGATTTCCGCTGCTTTGCATGAGACTTTTGTTCGTAGTAAATAGCCTAACAGTGTTTCTCAGTTTTTATTATATTTATAAAGATTTTGTTCGACAACTGAAGGCATTTCCACTGTCTTTCTGTCATTTTTGTTCCCGTGAAATGTCCCAGGGGTGAATGGACCCTAGTGTGGGGCATTTGAACGGCTTTTTCGCCTGGGTAGGGGGGAATTTGAACAATAATTTTCAAGAGAGTCAAATGCTCGGGGGTTTGCCCGGGGGGGGTATGTTGAAGCTTCAATTTGACCGATACATAACAATCAAAGATGATGGATGCTCAGTGAAAAGGTCAAGATGGGCCATAACTATGGTTGTTAACCCAACATATGATTCTCTTGAAATTTACATGCCATACAAAACAATAGCCAAATTCCATATATGGACCCTTAGAACTTCAAGGAAATTTTCAATATTTTACTATCAGTTTTTAGCCTTATTCGTTTTCAAGCCAATCACAGGGCTGGATTTCAATAGGTTAATTGGAAACACACTACCGTCTAGATCCTGCCGCGTTGTTGAGTTTTCTATAGTTCTTACACGAAGCGTTACTTTGCTGAAAATGAAATGACACTCTAGTCCAATATCAGTCAGAAACAATGCTAATAATTTAATGGATTGGTGTAATTGCGCCAAATATATTTATCTATTAAGATTCAAGAAAAGGAAAGAACAATCGCAGTGACAAAAAGAAACCGTGTTTTCAGAGTTTTTTAGATTTTTACCAAATTGACATCTGAATAAACTTTAATAATGATACTGAGAGTTTTGAGCAATCTGAGCCTGACCATTATGTGGATAAAAGACGGCTGTCAAAATTAAATGCTTATCGAATCTTACAGATGTAAAGGGAATAAGACGCATACACAAACACAATGATATTCAACATAAGCTTAATAAACTTGATTATTTTTCTTTCAATCTTGAAATCATAAATCTTTCGTTTCTTACCAATTCACGAGCTTCATCAAAGCATCGTTCGACGTCGCTGACTGCACCCTTCTTCGATGCTAAAGGAAAAAATAAAATAACGCTGTTTTAAGTTTAAAAGAAGCTACAACACGAGTCAATTTCAACAAATTGTCAAATTCACAATTCTCACATCCGTGAAGGTTCGGAATCTTGCAAATTTTCGCCGTGATTTCAGCGCTGATATTTCCGAACTGTTGCTCGTAGTGAGTAAATAACTCCGTCATTTTGAAGAAAAACTAATAAGAATATTAAATCTTCACAATTTAGACCTTTAGATGTTGTTTAAAGCTAAAACTATGAAAGTATTTGAGGAAATTGAAATGTATTTTTTTAACTTCGAACTGCGACCGTCATTGTCATGCGAAGTTCCAGTCTCTTTCGTTTTTCCTTGGTCGTCTTTGGATCGCGGTGACCTAGACACTACTGTTAATCCAAGAGTCAAAGTCCGCTTCGTCCTTCGTTTCACAACAAATGCAGGGCCATGCGAAGACCTGTCAGCGCGTTTTAGCAGCATTTTTTCCTCAAAATGCAATCCCTGGAAGAGTTTCTTCATATCCTTTATCAGTGGCAATGGCTTCCCGTGTTGACTGTTCTGCTGGTCACCTACGTCACGTATTACTTGTTTCACGTCGTTCAAAAGCCTCGACTGATCGGCAAAGAAGGTCCATTTCGAGAGTTTCTCTTGCAAAGTTGTCCGATGGTAAACGAATATTATTGGCCAACTTTTTGGTGTTTTGGAGCTCGTGCGCAAACGGTAATTCGAGCGGTGATCAGGTCCAAACCTTCAGTTCCCTTTAGAAGGTATTTTTTCACTGTTTTTTCGATTCCTTAGGAAGTTAACAATAATTCTTCTTGAGCCCTAGTTACCGTTCAAATGTGCTCGTAGCGACCGCCATAATGTGAGTGGCGATCATTCAACCTTTTTTCCAGAACGTCACATGTCGATAATTCCGATAACCGATAGAAACCGATTGTTGTTGATAAAAATCGATACTCATCAATCGACAAATATCGTAATCAATAAGAGTTTCAAGATCACAAAATGTCAAGTGATTATCGACTTTTGGTCTAAGAGTTCATTTTTTCTTATATTTATTATCTACTGGAGGATAAAAAGTGATCAGAAGCTATAGTTTCAAGATCCATTTGCAAACTATTACTATTTGTTCAAAGGGTTCTGGCATGTGTTTGAAATGTCCCTCCATAAAAAGAATCATGTTATTTTACAGGGGAAAAGAAAATGTGGGCTTTTTCCTAGGGCTCCTTGGGTTACATCATGCTAAAACTCTCAGTCTCCTATATTAGTCAATTGTCATGACGTCACCCCTGGAATTTTTGATTGGTGAATTTCGCACCAAACAGGTATGAAGAGTCCTTCAGAATACCATAACCAACCAGGATTAAAATTTAAGGACTTTTTGAAAATCTAATAATAGCAGTGACAACAATGATGGTAATAACAATGACTGTAGTGATGATGTGCACGATCTGATCATGAATTTTTATGCAGGGTTGTCACTAAGATTTCAAGTTGCCGGGTAAATACAACAAGTAGGCGGGGAATCAAACGGCTAGGAATTTCTTTTGGTTCTATTTTTCTTCTATTTTCCAATAAAAGTAGCCGGGGGCCACTCTCTTAGTAGCCGGGGAAAATCCCCGGCCCCCGGCTCTTAATGACAACCCTGATTTTTATGACAACAAACGTTGATGCTATGTGTCACATTTTTGTCACTTTAGGGAGACCTTGGAAACACCGGACAAAGGGATTGTTTGCTTGGACTGGTTTGACAATGATGACAGCACTGTTTATAACGATGCTGCAACAAGACCTACTGTATTATTACTTCCTGGACTCACTGGTTAGTAATTAATTCCAGGATGTTAATATCAGTATTCAAATTACTTTTGATGGCTTCAAAAATCTCTTACACATATGCCTTTCAGTTAGAAGGAGTTGTTGTTATAAAAACATTAATTTTATTTTATGCTTTCTGTTTACATGAGATTTAAGTGCTGCACCAGAGGTTTTAACCAGGGTTCGTGCAGTCTTGAAAAGTCCTTGAATTTTCTTCAAGTTTGAATGTAGTGGCCTGGAAAAAGTTTTTTAATGCTTTTTGGTTGTCCGAGACAGAATATAAATCAAAGCTCTGAGAATTTAAAGGTTATTTACACAAAGTGCTCTATGTTTTACGCAATAATTAACTATCAATTTAAGAGAAGTGAACTGAAAAATGTAGAGAAGTTGGTGAAGAAAACAGTTCAAGCCTTAAAGTCTTATTAGAATGGATTAGGAATGTGCATTTTTGTACAATATGTGAAATTTTATTCCTAGTAGGAGGTCCTTGGAAATCTAATGTGGTCCTTGAAAAGTCTTTGAAAAATGGTTGCAATTTTTTGGATGAACCCTGTTTAACTTAACCAAGAACTAAATGAATGGTGAATAATATTGAAAATGTGTCATTTATCTTGTTCAAACCTTTATTATTTTAGGTGGAAGTGAGACAAGCTATAGCCGTCATTTGGTGTTACTGGGTGAAAAGTTAGGAGTGAGGTGGGTTAGAATGCTTGAGTTGTCCAGTAAGGACAGCTGGGACACATAGAAGTATCAAACCCTCTGTTTTTCTTGTTCTAATGCTTATGTTGATGCCATTCATAGTGGGTTTTAGACTGCTTGCAGTCTGCCTTTTCTCTTACAATCCGTCTTTTTCTTATCTCAGCCTACGCGATTGCAAAACCACAACGTTATGTTACAATAAGGGATTGGAACGAGACAAGACAAGACGGACTGCAGACTCTTTTGTAGTAAACAAACCCTCCGTCAGCCCAGAAACCGAGTTACCAATTGGTCAATTTTACAGCTGTTGACAGATCATTGATTGGTTCCTGCTTGACATGAGCATAAGGACAAACAAAAGCCACAAAAATGGAACTTTCTGTTACAAAAGCCCCTTGTGCTTGTATTTCTAGTCAATATCTTGCTTATGTTAATGTTACTGCAGTACTACTCTGACTGCTTATCCCCACAGGACTTTGCATCCTTGACCTCACAGCAGAAACAGTTTCTGTCCTCGCATTCTTTCTCTTGTTTTCATTGTTTGGTGTTGGATTGTTGGGATAAAATTGTCTCAGGAAGTAGGGACATGAGTCTTTCCCCCAGCCTGACCCCAGCCAGTTTCCAAAGTAGGGGGATGCTATGCCTGGCTCCAGTCACAGTCAAGTTATAGTGTCAGGTGCCTCTTCAAAAATATCCATCACCCGCTCCCATGACCTCACTAACCCTGATCAGTGCCGGCAGACCAGGTACTCCACCCTGCCCACAGGTGTCCCGTAGGTTAGCAGAGGGAAGGAGTCACCATACCTCTCTTGTATATAGAGGATACCTCCACCCAGTTACCCAAATGTTAATGTTACAGGTCAAATTAATTCGGTTTCAAAGTTTTTCACCTATTATTCACTATATCCTTTCAGTCTCCTAGCCTGAGTTATTCGTGAATTAAGGCTAAACCTATGTTTAATAGATAATTTAAACCTGAATATAGTTTTGACCTTAAACATTAAGATATTTTTTCATTACCTCTATTTTACATAACAGGACAATTGTTGCTAATCATAGAGGATTTGGAGCCTCCCAGTTAAAGGTAAACGTAATTTAAAGGCCCTTTAGTGACTACACAAATGTTTCAATCAGTTTTAATGTTGAGTCAGGTCGAACAAAACCTTTCCTTGTGGATGATTGTGATAAAAGTGCATTTTAGTAAATTTATGCTTACCTCTAATTTCAGACTCCAAGGACCTTCTGTGCAGCCAATACTGAAGACCTCAAGTTTGTTCTATCGCACATTCACAGAATCTACCCAGGATCACCAATATTTGGCATGGGAATTTCTATGGGAGGGTAAGGCATTTCCCATTGCAGACAAACCTCCTGTAAGCAACAACCCAAAATGTGAAGAGTTAGTGGCTGTTTATGGAAGGTTATGCTTGCGAGAATCAAACCATAGGGGGTCTCTTCCTAGAAGAGGTCCGAACCCAACTGCTTTTTTGATAGAATGTATTGTATGCTATTTTTAGGTTACAATAGTAGTAATAACCTAAAGTTATTGAGTGCTGGCGACGATGATCGAAGACCAAAACGCTTTTGCTCCAGCGCTGTGCTTTTCATAAGTTTTACATGACAGATAGCCAAAATGCGTGTGATCAGATTACGGGTGATAGAAGCTCTAAATGCGTGAGTTCATTTTGTGTTCTGTGCATTCCATTCATTTTTAGTGGAAGTCCAAATAAGTGCTGGCTACATACATATGATGCATGCGTAATAACAACCTGGAGATTAGGATTGGGGGCTCCTCTTGTCGCCCGCAATAAGTAAATCCATGTTGTTTCTAAAAGTTCTTCTCATACTCTGAGTAGTACTTCATTAGTGCTCCATTTAAAGGTATAGAAAGCTAATTAAAAGCTGCACAGAGAGGAAGAAGCTGAAACATTGAGGTCTAACTAGGTATCAAACTCGGAACCCTTCCCCTCCCCCCTCCCCTCAGAGAAGGCCACACACTTACCACTGTGCTAATCTTAATTCGACTGTGCTAAAGAAAGATTTATGAAGACAATGCGCAAGAAAATTTCAAACCCCAGGCTACTCCCATTTCTAGAGTCACTGTTAGTACTGAAGTTGTTAACCATTTAAGCCATTATATCCACTTTTAAATTCTTCAGGCCGACTTCCTTGCATTTCTTTTTATAAGATTAGTAGGAAGAATTTGCTTAGAGATCAAAGCGTTTTCTTTTAGGTGATCATGTTATAAATTCTTGTTACTTTTCTCTTGATTATCGGTTGATATCTTAAGGAGAAAATTGATTTGGGCCTGTCTTTGGACGTAAGGGTTAAGAAATTTTTCCAAGACTCACGTTTTGTTTTTACAGGATGATCCTTATGAATTATTTAAATGAAGTGGGTGACTGTGAGAGTTCAGGTCTTGTTGGAGTCATGGCTATTTCTACTCCGTGGAACTGTATGGAGTCCTGTGAGTCACTGGAACAACCAATCAACAGCTTTCTTTTTAATCAGCACCTGACCAGGAACCTGGTGCAGATGATACAAAGGTACTCAACCACTCATACGTTAAAGACCTTTAGATTCTAAGAAGAGAACGACTACGAGTACGAGATTTTCTTAATAGCAAGTGCTGCTCGCGCGTGAGGCAGCGTCATTTTGGCGGAAAAACGTGGTAGCCGTCCTCATTCTACTACGAGTTTTAGCCGTAGTGGTGGGAACAAGTTATCAAATGTTAGAAGGTTTAGCATTTTGCAATTGGGAGAGGGCTCAACCTCCTTCAATATCGATAACAGTGCTAACTTTTCTGGTGAAAAAAAGTTCAATGAAGAATTTCGGGGTTTCTATTTTTTGACAATACGCAAGAAGAGGCTTCGTTTGAAATGATCGCACCACAGGATTTCATTCACAGGACTCAAAATTTAGAGCTACAAGCTAAAAAAAACAGTACCATGTGAAACTACTTCTAAAGAGGTTTCATTTGAATGGTCACACCATAGAATTATATCCACGGACTCAAACATTATTGCTACATGTGGGTACTAAATAAATAGTACCATGTGAAAGTACTACTAAAGAGGTTTCATTTGAATGGTCACACCATAGGATAGACTCAAAAGTTAGAACAACATACTAAGTAAATAGTACCATGTGAAAGTTCTGTTGGAGAGGTTTCATTTGAATGTTCACAGCATAGGATTTCAGTCAAAGACTAAAGCGAAGATCATAGAACGTATAACTCTCTATATAGAAGGCCCCAAGGCGGCATGAAGGGTACCTACCAGTATTCAACATCGAGAGAGTTCATTGTATCAACAGCACAATATACTGAAAAATAGCAGTTATAACTGTAACAGTTTGGCACGGCCAAAAATAACGGCTTTATAATGTCTCCTTTTAGTAACCTGGAGGTGTTTGAAAGTCATTTGGGGAATCTGCCATTTGATATCCATCATGTATTAAAGGTACTGTGGTCATTCAATTCAAGTTTCATACTGGTGATTACTTACATGTCGTCACAATTGCCCTTCTCATAATCCTTTTTTCATTGACTGTACACTTATGGAGTCTTTTAGCGGTTTTAGAAAGTATTGAAATTTCCTTTGGAATAGATTCCCTGACTTAACCGAAGGGATAATAACTATAGTCGATGTTCATTGTGATTTGTTGGTGTCAGGTCGTTTTAGCCCCACAGCAGTTCGCCCGTAGTTAGGATTATTCGCCCGATTTGTAGTTGTCGTTCTTTAAGCCTGAAAAAAGCCGGGAAGAAACGTGAAAAGATAGTGTCTGCACATGTGGAATCCAAACGTAACTAAAATAACATCTCTGTTGATTATGCGCACCGTGTTGTAGATTGTTGTGTTTATTGGACGAATCGACTTAAGTCCGGGCGAAACGCCGTCGGGCGAAACGACCGCGATTCGATTTGTTTGTTCGTTTGACACATACAAACGGGCTCACCCACCCTGTTTTGTGTTGCTGATCTGGCCATATTCCAGCTTGTCTAGCCCGCTCTTTCCCGTTCTTTCTCGACAGTACGTTGCAGCATGCAATGAGATCCTTTGTTTAGGAGCTACTTTGAGCCTCATTAAGGGCGTCGGTGACCGGTCGTTTCGCCTACGCATCGTTTCGCTAACGCCTTAAGTCGTTTCGCTTACCGGGAAACGAAACGATCGCTACACATGTATATACAGTCGAACCCCGCTATTTCGAAGTCCCAAGGGAAATGGAAAAAAGTTCGAAATAGCGGGGCTTCGAAATAACCGGGGAAGCGTAAAGGGGAAGAGTAAATCCAAGGGCATTCGATCTTCCTTCGAAATAGCGGGGACTTCGAATTAACCGAGTTCGAAATAGCGAGGTTCGACTGTACTTTATTCTTTCAGTCATGACACGAAAACGTTGGTCTATTGCATATTTATGTATACCTTGTTCTTTAAGCTATTGCTGAGGCGAAAAAGTTAGGGAACTGACCTAACACGTTCGCGAAATGACTTAAGACGTTAGCAAACTGGGTGTTGCCGAAACGTTGTAAGGGCGTCATATCGCTTCCACAGCAGTCTTCACAGTTTGAGCTGTAACATCGTCAACGCTCTCAGTTTCTGTAAGATGCGGCTTTTTACAGGATGGGGTTTTTATCCCTTTGCCTAACCTCTATCCTCAATGGGATCACTACCTTATTGTTGTGAGGCGGCTTCCCCCTCTCCATGACCCCCTAGAGCTATGTCAGCTAGAGTCTAGTGCTCCTGATAGGGCCACCCATGTTCATATGGTCGGAGAGTGGACACCAGACGAAGCGTGACCTCTCCCCCCCTCCCCATTGCCTCCCGGGGGGGGTACTCCAGAGTTAAGTGACGTTGATGGTCGAAAGAACTGTTTGGGTAGGAGAATATGGAAAGTACTTTTTGCTTGCCTTGATATTCTTGGGTGGCCTCGTAGTCCTAGACTACAACAACAACAACAACAAATTTTATTGAAAATTGGAAAAATAACTACAGTCGAACCCCGCTATTTCGAAGTCCCAAGGGAAATGGAAAAAAGTTCGAAATAGCGGGGCTTCGAAATAACCGGGGAAGCGTAAAGGGGAAGAGTAAATCCAAGGGCATTCGATCTTCCTTCGAAATAGCGGGGACTTCGAATTAACCGAGTTCGAAATAGCGAGGTTCGACTGTAATTACATTATTTTCCCACCCGCAAATAGCTTATAAACTAATCGAGGCGGGGGGAACTGAAGAGATATTACAAGTACAAGATTTATATATAGATGGACTAAATAACAGTGAAGATATTACTACACAGTAAATAGAGTAAACTAACATAAAACAAGGCAAGTACATAACGAATACGAAGAGAGGCTAACCTAAAGTATTAAATAACTTATTAAGACGGGAGACTTCGACATAATCATCTTCTGACCGCAAGAAATTTAGTATTAATTCATTTATTTTTTTTACGAAAGGACGAATGTTTAAGTATTTTAATCGAATAAGGAATAGAGTTCCAAATTTGGGCACCGATTCTCGTGAAAAAGGCATACATTTTATCGGTTCTAGAGAACTTAACATAAAACGAGTCGCTAGAGACAGATCTTGTTCTGTAGTTATGAATCTGACTTGTTTTAACGAACTGATTGAGTTTACTAACTGGTGCTGTCTGTCTGTTGATATCATACAATAAATAGCTACAATCTCTGAAAACTACCAGATGACAAAATATAAATTCAGATAGTACGATGACTAAACAACTGCTAGCAGACATTCAAAAATTCAATTTCCATCTTTTGGAAAATTTTAACCCTCGGAAAATTCGGCGTGGGATTTTTTGGGGTTATTTTTGCCTCTTTTCGATCATCCCCGTCACTTTAATTCCGGAGTAACCCCCTGGTGATTGCCTTAGTTTAAATAGTTTTTCTTCGCCCGGGTTCCGCCCTCGTTTCTCGCAGCTTCGCTGATCGCCATTCGCGCGTGCCCTCGTTTCTCGTGCTCATATCCTTCCGTGTCTCAAGGGAACAATAAGAGACTGCTCGCAGTGTATAGTTTAACGTACACATAGTTACATACTAAGACATACCGTATGATGTTATATTTGTAGGCAAGGACCATACGCGAGTTTGATGACAGATTTACATCTCCAACATTTGGTTATCGCAACTATGAGGAATACTACAGTGCTGCGACTCTTCACACCAAACCACTGCACACAATAAGAGTACCTGTGCTGTGCTTGAATGCCGCTGATGATCCGTTTTCCCCTCTGCATGGTGAGTGAGGGTTCATTTCACCCTTTAAGTCCCAATAGTGACCAACAGCAGTTTTCTCCTAACAATATCCATTCATTGTCAAGAGATAAAGTTGTGAGAATATATAAAATGATCACGAAAGAGAAAATACCTTGGAATATCATCGTCCGAGTAAGTAAAGTCCCGAAAAGGACTGTTGTTGACAGTGACTCCCGTTTCGACAACCTGTGCGGCAGTCATCTCCACAGTCAAAGTGAGTTCTGTTTATTGACATGATTGGTCAATTAAGTTGCGATGTTATTGGTTGTCTGTCAGTTAAGCCGTGATGTTATTGGCTGTGAAGATTGTAAATGTGATTTGCCACTAGTGTTTCTATCCTTCTTTTTTCACAGTTATAATTGTCGTTTCACGGACACCAGAAAACATTAAATTGGCAAATCTCAATTTACCCACAACTCAGTTTAATAGCAAAGACAGCATCGACCTCGGTAATTTCTTTTGTGGAAAATATCGACTCTAGGATCAGGAGGGGTTTGGGGAATTTAATCTAGTATAGGGTGGCAAAATTCAGCTGAACTAGGTCTGGAATAAGGTAATGGTCCGGTATCCCAGCGGCTTGTCCCCATCCAAACATTCCTAAAGTACCCCAGGGGGTGAATTCGGGACTGTAAACTATCCACGTAAGATCGTAATGACAAATTTGCTTTCTTTTTGCTCTCATTGAACAGCGATCCCTCTAGATGCACTGGCCCAGAATCCGCTGGTTGCCATGGTACTCACGTCATATGGTGGTCACATTGGCTTTGTGGAGGGCGCTGGAATTGAAGGAACCAATTATATGGAAAGACTGTTTGTTCAGTTCACCAAAGGAATATTTGAACTTGTCGAGAAGGGTAGACTCCAGGAAGTGATCGAAGAGGCTCACTCATAACTTACTTGTGTAACTTATTTATGCAGAGCTGACACACGCGTCGAATATAGAGTGAGCGGAGCACCATGCGTAAGGAAACATGATAAACCGATGGAGTTGCCAACCCTTGCGTGTATGGGCGAACGCGCGCTTGCACAGGACACCCACGTTAACATTGTGCACACAACACACCCAAAGTGTAAGAGAAGACTCTTCAAGCCCCTATACGCCGTATAACGAGTATAGGGACTAGGCGAGGACTTAGTACGTCCAGAACTGCACTCAACTTGGCGATATTCAACCTACTTACGATATGACTCGAGTAACGTGAAATCAGAGTAATTATTTTGCTTGCCTTGTATATCACTACAGAAGCAGAAAATCTAGTTATGCAATCACGTTTGGTATCCAGTGTTATGTTAGCTTATGTTTACTTCAAATTGTTTGATAAATTCGCACAAAATTCGTTATCCAATAGCAATTAGGTTAGGGTTAATAAGTTATTTCTTCTAATATGTTCAGTAAATCCGCTAAACTTGCAGGTTCAAGCTTGTCGGAAAAAATCGTAGTGTATGTTTCCGTTTGATGCCTCTATTTTAGTGTTTTTATGTAATTATCTTTGTTAGGAGAGACCTCAGTTGTTAATATTGTTTTTACCAGTTTGTCAAAAATAAAATTACAAGGAAACTGATAAAGAACGACCTTTCAAAGACTCACCAAGCTTGCGTTTGTTTTTTTCTGTTTGGGGTGACTCTATTTGCGAAAATTTTTGCGACTGTCTTTCTTTGGAAAGAAGTCGTGACAACGTTCAGAGAATTGACAGCAGTCTACTTTGAATTTAAACAATGCATGAATCGATGAAAAAAGAAACATCTTGAAGCTTTGTACTTTTACGATGAGTGGAAATAAACTTTTGTTAGCAGTTTCATAACCGTTGACTTTTTTAAAAACATTCATGAAAAATTCAGAATTTCTACTCGAGAAAAATAAACTGTTCCATAGGAAAGAGCTGACCGAAAGGGTTCACTGAAATGGTCCCACCAAAGAATTTTCTTCAGCTAGAAATAATTCTGCGTGAACTTCAGTCCTGTCTTATTTCACACTGGGGCTCTTGGAGATCGTTTTCAAGTCTAGTTTTTGCTCTTTGTTTTTTATGGACTTGTGGTTGGTAGTTTTTATATAAACACAACTAACTTCACCGGTTTTGGACACTTGTATCTTTTTCATGCAGCGCCTATTTTTTCTACTTTTAACATATGTGAATTATATAGGGAAAACTTGTTGTCACTTGTTCAGAATCTCACTTTCAAAGCACGTTGTCCACGGAATCCGTGGACAGCTGATCAAATGGATAGAATCCTGGCTTTGCGGAAGAACTCAGACAGTTGTTGGTAATGGTACACAGTCTTCTCCAGTGATTGTAACATCAGGAGTTCCACAGGGCACCGTCTTGGGACCACTAATGTTCTTACTGTACATCAATGACATTGGTCTTCAAATAACCTCAAAATTGGGACTGTTTGCAGATGAAAGCGTCCTATATGGGGTTGTTAACATGATTAGCAGTGCCGAGGTGCTTCAAAGTTACCTCAACAAATTGGTAGTCTGGTCAGAGAAATGGCAGATGGCTTTCAATGTCAGTAAGTGTTTACTGCAACTATACATCAGTCACACAACACAAGTATTTTTTGGTAGTAGAATTAGATATATAGCAAATTAACTTGGAATGAACATATTTCTGCTATTACAGGGAGAGTGAACTCTTCCCTCGGCTTCTTGAGAAGAAATCTATATAACTGCCCCGAACAGATCAAGACACAGGCGTACTATTCTTTAGTTAGACCCCACTTGGAGTATGAATGCTCGGTGTGGGACCCACATACACAAAAGAACATTCAATCAATTGAGATAGTCCAGCGCAGAGCGGCTCGTTTTGTTAAGAAGTGCACTCAGCGCACACCGGGTACCATCACAAGTTTACTAGAGGGGCTAAAATGGCCATCATTGGAACAGAGAAGGAAACAAACAGGATTAACAAACTTGTACAAGATCGTAACTGGCACCCCGGCAGTAGAAATTCCAAATTACTTTAAACAGAAGGAATGCCAAACAAGAAATTACCACCCACTTAAATTTGTAAATGCTGGTTGCAGGACCGATATATATGAATAAAGCTTTTTCCCAGGAATGGAATGATTTTCCCGAATCAATTATTCAAGCTTGCCTTGAGGGCCCAGGCCAGGCGCCATTGAACATTTGAACATTTTTTTGTTTTTATATCACCAGCACAAATTCACTGCACTGATTTTTAGCGCACCCAGCACAAGCACAGCACATATCTGCTGAAGATGGACCGCACTGTCCTTTGCAGATCAGACATTTAGATAATTTTAGATGTAGATGACACAAATTGAAATGATTCAATCTTTCAAAAAATGTACCACTTCCCGTGGTTTGTGTTGCAGACCTCCCTCCCCTCCCTAGCAATAAACTTGGCGTGTCCCTGTGCACCAAAGGCTTGCTGGGATATTACTTCCTTCCGAGTGACGCAAAGGCGAGCAGACCTCATGTCCGGCGATTTAGTCCACTTTTGAAAGAAAACAAATTTCTTCAAAAGTGTGGGGTCTCCTCACGTTTCTCCTCGACTACACAACCTTTCAGTTCCTCTTTTTTCTCTTTTTGTTATTACCACTAATTTCCCCACCGAAGTTAGCGGTAATTCCAACCAATACACTTTGACCCTTTTGTAGAGAGTCGGCCATATTTCAAAGTAATTTATTATTCACAACGTCGACAAACTACCCTAGGATCATCTTTCATCTTCGTCTTTGACAATCATATTCTGAAAGTCGCTTCTTCAAGTTCTGGAACCTTCGCAATGGCACAGAAAACGCCGGTTAGCCTGATGAACGAACTTGCGAAAGCGAACAAACTTAACCCCGAGTACAAAGTCATCGAAGAGAGTGGACCGGCTCACAAGCGAACGTTCACCGTTCAACTGACTTTGGGCGACGTGGGTAAGTGGGATGGCCAGGGAACAAGCATCAGAAGTGCTCGACATGCAGCTGCCACTGTTGGATTGGAAAAGTGTGGTCTGTGCAAGCCAGAAGTCGAGAAGCCTCTTGTTCCACAAGTGAATGTAACGTCCACTGTTGTGCTGAACGTGCTGGCTATGAAACTTGGCAAGCTGACTCAGTACCATGATTTACAACCTAAGATTCCATCGTACCAACGACCTGTTAATATGGGTTACCAAAACCTTCAGATGCAACACCAGATACCCGGGGTTCATCACAGAGGGCCACTGCATGCTCGAACCCACTATGGGATGTCCCATCCTGGGCAGGAGCAGCATTTTCCCCCTTACATCCAAAATGGCTATCACCCCCGTTCTGCCCCGCCACGTGTACCAAGAATCAGCTGTGTTAAGCTGGTGGTTGGAGATCAGGAATTTTATGGTGAAGGGCGTGACAAGCAGTCTGCACGCAAAAGTGCTGCCGCAAAGGCTGTGAAAGTTTTGCATGAAGAGCTGGCTGCTGTGGGAGAGAAGAAAAACTTGACCATGAAGGCAGATGAGCCAGCTAATGTTCAAAATGGTGAAGGAAATGCGTCGCAGTCTGAGGATGTGACCAAAGGCAGTACAACTGAGATGAAATCAGAGATAAGTAAAGTATATGAAATAGCAGCTAAACGGAAACTCCAGGTAGGGTTTGAAGATGTCAAGAGCAGTGGTCCTCCCCACATGAAACGCTTTGTGGTGAGTGCCACTGTTGGTGAATTTGTCACTACAGGAGAAGGCTGTAAAAAGAAAGATGCCAAGCAAGAGGCAGCAAAGAAAATGCTGGAAGAACTGAAAAAGCTTCCAGAGCTACCAGCACAAGAGACAAGCTATAGGAATGCTGGCCGGTTTGTGCGCCGTGGTCCACGCATTTCCAAGGACAAGCAGGCAAAGGGGGAAATAGACCCGTCTATGAATCCTGTTAGTATCCTTGGACAGATTCTTCAGCGCAGACACGAGCAGCCACCAGTTTATGAGCTTCTTCATGAGAAAGTTACAGCAAATCAGCGAGAATTCACCATGCAAGTGACTGTGGGGCAACATAAGGCAACAGGAGCTGGCCCAAACAAGAAGGAGGCCAAGAAGAAAGCTTCTGAAGCAATGCTGCAGTTGATAGGCTTTCGTTCCAGTGAGGGAAAGTCAGCTAATGCTCAGGTAACCTATCTTAACCCTTTTAAACCCTAGTTTCAAAATTTGAATTCTTAGTTGTTTTCTTCACACATTTCCAATAGAAAGGAGAAATTTCATGCTGATGGTTCTTGGGTTGTCAAGGCCTTTTTTACTCTCCAATGAACAGAGCCCTCTATAAATTGAACTAGTGCCTGGCAAAAAGCTTTAAGTGTTCTGTGATCATTGGTAGTCTCTTCTCACAAATCATTATATTTGTATTGTTTTTTGAAACAGAGAGAATGTGACATTAGGTCAAGAGTCCCTTAGAGGGAATAGGCTATTTTTGACTTTCTCTACACATGACTTTGGGCAAAGTCTTTGATACAAAATTTTTCTTTCTAGTAAGTGAATAAATCTTTTTGTCTCTTGAAAGGTTTTGTACTTGGCCTTATTTTGAAAGTGAGGGTTGAAAATTTTGTTGCTAGGCCTGTAAATAAATTTAAGTTTATAAAATATTATTGTAGCTTTCTTGCTCAAGGTAGGGATGTGACTTTTGAGCATAATTTGAAAAAAAGCACCACACATGTCAATAGACTGATTTTAATGGATGTAGTCACTGATTCGGTTCTTTTAACCAAAGTTGATTTTCTTTTCTCAATGCTCTTATGCCATCCTTTTCTCCGAAGGGAGACAAATCGTCGAGTGCAGAGAAAACTAATGGTGACGAGAAAGGCTCATTCAGTGGTACAGAACCTGGCAGCCATCCTGTCACCATCCTAGGCCGTCAACTGAAGCCAGGTCTGCTGCCTATGGTTCCTGAACTAGCCAAACAGACTCGATCGGACATGATGAATGCAGTAGTTGCTCCCATTGCACAAGTGAAGCATGAACCTCAGGTAAATAAACCTGTGATCAGGCATTGTTTTTATTCTTTTGTGCAAAATTTGATGGAGGAGAAAAAAGTACTCCTTATACATTTACTTTTCAAGTCGTCTGCCGTCCCTCAGGTGCTAACCTGTCAACAGTGTAGTTATGGTGCATCGAGCTATAAATGTGAGCCAATAAGATTTTACTGAATAATCATGTGGCTTGTAGGAAGGTGCAAAGATAGTTCTCTGGCAGGAGAAAAATGGCATGTTGAGATTTTGTTTAGAGATGGGTTGAGATGTCACTGTTGTTCTTGCAAATTTAGGTGACGTTCCATTGCTTACACTGTAATGCTCACTTTCTTCTGGTACTAACCAGTTTATAAAGAGATGCAAGGGGTAAAGTTGTTTATAATCTATGGCCGATGAGTTGGGTGCGAAAAATAATTTTAGGATGATTTTGAAGTGATGTTCTAATCTTTATGCAGTGGTTACCAAAGAATAATTCTGTTAAGTTAAACTTACCTGTCAAGAGCTGCACGATGAGCTTTGGGTTCTTGCAAATGAATCACACTGAAATTCAAGTAGGCAATTTTGCAACTGTGATTCTTCATGAAATCACTTCTAATTTACATGGCTGTTTGGAATTGCTCAAAAATCCCCAAAAATCCCACCCTAAGTTGTCTGCCATGTAAAATGCCCTTTAAACATCGCCAGTGGGTGGTGTCAATTTCGTTTCAGTGTTACCCATTTTTTCCTCTTCAAGGAGATTTCTTAGAGTATAAGGTGATTTTCCTAGATTAGAAAAACTACCTCCTTGAGTTACGCGATCTTTGTTTTTCAGGAGCCTGCATTACAAGGAGGTCTAAACCGTGCTCCAGGCGCTCCTGTTGTCAAGACAACACCTGCTATGTTAACGTCTGTCCAGAAGCTGCTGCATCTAGCTGAAGTGGAAGGATTAAGAGTACAATTCACTGACTACCCTAAGGTTAGTTTAGCAACCTTAGCCTTAAAACTCTTATCAATCATCATCTTCAAAACTTTATTAACATGTCTTAGTAGCTAGCCCAGAGTAATACCCTCTTCTAAAAAATTGGGGACACTTAACAATACATGTGTAATTAAGAAAACCTACTGACTAGTGAATGATCAAAAGCCTATTCGGTACTAAAAGCCTAGTTACTTAAGATTTAAAAAACTGCCTAAAATAGAAATCCAGTCTGGAAAATTTCATTCTGTTATGAGTTACAAAAAATGCAGTTAATTCAATTATCGTCTTCTACCATCGCGCTTAGATCACATTTCCGAATATGAAGTTTAAACATGCATGCTTCTACATGCATATTCTCCACTTTGTTCTCCTTTTATTTCCTATGGTACTTGTGCATCTTTTACAGTCAGGTGATGTTTTTTTTTTTCTTTCTCTCTCTTGTGACTTAATGTTTGACTAACTACTGAAATGCTAATTAGCAATAGTTTTGGATGAGGCCGAGTATGATCTGACAGATGACACCCTTCCAGAGTATTATTTTGAATGAATAGTAATGAACTATTCATAGTTTTAAAACTATGCTAAAATATGCTTACCTTGTTCAATGTTAAGTTCCCATCTTTATTTGCATGTTCCTTGGCAAATTCAGGATATAAAGGGATGTGTAGTCTCACAGATATTCTTTAACACAGTCATCCATCAAGTTGTATTTTTGCCGTCCATGCTATGTTTTTAGGCAGTAGTTTGGCTATTTTGTCTTCACAAAACTTGTGAGATTTTTACCACCATTTTCTACAGCTCTAGCAAAACAATTCAAAACCTTGTCCTCAGGGTCCTGTTTACAGGTGTATATCTGTTCCTTATTCTTCACACTTTTCAGGAGAGAGAATATCTGACTCTAGTCACAGTGACCTCCATTCCACCTCTTACATGCTATGGTTCAGGGTTAACTGTAGATGCTTCCAGGGAGGAGGCGGCAAATAGTGCTTTAAAGGCACTGCTTCAATCTGGTTTGGATCGGTCAAGTGCAGTAAAATCTCTCGAAGAAAATCCAGGTACGTTGCATCCTCAAAGAGCTCATATGGTCTGTAAATGGACAACGGCCAAATTAATCTTGTTTTATTTGTAAACCTGATTTCAAAAGACCAGGGCCGAATAAAGTTGGGTTAAGATAACCCAGGTTGGTTTAGAACAAAATTGGAATTTGAATTTAAAATCTCAAAAATCAGATTCAGTTTGGTTTATTTTGACTACAATTAATTTTGATGATTGAATGCTCTTTTTAGATGCATCTTTTAACGAAATTAACTCTCTTCTATTTAAACAGCATTAAAAGCTGTATATTTTAGATATTTTATAGCTTTTAATATTTTAATCTATCTGACATTTTAACATTTTTTTAACCTGTAGCTTGTATTAGTTAAGTTTTTAGGTCTTAACTTTTTACTTTTTTATTACCTTTCATATTTATTTATCTTAGATCATTTATTTTTCTATTGTTTTACAGGGCCTCACTGAATATCACTCACTGTGAAGTGAGCTCCCTGTATAAAGATTGTTTATTATTATTATTATTAAAAAGAATGCAGAAAACTAACTGCGTCACTCATCTTGCAGTCTTCAGTTTTGAAACCGTTTCTGTCTGGAAATCATCTACCTAGCTAACACTTTCAAACAGACTCACAGGACCACTGAGGCTTATTTCACTTGCCCACTGGGCCAGTGACCAAACATCTATTTTCTGCTTGCCCAAGATCAAATTTTACTTGCCCCAGGCAATCGAACCTGGGTTTTTCCTGCCCTGCATACACTGTAGTTACTGGACAATTGAGTGACTATTAAAGCATCTTGTGTGAATAATCATAAACATGTACTTAGAAGCTAAAAAGTAAGAAGCAGATATAAAAAATGGCAAGCTTTTTCATTTCTCTGGAAACTCAAGAGTTAGGTGTAACCTTGATTGAAATGTTTTTGTTTTGATTGGTGAACTTTCATTTCTTAAGTTCACCATTAACGGGGACTTTTTATCTTGTTTCATGTAGGAATGTCCGTCAACTCTGATGTGAATGGTAGTGATGAAGGAAGGGAAATTCAAGCAAAGAAAGAATAATTTTTGGCTCAATGCAACAAGTTGAGGGATGGATAGTAACAATGTATGACCTAATGTATCTGGTTCAAATGAAGCCCTTGATTCTGTGTACAACATTGGTAATATTCTGTGAAGTGTGTAAAACATATCAAGTAGTGAGAAAGTGGTAAAAAATAATTATTACAGAAACTAATAATCTAACAGCCCAGTGATAAAATGAGAATCCACTGAAATGATTTTTTTTCTGCAGGTTAATTTTCACCACTTTCCAGTGTTAAACATTGTTTCAACAGTGTTTGTTAAAGTCATAATATAATAGCTGCATAGCAATCAGTTTTTAGTGTTAAATTAATTTTATTCAAGCAAAGTTTTCATTAGGCTATAAGAGCAAGCATTGTCAGAGAGATTGTGTAACTTTTCAACTTTTCCATCTGCTTAAAGTTATCATTAAAGTTACCAATAACATGGGTGGTTTAAACGTACAATTCCCCACCTAAAATACAAATTATAAGTTATTAATTTGTATTTTGTGTGGTGTATCATTTTAAGGTCGGCTCTCTCTTCGTTAACCCTTAAGCTTCAAGATCCTCATACAAATTCTCCAGACTTATCTCCATACTTTTCCTTAAAACTTACCATCAGTTGCATCTAAAAGTGGACAGGAGACAAAAAACATGTTCTAATAGAATGCAAGACATAACGTGTTTTGCCACCAAACATTTGAAGTTTGATAGCTGTTAAAGCAAACTGTTACACCAAAGGTAAGTATTTAATATATTTTTTTGATCACCACATAACATTCATATTTCTTTTTTTCTCAACTTTCAGGCATATTTCTTGCTCGGAAACAGCACACTTGCCTTAACGTCTAAAAATTCTTGCAATGAATATTTTGTTGAGCAAAAACAAAAAGTCGACAACAGCTGCCTACTCCAAACTTCAAATGTTTGGCAGCAAAACATGTCACCTTTGCATCCAATTAGAGCATGTTTTTTCTTTACGTGTATATGCTTAGGTGTAACCAACGGCAGTTGTGAGAATTTGATTATAAAAAACAAAGCATTTTCCCTTTGGTGTTCACTTCTTGAATTCTTATTATCTAATGTCTTGATTATGTATGATATTGTTGCGCAAAAACTGGTGTACGCTACTCCTAGGACTCGAAGAGGTTAACTATCATCTCTCAGACACAGACTCCTTGTTAAATCAAGCAGCCAGAGGTGGTCCCTGATGTTAGTGAACTTACCCAACACAACGTGAAAGGAAAGGAGACAGCAAACCTTGTGTGAGACAAACATAACAATAATTTTGTTTGAAATAACTGTTCACCAAAATTCACTCTCCTTTAAACAGATTGTTTTGAAAAAGACAAAAAAAAGCATTGTTAGGTGAAGGTACCAACAAACACACAAGTAATAGGCCTATCACATTTGTCACACCCGAGCGTTTTGCCGTTGTCTTCTTCCTACCCTCCTGTTGCATAAACTCGCTATTGTTTATGCAGCTATTTTCTTAGACTCCCTAAACTGACATCTCCTAGAAGGGCATGCAGACCTGGCCCCCACTTTGATCAACTTAGATCATCAATCAAACTATAAATTACAATATTGGGTCTAGTAGCCTTGAGGTTGTACATTTTGTCGCCAGGATTGAGGATTCTATCCCTAGTTTTGCAGGGTTAAATTGGATAATAATTATAATCTATTATAATTAAGTACTCTAGCTAGTACATCCTGGTAAAATACCTGAATAGAAAGGCATGTGACCTTGTTCTACATTAATTTTTATCCAGTCATTATGCTGTATTCCAAAATTTCAACCATGGGACTCACAATAATCTATGCCAAATGGCTGTAACAGTTTGATAACTTTTCTCGTATTGACCTATTTCCTATCTGTTACACTATTAATTTTTGCTGACCACAAATTTGAATACTTAATATTTATTTTTGGCCACCCATTCTAATTTGGTTGACAGCTCAGTTTTTGGTCAGAAAACATTGTCTCTGTACTAATGCAAGCTAGACTTTGAAAATGCTTTTCAGTAGTTAAAAGGTGTCTGATGTGATGAAAAGGTACCGATTTTAAGGGGTATTTATTTATATATTAATTTACACTCTCCCTTGTTGTTTTTTTGTCTAATTTATGTGTGATCTTGAAAGCTTTGCATTTAAACCAGGGAATCGTCAGATACAGGCATTTTTATTATCCATTGTTTTACTGGGCATCATGAAACATTACATAATAATAATTAAATCTATAAGTCTGCTAGTGTTGCTTTGGCTGGGAGTGGTGGGCTGATAAGAGCTCTTCAAATCATTATTTAGAGATGTTAAGTATTCTATTTTAAGGCAAAAAGCTGACATGACCATAGAATACATTTAATATACCAGACACCATATCAAAAACGTTTTTCATGAGGGTTTTCTTGAAGGAAAAGACTCTCAAACTGAAACAAGCATAGATTATTATGAGAATAGGCAAACAAAGAAATTGTACAATAAAAATGGCCATGTGGTCCTCTTTCCTGTGAACATGATACTTAGTACACCTGTCAAGACACAAAAGCCACAAAGAACCATGTTGCTGTGCTGTCGTTTTCTCAAACTTTAGTTTTATGTGTTGTTAACCTGATTTCCCATACACAATCATGCTCAAGATACACCATAATTCTTTGAGAGTGGTTGTATGTGCAGAATGGAAATGCAATGAAAGTACTTGATGTTTTTGAAAGTCACAGAAAATAACATTGTTGACTCCTTTGTGAAGATCGTGTCACATACTGGGTATCAGCTCACCCTTCTGAAAACTCTCAAATAATTTAAGGGCATTTCAGAGTAACACAACATTGTTGGTACTGCTTTCTTAGTTTTAAATAAAGTTAATGTTATTCTTGGATGTCTATTAAAATTACATGTCAGCTAGTGACAAGAATGCTTAGTTGGCCTTTTGTTTCCCCTAAAGTTGTTGTTGTCTCAAGATTGGATCTCAACCAACTGAAGGATTGGCTGGGATGTCTTTCAAGTCCAGTTCACACTTTCATGGAACCATTTGCCTCACAACTCATTCAAAACCTCTTATTTCATTGGGCCCCGTTAATGTCACAACAATTAATTTTGTGTTGGGGCTGCAAGGGTTCCATGTGTTAACTAAATTGTTCATTGTTTTGTGTCTCAATGGAACATGGGGAATCTAAATCTAGGGGTATAGAATGGTTTTCCGAAAAGATGTGGGTCTTGGAAGATTTTGGCCGGATCTCAAAATCTCCGTAAGTGTTTGTGATGGGTCTTGAAGGCTCATTTTTGGGATGGTAATTTTGCATCATGGAGGCTCAAATTTTTTGAAGTCTTGGTCTCGAATTTTGAAACCAGGGTCTTGCAAAGTGTTGAATTTACCATTGTGGCTTCAAAATCCCAGTGAGACTGCTCATCCCAAAATGTACAGAGTTTCTTCCCAGGGGAAGGGAAGAGAATATACACTGTTGGCATTTTCAGCCCTCCTTAGGAATTAATTAACTTTTTCCATTTTTTTTGGTCCAGGGGCCAATACAGAAAATTGCGAAAGGGATTGCTGGGACACTTGCCTTTTTGCTGGCTTTTTATTTCTCTGGGAATTCTAGGACCTTTCCCCTAAATCTGCCCTTGGGTGTCCACTAGCAGATGACTACCAGACAACTGATGCTTGCATGACGAAATTTTTAATATAAAAATGATGCAAAGTATTGTTTTAAATAGTATTCAGTCTATGGTCGTTGCTCAGAAAACAAAGCAGGCAAGGGGTGGGGGGACTTGGTTTCCCTTCCCACTAGTCTGAGAAAACTGTTGACATTTCATGATACCACAACTCTGGAAGTGATCATGTCTGAGGAACAAGCACAGAAATTCCATGCTGATGTGTCACAACTTGGGTCTGATTGGTTAAAGCTAATTTCCCTTGCAGCATGATTTCTATATGGAATTTTTGCCATTGTTCCTCAGACCTTATTTTGCAGGGAAACCAATGGTGATGTCACGGAATGTTGGCTGTTTTCACAGTCCACCCTCTTGCTGGTCATTCCCCTATTGTCACCTCACCTTCTGCAGTAGCCTGCTGAGTAACAAAAATAATAGAAATCTTAGGTGTGAAAAAACCTTCAGCTGCATAATTTTTGCTTTACCCAACTAAAGCTAGTCGGAACAAAAAAGTATACAGTTGAAACTCCTTTAAGTGGCCACCCTTGTGGTACCCGGCAAGTGGCCGCTTAATAGAGGGTTAAGTTCCTATTCTTTGCTACAATTATTTTGTGGCTGATTACTGGCCAGTGGCCGATCCAGACCTTCAGATAAGGGGGGGGGGGGCACTCATCCAGACCCTTAGATAAGTGGGGGGGGGGGGTGGTCTCAAAAAATTTTTTTCAGCCCTTCAGGCCTCAATTTGGTTTAAAAGTAAGGGAGGTGGGGTGGGCCCCTTGCCTGGATCTGCCACTCCTGGCTGTTTAATTAATAGGTGGTTCCTTAACCCTTTAAGCCCCAAGAGTGATCAGCATCAAATTTCTCCTTGTAATATCAATGCTTTGTAAAACAGAGTGGTCATGAGAATTACGGTCATGATCGCACAAGACGAATTTGCTTGATAGTTTATCAACTTCTCCCCACTACTTCTGTAGGAAATGAATAGGAGCAACAAATGAGAATTCAAATTTTGATCTTAGGGCTTAACGGGTTAATGCTGGTTCAACTGTATTTATCAACCGAGTGGATAAATTTGCCAAAAAATAGTATAAATACAAGAGCGAGCATTTTGAGCAACAAGAGCTTGATTTCGAGAGAATTATCTACTTACAGCATGATAGCTAGCTATGCGTATTGTTCAGTCCACAACAATAATTGAAAAAAGTAAACAGAATACTTTAAAATTTTAAAAGTATACAAAAGAATCAAAGAAGTACGTGAATTGACATTAGGGGATCTGATTGTAACTCCATCTCCTCATCCCCAGGTTGCAAAAAGTCTCTACCTTTTCTCTTCAAAGAGGGCAAGAAATCATGTAGTCTGCTATACACAGCCGTTTTTTGAGTCGTCACATAACGTTCCTCCCCACTGTGGGGAGGAGAGTTGCGTGACAACACAAAACGGCTGTGTAGCAGACTAGAAATCATGTGCATCAGCATTGAGGCAGCTGAGAGATGTAACAACCAAGAGCATGAGCCGCATTTTCTAGCGTAACCTATAGCTATCAAAGGCTATCACCCACTTTTTGTGAAGAAATAAATTATAGAGACTGTTTGTAATCTCAGAGCAATATTTTGCTACCCTCTAGAGAATCAATGATGATGAGAACTTAATGAGTAAAAAATCTTTAAAATGGACACAGCCATGCCCAGAACCAGCACCAGCCATTTATCTTTAATAGGTGTCGACCACACAGCTCATAGAGATAAATAAAGGGACCAACAGAAGGTGTCACTTTTACGGAGGTTGTGTCCATAATTACAAAGAGAGCTGACTGTATTATAAATAAACAATAACGACAGTTGAAAGCACTGTCTCCAATGCTATAACACTTGTCACTCAAGCTAGGACATACCAGTGACAAAATGTTTAGCTTGCAGCATATTCTTTCAGTAGTAATAAATTGTTTTTAAATACCGGTAATACTGATAAAATCACTGATTGAGGTCCTGATTACTATTTGAGACTTATGGGTTCCCGTTCAACTCAGACAGGTTGGCTTTCACAGCTTTTCCGACACAAATGATAATTATTGACCAATATCATTCAGATCATTAATTAAAGGCACCTTGTTCCTACCCTGTAACCTGTAATCATGCAGGCTACTATTAATTATTACTACTTTACTATTAAAATAATAATAAAGTGTGCCTGATCGCAGGCTAAGTCAGATTGCTCTGAGATAGCCTGCTTGACAGATTTTATTATTAGGGTATTTAAAGGCTGGTTTTGGGGAGCAAGCATGAAGCGCAAGACACACATCCCAATAGGAAGGAGAAGAGCTAGAGCAGCCCCAAAACCACAAACAGTGCCTGCACCAACAAGGGCCGTAATGTAAGGTCTAAGATGATTTTTGAGTCCAGCTTTAATTTGCATGAACAGAAGGTCAAAGCAGAAATAAATTTATCAGTTTGGAGTCGAACCACCTGAAGTAGTATCATTCTTGAGTTTGCTGCAGCTGGCCAGTCTCATTGGCCTGAGAGTCCTCCCAGTCTGAGTTCATACCTGTCTCATAACCAGGACCTGAAACTAACAAGTACTAAAATATTCTACAAATGATATGGGATTGGATATAATAATCTTCACCTTCTTGCCTGTGTACCTTCAAAATACAGTGTACAATAATTTAGCTGGTTAATTAATGTAACTATCGAGACTGGATTGGTGAATCAAGTGCAAACATCAACAAATTACACAAAAAAAAATTAAAATAATGACTTTACCTTTCAAATAGTATTTTGTATAGAGACAATACGATCTAATGTAAACTAAGTTAGTGATTTTCACATAATACATCCCCCCTCCCAAACTCAGCCCACAATAAATTCCTGTTTAGATTTAATCTTTCCAAAATCCATCAACTGCCAAGAACCCCTTCTCCCTTTGTTTTTCTGATGACTTTCCATGGCCAGGGCCCAGTTCCTTGAAAGATGGTTAAGTTTAACCCAGGATTAAGCCAAATTTTAAACCAGGTTTTCTTGTCAAAGAACATGTTACTCAAGCTTACAAAATACTTTTGTGTCTCAACTCCGCGATGCAGTGATGATAGGATAGAATTTTACTCTAGGCAATACATAAAAAGGTAAATAAAAAAATAGAACCAAATTTTTTATGCTGGATTAGTGCCAATTAGCTTTCAGGAACCGGGGTCAGCGGGAGAAGGGCTCATGATCTCCAGGAACCATGCAATTTACATCACTTTCTCTTTTTCAGATCACTATGATCACATTGGTTTAATTAACATATTAATTATATTTGTTGTGCCTATGCTCTAAGTCTTCAATAATGATAATATTATAATTATTTCTAACTGACAATGTGTCCCTCTCTACTTCCATTCCAAAGGAGCCAGTTTTAAATACAATTATATAATAATTATATTGAAAAGCAATTAATACAAAAATAGGTAGTGCATGAATTTCTTGGCAAAAGTATGGGTCTGACTTTATGTATAATAACGACTGTGTTGATTTACATTTTCAGTTTTTACTATGATTATAATACTTAGTTTTTCAAAATGATGCGTAGCTAAAACGTCCCTTAGTGACATCTAGTCGACTGCTTGATTCTTAGTGTATGCCATTGCAAAGTTAAGGGAGAATTTTGTGTTGATAAATCGGCCATTGTTATCTTATTAAGACAAACAATTCAAAACATTTGATTCCAATAATTTAACTGTCTTCAATGTTCTCTTTCCAAAATGCATAAAAAGTATAGCTGTGTATACCTCTAATCAGTACTTTCCATATATATTTATTCATTTCCTTGTGAGAATTGGATCAGATAACAACTTCCTTTTTTTAAAATCTACTTTTAGCGGTTGCAGGTGGTACGAAGTGTTGCTTCAGGAGGTAAAGTTTAAAGGTAACAGCCTGATAAAGAGAACACTGCACAGGCCCCTTGACAGCTCTGGTAATAATTAACACTAATAATATTATAATAGCAGTCTAAAATAATATTATTATACTATACATCTGTTGTCTTCCTGAACGACGTAATCACAGGCTTTAGCTTTTCATTGGAAGTGTTAGAAACAGTGATAAACTGTGCCACTGGAGTAAGCTCTGTTTCCTTCTTTTCCTTGTCAATGTCATTGCCATCCACCAGTGTTATCTGAGATGCAACATCACTTGGACTGGAATCCTGCCTTCCAACTCCCTCTGTTTGAACTTTACATGGCAGTTTGTAAAACTTCCATGCAAAGAAAAAGGCAACAGCGGATAGAGCCTTGAAACTACCGCCCACACCTAACATTATATACCTAAAACAAAACAGATCGGATTGAGCAAAAACACTGAGATAGGAAATAATGAAGGAGATGACAAGTACCAAAATAATAGACCCTAGTTATTTTATAGTACATCATTCCGGGGGGGGGGGGGGGGACTCCCATATGAAACAGACGGGGGATGCTCGTCGGAAATTTTGAATTTAACCCCTAAAGGAGACCATCTGGGCGTGGCTCAAGCTTTTTGTGACTCCTAAAGGAGCCCAATCTGGGCATGGCTTAAGCAAATTTTGACCCCTAAAAGAGACCGCTTAAAAACACACAAATACGACATGCAATGAGTTTTAATGATATAAAGACATAACAAACAAAGTTAAAAAGAAAATGGACTTCTGTTCTCTTCGTGTAATTCTGTGTTTCTTTGCAGAACCCTAAACGAGACCTTGGGGGCTCAAAATATTGGCGCTTTGCCCAGAACACCCTAAGCGAGACCGAGATCCACAATTTACACCCCTTAGCGAGACGACGAGCATCCCTGTCTGTTTTATATGGGAGCCCCCCCCCCCCCCGGACATCATTTCACACAACTATCTTTGAGTTAGCTTACCAATGGTTTTCCCATAAAATTGGGCAGTTACTCCTATACTGGTGCCGATGAGCATACATTGTATAAAAAGTCATTGGGTTCATGTCAATTCTCGGTCAGACAGACATTCAGGGATACTTATATTACCATTTACATGGGAAAACCAGAAATTTCAGATGGAAAATCAAATGGTTAGCACCATTCTGTTTTGGAAGGTTCAAAAAATATGGGCTGTGATTTGGGATGATGCAATTTTCTATTCTTTTTTAGTCTGCATTGCTCAGCTGATTTGGATTACGTCTACTCTCTCTTAACGGACACCTGTATAAGATGGACACCTGTGTAAAGTGGACACTCAGTGTTGGTCCCTGTCTTTCTTTGTACTTCCTTTATCTGACTCTCTATAAGACGGACATCTCTCTAAGATGGACACATACTGCAGGTCCCCAAGGTGTCCGTCTTAGAAAGAGTTGACACTAGTAGTGGATCATTCTCCCACCATGTCAACTGTCTTAATTTCCAACTGGATGGTGGTGTAAATGATAAGCAGTCCCCAAGTGTCTATCTCAGACACATGTCTGTAATTATAGAGTGTCACAAAAAGGCTGAACAGTGGCAAATTAGGACCAACTTATGGCCGACAAGATGACTCTCTCTAAATGGACACCTTGATAAAATGGTTCCGTGCCTATACTGCTCTCTTTATATTATTAGGCTCTCTATACATGTATATGGAAAACACTCTGAGATGGACACTTATTGCTGACCAGTCCCAAAGGTTTCCATCTTAGAGGCAGTTTACTGTTCTTGCGGGTTGGTTGCAGTGCTGGCTCTGTCAGGCTGCACACTTAAAGTAGGGATCTCCAGCATCACAAGATCTGCAAGTGAAAGTTCCCAGAAGGCCCTGACCCTCAGCTACCAGCCTGACAGTGCCTCTACAAAATCAATACATCAACTGTTTACATGACTGTGTACAGTATACTTAATTTTACTTACCTGAACAAATCAGTGTCATATTCTAGGCAGTTTTTCTCTGCTCCATCGTCACACGGATCTTTTTGACGCAAACGGCAAGCAGTATCAATTGCAAATCCAAACACAATAGGTGATGGTATGAATGCCAATATACGTACAATGAGCTGTTGTATACCCAAAGCAAAAGATCCTTGGCTCTCTGGAACACACCTGAGAATGAGTTGAGATAATTATCATGGTAAATGTCTACCTAATTTTTCACTTAACAGGTAAACATCACTGCAAATGTACTGACTGTAAAATATGGGTTTATTCAAGGACAAAAGCAAGGCTCTTGAGAGATCTTTTAAGGATCAAAGTCTTTTTCAAGTAATTAAGCTTTGCCATAAGCAAGAAGGAAACTGAATTTCCCCCAAAAAAAGTGGACCTGAGCCTGTGATCAATTATTGAAAACCAATAACTGGTCAGCAGAGACGTTTAAAAAAACACATCACCACAATGAATCTGTCTTTGACAGCAACATGGATGTTCAATATTAAGTTAACACAGATTGTATATGCCTTGCGCTCCGAGCCAGTAAGGGCAACATTTATATCCGTTAACATGAACACACAGGCACTACCCATGGTAAATGCTGCATGTGCTTTGAGAGGGCACAAGAGCTCTGCTTATATTTTAATATCCACCCCAAAAGCTGACCAAATCAAAATGGCAAGAAACAAAATGCAACACCTATTTTTCCTAATCATACCTTAATGTTGCTGTGGTCGCAGGAATGTTGTTGAGAAATGTAGAAACCATGAGACCAAACAGACAGAGAAGAAAGGGAAGGAGTGTATTGCAGTCAGGTTTGCAGCCACTTTCTTCTATTCCTTCACTAAGTGGAATTGGAAAGCAGCTACAGTTTTGATATTTCTAAAAAAAATAAAAACAAAAAAATAGAACTATCTGTGAATGCTTATTATAAATGGCCCCCTTTACGGTTATCGATGGAAACAAGGCTGGAGTTGATTTTGTCTTGATACAACCCCCCCTGCAGTCTCATGTTAATTATGTAGTTCTTATGCTAATTGGGCATAATTTCCGTACAAAAACAGAGGAGGTTTGTATCAAGACAATTTTTGCACAAGGTCAGCCTCACATTCACTCAAGGGCTATAGGGTACTAAGCCCCCAACTGTAAAATGGTCCTTTAACCCCAGTTTTTCTGAGCGCTCACTATATATACAGTCACTATATATGGGATGTCTTAGCTTTTTTTCATGGAATCAAACTTTTCTTTGCCTGTTTACACTCTTGAATGTTTTAACATTAATCTAACTGCCTCCTTCAAAAAAGTTTCCAACTTTTACTGACAGAAAGTGAAATGATTAAGAGAGGGATGGAGATGATATACTGGAGTGCATGTGCACAGAGTGCCAGCACCTTCCCCTGAAAAAATAGATTTATTTATTATTTTTTATCCCGGCGGGTTTCAATAAAAGTAATTAAAGTTTTCAGCATGCCCCGGTGGTTCAAACATTGGATAGCATTATCCACTAAGTAAATCACTATCAAGACTCATCAGACAGGTATTAGGAAAACCAAAATTTTGCATTGGTTTCTGGATAGAGATTTATCTGGTGGATAGTACTATTCACATTTTGAACAACTGGCTGGGAAAACTCTGAATAAAGTAACCATTACCATATCAACAAGGGGCTTTATAGTCTCTTTCTCCTAGGGGGATCTGGGGACATGCTCCTTATAAGAAAATTTTGAAATGTCAATGCCCTAAAATGTGATTTCCACTATTCTGAGCACTAAATTGAGTACAAAGAATGATAATGTACTATTTTGACTGATCAGAATAGACACGTTATGGGCAATACTTTAGGCCGAGCCTTTAATTCTTATATTGAAGCAAAAAGTATGTTTAACTCCAGCAAATTGAATTTTAATTTAAGTTTTGACAGAATCTTAAATTCAATAGCTTCCACCTTCTAATTTAAGGAAAAAGCAGTCAACTTCTCTAAGCAAAGAAGCTGCAGATGTGGTTTGTCAGTTGTTGGTGCTTATTGATACTCCTGTATCCCTCAGAGAGTAGTAAACTTGTTTTCACTGCAAGAATAAGTTTAGGGTTTCTGTAGTGACAAGAGAGTGGATTAATTCTTCAATCCTGAAGTTGATAATTTTCTTCAAAAATAAGGGGACAAATAAGCAAGTTAGAGAAATTCAATTTCTTACTTTGGTTCCTATTACATTGTCTGCAGAACAGCCAGCAAAACAGGGGGAGTAGAAGGTCAGCTGATCTTCTTTTGAGCAAACAGGTGAAAAATACTTCACATCACAGTTACACTTGGCATTACACGATGAAGTGATGTTCCCCAGTGCTGAACTAGATTTGTGAAGACAGAAAAAAAAAAGATAAATCAAATCATAAATGAAACTGGGGAAAGTCCCTCCGAGAAATAGATACTATGTAGCAGAGCTGTTGTTAAGACTTCAGGTTACGAGGTAAATACAACAAGCGGACACAGGAAATCAAACAGCCTGAGGTAAGGACTATTTTATATTTTTTGGTTCTATCTTCTTTCATTATATTATGAAAGTAGGCAGGGGAAATGACAGCCATGTATGCTGGTTATGTTTAAATGCACAGTGTATAGTTATTAGCAGACTTCCAAACTCTGACCACGTACTTGTAGTCCCTGCTTCTAAATTTTTAACCAACAAGCAGTTTTAAGAAAAGTAAGCAGTACCTACAGTCCTATGCCAAGTTGTTCAAAACTTGGTTAACCCTTATGGTGGGTTGACTACAAACAGAGAATTTGAGTTTCCGTGGAAACTACTCTGGATTAGCGATTATCCTTCAAATAAATTACACAGCTCTCTTCTAATTTGATCTTCTGACAAGTTTTATCATATAATTCCTCAAGGAGATCAGTTTGGAGAATTTGTATGTGGATAGTGGGGATTAAGTATTAAAAGGGTTAAGCTGTTACACCTGAATGACGCCCTGCCAGGGTAAATTCCGACAAGCGACATGGCCCAAAAAGTAGCAACAGAGTGTAAAATGAAATCGCAACAAGAGACAACCTCCCTCGGCCACATTGCGACAGTGACGGCAAAGCCGACAATAAGCGACAAGCATTTATAAACACCGACACGAGATGTTTTAAAACTCAGACCGGTGACACGGGACCCCCCCCCCCCCTTCCCCTGGCAGGGCCTCCTGAATTGTCAACCAAATCTGATTCATTACCTGTTAATATATGGATGAGTGACACCAACAAAATCTCTGTTAGGACATCCCAGAAACAATCCAAAAGTCCACAGTGTTGCAAAGCAGGCAATTATGAAGCATGCTTTGATGATTTTATCACATGTCCATTTCATTCTTTTGACCAGATAACCTCCAAGCAGCATTCCCCCGCTGCCTCCGGGTACTACTACAAGTCCTGTGTAGGTTGCCGCAGTCCCAGCAGGGATGCGGAACTGTGCCTCGACAAATTTTGGTAAAAACGTTGAAAATCCACTCACAGCAAATCCTTCAAAGGATGCAGCGAGAGCTAAACAAACAAAAGCTTTGTTTGTCAGAAGAGACTTCAACATGGGAAGCAGTTGCTTAAATGTGTGTTGCATGTTATCATCAGCAACATAGTCAGTACAGTCTTGTTTTTCAGCCCGTATTTCTCGCGTCCCTGGAAGCTCTCTTGGAAATGCAATCATCGGAAGGCTGACAAGTATAGATAACGATCCACCCAGGATAAAACCCAACCACCATGCTCCAATGAAGCTGGAATCCTCTGGTGTAAGCTCAACACCTTCCGGCTAAAAGAAAGTTGAATTGACAGTAAATATCTCAAACTAATCATTTTGATCATAATGATAATGGGACTGAATGGAGCCCAATTTGTTCTTTATTCATACAAGAGATTGACAAACTCTACGATTAACGTAGAGGGAGTCCAATTTGTTTAATCACAAGTATGACTTTAACACAACGAATTGGACGACACAAAGTTCTGTTACATGTACCATATTATTAATAATAACTACAAAAAAAATTGTGATGTTTTATAAAGCCCTTAAAAGTAAATAACAAGATATTTTAAGAGTTTTTTTGCTAGCATTAAAAAAGTTATGCAAGTGTGCACACGATGGGTTGTACTGTCCAATTACTAAGGCATGACACCTGTATACTGTCCTATTAATGATGAACTCAGAACAGTTGATAACCAATCAGATCTGAGAATTTTGTCATAGTGGACACTAATACAGTGATTGCAGTGTTCACCCTAAATTTTAGCTCAGCAGGTAAGGGACCATTAAAATTTTGTAGCAAGTAAGACAAAAAATAAGCGTCAGAGGCACAATTTCCTGGGGGAGGGGGGTAGTGGAGTTAGGGACATGGCTATGACCTCACTGTGAAATTTAGGAGCTAATTTCTCTGAAACATTATTCCCTCATTTTAAGACCTATTTTACACAAATCAGCCATTGTTATCTTTAGACAACAATTTAAAACATCTGATTCCAATAATTCTACTCTGTCTTCAATGCTCTCTTTCCTAAATCCGCGGCCCATGAAAAGAAAGCTTTGTATACTTTAATACACTTCCATAAATTTATTCATAACCTTGTTCAGATCGAATCCCAACTTGCGTATTTTTTAAAACAACTTGTTTTATTTTAGTAAACCTTCAAGCACTTGCAGGTGGAAAGAAGTGTTACTTCAGACGGTAAATTTTACCGGCTACCGCCCGATAAGGAGAACACTGTGATTGTCAGCTGTTCCATGGAATTGGAAGAAGTTGTATTCAAAAAGCTTGAAGAATTGTTGGGAAATTTTGAAATCCAAAATTTAGATCTTGCAAAAGAATGCAAAATTTGAAAATAGACTTCAGCATCAAGAAATCTGTCCTTGAGGTGGATTTCAATAATAGAAATCCAAATAAGGATTTCATGAATTTTCTTCTTTAGCATTTTAAAGATTTGTTCTCGTGAACAGTGGTCTTTTATTAGTGTTAATCATGCATTCGCATGCAAGACCTGCAATCTTGAGAAAAATAAATTGTTCAAATCCTTTTGAAAAAAAAAAGGAAAGAAGGGAAATCCAATCGACAGTTTTCTCAATGTTGAAATCCATTTTTGAATTTTGTGTTTTATTAAACAAAATACGGATTCTAATTCAAATTCCGATTTCGCAATCGAATGCACCCCAATTAAGTTTATGTAAACTCTAGAATACGCTAATTTTGTGTACCTGTGTGATGTCCACATAAATATTGAGAAATTCTCCTCCCAGCAAAAATCCGATGGCAGGACCGAATGTAGCGACTGCATACATAATTCCAAGGAACATACCGGAGGTAGAGTGCCGAACATTTTCATCAATAAAAGATGTCCCCAACAGGTAGACTGGAGTAGCACCAACACCGATCAAAACCTCCGCAAGGACAAAGAAAAATATATGGTACCATACAGAACTACGACATACCAAGCTAGCCGGAAAAACGTCAGATGTACAAAGATTACTTGCGCTTGATCCTGGTTGATATCTTCCTACTAACAGATGAGGAAGAGCGAAAAGAAAACAGCCGATACCTAGAATAAACGCGCCAATTCCCAGCCATTTTGGTTTGTGGTGGTGCCCGTAGTAGCTGACTACAATGGCCATAATCGCGGCAGATATGTCATAACAACTAAAGATAATTCCAACCTCGTTGGTTTTCAGCGAGAAGCGTTTTTCAAGCGAAGAAACGACAACTCCAGAAAACCCAGAAACTATCATGCCCTGAGCAAGAACAAACCAGCACTGAAACAGAAGAAACCATTTCGGTTTTGCAAAGCGCTGTAGAAAGTTTGGTCTCCATGAGGCTATTCCACAAGCAGGCGTCGTTTCTTCGTCTTCCACTTCAAATTCGTCTTGAAATCTCTGACTTTGAAATGTCGCACTTGCGACACTTTGATCGTCCATACTGAAAATCTTTGTAAAGTTTCCCAAACTTGCAGATTGAGACTGTATCTAATTATAACTAATACAAGCAGCGTATGACAAACAACCAATGCCTCAGGTAAACATTCAGTACATCTGGGCGAAAGAACAAAACACAAATACCTCGTTAATAAAACGGGATTACTTCAGAAGTACACACAGTCATGAAATGTAAAGATTTCGGCCAGATCTTCTTAAAGCAAACAATCTGAATATTTGCCGACTCATGACGGCAAAACGATTTGTTTACCTAGCTTTCGGTGCCAAGACCCCTAGGGCAGTTGACCAATGATATAGCGGCAAAATGCACCAAGGTACAAGTAACAAAAGAAATAATCCCTGAATATCAGCTACTCCATTTATAGCTATATAGCAACGACCTAATATCCAACGAAAAAGACTTGTTTTATCTAGGATCCACAGTCAGCAAACAATGCAAAGACCAAAAAAATTGTTTGAACAGAAGCGAAGAATGGAAGATTGATTGGTGTGACAATTGAATTTTACAATTATAACACGAATAATAGCATTCAGTGAAAATCAAGACAATTCTAAGTTAAACTTACCTTAAAATTTAGAGTGTTCAACGATCAGAAATCGCTGGTTGGAATTATTATACCGGTAACTGTCTCGAGAGACCTCGACCTTACGGCTTAGTGTCAACGCACGTAAAAATTGCATGCCGGGGCACCATGCGCGCAAGTCACGTAATTTGATCCGTCGAACCGCAAATTAAACCAAACTCTTCCCGACAAAATACTCAGTGTTTAGTACTTTTAAAGTCTGTCCGAATAGGTTAGGCCTAGTTTCCAACAGCACAACCTGCCATGTTTTTCCCTCGATCATTCAAGCGCATCGCAGCGGTCGGCTCAAAAAGAGGAAATGAGTCAGGCAAGCGTGACGTTGAGTGACGTACATACATTTCATTCACCCTTGAACAAACACCCACACGGTGAAGTATGAACGCAGAAATGTACTCGACGGAAGGAGTTTGATCTTCATGATCACACTTTACGGTTGCTTTCACCCACTCAAAAACTCATTAGAACTACATTTTATGACCTTAGCCGCCTTTATAGGTTATTCATGAACTACATCATGACCATCCTCCCTCCTCGGCTGACTGCACCTGCAATCTTGGACCGAATAAAATGGAACAGCAAACCCCCATCCCCCCCCCCCCCCCCCCGCAAATCAAGGATGAAGCAGCACAAAAGCCAAAACGCGCCAATTTCCCATCCTTGATTGGGGGGGGGGGAGGGGAGGGAGGGGGATACAAATTTTCCATCTATTTTGTCCAAGACTGTGGGCCTCCGAGCCATGCATGAACTAAACATTGTTTTGTGAGCCGCTGTCTTGTTGTGTTGCCCCCACCAAACACATGGGCTATTGCATCTAATACCCTACCCGCTCCCCCCCCCCACCCCCGGTTGAGGAACCATGGAATTCTTGAGGGGTAAATTATTAAAATTGAGGATTTCTTTAGGGGTAGAGCAGAAAACAAATATGGAATTCTTTGGGGCTGGAGCTTTAATTTTTACGATATTCTTCAGGGGTACATGCATGTATGCCAATATTCTTAACGGGTAGACCCATATTCTACAGGGGTATACCCATATTCCGCACGGGTAGACCCATATTCTACAGGACCGAGTTGTTCAAAACTGGGTTAAGATAACTCAGGGTTAGTGCGAGATTTGAATTCAGATTTAAAAGCTTAAAAAGCATTGCAGTCTTAATTCTTTTTTTCTGCAAGTTGATGATTGGAAGCTCTAAAAATAACAGAGAAAATATCCGAGAAAATGCTTTTGAACACAAGAAAAAGAAACACGGGTTAAATTTAACCCCGAGTATTTAAGCGCTAATCGGCCTTCGAACAACAGGGCCCTACAGGGGTATACCCATATTCTTCACGGGGAGACCCATATTCTTCAGGGGTAGGACCCATATTCTTCAAGGGTGAACCCGTATTTGAAGGAAGTTTTCAGAGCTGAATGCAATTTTATTCAATCTTTTAAGATTAAAAGGGGTAAGCAGAAAAGCCAGGTCCTCAACCGAGAGGGATACGGATATCAAATGCAATAGCCCATTGAAACCTCGTATGAAAACTTTAAATAATGGACTCTTAAATTCAGTAGCCTCCCACGCGGACGTTCTTAGGGGTTCGTCACGCTTTCCTGCCCACTAACGTCTGCTTCCTTTCCCATTGTTCTCAAATGGTGGGGCAGGAACGCGTGACGAACCCCTAAGAACGTCTGCGTTGGAAAATAAATTCAGTTGCAGCAGTCAGGTCAAGCTTACCCCCCGCTATTACTGAATTTCACGGAATTTGTTATTCAGTTGGGGGAATAGAACCAAAATAAATCATCTTGAGGCTCAATAATAAATAATTAGTACATTTCTTTTGTTTTATCCCCGCCAAACCTCAGAGCCAATCAGTTTATGAAAATACAATTCATCAACTGTTAGCTTACTTTATTTATTTTATTTTATTTTATTTTATTTTTTCACCCCTTAGCATCACATAGCATGAAATGACAAATTCTTAGAATCGTTTAACCTATGTGGCACGGCGTAATTAAGGGGGGTCCGAAAACCGCAAACCGCATCGGATTTTTTCCCGTATACCGAAACCGCGAGTACATGTAGGCCACAATATGAAAGCTGACGTCAGCAAGACTTGTCATATATCCTGATAACATTGTGCGTTAGTATTAAACATACCATCATAACGCTAACGATATATTGTACAACACTATTATATTCAGTTTACTACTAACCAAATGCCAAGTATGCTGGTCATGTACTTGAACGAGTACAGTGATATCTCCCTTGAATTTGAAAAACTCTGTCACTGATCCTGTACGTCTTACATTGGGTGACTGATTACTTTGGACGACCCTGTGCTAGTTGTGGAACGCGGAAAAATGTTTCTAAAAATTGTGACCTTCTTGTCTAGTAAAGAATTCACGTTCAGTGGAGAAGACGATTGTTAAAACGTACTGCTCCTCTGAAATTCTCCCCTTCCTTTCCTTCTTCATAGAAGATTGCCACGCAATTAATTATTACGTCCTCTTCGCTTTCAGTTGCGACCTCGACGACCTCAGTTGCCATTGTCGCGCATTGACTGGCAAAGCAACGAGAACACGAGGCTGTATAGCCTGCGTAGCTGGCGGTATTGTGTGGGTGCGAGATTAAAGTTTTGGCAGCGGAGCCGTGTTCCAAAAAAAGGGAGTAGGGACGAGGCGGTTGACGGCTCCGCCGTCAAATCTCACTCGACAATATTACAACGGCTCCGCCGCCACATTTCACTCGACTACTATACAATACCGCCAGCTACGCAGGTTAGAGGCTGTACGGCTGTACGAGCTAACATCCGGCTTGGAATTTCACGAAGTCGACGCATCATTGGCTAAAACGGTTAATCACATTAACCCTGATGCGTTGTAAAACAAAACACTTGGCTCGCGCTTGCAAAACAACCGGATGCCGACCGTTCTAAAGAGTGCTATCACCGCAGACACTTTTTTTTCACCGAAAACCGCGACTTAAAGGTTGTAATAACCGCAAGCCGCTTAGTATTTTGAAACCGCAATACCGCGAGTTAAAATAAAAATTACCGCAAAACCGCACCAAAAATAACGCAAAACCGCATCACCGCAAACCCTTACGTCCCCCTCTGGAAACTACTGAAAAATTAATATTTTTCCTGTGGCTTGTGGCTTCTGGCTTTTTAGAGTTGAGTTTCAGGGAAAAATTTTGTAAAGGAAATCTGATTTTGGATTTGTCTTTTATGAGAAAATTCAAAAGTGCGCATGTCTTTGTGGCAGTTGTTTCTTGGGATACAAGCGCGAGAGACACACCATGCCTAATTCGCACGCTTCATGCACTTTTGAAAGAAACCAACAGCTACTTGGGCCAATAGACTGATCCGAATTGACTTCAAACGAACGAAAACCTCCTTGGTAAAGGGAAAAGAAGACACCAAATTAGAATCTTTTGCAGCGTAGGATGGTTTCTGAAACTTAGCTGCCAAAGCAGAGTCTTTAGGGACTGTGCAATAATTATAAGGAGGGGGGAGGGCTGAAAAACTAGAAGGGGGGCATTACATAAAATTGCTGCCAAAATAGGGGGAGCTCAAAGAAAAACCACTCGTTTGACGAACGGGGGGCCTTAAGTTTTATTCGAAATGAAAATAAAATTAAACGCAATAAAAGATTCTCAATACAGGCATCATGATAGACTGTAACAAATATCAATGCGAACAGCTGTTTAACGATTATTGAAAATATTCCATCAAAATGAAAAGCAAATTCACAACTGATCAATTTTAACCCGTCTTCTAATTAATGGAGCTGATCCTATGTAAAGCAAAAATCATGAAGTTGTTTTTCAGCTTCCCCCATAAAACAATGGGAATCAAACAGATCTCGTATACAAGCTTTGTCGGTTATTGATGTGAATAAAAGTAATGTTTCTTCATCGACTGAATCGATTTGCTGAATTCCATATATATCTGGCTCATAACAAAGTTCAATAGGCTCTCCTCCCAAGGATCTAAATATAATGCAAGCTCTTTTTCGTCTGTTATTTGACGCGTTCAATCTCCTGTTCTTTGATTTTTTTCTCTGCTCCTTTCTCTTTCTGGCTTCAGAAGTTTTAGATTTTGAGCCAATGTGGTAAGCACCCCGGTACTTAGCAAAGGCTTTGTGTAGTGGTGGGAGGGGGCTGCGACGTTATTTTTAACATAACAGAGGGGGGTTAGAACCAATTTTTTTTGTTTTGGAGGGGGGATACTGTCTAAGTTTTTGTTAGATAATTCTCGTTTTTCAGCCCCCCCTCCTGATAATTATTGCACAGTCCCTTATAGGGATCTCTTATCAGAGTGGTAGCCCGAGAAAATAGCCGATATTTCGCCATGCCACCACTTGTTTCCCCGCCAAATCACATCTGAGGAACGAACACGAGAAATTCCATACTGATGACGTGATACTATTCAGATCTGGGTAGTGCTTCTGATCGGTGGTTCTGCGAGGGAAATTTGCTTCAACCAATCAAAAGCAATAACAATAACAATAGCATTTATTATTTGCTTTGAGCCTTTTCTATAAAATATTCAAAAGCGCATCACAACAGTAATTAATAACTAAAAGTTTTACAAATCTTTCTATAAAAATCATAAAAAATATTTACATAAAATGAGTAAAAGATAATTATATAGATAAACTAAGATAACTGAAATGATTCCTTAAATAAAAATGTCTTAATTAAAGTCTTAAAAGATTCTAAGTTCGTTGCTTCGCGCGCGGACCTTGGCAGCTTATTCCACAGGAAAGGAACAGCTACCTGGAAAGCTCTGTCTCCCAATGTTAGGTCTGAGTAGTGACTCGTTATCAGCATGGAATTTCTGCAGGCGTTCCCCGGACGTTATTTCGAGGGGACTTGGTGGCATCGCGAAATGTTGGCTGTTTTCTCGGGTTATCAAAGTGGACGCCATGGGCTACATCTTTGAGAGCTTCGAAACTGTCGGCAGAAGTTTGAAGGGAAGGGCGCGCACTCATGGCGTTGTCAAACTTCCGCGCGACTTCTCTAGCTTTCGAACGCCTACTACGCAGGAATGACGAGAGAGTAGCTTACTCAATTGTAGTGTCCCTAATGTATAGCCTGTGAACAGGCTCTCTGTTTGGGGAAAAAATGGCAAAGAAAGGGAAAAGGCCTGTTCACAGGCTACTAATGTAAAGATCCTCAGGGGCGGATCCAGGCGAGGGGCCCGGGGGGACCCGGGCCCCCTCTTATTTTTAGACCAAACTGAGGACCGAAGGGCCGAAAAAAATTTTTTGGAGGAGACCGGGTCCCTTCTTTATCTAAGGGTCTGGATGACCGGGCCCCCACTTATCTCAAGGTCTGAATCCGGCACTGATCCTCCTCAGGGTCCCCGAGTAGGAAGGTTAGGGATAGTACCTAGGGTTTCCTGCCTGAGGGAGTGAGGGAGTTACCTACATTCAATAAATGTGATGGGTAATCAAGTTCCTTCTGGTCTCTTTCCAACTAATCTGTTACTGCTGGCAATGGAGTTTCTGGCAGCAGGCAGCTCATAAACCTATCCAGTAACCTGTCTCAAATTATAGTCTGTATTGCAGGCGTTTTCTTCGGCTGCGCGAATGTCTGCCCCCATATATAACCGCCATGTTGAATTTCAAAGCAGTCGAGAAGTTGGAGCAGGGAAGGGGCGGAGGTAAGAAGAGAAAACTTCTCCCCTCCCCATCCCCCGCCTCCTTCTTTTGCCCTACCATGTGGAGATCGGCAATTTCTTTCCGAGGGAGCTTTCTATGTTAGATTTCTCTTTCTTCTATAGTATCACATTTTGAACACGTAACGCAACTAGAAGTCATACGCATACATAACGTAATCATCGCCACGAGATCAGAACTGTAAACGTTGAAATTTTCACATAATACTTTGCATTATTATTATTATTATTATTGTTATTATTATTATTATTTTTTGTTACACAAACTCTTAGCTCGTAAATTGCTTCATTTCGCTATTTACTGTACGGTTAAGTTTAATCAGGGGGCCATTTTAAAAAGGGAATCTCCGTTGACGATCGAGTTAATAAAATGTTCAGGTTAATTAGAAACCGCCGGCCCTACAACGTAGCGTTCTTTTTTAGTAGTTACTCCAGATTTGGAGGCACGTTATAGTATGGATGGGCCTCATCATGCTTGTTCACATCCAAATATGGTGCATCCTTCTGCATGATGATCTCCAGTTTTTCTATCATCTGGTAGAAACTGGGTCGAGCTCTTGGGTCTTCCTTCCAGCACTCTGTCATCAACTGATATCTGTCGGAGACAGTTAAAGACAAACCGATTTATAATTCCTTCATATAAGCTACTTAGTGGTCATGTTTTTGTTTAGGAAATACAACAACCTTGCCTAGTCCCTGTGCAGTGTCTTTCCAGTCCTATCTTGGTCAATGCATTTCGGAGACGTATCCGAGAAAAACTCTTTCGGACCACTTGACCCGAAACGCATGGGCCTGGCGCATTAGTACGGCCTAGGGACGTACTGCAAATAACAACCATTTCATTCAGCGGTTATCGAAGGGAAATTGAGAGGTAAGGACTGTGGCTGGATGAGAAATCGTCAGAGATGGTAACTATACAAACTTTCAGCACAGAATCAACCACATTTGAGTTGTTTAAGACATTTCAGAGGTCTGTTGGAGTACATGCAGCTGAAGAAAACTAAACTGGTGTTGTATCCAAACACTTTAAAGTCTGTCATAGAACTAATCCTGAGATCCTAATTTGTCAATTTCCCTCTTGGTGTTTGGGTCATCATCCTTAAAAATCTGTATATGGTACATTTAAGCTTTTATGGACAACCTTGTTCGGCACCACAGCAGCAGTTAGAGAAAAGAAATGGTCAGGCGCACACGCAAATGGAGGCTTAAAGCGGGAAAAGGCTAATAGGCCCATCACCACTAACTGTGAAAAAAATAGGAGTCTTCGTTGTTCCACAAGAATGTGACTGAAGGGGGATGTTTTTCTTCTGAAAAGAAAGCGGGCAATTCCTTTCCCGCGGGATTTTCTTCATTTTGTTCGCTTGCGAAGCCAGCTATATACATCACCAGTGACCATCAGTGGCCGAACTCCACAGCCTCGTTCACATGGTCCGCATCAATTTTTTCAGTCACAATTTGTGCACCAAAAAAACAAAGGATTGTGTACGGTCAGCGAGCTTTCAACTTAACTGCTACAGCACCCTTGTTTTCAGCTTTGAATTTGCCGGCTATTTCATAACCAGTCTTCTCTCTACTAACTATGGTCAGCGAATTAAAATTCGTTAATAACTTTTAATACGAAAAGTCTGGCGTCCTAGCTGAGCTGCATTTTTCCTATAATGTTTTCTATGATGATGGTTGAATTGCTTCTCAGTCCTATTAAGTTGTTGTTCACCGTACAATCCCCGCCGTTTCTGTTCCACTGGTATTTTCAGTGTTTGAAAAGTCACGCCCAGGTACCTGAGTTTCGATCGAGGTTGTCGAAGTCGTCTTCATGTCACAAGAGTACATCAAGGGAATATCTTTAAATGAGTAAAAATGTGGGAAGATCGAAGGTAGGCTACGCTAGAAGAAAACCGAGAGCTCAAGGAACCGAAATGGGCGTAAAACAGAGTGTTGCCAGATCGTGTGATTGCTTTCAAGATACCAAAACTGCAGAAAAAAACTCATTTCCCAAAACTCGTCTTTAACCGATGTTTTCACCTGAATTTAGCCAGATTTGGCTGTTTTGCGCTCAAAAGTGGTTTTGTCAGGGGCACCCAACGACAATTTTCGGAAAATATCTGTTCGGAAGACGATTTGAGATCTAGAATTTTCGGAACATTTGTTGTAAAATTTTTTGCTCGCCTGCCTCTCCTAGGATTTTCGAACATCTAAAAACTACTATAATTGCCCTTTTTTAACGGATTTTTACCCTCAAAAGGTCACGTAGAATTTTCGGGAGCCTTTTTTCTGGCTGAAATTTTCGAAAAGGTAAGTTTTGATCCCTATTATTTTCAGATCACTAGACTTTCAGCTAGGAAATCCGAACAGATGAAAAATTTTTAGGGGATAAAAATATGCCTATATCTACCGTTTAAATACTAAAATACGTTTAACAATGCTATGTTTAAGTGGTTTTGAACTATATTCTCGTTGGGTGCCCCTGTTTTGTCAGAAAACTTGGTACTTTTAATTATTTTCTTGAGGGCAGGTAAATTTCGGTAGGGAAATTTCTACTTTCTCAATATATATATGCCCCATACAGTTCGCCTTTGAAATCAGCGTCCATTTTTAAAGGCTAACTCTCTAGTCAAATATGATAAACAAATACAGTAGCTACCATTCCCTTCGCTATTTGCCATGCGCTGATTGAAGAGCAGTTGTCTGTAAGATTCGAACTACATTGAAAGTCGCTGCCACTCTATCCCGCCGAATTGGCAAAAAATTGGCATTTAGACCTGATTTGGTCTTTCATAAGGAATAGGTAAGTTTAGGTTCTAATTTCTCCTATTTCGGAAATTACCGACACGACCGGTTTTGGGGTGCTTCGGACCGGCGCTATATTGGTTAGTAGCATATGTTTTTGAGCGTTCGACTACAACCCTGTCTTCAAAGCTAATCCTCCTTTGCCGATACACATTGAAAGAACTATCCCTCTTTACTGTATTTTTAGAAACTACTTCGAAATTGATAACGTTTTCGCAACGATCGATTAAACTTTTGGTGGGTATACTTTTTGAATTTTTTCACCGGTAAAATTAACGGAAATTCAAAGGCTTATATCTCTCTACCCACATCGCATTGAAGTTTGCCACTCTGCCTGAATACTCATTGTTTGTAGTTAAATCGAGTTCGTTAATAAAAAAATTGGGCAAATTTAATGGAGCGGAAACAAAAGTAATGAATGGAAGATAGACTGTTCGCAGTCCCCTATTTTTTCGTGAGATCGTTTAGATATACCACGTCTTACCGTCACGGGTATCTTGATTTTCAAATGTACCAAGGGGGCATGCAAGTTGGCAGCCCGTAACAGAAAGCGCTCGATCTCGATGATCTTACGGAAAAATAGAGGACTGTGAACAGTCTAAATGGAAGAGTGTTCTAGCGACTTTAGTCAATAAGCTTTACACCGAATACTCGCCAGGTGTTGCCAAAATTACAATCGATAATAGAAATTCTGTCACTAAATCTGAGTGGTCTACATAATAAAATTAGCCTCTGTAATATAAGCGGTAGCTCTGCTGCGAAAAACAGTAGAAAAAGGCAGATTGTATAAGGAAAAGGAAAATGAATTTGTTATATTTATGCTACGACGCGTAAATAAAATGCAATTATCACAGTCGAACTGGAATTTTCCTGATTTTCCTCCAGTTCCTTTATCGAAACCAGAGCTTTTAAAATTAACCATGATAATGAAAATTGAAATGTATTACCTTACTCGACGACAAAGATGCCAATTTCCACCTTGATCGAAAAAAAAAAAAATTTTTTCCCACGCATATCGCGCGTCGATCGTCACTTTCCTTTCATTTTCGTAGGTTACAGAAACGATGGGTTTTTTCCCCATACAAATCCTTATATTTCGAATGTTACGCAACAATGCAGGTGTCCGCCGATGCTCGTATTTCGAGCTTGGGCTACCTGTGGTGAAACCGCCTGGTTTCAAACAACTGAACTGAAGAATCTGTGAAAATCTTAGCCAGGGAATAAATAATGGCATTGATATAATTAATTAAGTTATCATTATTAGTGAGAGAGGAGGCGATGATAGTTCCAGCTACATGTATTTACAGCGTTTGAAAAACTCATGACACATGAGACATGAGCCCTTGAAATAAACATCATTACTTCTGGTTTTGCAAATTGGGCGTCGGCAAAGTAATAAATAGACTCATTCTATCTCGAACACCATTAACAACGCTTCCGTACAAAATTATTTAGTTATTTTGTTTCAATCACGAATTTCGTTTTGAGGAGATTCTTGGTCTTTCTATTAAGGGTTTTGTGATATAACAGGAAAATTGGTTTGGAAGAGGTTGAGAAGAATGAAGGATGAGCACAGATAAGAAAACCCCAGTCACCCCACCGAGGGGCTTTAAAACTGTGCGCAAATGCCCCTCCTTAGGGACCATTCCAGATTTTAGTTTTCTTGAAAAAGCTTAAAATCGCTAGTCCATGCATGGATAACTCATTAGAGATAAAGGAAACAGCAAAGAAAATTCAGTAAGCGACCAGAGTGTTTATCCGATATCGCGAACAATAAGGGTGTTCTTTCACAGAGTGACTGAGGATGTGTCTGCAGTTTAATGTAAAATCATTCACCATGCTCACGGACCTGCAACGTAAGTGTACCGATTGATGCAATATCAGTGGTAAAAAACGAACGCTTTTTACTGTAGGACGATGACGTCATCATACAAACGGCGTCTCATTTTCTGACCTTCAAAACCTAATTTTCTCTGCTCGTTAACTCAAAACGCCTCTGAAGACAAGTAGTGGTAATTTGCTTGTTAGTAAGACGTCCAACAAGCTATGGCCCATCGTACATAATCTTGTCTGGACTCCCTTGAAGAATTGCACTTGATCAGAAGCCTTCAAGTTCATCCTCCGCCGCGACAACTTCATGATCTATTTTTACTAATGGGTGGTTCAGTCTGGAACTATCCTATGGCTTTTCTCGTCGGGTCTTCAGGAGTGTCTCTGTCAGGAGCGTAGCCAGGATTTTCCTGCAGGTGTGCGCCCAATTCTCAAAACTTAACCTAACTTCTTACTCAGTTCTCTCGTAACGTTGCCACATTACATTTGCTAATTCTTAACTAGGTGAGGTTATGGTGGATGAAATGGCACTTGCAATCGGTGAGAGAATTAGGTTAGACACTTTGCCCTCAAGGACGGCTCTCACGTTTTGCTGGCACTTTCTACCTTAGAAGGGAAAAGTGAAGCTTTACCTTTCCCACTTCGTGTAAACAATGTCGTTCGGCTGATCAAACTGCTTTTAGAAAACAACAAACTATCCAATTAATGAAGGTATAAGGGTAGGAATCCAAATTTTTTTCAAATGTTCTTCAAAATATAATGTACGCCATGCAAATGGAGTGTTTCACTGATTTTAACGAAGATTGTGAAGCAATGTCTAGTGAGTACGGGGAGTTATGCTCCATCGTAAAAAATTGACTTTGAAAAGAAAAAGTTTTTATAATAGAAGTACATATTTTAGTAATTTTATCGAGTTGTAAAAAATCTCAAATTTGTTTCTTTCTGAATGTGTTATACTCTCGTCCAGTTTGAGTATTTTCAGTCCTTCCAATATGCCCATAGGAGACCGTAGGTTACTGTAAATGATCGATTAAGCGCCACGGCGCCTATTTCATTTTCCATGTTAAAAGTGCGGGGCTTATTAGGGAAGGGCGCTTTTTTTCAACTGCGGGTATAGCCTGAGTAGCTGGCGTTATTGTGTAGCTAGCCTGAGTATCAGGCGTTTCTGGGGGAAACGGGGAAAGATGGAAGCGAAAAAGGGAAAGAGCTGAAGGAGCTCCTTTCTCTTCTCCCCCGCCCTCGCGCCTCCCCCATCTAAAATCTCCTCTTCCCTAGCCCCTTAGGAAGGCCTGATACTCAGGCTATTGTGTAGCAGTCGTGTGAGATTTGGCGGCGGAGCCTTTGTAATATAGTCGAGTGAGATTTGACGGCGGAACCGTCACGAGCGGCGAAGCCGCGAGAAATACCGCCTGTCAGAGAACCATGATTTTTCGAATGGCCCCCTTTTTTGTTACCTTAGTAGCCTGTTCCAGGCGTTCGGATAGAAGGGCGAGGGAGAAAAATTCACGAGAAAAAAAAACGAAGGGAGACTAGAGGGGGAAGGGGGAGAGGCGTTCTCTCGCTCTCGTGCCCCCCCGTTTCCCCTTCCCCCTCCCCCATTTTCGCGGTGTACAACTTAACTCGCTCCCCACTCACCGCCGCACTCTACTATCTGAACGCCTGTAACAGGCTAGGCGTTTATTTGCAAATCAAATTAGCGTCGCGTCGCTTATTCCGTAGAGGCGTTTATTCGAGTAGCGGCGCTAAATCGATCATTTACGGTAATTGCGCATTTGCTTGGAAAAAAGGAAAAGATGAAAGATTTATTTTGTCACTTGGGAGGTTAACCTTGATTTCATAGGTTCGTTCGTGTCAAACAGGTAACATAGTGCTTTCGTCAAGGGAAAAATTGGAAAGTTTTGCTCTATTTTCCCTTGGCTCGGCGCCTTGAGTGATATATGTGATTTGCATTTTTCAAGCCGTTTGTCAATTTTTTTGTGAATATTTAATTATCTTAGCGCAACGCGGCAAAAATAGATCAGGTAACTAATTATTTAAAAAACCTAGAAGTTCGTTACGCAACTTACATTTCAAAAGTGTCATCACAGATCGCACTTCGAAGCTTACTAGCCGCATATGGAACAAAAATTTTGACTATACTACTACAAGTGCAAATAAATTCCATGTACGGTCATGTACGCGAAAATCAGTTAGTGGTGAAATCTTCAACATAAAGTAGCCCTTCAATCACAGGAGCGAATCAATATGCCTCTTTGGTCTTTATGAGAGCACGGCTGAAGTCATCATAGCTTTTCTTTTAAATATATAGAAAAATAATCGTCGCTTATCTATTTTTAGAGCACTGTCCAGTCAATTACGATTTTTTTTAGCCAGGGAGAAGATCGTTTTTTGTTAACCTTCATGGATTTTTTTTTACGCATGTACGGGCCTGAGGAAATGTTACCTGATAAGGTACGATCCTAAAATTCTACCCTCGAATCTTTTCCCTAGCCATAAGTTTTTCCCTCAAGGAATTTTTCTTTGTTTCACATAATGATTGGTCTTGCATGCTTATCGATTTTTGAGAGCCTAGTCCTGTGCCGTATTCTGATGTGATCTACTTTATGTCGCTTTCCCCCGATCTAACAGCTTCTTACTAAACAAAAACGGTTTTAATTGTGTCTGTTCGGAGAACTAGCCAAAATTTTCTTCGGCGGTACGCACGATGTTCCTAATTCCCCTTGTCCCCGTCTTAGGCGCTTTCATATGCATTGGTTAAATTTTCTTTTTATAAGCCCACCATGCTTATAATCGCGCATTCTGACGTCATTTTTCCTTTTAAAAAAAGTTTATTGAAGAAAGAGTGAAGTGAAGGTATTATGAGGCGTTTGAGATTTTATGAAATATTGATCCATATCCTTAGTATTTTTCCTTTCCAGTTTTTATGTTGTACGTCATTTCCGCCTCTCCCTTTTATTGCGACATTCTCCATCTATATAATATTGTGACTGCTACATAAGTCTACAGTAACATCTGTAAACCTGAAGAAGGCTGGTATGGCCAGCCGAAATATTGTCATAAAAAACAATACACGTTGCGTAGCTTTGCAGTAGTCTTTGGACCTTTCGTTCTTGAATTGACAGTGCATTTACAGCAGTTAAAATATGTTAAAAGGGATGCAAAGTTCTAATCAAGGTATGTCAGCAAGGAGTATTTCTCAATAGAAGGTGCATGAAAGGGGTAAGTAAAAGAGGTATATCAGGGATTGGACTTCGGGGCACAACCTCCCGGTATAAAAATTTGTCGAGTACCCCCCCGGTTTTCACACGAGGTGTTTTTTTCCTTTTTTGTAGTGATAACCTGATAAGCTATCTTGGTGTAAGTGACGAAATTGCCCGGCCATGGGGAGTGGAGCTAATTTTTGTACATTCTAGCTACACTAGAATTAGCGAATCCTCCTAAACAAGAGAGAATGATCTAGCTCATTCTCCTTTGTCCTAAACCAGAAATGATTAACTGGCGCAACTCTATAAAAAAAGCAAAAAGAAAGCTAAAAAGAAAACTAAACGCGCAGTATGATGCCCCACTTCAGTAAATCACCAACCACCGTCGTCCTTCGTCCCGCGCCATATGAAATCCGACGAAGGACTTTTTGAAAGTGTAGTCCTGCACTTGGACGTTCCATCACCCAAAATGAACCTTTCACAGCCGCCAAATCTGTAAGGCGGTTGGTTGATACAACTTCCTCGAAAAACGCCCTCTCTATCTCGTTCTGCCATGATCAGTAGAACTGAATGTCCCCGGCCTTAAATGAAAAATCGACCGAGCCCAGGTTTTATGAGCCCGCGAGACTGCGTATTCCTACCCACTGACCCTTGTTTTCACCAAAACCGCTGGATGCTACAATCTGGTTGAGGCTATTATTTCCCCATGAGAGGGGCATTTTACCCACTTAACCTGTCACGTGGGTAGATATCTATCTAATTATACTATTTTAGAAATCAGAAACGCCATTTGGGAAATCAAACGACCTGAATTTGGAAATCAAACATTTGTTTAAGATATCGATTGGGAAAAGATTAACAATCAAAAACGCATTCAGAGAGCATACTCAACAAACTTGGAAAACATAAGCGTTCATTTAGTAATAGAAATCAAGAAATTTTGGAAATCAAACTCGAGTGTCATTTGAGAAATCAAACGCGATAAATTTTGGAAATCGAAAGCGTCATTTGAGAAATCAAACGCGACAAATTTTGGAAATCAAAAGTGTCATTTGAGAAATCAAACGCGATAAATTTTGGAAATCAAAAGTGTCATTTGAGAAATCAAACGCGACAAATTTTGGGAATCAAAAGTCACTGAAAAGTGTTCTCTTGAGAAATCAAACGCGATAAATTTTGGAAATCAAAAGTGTCATTTGAGAAATCAAACGCGACAAATTTTTGAAATCAAAAGTGTTATTTGAGAAATCAAACGCGATAAATTTTGGAAATTAAAAGTGTCATTTGAGAAATCAAACGCGTCAAATTTTAGAAATCAAACGCCTCAAAGTTTGGAAATCAAAAATACATTTGAGAAATCAAACACGACAAACTTTGGAAATCAAAACTGTTATTGGAGAAATCAAACGCGACAAATTTAAAATCAAAATGACACAATAAAAACCAAAAGGATTTTTCCTTTATCATAGACAAGATATCAAAATCACAGAAAACAAGAAAAGAATCAGACATAGTAAATTTTGTTTGTGATACTCCTCGAACACCGTATTTATATCTTACGCTGGAAAGATCCGCTATACATAGAAGCAAAGGTAGGTTCTTGTTAACACGTCAGGGGCACCCAACGAGGATATATTTCAAAACCACTTAACATAGCATTGTTGAACGTATTTTAGTATTTAAATGGTAGATATAGGCATATTTTTATCCCCTAAAAACTCTTCATCTGTTCGGATTTCCTAGCGGAAAGTCTAGTGATCCGAAAATTATAGGGATCAAAACTTACCTTTTCGAAAATTTCAGCCAGGAAAAGGCTCCCGAAAATTCTAGGTGGCCTTTTTTGGGGTAAAAATCCGTTAGAAATGGGTAATTATACCATATTTTCCGAAAATTGCCGTTGGGTGCGCAGTGCACGGTTTGTTTTTCTAGCCTTTTGATAAAAGTTGACAAAGTTTGCGTTATCTTTGGGTAAGAAAATATGTAATTTGTAGCTCTTTACAGAGAAATACTACAGAGAAAATTGTAACTGTGCACACTAGCGGCTCCAGATTGGTCTGGCAAATCTAAGAGCGAACTTAATGAGCTACACTGTGAGTAACAAAATATATAATTTTCATTTTAGCGCTCATTTCAAGATTTTCGCAAGAGCAGAAGCAAAAGATCACCTTTTTACATTACAAGTGAGGCTCTTTTAAGCGATAGATGGGCTTTAAGAGGCACGATCAATTTTTTAGAATTTTCTTTTCAACTATTCACCGAATTTTGTTTGGAAGTTTTAGCGGCCAATGGGCTGAACCATGCAATCATGCAATCATAATTCTGCTCCATTACATTTGCCCAATTATTTTATTCAACAATCTAACTTAGCTATAAACAAACTATTTTTAGTTAAAATGGCTTAGTCTAAATCGATTTGGCATGGGTGATATTGATCTTCCAATTTCTACCAAATTTGTGTACCTTTTAAGTACCGAAAAAGTGTCGTGAGAAGTTACAGCCGTTCGTAGCGCAGGCTTAGCCATTTTCAGATAATAGTAGGTAAATGAAAGGAGGAAGGATAGTTCTTTGAAACTGTATGAGTCTCAATTAAGTTATTTTCATGATAAGGCTACAATTAATCATTGTAAACCTCTTTCAGTTCACCAACATGGCGGTCCTTCGAGGCTTCGTCATGTTGAAACGCAGACCATGCAGACTGCAGACTGCAGACTGCAGACTGCAGACTGCCGACTGTGCAGACCGTGCAGACTGTGCAGACTGTGCAGACTGAGTGTTATTTTTTTACTTGTACCTTAATTTTCTAGTAAAATATGATTTTTACTATAGTTTCCTGCTTCCTCTTATTATGTGCACTGTGCATCACCATCATATGTGCACTGATGTGTACCTACAAGGGTCATGGGTAGGAAATGAGAAAATCATGGGCTCATGTTTTATTTATTTTTTTAGTAGAAGAAGCTTTTTCAGGTTAAGTGACTTAAAATAAAACCCTTTTCGGCCTCCTACAACGGCTACGAGAGTGATATCATTTTCCTCAATTTCCTTGATTGTTGATGATCGTCTTTGGTTTCACTCTAATTCAAACCGGCCGGTGACTTGCGTCATTTCTTCAAATCTTACAGATACCGATGTTATCGTTGTTAGCTCGGGATATCAAACCGAGACGTTTGAGGGATGGGCCATGCTTTAAAATGTGTAAATAAATCAACGGTATATCTACCTAAAAATAAATATTCTGATTTCCACGTGTTTGGTGGTTCCGTAAGCGTCAGAATTAAGACAGGGGCACCCAACGAGGATATAGTTCAAAACCACTTAACATAGCATTGTTGAACGTATTTTAGTATTTAAACGGTAGATATAGGCATATTTTTATCCCCTAAAAACTTTTCATCTGTTCGGATTTCCTAGCGGAAAGTCTAGTGATCCGAAAATTATAGGGATCAAAACTTACCTTTTCGAAAATTTCAGCCAGGAAAAGGCTCCCGAAAATTCTAGGTAGCCTTTTTAAGGGTAAATATCCGTTTAAAATGGGTAATTATACCATTTTGTAGATGTTCGGAAATCCTAGGAGAGGCAGGCAAGCAAGAAATTTTACAATGAATGTTCCGAAAATTCTAGTTCTCAAATCGTCTTCCGAACAGATATTTTCCCGAAAATTACCGTTGGGTGCCCCTGTTAAGAGAAGAAGGGCAGCTGCTTGAAACTTCTCAAAGATAAATCCCGGGAGATAAATATACCCAAAATACACGGCGGGGGATCTAGTTCAATGCGCATTAAAACCCCCTCCACATCTTCGAGTTGTACAAATAATACATTTGTTACTAATGAACTATTTAGTTTTGGAGCTGCATAAACAAGGACTTTGATACTCGAACAAGATTGTCGGTTTCAAACCACTATACCACTTATTGGTGTGAATGCATGGAACAAATACAATTGTCGATCCCCGAGCGAAAACCGCCCAGAAGGACACTCTTGAGAATCGAATAAAAAACACATAAACAAAAGTCTTACCCGAATCTTCCGAGCTAACAACGATGACATCGGTATCTGTAAGATTTGAAGAAATGACGGCAAGTCACCGGTTTGAATTATGGCAGAGTGAAACCAAAGACGATCATCAACAATCAAGGAAATTGAGGAAATGTCTCTCTCGTAGCCGTTGTAGGAAGCAGAAAAGGGTTTTATTTTAAGTCACTTAACCTGAAAAAGCTTCTTCTTCTAAAAACATTTAAATAGTCGTGGCAATATAATAAAGTTACAGAAAGAAACAGCTTACCTTCCTCCATCGTGCTCGCTCCTTCGGGAAACTATAGTAAAAATTTTACTAGAAAATCAAGGTACAAGTAAAAAAATACACTCAGTCTGCACAGTCTGCACAGTCTGCAGTCTGCAGTCTGCATGGTCTGCGTTTCAACATGACCGGTCAAAACTGCCTTTCCTGTATCTTTGAAGCCAAAGAGGATTTGAACCTTAGAATATACATTCAGTATTTAGGACACCATTCTAAGACTACATGCCAAAAAAATCAGCCAAATCGATGAGGTACCGTGTCAGGCCGAAGTTCGAATTTTACAGAAAATCACTCTTAAAGAGCTGTTCAGTAGAAAAGCTTTCCTCCTCGTCTTGTGGATCTTCCTCGAGACTTTTACTTGAAGGCGGCTTCGATTCTGTGTGCTGACTTTCCACGGGTGGGTTGTTTGACATGTTCAACTGTTCTTTAGTGAACTCTTCCAATCCCTTATCCTAAATGCACAAATAGTGCAAAACATGCCAAGAAGGGTCTAGAATGCAAAACAACCCGTATTTTGTGTAGATCAGGAAAGCGCGCGCGTGCGGTTAAACTAAAGGTCTGAACAGACGCCCCTCAGCCGTGTGAGGCTCGCGCGAGAATCTTACGCCGCGAGTTAGTGCCTTTGACGACTGTTTGTTGTCTCAGATGGGTCAAATCGGACATGGAAATTGAGGCGAAAACGTTTATTATAAACATCAGCAGATTATTTTGTAGTTAACAACACCTTGAACGGCTGAATAACTAATGACGTGAAAAGAATTGGAAACTAGTAGATTTGTTTATTACTATAATAATTAATGGCATATTAAGTAATGGGCGGCTGTGGCCTTTTGAGAGTTGTATGACAGCTATTTCGAGAAAGGTTGTCGGAAAAACTGTGCACGCGACAATCCCGAAAGGCAGGGGGTTATGGTCTCCTGGTACACTACTCTTCTCTGTCATATGTCTAGCCCACAACTGTCACGGCAAAACCAAAAACCTCACGGCAAAACCAAAAACCTCACGGCAAAACCAAAAACCTCACGGCCAAACCAAAAAACCTCATGGCAAAAAGAAAATACCTCACGGCAAAACCAAAAACCTCACGGCAAAAACAAAATACCTCACGGCAAAACCAAAAACCTCACGGCAAAACCAAATACTTCACAGCGAAAACAAAATAGCCTTGGTTTTGCCGTGGGTATTTGCTTTTGCCGTGAGGTATTTGGTTTTTGCTGTGAAGTATTTGGTTTTGCCGTGAGGTATTTTGTTTTAATTTTGCCGTGAGGCTTTTGGTTTTGCCGTGACAGTTGTGGGCCACCGTATATGTCCGACTCCTCTTCTAGAAGTTATTTACTCCCCAGCCACCCGACCCATTTACATCCCTCTCACTCTCCCTCCGTTCCTCTCTTTTCCAAAGAAAAAATGAAAAGAAGTCCCACAACTCCTTTGCAATCACTGCAACGGAAGTAAAGTGATGAACCAATCAGAAATGGCGTTCCGATAGCTTCGTGGCGACCCCAGTAAACTCCTATTCGGCGAAATATATGCAAACGTATGCCGCAACTTCGCGCGCGGAAAGTGTTTAAAAAACGAAAGGTGTTGTGGGAAAACAAGCTTGAATAACACTGGAATTTGACCGAAGAAGAACGGAATGACATAAAGAAACGCAACGCATTCGCGATGGACCAAACTTAGCCGCCCTTTTTTTTTTCACCTTGATTGGTGCGGACGTCATCGGCAACAGTCATTTTTCGCTGGAAAAGCTTATCTAAAAATAAACTCACTCGTAAAAACGCCGTTCCACGAATTTATGGCAGTTGCACGCTTCGGGTTATAGGCTCCTGGTTTGACTTATAGGTATACATACACAAACATAGGAAACTGTTTATTGATATTGTTATGAAATGAATTTATCTGAAAGAAAATAGAAAAGGCAAATATGGCCGGCCTAGCCTTCAAGCGCACCGGAACCGTGGAAAGACCGCTCGTGCCAGTCCTACTCCGCATCATACATTAAATGAACGGAGCGCTCGTTTTATCCGCGGCACTGAGTTAGAATTGTCATTCTTCCTCCATTTATATTTTCAGGTCCTGTTCTTATGGGTATAAAGTGTTAAATTCAGCCATCTGGTCGCAAAGAGGCAACTGCAGTTTGTTTAACAAATCAGTATAATTCATTAAACCTTTCATGACTGATCTGATTTTAAACGGCGACTCACGCGATGGATTTTCTGTCAGATTAATCTTTCTCTGACAACGACACAGTTCTGGTAAGTACTAACAGTATACTATGAAATTAAATAGTATGTTACACGTAAAAATTTATAAGAAACTTCGTTTATTTGTGCATTCAGGCGAGCTGGAGACACCAAGGGCAAACTAACAGGAATTCTAGCTTTGAACACGGAAGCCCCAACAAGGGCAACTGTTTGGAGAAGCAAATGTTGCCTAGGGTTTTCTGTGGCTTGAGGAGGGCTAAAAATTTCCGAATGACCTTTCCATTGCTGTTAAATTCGCTGCGATTTTCTGAAGTTTAAGTTTTCACATTTCATTCCCCAGTCTGGGGTGCAAGCTGAATAATTGAATCACGGTTATCCATTATTTTTACATAGCTACAAAATTCGCCTAATCAAATTCAATAGCGCGAGCGTGCTTCATATTCCTATTGAGCACGCTGATGACGTCAATCAACTATTCGTAATTCCTCGAGTTGTTGTGAATTTAGCAATCCTGAGGGAGTCTCCTGAGTGCATCCATAACTCAGCAGTACACGATGAAGCGTTTACCATGTGTTTTATAAGAAAATTTAAAAGGAAACGTTTGAATTTGTTAACCGATAGTAAGGAAAAGAGGTGAGTGTTGTTGTTGTTGTTGTCATCTCCGCGAGCAGTGCGGGCTATGGCGTGAGATCATTGTTTGCAAAGTTGCCTTCTCTCAATAACAATTTTTCGGTAAATTAACAGTTTTCCGGCACCTAAATATGGATTTTACAATCATTTTAGAGTACACTTTCTCTCAGTTTCAGGATAAAAACATAAGATTTACTGAGAGGGAAAAAATTATAGTCACGTAAACATTGACGCGTATTGCTTTGAGCGCGCTCTACAATATAATAAAATTTTAAGTTAACTGCTGCATTGATCGCTTTGATAATGTTATAAAACAATTAGTTCATGCTGCAGCTGTGCGTGTGTCGAGTTATTGAGCACTTGGGGAAGTTTGGAGAGCACTCAAGAGGCCGAGAGTTGCACTCGGTTGCGCCTCGTGCAACTCTTACGCCTCTTTCGTGCTCTCCAAACTTCCCGCGTGCTCAATATCTCGACATACGCACGCTGTAGCATGAACTAATTGTTAATTCTTTGCTCTTTTCTCCCGATTATTCATTATTCATTTCAAATTTTTCCTTGATATTCATTATTCATTTTTCAGTTTTTATATCAATTTTCCTTCTCAAATTCCCTTTCTGTGAATTATATAACTAAAGAAGTTAAAACTGTGATACTAAGAAACTTTTGGCTCTATCACAAAGGAAGAGAATCGTACTGAAAAAACGAGGTAGAAACCTTGAGATTAAACAATATATGGAATATATATATTTTAACCGGAAATTTTCTACAATTCTATACATTGGTTATCAAAAGTTTACATCATCAGTATACATTCAACCTTATCTTTACTAGTACCCCTCTGTTTTTTCTACACATGTGGTCAAAATAATGTAAAAAGAACTAAAAACCAAAACTGACAAATAAACTATAACTGAAACGAACACTAAATTTTGTGCAATAAATCCTAATGTAATCGACTTAGTTCAAAAGTCAGGCAGAATAGGCTGCTTGCTTGCATGGGACCCGCTAGTACTGCCACACCTACCAGGTTACTACTCGGTCGGATTTTCGCACCTGTCTAATGGCAGGTCCAGGTTTCATTGGAACCTTGACGCTTAGACATAAATTAATTTCCGAATCGTCCAATCGCCAATTTAGAAATCCACTGTCGAACATTACCATGGTAGGTTCTAAGATTGCAACTTTTTAGACAATTGCATCTCAGTATGACTAAAGTAATAGAATCCAATATCTTGATTATTAGAGGACATGCACTGGCTTCTATTTATAGTTTCATCTTAAGCCTCTATCAACATTTGTTCAACCATTCGCTAACCATTCATGAGAGCTGATGTTGAGACCGTGTGACATCCCACTCTAAAATTGTTTCAGGTTTCTGTTAAACCAGTTTAAACATTGTCTCAACTTCATATCAGTGCTGTAGTGTGGGAATGGAAGTAACATAATTGTCACGACTTTGTTTAAACCTTTTTACAGGAACTGTTGGAAAATCTTTCCACCAAAAAGCAAGAGTTTGGAAATATGACCAAAGTAATTCTGATTACTGAAATGGTACTTGAGGGGCTGGAAACTCCAACGAGTTGTAAAGTTGTAAGAATCAACATTTATGGTACGAGCATAATACAATAGGCATGGCTACATTGTGAACTGGAGCCCACAGGTTCGATTCTGTCAGTTCCCTCTAGGGGAAGTTTGTACGATTTCAAACCAGTTTCGTCAGTGGTGATCTCAAAACGAAGACGATCCACAATAGGGTATGGTATTTTTGATGAGAGTGGTATACAAATTTATTTTATCTAGATGTAGACCACAAATGGTTTATTTCGGGGTTTGCTGCGTTGTTTTGCTTCACTGGTTTCGCCGGATTCCTATGTTTGCGATGGGCGGATAAGTTAAACTTATTTCTTTCGTCTTCCGTTTTTATGAGATCATTTAACAGCTATGAGTTGTTCATTAATCCTAGGCTAGACAGTGTTATTCATAATTCCGGATTTTCTGACTCCAAATATTCATTATTCATTTTCGTTTAAACCCCATTATTCATTATTCATTTTCAGTTTCCACCCCCGACCCCAGGTTAGGCTATTTTTAACATTTTACGAAAGTGAATTTTTTTTTATTCCTCTCTCCATCACATTTTTGAATCCAAAAATTTTAATTATTTTTTTTCTGTCATCGTGGCGAAGTGGCAGTTTTGCATCACCCGAGTAGCGCAGCTGATGAAGTACCCCTCTGCTAAGCGAGTGGACGCTGGTTTGAACCTGCCCAGCAGAGCACTAACTGACTAAGATCTTTCCCGGTCTTTCCCGTTTTAACTGCAGCAGAACTAGGTCAGTCGGTAGATGGTCCATTATTGCAGTCTGAGTCACTGAGAAATGAAGGTATTCCCTTTGCCCTGCAAACGGCCAGACCTTTGTGTGGCTGGATTGTCCGTGTAACACGGCGTCAAGTTAGTGTCCCGGCTCAGTTAGTATTTTCGTGCTATGTACATGAACACTCAAAAGTGCCTTTTTTAATAGTAGGAGGAGGTGTAAGAGCCCTCACCAGTGTTGCTCAAAAAAATGGAGGAAGTATTTAAACTTTCAAAAAGTGAGCCCCATTTCGATTAGGATGGGACCGAGTGTTCCGCCTAATCTGGAATGTTAACTTTGAAATTTCGAATTCAAGGAGCAAAATCCATCAAACCCTGTGAATTTTTTCTTGCCTCTATCAGACAAATTTTGTTAGAGAAGATATGTTAGTCACCGAGAAAATATTTCGCCAAACAGCTCGTAAACAAAATTCCCTGGAGTTGCTTTAGGCATGCAATAATCAGGATGAGAAGAGTCGATCACTTGATACTCGCTCATGATGCATGCAAGAAACCTCCATGTCTTTTTTTTTATTTGGAATGAATGAATTTATGATTTTGCATTTCCTAGCTGGGATAATTGTTAGTAGCCACTTTTCTGACTCGCTTTATCATTGGCTACTATTAAGAAGTTTTGAAATTTTACTTGGTAAAAACTGACAGGTTGAATTACACTGCTCTCTACATAAATTTAAGAAAGCAGTTGTTTCTCATATTTCAGAATCAAAATGGGATTGACAAACAAACGCTTGACGATGAGTTATGTTTATGGTTTTAATAATGAAGGCACAAGATATCTTATGCAAGAAATTCCAAGCAAAATTTAGAACACAATCCGCATTCAGCGATCTATCAAAGCGGTTTCATATTTTGAGAACTTAGATATCCAAACTTATCAAAAAAATTTAAGAAGCAAGTTTCCTAAAAATAGAAGCAAGATCGAGATCCGTCTTGTCATTTTCTTAACTCTGTTATTACTTCCTTGTACAACAGGTGACTGCTGCGAAGTTGGGGCCCTGAACAACTCCACCGGTTGACGGCATTGGACTCCTCCATTTCACTTGACGAACGTTCTCTACATAATCAGGTGGTGTACTTGTGTTTTTCTTGATATCTCTTAGTCCCTGCAAAAATATTCTGCTTGAGATTTTTGGTTTTGAAACTTTCCTTTCTATTCCAGAGATCTGTGGATTAAATGATAAAAGGCGCAAACTTTGTTTTCTTTTAAAAGAGAGGATAAAACATTATATATTATGTTGAAATGATGATGTGAAATTCACTGATCAGTTGGGGAGACATACTTTCACGGCAAATGTCAATCTTAGGTTAAAGATTTTCTCAAATTAGGAAATTGGGGGACAAAAACTGTCCAAACAATTCCTATTTTGTATAACGGGCGTAAAAAAAAATTTTGTTTGTTGTAGATATAAAAAACAGCTCACAGCGAGTTAAAGGAAATCTTCAGTGCTCGCGTGATGAGCACTGTAAAGGTGATTCAGCATTTTCACATGACATCATGGCAGCCATATTAGTGTTCTAGAACACACTGGAACGGCGGCCATGTTTGTGTTCCAAACCAATACTGTGGGAGTTGAACTCTTTTCTTATATGTGAACACTTTCTTTTGTTGCAATTAATTTGCATAGCGGCTGGACACGTGAGTGAAAACTGCTCTATTGACAACTGGTCTGCAAGAATATAAACTTCTTCACCAACTCTCACTGGGTCTTACTAAAATCTTTAAATGTTCTTTTCTTTTGATTTTTTCCCACGACCTTGCCTAGGATTTCATGCAGTTCAATTTTGAAACTGTATTTGCAGTAGCCGCTGTTTCTAACCATATCAAAGCATAATGTCCAGTTTGTAACACCAAAGTCTAAAAACAAAAGCTGCAAGGAGACCCCCCACAGTCAAGGAAAAATTATCGCTGTTGGGCAATTCCACATGAGACAATGAAATTTTGAAGTTTTTAAAATAAAGTTTTGCACAATGAAACTTAACCAACAGAAAGCTGAAACAATGGGCCGTTTGAAATTAGTGAGATCTTGTGTGTCTTGTCCATGTGCTTAATGTGAGAAGGCATGAAATCCAGAGAATTTGAATCTCATTATATTTGGAATTTTTGGAAGGAAATTTTAAACAAAGTTTTAACATCTAAGAAAACATACAGTTAACATAAAAGTATGTGTGTATTATACCCTTTGCCTTACACTATCATTAGGCTATAAATTATTATCCAGCTACTGGCACTTTCCCAAGAAAATTGACATTGAATTTTTGTTGCGGACATTACGTAATGTCCGCAACGTTAAGGTACCTTTTTTCAGTTCCTGTACACAGTGTGCTGTATTTTCATGTGCTATTGATGCTGCTCAGTTAGTCTGATCGATGTATACTCTATTTTAATCTCAAAACATTTCCGGGGGGCGTTTTCTTTGCTCAGAAATTATACATTGAAAAGTGTTGCGGACATTACGTTGCGGACATTACACATGTTAGATTTTTCATTTATTCAGGCTGTTGTGGATATTTAGTTCTTACTATCTCTGAATTAGATTCAGACAACAGCCCACTTAACACTAAATTGCTTTTTATTGATCATGTACAAATGTAAGTGGCAAATTAAAAAGAGCTGGTAGCTTTTCCGTAAAATGTCCAATGAATTTAATTTACAAACTATTAAAAACATTCTAAATAATTTACGATTTCTGTGATATTCTTGAAAATGGGCAAACATAGTGATTTTCAAATTAGTTCCTTCCATAAAGTAGTATAGATGCACGACGAATTTTGCAGTACTTTAACAGAAAAACAGAAAAATATTTTAAAGAGTTTATATGGTTTTGGGGGATGCTGTCACAAAATTACAGAGTGACATTTGTATGGATCTTTAACTGTGTTTCAAGAGTCATAACTTGATCCCTGTTCAACTTTAGAGCACCAAACCTGCTCAACCAACCAATCTCAACATGACCTTTTATATGGTGGTGTCAGTTTATCGATTAGTTTAAATTTGAAACTTGCCCCAGTTCCCTATGCAACTCCAAAATGGCCAATGAGTAGCTGGTCAGGGGTTTTGTACTGCTGAGCATGCTTAGAACAGTTTGTAAGCATGCTTTTGAGGAAAAGCTCTAACCATCATTGTTTCTTCCACAAACTTGAATGGGTATTATTTTTTTTAACAAGAATTTGTAATATAATGTGTAGTGAACAATGTGCAATTTTAGTGCAAATTTACATTTTATCTATCTTTAAGTCAGACTGAATGACAAAATATGATAGTTTCAGTAGCCAAATCAGTTTTGTAAAAAACAAAATAATATCCTCACTACTGAGAACATTTTTTTCTCAGAACATTTACTTGAGATGTAATAAAATTAATTTGGAAATTATTTTAAGGAGTCAGTGTAGCAGAAAAAAATCTAACTGGTATTGCATGATACTAGGTCTCAGCAGGAGATTATATAATATTATAATAGAACATAAATAAAGTAAATGATAATTTCACAGCTTCATTTTTAGACAAGTAACTACAGAACAAATGGACATAGCCACAGTCAGCAACACTGACTAGGAAGAGAATGATAAAAAATGTGTTCCCAAAAATGTAATGTCCGCAACAATTTTGTGTAATGTCCGGAACGCAAACTTTTGTTTGTAGAATCACAGGAACAAGGTTGCATGGAATTTTTTTTTGACAGTTGAAAAATCTAATTATTGTTATGTTTTGAAGGCACAATTATTTTCTGCTCAAGGTTAAAAATTCACAGGAAAATCTCTTTAAAGAAAGTTACTTTAAAAAGTGGTTGTTTAAACTGTAATGTCCGCAACACACTTTCTTCAACTCATACCTTCAAGGTCTTAAGAGTTAACCAAAGCATCTTTTTATTAGGTACAAAGGGAACACTAAAAAGACTTTCTAGATATGTTTGAACACCCTTAATGAACATTTTGACATCTAAATTGGGGTTTAAAATATTAATTTTAGTATCTGAACGTAATGTCCGTAACATGGAATCACCCTGTTGTGGCTTCATGAAAAACTTGGTTTTGCAATCGTCAATTTGAATAGCTTCGCCTGACGATCAACTAACTTTTTCCTTGCGTAGCAGTAACGGTTGAAAGGCTGCACATGACTTTTGGTGCGATTTTCATATTGATTGTCACTGTGGGATGGGTACCCCGAAATTAGTGCGCACCTAAAATGCAATAACATGGCGTCACTTGTTGAAGCAAAATATCACACTGTAGCAACCATACAGGAACCCATAATCCGTAGCGAGCAATTTCCATGCGCTTGTGTCATGGCGTTTTCACAGACCAGTTTATTTTTAGAATGCTTGTGGCACGAATTTTTAATATCTGGTAAATTCCACAAACCAGTCAGCAAAACCTACAGACCTAGAAATGACATTTTTTGCCTTTTAATAACATTTAGTTTTCCTTTTTGATATCTTATACTTTAAATGGGCTCATAGACTTGTTGGAGATTCTATTTTTGCAGGAAAAAGTGCCCTAAAATGTGTCTAGATTTAAACTGGTCCCTAAAAACGCTGTGACATAGGCCTAGTATGGAAATTGCTTGCTCCGGTTTATGGGCTCCTGCTTATTATAAAAATCCTTTGCCTCTCACCTTAGATCTGAGTCACAATGACCAATGTACACTTGTTCATCTCACTCTTGTTTGTGACAACTATATCTCATGCTGGTAAGTCATATTCCAACTTGCTATAACCCTTGTTCACCCCCCCCCCCCCCCCCCCAGCTTGCGAAAAAAGAAAAAAAAAGGAATTTGCATAACATTGTTCAGAGCGTTTACACATGATGTCACGGTGGCCATGTTGGTGTTCCAAACCAATCCAGTGGTAGTTGAAGGCTTTCTTTTGTTCCAATAATTTTGCATTGATACTAGCCATGTGAACGAAAAGGCTTTATCATAGATCATAGTCGTCCCAAGAGAAATTGAAGACAATGCCTATGTTTTATGATGGGCAATGTGAAAATGGTGAATTCTTTGCATTCTTTATTCGATTTTGCATCCGAACTTCATATATGATCAGTATGATTTCACTCATGTTACAAATTGCCATTTTGTTCTCACTTTGGGGTAACAATTCCAGATTTGTACAAGCCCTGTAATTACTGTGTGACTTCTGTAACTGGGTCCACTTAGAGAAAGTTGACCAATCGCATTACATGAAAATAACAATGTATTCCGAGAAAATTGGTTGTGGGCCAATCACCAGTTGGTAAAAAAGAAACAAACAATAAGTCACTCGAAATAAATAATTATTATTATAATTATTTACTTATATAGCACTATATCGATGAAAATAATGCCCGATAGTGCTTCACAGAGATAAAACCTACCTTACAATACACAGTGGCTTACAATTAGACTCTATCTAAGTTTTAAAAAGGCCAGAAAGAACAAAATTTACAACTAGTATTATTAAAAACTATAACCTAGAACTAAGAAAAGGCTAGTAAAAACAAAAATTTACAACTGTTTAGAAATAATTAAAAATTTAAATCTAGAAAAGGTGAATAAAAAACGGATGTGTGGTAGACTACCAGCTGCCGGGCAGAAAAGAGGTTTTTCAATGTGCTCTATCTGGTGTTGTTTATGAAACCGACTTGTACCCATCCCTTCTCGATTTGAAACAAGGAAATCGCAGAAATTTATCGTTAGAGACAAAGATCACTTTACTAATTTTAATTTGTTCATTTTTCGATAGCTTTACATTGCCCTCATGGTTGGACTGAGTTTCAACGTTCTTGCTACAAGGTGATGCCGCAAACTGAAAATTCCAAGATATTCGGCGGTTGGTTAAAAGCGTCGCGCGCGTGTATGGGGTATGGAGGTTATCTTGTTAGCATGACAAGTGAAACGGAAAAGGAATTTGTACAAAATCTGTCGTCGTCGGATTTAAAAAGCCCGCAATCTGCTTGGATTGGGTTGGTTCATCGACTGCCGAAGGGTATATACTCATGGATCGATGGAAGTTCTTTTAATCATTCTTTATCCGTCGAGTGGATTGGAAACACAACAAGTAAGCTTAATGGCAATGAGATCAAATGTGTGGAACTATTGAGAGATGGCTGGAACCTTACTGAATGTTGCAAGAAGACCGAGTACTACATCTGTGAAAGACCGAAAGGTGAGTTGCTTCTAAATACGTAAAGAAAGTAACCAGGCCTATATACGAGGGACAACAATGCCTAGAAATATTTGCCAAAAGGATTTGATAAAGCCAAATTAATTGCTCCTTTACAATAATGAATTCGTTGATGTTTACAAAAATCCGTATTAATGCAACTTTTGTAAAGTTTTTTTTAATAAACAAATTTCGCTTTCATATGCTTTTGCAATGCTGAAGTATTTGATCTAATTTTTTCGCCAATGCGAAACACTTTTCTACCGTGCTGGATAAAAACGTTTCAACATGTTCACTTAGAGCCTGAGCTATTGCTCTGGTTGCCTGAATTTCAGCCGTGTTCTCGAGTTGCAAACTCCCGAAAGAGATCCTTCTCCCTGTCTCGAACCCTGCTGCCTCTCTCCTCCGTAAAGGCTCCCGCTGGGTATCCCTATAAAATACAAAAAATAGAAAGCGCGTGGAAACGATGGGCCCGGGGGAGGGGGGGACTCCGCCTATGAAATGGGTGGGGATGCTCGTCGTCTCGCTTAAGGGTGTAAGTTTCGGATTTTGGTCTCACTTAGGGTGTTCTGGGCAAAACGCAATCATATTTAGCCGTGAAGGTCTCGATTAGGGTTGCACGCGAAAAAATATAAAAATATATATTTGATATGTATATTTTTTTCGTCTCTTTTAGGGGTCAGAAAACGCTTGGGCCACGCCCAGATCGGTCTCCTTTAGGGGTTTAATTCAAAATTTCCGACGAGCATCCCCACCCCTTTCATATGCGGAGTTCCCCCCGCCCCCGGGTCGATGGGATGGATGCGCGCTCTCTTTTTCTTTCTCCCCAGCCTCTCCCCAGCCTCCCCACAACACAAAGAGGCCCCTACGGGGAAGAGAGTCTAGCCTGAGTATCAGGCGTTTCTGGGGAAAAGGGGAAAGATCTAAAATCTTCTCTCCCCTAGCCCGTTAGGAAGGCCTGATACTCAGACTAGAGAGAGCCCTGCTGCCGAGGGAGACTTGAGAAAACGGCTGAAATTCGTGCAGGCTCTGAAGCCAGTTGTTCTCTATCCGATGGATAGTGTGACTGGTTGAGTTATCGACTGCATAGTTACAGATTTTATTAGGAATAGAAAGATAAGGATCTATGAGAAAGATGTTTTTTCATTCGTAGCAAAGGCAGCTCGAGAGAAAAAACTCTGAGTAGTCCAAAATGCTGTAGAACCTATGAGCTTCTGGTTGCTAGTACAGATGCTCTAACACTGAGCTACAGGATACTTGTGAGTGCTAAGGCCACTAAACTAGGGTCATGTGACAAACCAGGGGCACTTAGCGAATGTTTTCTGCAAAATATCTCCTTCGGAGAAGCAAATATTGCCTAAAATTTTCTGTTACTTGGGGACGGCTAAAAATTTCTAGTTGAATGTTCCATTCATGTACAATTTTCTAAGCTTGTCCAATAAATTCCCTAAGATCTTCTGACGTTAAATTTTTCACATTTCACTCCCCAGGCTAGGCTATTTTTCATAGAAAAAAAACCTACAATTTCGGATCCAAAATGTGATGGGGAGGGTAATCAGAAAAATTATAACTCTCGTTATACGTTAAATCGCTTTTAAAATTTTCGGGAAAATAACATACTGAAGCCCTTGTAATTTGGAAAGATTCACGTTCCCCTGGGATGATCGAAAAGATAAAAATTTTTATAGCGCCGCTTGGGAATGCACTTATAAAGGTCTAAAAGTGCTCTGGATAGCCAAAAAGTGTTGTCAACCTATTTAGGAAACCGTCGTTGGGTGCCCCTGACAAACATCCTGCATACTTCAAGGACTGTAATCTCGATATGTGCTTATACGTAATGATGGAGATGTGACGGTGAATTTTAAGCCTGGTGAATACATGAGAAAGATATTTTTCAGTCACTAGGGGACACAGGCGGCTCTGAAAATCAAACGACATTCATTTGAAACTGTTATATTTAATTTGTCCTATCCATTAGGTCCACTGAGTTGCCCGCCTGATCATTATGAAGGACATCTGAATGGATTATCTTGCTACTATAAGCACAGCACTTTAAAAACGTGGGAAGACGCAAAAAAGGACTGCACTGCTTCTGGAAGCAATTTGGTGAAAATAAATAGTACTGTAAACAAAACTGACACGGGATTCCTGACCCGCCTATTGGACACTATTAATTTCAAAGAGGTAGCTGAATTAAGTAAAAGTGACCAAAAAACAGGTAGCACTATGAAATAAATATGGATATAAAAAAATATAGTATTTGTCAATTACTGAATAAAGCTGAGTATGATAACAACAATTATGCAGATCGAGGAGGGCTATGACCCTGATTGAATTCGTTGGTTTTTTCCTATATCTCTCAGATAAACTTCTGCTGATTATGAGAACATACACGTGAAATTGATCAGCCAATCAGAAACGATGTATTTTGTAGAGGTACTAAATGCCTCTAAATCTTTACCTGTTAGCATACCCTACTGAGAACCTATACACGCAGAGGATAGAGGGACGCCTTATGACATGTTATAATCAATCACCGACTAACTAGCATGAATGTGGACTCAACCGCTGTTCAGTGATAGAAACAGATCCTAGACAAGCTTCGCATGATGTTCTAGGACTGCTCATCCCTGTTATCAGGCCTTATTTTTTCCAAAGGTGCTTAGTGCTTAGTTATTCACCTTTTGAAAAATTAGAGCCAGCCAGGGGACAATGTAACGTCGGTGGCTCAGGGGAAAGAAACGGAAAGAACTATAGTTAGTACATCATCATCATCGTCGTCGTCGTCGTCGCCGTCGTCGTCGTCGCCGCCGCCGCCGCCGCCGCCGCCGCCGCCGCCGCCGCCATCGTCATCGTCATCGTCATCGTCATCATCATCATCATCATCATTATTATTATTATTATTATTACTGATATCATCCGTTAGTTGCTGATTTGCTCTTTTATTTTAAAGGACATTTGGATCGACCAAGGAAACAAATCTAAACTATGTGGCACAATCTCGAAGAGAGATAATAGAAAGACAGACCGTGACTGTGGCAAAACTCATGCTTATCTTTGTGAAAAGCCCGTCCCAGGTGTGATTTCATTATGGTGGCACACTTCCATTTTAAGGCTACGAAGTAGCTTTAATTTAAAACAAATGAGGAAAGCAAGGTCTTCTTATCATTATTTTCATATAAAATTTCACCTCGGCTTTTTACCCCCGTCAAAAACAGCACAAAACCAACGGCATCTCAGACCCTGCTCGGATAAAAAGAAGAAAAAACGTTTCTGTTGCCTATGCTTCTTATTATGAAAATTCCTTTTCAAACAATCAGTAAGATTGGTATCTGAGGGTACTTGCTAAAATGGCCTATATGGGGAGGCTCCGCCAGAAAGAGGTGCCTTTTTCAGGCTTCAGGTATATTAAAGGGTAGGGGTTACTCTTGTTAAAGTATATAAAAGTCATTGCGGTCCCAGGCGCATTTTATGGCTGTGAAAAACACAAGAAAACTGTCCGATTTAGCGACTTGTTCATAGCTTAAAGCAGGGCTCTTGTTTAAGGGCCGTACATTTACAGCAGTTAAAAAAGATGCAGCTTTCTAAATTGGCATGTAAAATGAGTGCTATTTGTCAATTAAAGATATGCGAAAGAGGTCCCTTTTTTTGTCAAAAATTGGCAAAAGGGTAAAGGGTTGCACCTCGGGGCGGAGCCTCCCCTTATGAAATTTTGTTGAGTACTTTCCCCTCTCCTCCTCAGGCCTTGCTAATGTGTTAACGTCTTTAGTCCAGAATTAAAAAACGTTGCTTTTTCCTGTAGGGAAAGTTTGTCATTGTCATAGCCCAGGGAAAATGTCATCTGTTCCCACTGAAGTCAATTGCTCATTTCCAGACAGTCTCTGTTTTAAGTACAGTAATAAGAGCGCGAAAGATGGACAATTCACCGCACAAGGGTGTATATCAGCTGAACTATGCAGAAAACTTGACAACCAAGAAGGCTTGAAATGTTGCCATGGTGATTTGTGTAATACAGGTGAGGCGGGAAAAGCTCAAAATCCATGCTCTAAAGAATTACAGTTTGGATGCTGTGCTCAGTACATAAAACCCTATTCAGTTTGACCTCGCGTTAGGTTGTTCTGGAACCGACTGGCAACAATAATGTTCATAATAAAGTTCAAAGCGCACTCTGGTTGGTTGATAAAGCGTGCTCGATGAGAGCTTAATACCCGGAGCTAAAGCTGTCACGTCCTGCCAATATAGTTTATTTTACGTCTCGTGTTCGCCCTACACATCTTTTGTGCTCTTTCCGCTTCCTGAGTGCTTTACAACAGAGCAAAGCACAATCAAAGCTTCTTTATCTGTTAATAAGTACAGTGATGGAAGATTTTAAATTGTTTTTGGCAAATCAGCAGTGTATCAATCAAATAAAAAAAGGTCTAGGATTAAAGAAGTTTAGAGACGTGATGATGTGATATTACATATAGGTTACGTCAACCCTCTGATTAATGGCCGAGTCATCATCTTGATGACTTTCATCATGTTTAGAAAAGTTTGAAAGCAGGACTAAATTGAATTAAAATCAACAGATAGATACCAAAATGATTGAAAGTTTTTGAATTGACCACCAGGGAAATATTTCACTGATTTTCACTATATAGTTATCGGTATTTATTTATTTTAGCATATTTATCAATGATCTGCGACATATAAAAAAGTTCTTAAAATGAAAATAAAAAGTCCCCGAATGTTATCCTTTCTTAAAGGGAAATAGCATATATTTGTCAGTAAAAGTGACTAGGGTTAGTGAGTTCGCCGCAAATTTCTAGGTCTAATTGTTCGAAATTGTTGTTTTTCTCCGTTTCAGCAATATCCTGCTATCGATGTGAAAACAGTTCATCTCTTGATGAATGCCAAAATAACCAAGACGACGTAGATTGCCCCATACCTGTTCATTACTGCGCAAGAATTAGGTATGAATCGAGAACGAGAGAGGGCAAAATACAAACGACATATCGCAAGGGATGTGTTACCAAAGATCAGTGTAATGCTAATGCAACCAGTGGAAAGATTGTAGATTGCTGCAAAGGCGACAAGTGTAATACAAGTAAGAAGAAATTATTTTTTATCTTACGAAATAGCATACTTTTCAATATCGTTCCCAGGGACCTCTCGTTTTCAAATGGCGGCGGCATATTGGAAAACGAGAAGACCCTTGAACGAGGTTCACGAGGTTTTCATAGTTTGAGTCTTGTTTAAAAAGAGGCAGCCTAGCCGTAAGTGGTGTAGTAGGGATGATTAAGACTTCATTTTTGCGGTAGAAATCTCATTAAGTTGCGGGGGAATACATTTATGCCAATAACAGCTTAGAATTTTGTCTTTATATCATGAGTTAAATGCGTGGTAATCTCATTAAGACAACATGGATATCTTAGGGTGGATTAACTGGTTTGACAGGTCATAGATTATTCTTAGGTCAAAGAATGCCTTGGTTTTTGATTGGGTAACTAAAACCTAACAAAAGTATTCATTGGTTTATTCATGATGTTGTCGAAGGAGTAAGCGCTAACTGGCCTGTGACTTAATAGAGACCTTCTGAGTATTGCTCACGCGTGAACCAGCGTCATTTTGGCGGGAAAACGTGATAGCTGTCGTCATTCTACTACGAGTTTTAGCAAGAATGTCGTAGTGGCGGGAAATAGTAATCAAATGTAAGAAGTTTTATCATTTAGCCGTCGGGATAGTGCTTAACCTCCTTCAGTATATTAAATAACCGTACTAACTTTTTTAGTGAAAAAAAGACACCTAAGAAAGCTTCATTTTGATTTTTTCATTTTGACGCACAAAAACGTTAAGTTAAATCTCGTACTCGCTCTCGTCCTCAAATCTTAAGCTCTCTAAGGTCACTGAGTCGTGACGTAATTATACAAGTTCATTTCCTGTCGCTTTCATTGTCCATTGAGAAAACAAATTGTTCCAGCTCTGGTTCACCGATTCTTGTCACGAAAATAGTGCATATTATTGAGGGCGAAGGTAAACTAGCTCTTTCTACCACGAAACGCATTTTTTCATAATTATTAGAATGTAGAATGTAGAATTCTTTAGTATGCCAATGGCGTGTTTTAAAAAATAATTTGCGTTTGTCATTCGCCGCTTTAGAATCGAGAAGGGAACTGGGCCGAGTTAATTTTCGCAAAGACTTCTGGGACAGTTACTGGGATTAGTAACAGTAAAATTCCCAGAAGCCTTTGCGAAAGTTAGCTCGGCCCAGTCTCCTCGTTTCTAAAGTAGTGAATTGCATTATTGCTAAGGTGTACTTACGGTGGATTGGATAACGATATGTATAACGGGCAAAAGGCTTGCTGATTCCGGGTTTTTTTTTTGGGGGGGGGGGGGGGTGGGGGGAAGAGTACTCACCAAAGTTTTATACGGGGAGGCTCCGCCCCTAGGTCCAGCCCCTTACCCTTTTATATTCGATTTTTGACAGAAACGATAGCCCTTTCGTATACTTTCCATTGACAAATGGAAGTACCCCTTTGACATACCTAGGTTACAACTTACTTAAAATTACAGAGTCTTGTCAAACAAATATATCACTAAGCATCATGTCAAACGTTACAAAAAACAAAACTCAACTTTGACGAACTGTTAGCGGCTTAAAATTGTAAAGCCGTTTCAGTCTTATTCAAGTTTGCCTATCCATTTCTCCTTTTGTATTTACTGTGTTATCCATATCGACAATTTTTCATGTTTTTTCAGATGTTTTGAGCGGTTTATTTTATGTTTTACTCAGTTTGGTGATGGCTCCCACTGTTTGAATTTTGATTAATTCAGTGACACAGCTCCTTTAACTATTCCTTTGTGATCAGATATTTCAATCTTTTCTTTTCTATTTCATTCCAAAATTCGGATCAATCTGGGTTTCTGGGAAACTGCCCACCTACCCCTCCCCTAAGCCATATCACTTACTTCTCACTTAGGATAAAATGTTGGCTTAGGGGTAGGGGTAGGCGGGCAGTTTCCCAGAAACCTAAATTGATCTCAAAATTTCACAGTTAACAAACCCAGGAGTAGCAAGGTGATTTACATATCTGTTGGTGCTGCCGTCGCTGTGCTGCTGTTGGGTGGTACTATTTTCATCTGGTGCTATCGGAGAAGACGAAAAAAGGAGGTTTATGGGTTTGTAAAGTTCTACGTTCTTACCGTATAAAACAGGAGCCCATAACCCGGAGCGAACAACTTCCATGCGCTTGTGTGACGGCGTTTTCACGGACCAGTTTATTTTTAGAACGGTTTTGGCGCGAATTTTGGATATCTTTTAAATTTCACAAAACCAGTCAGCAAAACCTACAGACCTAAAAATGATATTTTCTGCCTTTTAATACATTAAGTTTTTTTTTTATATCTTATACTTCGAGTGGGCTCATAGATATGGTGGAGATTTTATTTTCGCAGGAAAAATGCCCTAAAATGTGTCTAAAAATGAACTGGTCCGTTAAAACGCCGTGACATAGGCCTAGTATGGGAGTTGCTCGCTCCGGGTTATGGGCTCCTGATAAAAACATGCTAAAATTACGACAGCTATGTTTACATAATGTAGTACCTTATTGATACTTAATTTCGAGGGTACTTGAATTCGAGATTTTGGCGAGACAGTATTTCGCGGGGTTTTATTTTCGCGATTTCAATAGGCAACTATGAAAAAAGGGCGTAAATTTCGCGATTCACCAGTTCTCGACTATCTAATATAATATTTTTCAAAAAGTATCAAGTATTAAAAATTTCTAGATAATGGATTTGTACGAATCTCAGATCAAGATGATAGTTAGGTTTCCTACCGGCATATGTGAAATCCTTACAAATTTACGTAACGTTTTATAGAACTTACCTGTAAAACCAGTTAACAATTTGGGTATGTGTCGATACATATCCTGCTGCATGTTGGTGTTACTACAAGTTAATGATTTTTCTCTGGGATTTTAGTTCGCTTGTTTAAATTTCGGGAGGATTTTTATTCGCGGGTCTTTAATTTCGCGATTTTTCTACAATAACGAAAAACACGAAATTTAAATTTCGTACCCAGAGCTCAACCTGTCTTACGCTAAACCATTGGCCGTGGGAAATCTGGGTACGAGATGAGCTGATTGCAAAAGAAAGAGTGTTTTCTTGTCTTTCTTTTTTTTTCCAGATCATATCTTTCACAGCCATCGATCAATCCCCTGGACGAGGGGGAAATTCTTCACGAACAAATAGAATTGCAAGGGTAAAAATTTTGAGAGAGTCGAGGCACACAGGAAGTTGAGTCGAACAACGGTTTGTTCCTGAGCTTCTTGGTTCTTCTAAGTTCCAAGATGCTTCAAGCTTTTTTAAGATTACAAAGTGGCAGTATTTATGCTAAACTATTAAGATAAGTAGTTTTTAAGAAAGGTCAATAGTATTCTCATGCGTAAAAATAGGTCTTAGGAGATGTTAGAACTGATTAATCTCGTACCCAGATCTCACTCTGGTTTGGTCGTGGGAGATCTGGGTACGAGATTAAGAACTGATAGAACAAAAGATACTGAATTGAGTTGAATTCAGCTGCGTGTGGAAAAAATGTGCAAAACTGAAAATATCTCTATAGCCAAATTCCTATACAGGAAAGTAAAACGATGGCTTCAAAGAAAGCAAATTTTCCTAAATTCTTTCGAAAGAAATTTTAGTTTGAAGGTAAGAAAATATGTGAATTTTAGCTGAAAATAGCCCAACTGAGAACAAAGGACTAAAAGGGTGTTTTAGGTAACGTGGCCCCAACAAGATTTTAACGAGATAAGGAGAACTGATTATGATTCAAGTTTGGAAGCGAAAGTGAGAACTAACTTCAGGTTTAAATAAACGGACTTCGTTAATCAGGAAACGCTTGTTTTCCCATTCCACAGCTGAATACATCTACAAATAATAATAATTTATTACATTTAATATAGCGCTTTAGCTATTAAAATATTGTAAAGCGCTTTACAATATGTACAAGAAAATAAATATATATAAACAATAGATGGACGGAAATAATAAGAATACAAAATTACAAATTAAAAGCTTTCTTAAAAAGATAAGTCTTCAACTGTACTTTAAAGGAGTCAATGTTCATACAGTTTCTAAGGCTAGATGGCAGAAATAATAATAGTAATAAGAATATAGAATTACAAATTAAAAGCTTTCTTAAAAAGATAAGTCTTCAACTGTACTTTAAAAGAGTCAATGTTCCTACAGTTTCTAAGCTTAGATGGCAAAGCATTCCATACTGTTGGTCCAGCATGGAAAAAGGCTCGATCGCCAAACGTCTTCCGTGTCACCTTAGGGATTACAAGCAATGTTTCAGAATCAGACCGCAGGCTGTATCTAGTTCTAGGCTTTACAACAAGTAGTTCAGATTAATATTGTGGCGCCAGGCCGTTCAACGTTTTAAAAACTAAAAGCGCAATCTTAAATTCTACTCTAAATTTCACTGGCAACCAATGAAGTTCCCTAAGTACCGGAGTAATATGGGCAAACTTAGGAATTAAGCATGTAACCCGAGCCACCGCATTAAGAACTTTTTGAAGTCGGTCATATTGATGTTGCATAAGCTTATACAAAAGAGCGTTGCAGTAATCTAAATGTGATGTAACAAACGCATGAATTAAACACTTTGTTGATTGTGCAGACAGATATTTCCTAATTTGCCTAATATTATAAAGCCCCCTAAATGCCTTACTACACACCTTTCCTATATGAGTATTCATAGACATATGGTTATCAAACCATGTGCCAAGATTTCTAACATGCTTTAATAAGGGTTGAATGTCACAGTCACCAACTTTAATTGAAGCCATGGTAACCTTAGATAACTGCTGCGACGAACCGATGATGAGAAATTCTGTCTTTGAATCATTAAACATTAACCTGTGTGAGACTAACCAAGCCCTAACATCAGCTACAAAGGGAAGTAATGATTTCTATCTCTCGAACTTGTTTCTGTGTTTCGTAAATAAGCTTGAAGAGGTGTTTCTTAACCTCAGTTAAACCTTTAATTGTGAAAGACTGAAACTACACTTATGATGTTTCCTACAATTAACCGTGCGTCCAACTTCTATTTTTGATTGATCCCAACACCAAAAAGGTCGGTGCCAAAGTCTTTTAGCAAATGACTTAACTGACCAGCAAAGGTTTGCTAGTAAAATCTAAAGTGTGCCCAGCTGTTCTGACAGCTTGTAAACACCATCCTTTCTCCCTTAACAAAAGATATTTGAGATACGGTGGAACTTTTGATTTCTGAACCGACCTAAAAACAAATTTGTTTATATAATATATACCCCTGAATAAAGTTAAAATGTCCAACACCGAAATAAATAGAATAAACTGAATAAATATTAATGATTCCCAAGAGAAGCGCATACAATGAAGCAGACTGAGCAAAAATGTACCCTAACATATTACGAAGGGGAGCGGGGCGAGGAGCGTTCGGTGTGGTTTACAAAGCAATGCTGTGGGAGAGAGTTGGGATAGAGGTGTTTAGTACAGAGATTTCAAAACGGAAACTGTTATCCAGCAAGACGGAGCCTCGGGTGGTTGCTGTCAAGGTTTTACTTGGTGAGACTAAATACGAAATTAATGCAAGACCATACAAACAATAAAAAGAAAATGTTTTCAATTTTTCGTGATATTACCAACTCTAGGCAAGTGCTCCGTAATTAATACTTATGCCCTAGATGGAAGAACCGAGTTGCCACGTTTCTAAAGGAATAACTTTTATTTTGAAGCCAAAGCTCTGGAATAGGTGCTTATTATGACACACAACGTTATTCGAGTGATTAGTCATATAGATGAAAATTTTGAAGCTGGAAATTCATTAAACCTGCCTGTAAACGGCGGTTGTCGCTCAACATTCGCGGGTAAGGGACTGGTCAAAAAGTATGGGGGGGGGGGGGGGGGTGGGCCGGTGCAGAGAGGGGGTGGGTCATGAGGTTTTGATTCTGGTTAGGGCAACGACTAAAGGATTGATTTTTGAAATAATTGATTCATTATATCTAGGCGGGTACGCTTGACCTGACTCAACTGCAAGCATTTTTTTGCAGCGCTTAAGTCCCACTATAGCCCATAATGCACCTCTTTCTAACAAGGTTTTAATATAACCTCACGTGATCTTTCTGTTTCGAGTAATCTTTCGCTTATCAACGTCTAATTGTTCCGTGTGACATTTGGAGGTCGATCGCTGGATTCGTTAATTTCTCTGATTGTAGGCGAAAACTAAGCACCGGTACGTGATGGTGAGGCCGGGATGGGAGGTGTTCAAGAGAGGATATCCCCTCTCGTATAGTTTTTACGGTATATTTTGTGGGCGGGGAGGGTGGTGGAACAGGGTACTGTTGTTTGTAGTACCATAGTCAGAAGGGTCAGATTTGTCAGATTGTTGTTCCAATTTCGGTTTATACCTCGAGATTCTTATCTACATTGAACTAAAGAAAGAATAGCCAAGGACTGGAAAAGTATTCAAATCTTCATTATCTAACACATGTGCGATAAAGAACGTTCCTCTGTATCTGTATCTGTACCTCTGGGTACTGGGCCCTAGCAGACAGCGCTCCTGGCAATACCTTGTTGGGAAGGGAATAACATCGCAGATATTAAAAAATAGACCAATTTCGATATATTAAAATTCATACTTGGCTGCGAGGCTTGGGGGAATAAAACCAAAAGAAATCATTTTGAGGCTCAGTAATGAATAATTAATACATCTCTTTTGTATTATCACCGCTAAACCTCAGAGCCAATATTTATGAAAATACAATTCATCAACTGTTAGCTTACTTTATTTTTTTTTCACCCTTTTTAATAGCATTAGTTAAAAATAGATCGAAATGACAAGTTCTTAGAATCGTCTAAACTATCTGGCACTTGAAAACTACTAAAAAATTAATATTTTTCGTTTGGCTTTTGGCTTTTTAGAGCTGATTTAAGGAAAAATTTTGGAAAGGAAATCTGATTTTGGATTTGTCTTTTATAAAAAGTGCGCATGTCTTTGTGGTAGTTGTTTCTTGGAATACAGGCGCGAGAGAGACAACATGCCATTGCACGCTTCATGCACTTTGGAAAGGAACCAACAGCTACGCGGGCTGATAGAAATCCGGATTGACTTCAAACGAAAGAAACCCTCTCTGGTAAAGGGAAAAGAAGATACCAAATTAGAATCTTTTGCAGCGTTGGATGGTTCCTGAAACATAGCTGCCAAAGCCGAGTCTTTACAGGGATCTCTTATCAGAGTGGAAGCCCGAGAAAAGGGCCGATATTTCGCGACGCCACCACTTGTTTCCCCGCCAAATCACATCTGAGGAACGGGTACGAGAAATTCCATATTGACGACGTTCACTACTCAGATCTGGGTAGTTCTTCTGATTGGTCGTTCTGAGAGGAAAATTTGCTTCAACCAATCAGAAGCACTACCCAGGTTTGACTAATGACACGTCATCAGTATGGAATTTCTGCAGGCGTTCCTCGGACGGTATTTCGCGGGGTCTTGGTGGCATCGCGAAATGTTGGCTGTTTTCTCAGGTTATCGAAGTGGACGCCATGGGCTACATCTTTGAGACCTTCGAAAAGTCGGCAGAAGTTTGAAGGGAAGGGCGCGCACTCATGGCGTTGTCAAACTTCCGCGTGACTTCTTCAGCTTTCGAACACCTACCAAGCAGGAATGACGAGAGAATACCTAACTCGATTGTTGTGTCCCTAATGAAAGGATCCTCTCAGGGCAGTAGGAAAGTTAGGGACAGTCCCTAGGGCTTCTTGCCCGAGAGAGTTACCTACATTCAATAAATGTGATGGATGATAAAGTTCCTTCTTGTGTTTTTCCAACTGATCTATTACTGCTGGCAATGGAGTTTCTGCTACCAGGCAGCTCATAAACCTATCCAGTAACCTGTCCCATATTATAGCCTGTATTGCATGCGTTTTCTTCGGGTGTGCGAATGCCTGCTCGCATGTATAACCGCCATGTTGAATTTCAAAGGAGTCGAGAAGTTGGAGCAGGGAAGGGGCGGAGGTAAAAAGAGAAAACTTCTCCCCTCCCCATCCCCCCTCCTTCTTTTGCCCAACCGTCTACCCCGAGAGAAACCCTAAGTGTTGCTGTTACTATTCTCTCCAATTTTCCTCAGTTGTCAACGGTAATATTGACATAAATAAACAGCTTTTGCCGGACCACAAAATAGGCTTGCGTTGCAAGCACGTAACACCGTAGCACTCGAGAAGCCGCGCCCAGTACCTAGAGCATCCGATCCAGAACTCGGAGGGTCGTGCGTTCGAATCTCATGTGCAGATCGGCAATTTTTCCGAGGGAGCTTTCTATGTTAGATTTCTCTTTCTTCTATAGTATCACATTTTGAAAACGTAACGCAACTAGAACTCATACGCATACATAATGTAATCATCGCCATAAGATCAGAACTGTAAACGCTGAATTTCACATAATACTTTGCTTTATTATTTTTTTTTTTGTTACACAAACTCTTACCTCATAAATTGCTTAATTTCGCTATTTACCGTACGGTTAAGTTTAATCAGGGGGCCATCTTAAAAAGGGAATCTCCGTTGACGAGTTAATAAAATGTTCAGGTTAATTAGAAACAGCCGGCCCTACGTAGCTTCTTCATTAGCAGTTACTCCAGATGTAGAGGCATTTTGAACACGTAACGCAACTAGAACTCATACGCACACATAATGTATAATCATCGCCATAAGATCAGAACTGTAAACGTTGAAATTTTCACATAATACTTTGCATTAATTTTTTTTCTGTTACACAAACTCTTAGCTCATAAATTGCTTAATTTCGCTATTTACCGTACCGATAAGTTTAATCAGGGGACCATTTTAAAAAGGGACTCTCCGTTGACGAGTTAATAAAATGTTCAGGTTAATTAAAAACCGCCGGCCCTACGTAGCGTTCTTTATTAGTAGTTACTCCATATTTGGAGGCACGTTATAGTATGGATGGGCTTCATTATGCTTGTTCACATCCAAATATGGTGCATCCTTCTGCATGATGATCTCCAGTTTTTCTATCATCTGGTAGAAACTGGGTCGAGCTCTTGGGTCTTCCTTCCAGCACTCTGTCATCAACTCATATCTGTCGAAGACAGTTAAAAACAAACCGATTTATAATTCTCTCAAATTAGCTCCTTAGTGGTCACGTTTTTGTTTAGGAAATACAACAACCTTTGCCTAGTCTCTGTACAGTGTCTTTCCAGTCCTGTTTCGGTCAATGCATTTCGGCGACGTATCCGAGAAAAAATCTTTCGGACCACTTGACCCGAAACGCATCGGCCTGGCCTCATAAGGCCTAGGGACGTACTGCAAAAAACAACCCATGCCAGTCAGCGGTAATCGAAGGGAAATTGAGAGGTAAAGACTGTGGCTGGATGAGAAATGGTCAGAGATGGTAACTATACAAACTTTCAGCACAGAATCAACCACATTTGAGTTGTTTAAGACATTTCAGAGGTCTCTTAGAGTATATGCAGCTGAAGAAAACTAAACTGGTGTTGTATTCAAACACTTTAAAGTCTGTCATAGAAATAATCCTGAGATCCTGATTTGTCAACTCACTTCTTGGTTTTTGGGTCATTATCCTTAAAAATGGATATATGGTACATTTAAGCGTTTTTGGACAACCTTGTTTGGCACCACAACAGCAGTTAGAGAAAAAAATGATCAGGCGCACGCGCAAATGGAGGCTTGAAGCGGGAAAAGGTTAATAGGCCCATCACCACTAACTGTAGGTGAAAAAAATAGGAGTCTCTGATGTTCCACAAGAATGCCACTGAAGGAGGTTGTTTTTCTTCTGAAAAGAACGCGGGCAATTCCTTTCTCGCGGGATTTACTTCATTTTGTTCGCTTGCGGAGCCAGCCGTATACATCATCAGTGACCATCAGTGGCCGAACTCCACAGCCTCGTTCACATGGTTCGAGTTTCCTTTTCATGCCCTGGAGCGAGTAGGGAGAGTAGGAGATCTTGACCCTGGGAACCAGCTGTTCGTATTCAAAGGGCAAAGTCGTACTAAGCTCTTTTTTAAAGTAAAATTTTGTTATAATTCTGCCATGATAACATATCCTCAAATCACTAGAGCGATCAACTTACACTTCATCGGAGCTCATGTCAGGTTTTTCCATTCGGTATCCAGAGCTGAGCAGGCGATACAGCTCTGTGTTGGTCAGCGTAGGGTATGGTACGCCTCCTGGATCCAACAGAAGAAGAAAATCAGTTATTCAGAAAAAGCTGGGCAGTAAGTTTGACAATCATTTTCACGTTATTTGTTCAGGTCTAAGACTGCAGAGTCCTTCAGGATAGACCATTTCCGAGTTACAAAAACCCTCACTTTCAAAACGAGTGCAAAACCTTTCTTGTGATAATGAGTTACTTTTGCATGAAAGTAAAAAAACTCATTTTCATATCAACGGCTCCACACTTAGTCTCGCTTTGAAACAGTGGGTTGGGGAAACCCTAGGCTACGAGTAGTCCCCGCATTTTTCCTAAGGGATAGTAGAGTGAGTGAAACGCGAGCGCGCGTGAAAATCACCCCACTCGATAAAAGGCTTCATTTTTCTCTCTCCCCGCCGCGTGTCGCCTTTTCTCGCGTGGGTGATTTTCACGCGCGCTCGCGTTTCGCTCGCTCTACTATCCTTGAGGAAAACTGGGGACTACTGGTAGTCTAAGGCAACCCGGACACGGCCTATTGTCTGTCGTGCGAGCATTTTACGTGTGAGGGAAGTAAGAGGCAAACGCGCGAGAGCTAGAGAAGACGGAATCTGGGAATGAACAACTGGGGCCTGGGCCAAAAAAATTATATGAGTCAGTGTTTTTTATTAGAAACGAGGAAAAGTAAGCAAGCAGTTGTAATCAGGAAAGTAAATAATTGTCTAAGTATGCATACCCAGTGTGGCCATTTCCCACAGAAGTACGCCGTAGGACCAGCTAGGAAAGAAAACAACAAAATGGTTACAGAGCGATATAGTCAGACGGTCAAGGCTAAGAAGATTTTGAGGAAGGGCATTCACGCTTTGCCTTTTCTAGGTTAGTTTTAAAGAGGCCAGCAAAATCCTACTAATATCAATCAGTTGGCAAAATTTGAACCCAAACTTTGCTATAATGACATGGCGTTCGAGAACTTACAAAAATATTCCGAACTTATATTCCGTGAAAAAATTACGTATTCGTCGTCGGGGATGAAAAAATCAGTTCGGAAAAGACTATTAAAAGTAAGTTAATCCATATGAGACTCATATGATGAGATCTATAGGCTAGCGTTAAACTGAAGGTCTTATTCTACTCACACATCGCTCTTGATGGTAAAGGTGGAGCGATAAAGCGATTCTGGAGCCATCCATTTGACTGGAAGTTTCTTGGACTTTTCTGAGCCCTTCACATCTTCATAGATTTGTCGCATCAACCCAAAGTCAGACACTTTCACCCGATTGTCATGGCCAACAAGGACGTTACGAGCTGCAAGGTCTCTATGAACAAGATTTTTTTCGGCAAGATGGTTCTAGTTATAAAGGTAGAGAAAGGGAAATCAAATTTTAGCATCACATAATAATTATAACAGATAACTAATATACATACATACATACATATCCTTTATTTAAACACGATATGGTTTAATGCTCAAAGCTTGTGGGGTCGTGTAAAAAATTCAAGGAAGAGTTTATGTCCATGATCAACAGCCAGTTAGCCGTCAGTTCAGACACCAAAACTTAAATATACAAGCCAAAATTATCATAAAGTATTCTTCCAAAATCCCTTTGTACCCAGATCAAAGAACACCAGTCCTGTGAAACTTTTGCGGTTTTCGAACACTGCCGAGCAACGGCGGTCACAACATCAACCCACACAATGCTAAAGTTCTATCTGACTAAAATAGCACCATCACGGTTTTTACCGCGTCAAGGAGGCCATTACCATCAAACAAAGAAAACCGTCCCTGAATAGGGACGAGGGACTGGACCTCCCGGCCATGTACTATCCTCTCCTGGGGGAACATTACAACCTTTTTGGTATATAACCTGGCATTTTTACATTGCTGATCACGAAGGACGTTCGAGCGATTCGATCGAAATATTCAATTTTGCCTTTAACTTGTTGTTCCTGAGTTTTGAAATTTTGTAGAATAAATAATTAAAGTGAATTTAGTTGGGCCATAGTTATTAAAGTGGAATAGTAATGAAACCCGTTAGACTCAAGGCGTTAGACTCTTTGTTATATGTTTTTGTTACCCTTCTGGAACTCCACAATGCATTCCTATCATTTTGAACTTACTGACCAATAGAAAAATCTAATTAATTTATTCAGTCACAATTTGTGCACAAAAAAACAAGGGATTGTGCACGGTCAGGGAGCTTTCAACATAAACTACAGCACCGTTGTTTTCAACTTTGAAATTTGCCGGCTTTCATAACCAGTCTTCTCTCTACTAACCATGGTCAACGAATTAAAATTCGTTAATAACTTTTAATACGAAAAGTCTGGCTTCCTAGCTGCATTTTTCCTATAATGTTTTGTATGACGATGGTTGAATTGCTTCTCAGCCCTTTTAAGTTGTTGTTCATCGTACAATCGCCGCCGTTTCTGTTCCCCTGGTATTTTCAGTGTTTCAAAGATAACGCCCAGGTGCCTGAGTTTCGATCGGGGTTTTCGAAGTCGGCCTCATGTCACGAGAGTACGTCAAGGGAATATCTTTAAATGAGTAAAAATGTGGGAAGATCGAGGGTAGCCTACTCTGGAAGAAAACCGAGAGCTCAAGGAACCGAAATGGGCGTAAAACAGAGTGTTGGCAGATCGTGTGGTTGCTTTCAAGATACCAAAACTGCAGAAAAAACTCATTTCCTAAAACTCGTCTTTTGCCGATTTTTTCACCTGATTTCATTTTATGGCATTTAGCCAGATTTGGCTGTTTTGCGCTCAAAAGTGGTTTTATCAGTAAACTTGGTACTTTTCTTGAGGGCAGGTAGATTTCGGTAGGGAAATTCTACTTTCTTAATGAATATATACCCCATACAGTTCGCCTTTGAAATCAGCGTCCATTTTTAAAGGGTTACTCTCTAGTCAAATATAACATGTAAACAAATACAGTAGCTACCATTCCCTTCGCTATTTGCCATGCAAATTTAAAGAGCTGTTGAGTAGAAAAGCTTTCCTCCTCGTCTTGTGGATCTTCCTCGAGACTTTCACTCAAAGGCGGCTTCGATTCTGTGTGATGACTTTCCACGGGTGGGTTGTTTGACATGTTCAACTGTTCTTTAGTGGACTCTTCCAATCCCTTATCCTAAATGCACAAATAGTGCAAAACATGTCAAGAAGGGTCTAGAATGTAAAACAACCCGTATTTTTGTGTAGATCAGGAAAGCGCGGGCGTGCGGTTGAACGAAAGGTCTGAAGGGACGCCCCTCAGCCGTGTGAGGCTCGCGCGCTTCGCGCGAAAATCTTACTCCGCGAGTTAGTGCCTTGTTGTCTCAGATGGGTCAAAAGGACATGGAAATTGAGGAAAATTGTTTATCATAAACATCAGCAGATTATTTTGTAGTTAACAACACAACGGCTGAATAACTAACGACGTGAAAATAATTGGAAACTAGTATATTTGTTTATTACTATAATTAATGGAATATTAAGTAATGGGCGGCTGTGGCCTTTTGACAGTTGCATATGCAGTGGTTCGTTTTGCTTTAAGGTGACAACGTCGGGGGAGAATATACAGAGACTACAGAAGTGTTATGTGAAGAAGGAATATATGAACAAAATGGCAGTGTGATGTTTGTTTATTTGTTTGTTTGTTTTTCTAGGCGCATTTTAAATAAGTAACGTCTTAAAAACGGTAAGTTAGGACTAAATGTTGTGTAATCTTGCATATTTTAATGGATAAAATGAAATGAATTTAAAAAAGTTTACATCATGGAGATTCTCAGAGGTCATCTGGGCTTCCTCTCTAATGACGTCACCGTCATCTTGCAATAATGGAGTCATTTCCACGTTCGTTTGTGTCTGCTCTTGCTCCACCTGTTGCTTAGCATCCTTGCTTTCCTGTGTGAAATCAAAATCCGTAAACAAATTAGAAAGTAGCCTGAGAAAACGGCCGAAATTCCGCGATGCCACCACTGGTTTCAGTGACAGTAAAAGAGGTGTAGCTCTCAAAAGACCAAGCTATTTAAAAAAAAAAAAAAAAAAAAAAAAAAAAAAAATATATATATATATATATTATTACCTTTCCCTTCGCCATTTCCTGAACAAATGAAAAGATGTTTTGATCGGTGGAAAACGACACCGCGTCATCAGTGAGATCTTCGGCCAAATTTTCCGTTGAGGCTAACGGGGCGGGGGCGTGCTGATTTTCCATCGGTGCGGAAGGGACTGTTGGCTGTTCGTCGCTGATAGTTTTGAATCCCTTATCCTGCAGGGGAAGAGTTCGCTACATGTAAGGAAATCTGGATTCCAGAATTCGGAAACCGGGGAATTTTTAGTGTATGGACTCCGAAATCTAGGAAAATTGTGCTTGAGAAATCCGAAATCCTGGGCTTTGGAATCCGGAATCCCAATTGGGAGTGCGAATTGGGAGATTTCCAGTGCCTGGAATCTGGAATCCACGGTTTGGAATCCAGAATCCAGGACTGTCTTGGATTCCCTTATATGGGGCTATTGAGTTGAATCAGTTGAATTTAACATTGAGAGAAGTTTTACTCTTTTAAGGAAATGACAGCAAAATTGAGGTTAGTTTATAAAATGGTCAAGCCGTTCGTTCTTACATTCTCACACAACATCTTGTCCACCTTGTCCTCATTATCATCTTGTAATAACGGAGTGAATTCCGTACTCACTTGCTTCTCCTCTTCTTTACCTTGCACCTCAAAGAGAAAAAACAATATGATACGATAACTTTGTTACATGCTTGGGAACTGTACTTGATAAGCTCCAAAACTGCTTGGATGTCAGGCCTTCTAAGGTCACTTTAATTTCTGTTAGTAAAGAGATGAGTTTCAGGTCGAAATTTATGCAATTGTGTCAACCTATTCAGATGAATTTAAGAATATAATTACCTTAACAGAGCTAAGTTTTGTGAAGTCCAATTTTTAAATAATGAACAGATACATCGGAATAAGATAATGTACCCTGGCCAATGCATTACTCGAAAATGTCATGTCATAAGCTGTGACTATTATACTCTTAGATTATGTACATGATGGTACTGTAGGACACGAATAGATGCTCGCGAAAATGGACTTTATATGGCACTGTCAACATGATAAGCCCCAATGGTCTGTCTAAGCCACTCACTGATTCGACACTCTACAGGCTAAGCCATGCTTATCGCATACAAAAACCGTTTTATTGTCCTCCTGGACATGTTACTTATTGGTATCAAAGCATGTGATTTAGTTACACATAAGTTTAAAACTTCTGACTGCAATTTTAAGACCATTCGAACATAGCGTTTAGTTTACCCCTACCTGATTTTTGGCGTTTCCGTCATCTTTCAAACCCACTTTGTCGTCGTAGATTTTCTTGGAGGTTTGGCGTTTGTAGATCTACAAGATTCAGCAACATCAAAAAGTGAAAACACCTCGCTTTGGCTACTCTAATGCTACTTATAGCGTCATATTTTGTTCACACAGCAAAAGGTAATAGTTATTAACAAACGGGTCCAAGCTAAAGCTTCTAGCTCCATAGCGTTCCGAAATGAGAACTGGGAGCTAGAAATTGAGGAGGACAATTGTGGTGCGAACCCAGAAGATTAGGGGGGCAGGCGAGAGAGGAAAGGGTGGGAGGCGGGTGCTTCAATAGGGTGGGAAGTGGGAGAAATAAGGATGAAATGACGCGAAAATGCTTAATATTTTGCAATCGAAAAAGGGGAAAACTGGGAATATTCCTTCATGTTTCTTAAGAGGTGTATCCTTTTCCTTTTTTTCTTCAGTAACCCTAGTTCAAAGTACATTGTAGAATTTTCTTCATTTTCTCACCCTGTTCCTTCTACAGCGTAACCATGTCAGCAGATCCCCAAAAGGAACATACTCTATCACCAGGAACTTTTCATCCTGAAGCGTGCAGCAACCAACCAAGGAAACAACGTTCGGATGTGAACCCAACTGCTTCATCTGCTCGATCTCAAACTGGAATTCTTCTTTCTGTGCTGCGCTAGGATTATCTAAACACATCAAAACGTATTGGCACGGTACTTTTTCTGTTAAATTCGACTTCCACTTTAGAAACGGGGAGGAGACTGGGCCGAGTTAGCTTTCGCAAAGGCTTCGCGCACGCGCAGGTCAGCTATTGGCCATTTTTTCCCCTGTTCCCAGAAACAGTCCCAGCAGTCTTTGCGCAAGTTAACTCGGCCCAGTTTCCTTCTCGTTTGTAAAGTGGCGAACCCAACCATATGGATCATGTCATGCACAACGTTACGTGTCAATAATTTTTTATCTTGTGATGAAATGAGCGTTTTCCGTACCAAGCATGTGTACTAAGAGATTGTTAAGAAGCGCATGGTTATGCTTTATTACGATTATTACGACAACGTCGAACGTTAACAACTTGGTTAACAACGTCCATTGTTATATTTCTAGACTTTCACTCAACTAAGCAGGGACTGCCATTGGTTGATTCTTGGTCACGTGGCCTTGACAAAAATCAAATGTATCCCGACTGGGATACATTTGAGCAATAGTTCTCCGCTCGGGATACATTACAGCACGTGATCAAAGCATGGTGGAAAGTGGGGTGACAGAAGGCGGGAAAAACACTCCCAGATTCCACACAACAAGAGCCCACAACACAACCATGAAGCCTCGAGCTAAAAACAACGATTTTCGAAGTTATCCCTGAAGAGAAACAGCAGCTAGGGGAGGAAAAAGATGCAGGTAATATAAGGAAAGTACTTGGCAAAACATTCAATCAGTGGTTTTGAGAATTAAATTTGAGTTCTTATAAGAACCGAGTCGACTGTTTTGATTCGCTCCGGTTATCAGTTATGCTTTTGTCGCTGTTGAAGTGAAAGTCTAGCAGTATAACAAAACACTTAATGCCAGGTCCCTCTGGAAACCAGTTAGTTTTGTTTTCCCTCGATCTCTGACTCAAACAACAGGACTCTCGGGAAAACAAAAACTAACTGTTCCCCTCGGGATCTGACATTATGTGTATATTGTTATATAGCTGGAATTTTTGTAACAGCGCGCGCTCTCATTGGGTTACTTCGAGGTCAAGGACATCTAGCAATGAAACTGAATCCCACCAAAACCTGTCAGCGCGCAATATTGCAAAATCTATGAGGTCAGAAGGTAACAGTGGACTGTTACCTGCGAATGTTGACCGATGACCGCCATTCTGCCAGGTTTAATGAATTTCCAGCTTCAAAAGTTTCATGTATATAACAAATCACTCGAATAATGTTGTGCGTCGTAATAAGCACCGATTCCAGAGCTTTGGCTTCAAAGTAAAAGTTATTCCTATACAAATGTCGTAACTCGGTTCTTGTATCTAGGGCATAAGTAATAATTCCGAAACACCTGCCTAGAGCTGGTAATATAACGAGAAAATGAAAACATTTTTTTATCATTATTTGTATGGTCATGCATTAATTTCGTTTTTAGTCTCACCAAGTAAAACCTTGACAGCAACCACCCGAGGCTCCGTCTTGCTGGATAACAGTTTCCGTTTTGAAATCTCTGTGCTAAACACCTCTATCCCAACTCTTTCCCAAAGCATTGCTTTGTAAACCACACCGAACGCTCCTCGCCCCAACTCCCCGTCGTATTCTATTTGCTGGCGAAGAATTTCCCACCGGTCCAGGGGATTGATGGATCGCTGTGAAAGATATGATCTGAAAAAAAAAAGGAAGACGATAAAACACTCTTTCTTTTGCAATCAGCTAATCTCGTACCCAGATTTCCCACGGCCAAGGGTTCAGCGTAAGACAGATTGAGATCAGGGAACGAGATTTAAATTTCGTGTTTTTCGCGATTGTAGAAAAATCGCGAAATTAAAGACCCGCGAATAAAAATCCTCGCGAAATTTAAACACGCGAACTAAAACCCAGAAAAAAATTATTAACTTGTAGTACCACCAACAGATGCAGCAAGATATGTATCGACACATACCCAAATTGTTAACTGGTTTTACAGGTAAGTTCCATAAAACGTTACGTTAAATGGTAAAGATTTCAAATATGCCGGTAGGGAACCTAACTATCATTTGATCTGAGACTAGTACAAATCCATTGTATAGAAGTTTTTAATAGTTCAGACTTTAATATAGTCGAGAACTGGTAAATCGCGAAATTTAACACCCTTTTTTCATAGTTGCCTATTGAAATCGCGAAAATAAAACCCCGCGAAGTACTGTCTCGCCAAAAGCTCGAATTCAAGTACCCTAGAAATTAAGTATCAATAAGGTACTACATTACGTAAACATAGCTGTCGTAATTTTAGCATGTTTTTATCGGGAGCCCATAACCCGGAGAGAGCAACTCTCATACTAGGCCTATGTCACCGCGTTTTAACGGACCAGTTTATTTTAAGACACATTTTAGGGCACTTTTTCCTGCGAAAATAAAATCTTCACCATATCTGTAAGCCCATTCGAAGTATAAGATATCAAAAAGGAAAACTAAATGTATTAAAAGGCAGAAAATATCATTTTTAGGTCTGTAGGTTTTGCTGACTGGTTTTATGAAATTTAAAAAAATATTCAACATTCGTCCAAAAGCTTTCTAAAAATAAACTGGTCCGTGAAAACACCGTCACAAAAGCGCATGGAAGTTGCTCGCTCCGGGTCATGGGCTCCTGTTTGTATGCGTAAGCACGTAGAACTTTACAAACCCATAAGCCTCCTTTTTTCGCCTTCTCCGGTAGCACCAGATGAAAATAGCAGCACCCAACAGCAGCACAGCGAAAGCAGCACCAACAGATATGTAAATCACAATACTCCTGGGTTTATTAACTGTGGAACGAACTTTGCAATGAAATAGAAAAGAAAAGATTGAAGTATCTGATCACATAGGAATAGTTAAAGGAGCTGTGTCACCAAATTAATCAAAATTCGAACCGTGGGAACCATCACCAAACTGAGTAAAACATAAAATAAACCGCTCAAAACATCTTAAAAAAAAAGAAACATGAAAAATTGTGGATATGGATAACACAGGAAATACAAAAGGAGAAACGGATGAGCAAAGTAACTTGAAGAAGATTGAAACGGCTTTACACTGAATTGTTAGCCGCTAACGGTTCTCCAAAGTTCATTTTTGTTTTGTGTAACGTTTGATATGATGCTTAGAGATATATTTGTTTGACAAGACGCTGTAATTTTAAAACTCGGTCAGTGGCCAGTTTGAAACTTAAGCTTAGCAGCGGCTACAAAGCAGTGGACTGCTTCAGAACTAACAAAAATGCGGAGTGGCGCAGAGGCGAGAGCACTCGCCTCCCATCAATGTGGTCCGGGTTCGAATGCTGGCGTCGACGGCATACATGTATGTGGGTTGAATTTGTTGTTGGTTCTCGTCCTTGCTCCGAGAGGTTTTTCTCCGTGTATTTCGGTTTTCCCTCTCCTCAAAAATAAACACTTCCAAATTCCATTTCCATCTGGAACGCACAGACACGTTTCGACGACTTCTTAAGAACTCCTAAATGCTCCGTGGGTAAAGAAATGTCAAGTTACAATTTTTTTACCGGTGCCTAATTTGTACCCCGAGCTCGTCCTTAATTGTACTCGGGCACCGGCACCGTTCCCGAATTCCAGCGTGGGTACTTGAAAAAACGGATGTGTTCACATGGCCACCACTTTTTTTGGCTCCTTAGCGAATGCCTTAAAAAAATATTTCATTTCATGCTCTAGGTAACTATGTTTATTCTGCATTGATCGATGTAAAACGCAATTTCGAACAAAATATTCCATTTAAATGGTTCGTTACTTTAGTTTGCTTTACTTGAAAATCGATTTAAAGGGACACAGTCAGCTATGGGACCGCGCTGACCTGGACACTAGTTTTGCAAGTTTGAAAAGCGTTTATCTCAACCTAAATTAAATGTAAGCGTCGGATACATCTAGAAATCCGCTCAATCTTGCCTACTGTTTTATTCGATCCTCGATCTTTTACTGAAATCCTCTTTGTTTTACAATATTTTATCATATTTGGTTAAAAACAGTATCCAAAGGAACATGAACACGCGTAGGCGCCGGGCGGGAGGAATCGCCTTCGTTTACCAACTGAATAACAAGAGAAATGAATCAAATACACTGGCGAGCAAATAATCACTTTATATATATATTTGGAAAATCGATGTAAGTAGTTACGTGTACGTGGAAAATCAATCTTTCTCGGCCTTGAACCTTCGACAATGATTCAGACTTCGCGTAATTTCTCACCTCTACTAACGTTCGAAAGTATTCGTCGATGTCTGGACAAATCCATCGGTGAATTCTCAATGGTATATATATATAAAAAAATGAGTGCTCTGACATGGCTTAGGGTCTATAATCACGATTTCGGATTGTAACTAGTTCAACTCTACAAGGTTTGCTTAGAGTATTCCGGATACGCTTCTCACTTCTGTTTCATGCGCGTCGTCTAACATGCAAATCAGCTAAGAAATGGCATCTAATGCGCATCTGCATCAGCTGACTGTGTCCCTTTAAGAACTAGCTTCGCTCTGCAATTCTATTTTGCAAACAGAGTAACTCAAATTTCATAGTCGGAAGAGCCGTATTCTCGCTAAATCTAAATTGAACCGGGCTGCCTCTCATCCTTCTTCTGTGACAAATTAGAATCTCTTCCTTAGAAGATAATAAGGACGAAACAGCTGAAAACCTTACAAAGACCTAAGAAAGTTGCCATTTTACTCTCGGAGTACTCGTTTTTCTGAGATATAATAATATATACGCACGATCGTCGATATTGATGGAATCCCTAGTTCAAGTACACACAAGCGAGACATTCAGTGCTAAAGAGACACTCACGTCCCTATTGACCTTAGGAGATGTACTTGAGTGTAAGAGAGTTCTTTATAAAGAATTCAAAAACTGTTTATCAAGGTGTGACTGTGACACGGTTGTTATTTTTTTTAACTAAAAGAAGCCGTTCGTTGACGAATCACTGCTAATTACTCTTTTGACACAACATTTTTGAGCAAAGGTGACCCGCTGTTCTTCATGTTCCCTCTGAAAACTGTTTATGGCTTAGGCGATAACTAGGCTTTCTACTAAGTCCTTAACACATTATAGGCAATAAGTAAGAAAATCTAGGTACGAAGCCCATACTGACCCTATCTTCAAGGAGCAAAAGCTCTTGAAATGTCAAGAAATCCACTTGTTTTAATTAGGCCTTTTTATGTTTTCACTCTTTTCAAAATGCAATAACGTTTTTTCAATGAACAACCAAATACATAATACTAGGAGAACTCAATTTTTTTATTTTTATTTTTTTTTATCGCCATGTAGAACCAATACCAGCACGGTTCACATTCAAGTTCCAAAGTGTTACGACGCTCTGAATGAATGGATGAATGGATGGATAGATGGATGGATGGATGGATGGATGGAGAGAGGGAGGGACGAACGAAGGAACGAACGACTGAATGAATGAATGAATCTCTCCTCCCTCGCTTTCTCAGGACCTCTTCAAATCGGGCTTAAATAGAAAAAATGGGTGGCTTTGCCCCTGATTTTAAATATGCTTAAGAGCAGTTCCGCGTAAATATCAACTAGACGTGGAAATAGTCAAAAAATGACCTGGCCTCAAACTCAGCCAGATTAAAGCCCTATGGGCCCTAGTTACAAAATCGTTGGTTTAAGTTCGATCGAGTGAATAATATTTTTTTAACGAATTTTTTTCTTCCCGAGGCCTAAAATGGGCAAAAATCATGCGAAATTAGAGTCATATTCAGTAACTCGTACATTTTAAATAAAGTTGGCTACTAAGATATAATGACACTTCATATTTTTCCTATCTTTCCTCTATAATTTTAACTGATTAGTTCGCGATTTGGTCAACAAGAGATTTTTTAAGAAATTTTTAGAGTTGTTGACTCAAAACCGCTTAATCAACCGTCAAAATTTAGCACTTTTTCACGAGCTAAAAAAGCGGATTGGTACATGGGTTTGAACACCAAGGCTTGTTTAGTCTGAAAGAGCATTCTTTTTTCTTCAAATTAGCGAAATAAAATTTTTGGGTAAATGAAATCACAAGCGCTGACAAAGCGAAGCAAATGCAAATGTTACACTAAAAAACGGGCGAAAAAACGTGACCTCTGACCAAAGTACAACCAAATGCGAATTACGGTAGGCACCAAACCTTTAATTATTCGGTAACTTCTCGAAACAATATATATTGGTCCGAGATGTGTATAGATTTTTTTAAAATAAAGCTGAGTTAAAGTAGTAAGTGTCAAAAAGTCCACAAAACGGTAAAAAATACAACAAAAGTCACGAGTATTAAATCTGTTCCGTCTTCTGAAAGAGCATTCTTTTTTCTTCAAATTAGCGAAATAAAATTTTTGGGTAAATGAAATCACAAGCGCTGACAAAGCGAAGCAAATGCAAATGTTACACTAAAAAACGGGCGAAAAAACGTGACCTCTGACCAAAGTACAACCAAATGCGAATTACGGTAGGCACCAAACCTTTAATTATTCGGTAACTTCTCGAAACAATATATATTGGTCCGAGATGTGTATAGATTTTTTTAAAATAAAGCTGAGTTAAAGTAGTAAGTGTCAAAAAGTCCACAAAACGGTAAAAAATACAACAAAAGTCACGAGTATTAAATCTGTTCCGTCTTCTGAATTTTATGCAGCGATTTATGCCATTTAACGAGTTAACAATTTTTCAGTCCAAAGATACCCACCTGCGACTGTGTTAGTTTCAGAGTCCATAGAACTTCTCAGAAGATTTCTCGGAAAGACCTCCAGAAGGAAATGAGTGAAGAGTTTGAACTTATAACTGTAACAACTTCACTTGCCGCCACGGCAAAACGAAAACAACTGTCGACCTGCCACAGGGTAACCAGCTTTCAGTGCAGTCATGCAAAGCATGTCACGTCACGTAATTCTGCCCCGTGCATTTGGGAAGGAGGGAAGAAATTCTTCCATTTGGTGCGCTAAAACATTTCTAAAATAAAACTAGCTTTGGACTGTATCTTTTGTAACTAGTTAAAGAAAAGAATAACTTTTTCCCCTTTTTTTGCTCGAGGGGCGCTGTGCACTTCTTTATTTTATCTGCTGTTATTAATTATTGTGTTTCAAGTTCAGCACGTGCATGTATAGTTAGCAATTGGTGTGTTCGAATTACCAAATGCTGTAGAAAGGATATCAAAGGGCTCCAAAGCAGTGGCGAATCCAGGGGGATGGTCCGGGGGGTTCGGACCCCCCCCCCCCATCAGACCTGATAATTGTTTAATACTAAAATCCTTGTAACGATAGGATCGTATATCACTGTTTAACTGGCTGGATTTTTTAATGAAACGCGTGTTATATTTTGCCACCAAACTAAATTCCAGGAATAATAAAAAATGTGATTGTCTTCGGGTACCCTCAGTAATCTGTGTATTTCCCGCGCCAACGGCAACTGGCTTTCACAGATTGAGAAACACGTAGTCGTCTCTGCCTTCTCACTGACTAGTGGGAGGGGTGTGGGGAAAAGTAATTTGCCACAAAAAAGTTCAACAGTTCTTTCTGAACCAAAATTTGGACCTCCTCCCACCCCAATGAAAAATTCCTGCATCTTCTCCTGCAAAGGATGTTACTCTGAGTTCGGGGCCAATCAAGGCTTATGCTGGCGCGTGCAAGTAAATCAATTTTTTTCGAGTTATTTTAGAGGCTTACTTGTAGGACGACAAACAGTATAATTTTATTTGTGTAATATGAAAATTGTGCCTGATCATGTGTATCCTAGCTATAGAGGAACAAGACACATATTTGTTGCGAGCCTTTCTAATCATTCAGTTTCCTGTGGTTCGGTGGTTCCTTGTGTTGAAACATCCCGACCAAAAGCCAACAACAGGGAATGAGCTCTTCGCAAGCCAATGAACTAGTGACAATATCCGGTTCTCAAAAAAAGATTTGGATAAGTTGAAAGGAAAAAATCGAAGGAACTGATCGGCGAAAAGAGAAAAGAAAGCCAGTACAAACAAAATTAAGAATGATATCATTTTTTCGATATTAGTCGGTTTACAACACAAACCTTTGTCGGCGGCTGATACTGTGGGGTCGTTACCAAAATTGAAAGTACATAAAGTAAAAGTACATAATTATCAACATAATTGATGATTACAAACTAGGTAGTCTAATAAACCTGAACTGACGCAAGTAAGGAACCAAAAATAACGACCTGACCCTGGTTGACCAAACAACTGATCATTTTTCCAAGTACCGTGTGGAACGAGATTTTTGCGTGAGTTTATTTTTGCGGATTGGCGATTTTTTGTGTTTTGCAGGAACTAATTTTTGCGATTAGGACAGACTGGTTTTTCTTACTGGGGATTAATTTTTGCGATTTCAGAAAGTACCCAGTACCCAGCATTGATAATATTTTCGTTTTTATTGAGTACGTACAATAGAAATACATATTTTCAAACAATATTTAGTGTGCGTCGGTAGTTGTTTCTGAAAAAAAGAGACCAGTTGTAATTGAACAGACACAATTTCTTGGTACTGTGTTTTAAGTTAGAGAATACAGTATTTCCTCTGGAGTAAATTTTTGCGGGGAATATTTTTGCGGTAATCTTTATTTGCGGGAACTTGGCTTATTTTTGCAAAATACTGACAGTCATGAAATCCTATCAATAAAATTCAGCCGTGAGTGAAATAGTGAAAATGACAAGAAGACAGAGGGGAAAAATAATAACAGATCAGACCACTGGGTTTAAAATTGTTTAGCCTGACATTTTATGTAAGCGAACGGGAATGACATATTTATTTGTTGTGGAGCGATGAATTTTTTTTAAAAGCACGTTTCATAGCAGAAATTTGCCAAAATTTTAACTAAGAGCCATTGCTAGATTCTATGGTATTTTTTCTAGTCTGTTTTGTCACATGAACCGTGATGTCAGCTTTTTAAGTTAAGATAACCATCTTTAGGCTGTTGTGGACATGTCTCCTATTGTCTCAGTCGTGACAGATGAAACCTTTATCACACTTGGGTCCAGTTATTACACTTGTGTATTCCACAAGTTCCACTGACAAGAAATCCGGATCCCTGAAGCGAATTTGGCCTAAGAGGCAACAAAACATTTAGCCTCTCTTGGTGGCATTTTCAGGGGATTCATATTTTCCCATATTTCCTCCCTTACCTGAGACCACGATATGTGTCATTCATACCAGTCTGTAAATAAAGCTAAGGGAAAATCAGAAAATTGAGGGTAACGTTGTTGAGATTAAAGGTGAAAAAAAAAATCACACTTTTCGTTTGTGGGGAGAGAGCCGGGGGGGGGGGGGGGGAGGGTGGAAATACGAATCCCCTAAAAACGCCTGCTCATCAAGTCCAAGGCGGAAGAGGCACCTTTGCCCTCAAGCGAGGGCAAAAATGAAACAGTCCAAAGCTAATTGCTGCGGAGCGACCGCAGGGAGCGAGCAGCAACATAATCAGGATTTAAAGGAAATATATAAGGGGCAACGAATTCTCGAATTCATCACTTTTTACCACAATGCATTGCATTTAACCACATTTTTTACCAGTATTCATTGCATTTAACCAGAGTGCACTGCGCTACTTTTTACCAGACTGCATTGCGACAGGGACAACTCAAATGTAAACACGACGAGGAGCGTACATCGTTCGCTGCTCAGACTCAGAGTTTTCTGTGTGGCAAATTTTCTACAGCACGGTTAGAGGTCTTAACAAATTTAAGACACGCAGGGGTCTTTCAGATGAGCACGATGGTTAACTTGGGGATTGGATTTCAAATCAAGAGCCTTTGACTCGTCCAGGCGTTAAACTTGACGAGAAGATGAGTATTTGCTCTTCGACCCCGCAACGCGGGGGATATACAAATTCCAGCTTGCTAGAAGGTGATATGAAAGTGAGAAAATGTCATGCCATGCTACTCTTAAGAACTTGTATGAGCCGAAAATGGATGAGATTTTGACCATTAGCTTCAAAATAACAGCGGAAATCGAGATAACAAAACATATGCATTGCGTCCTACTTTGCAGACGAGGACGTGTATCGTTTTTTGGTAATGTTTGTAAAGCATAATTATGTTCTTTCATTCATTCATTGCTATGGAATATGCGTTTGCATTGTTTTTTTACTGTTAATAGACCAGTTAATAGAGCCTGGTCATCTTGCGGGCGGAAGGTTCATCCAAAAGGGATTAAATCAAAGACTTTTCCCCGAGGTTATGTAATCAGCCTCAGTGGTGTAGTGGTTAGGAGTAGTCGCGTCCAGCCGAAGGTGCTGGGTTCGAATCCCACACAACTCTTTTTTTCCTTTCTTCTTTTTTTTTCCCGTTTTTTTTGTGTTGTTATTTTCTATAAGTATATACCTAAATAACTGTTATTTAATAAAGTGCAATAAACAGCAACAAAAGTATCGAGTTTCCAGTGAAAAGATAGTACACCCTATATTAAATATATGGATCCACAATCTGAATTTCTATCGTTTCCTACAATTTACTGTGGGAAAACCAGAGTTGATAACCACTTGTCGTAATGATCATTTTCTAAACAACGTTCCCACAAGTTCTTTCTATAGACTGATGGTAATTATTACTTTCCAATATGTAAATAGGACATTCAATGTCATTTTCGATTCTTTTAAGTCTCACGGCCTAACTAATGCCAGTATCAACAGAATGTGCCGCAGCATTACTATCTTTTAGATACCCTAGTTAGTAGTATAGGGCGCACCGAATTAACCTTTTTTGGGGGCAGGAATTTCATTAACTTGGGCAGGAATAAATTAACGCCAATGACGTCATAACCTTTTGTCTTGATCTCATGAATAAGCGCAGCGATGCCATTAAGATAAGGTCATGTGCTATTTTTAGTTGGTTTAGGATTTCTAGTTACTTTAAGGTCGATAAACGTCTTCGTTTTCGATTGGTTAGTTAGAAAATAAGAAACGTTTTTATTGGTTAATTCATACTGTCTGCGGCGTAAAGTCAAACTTGTCTGTGACTTAAAATCACGGAGGCGTAATGTAATTATGCAAGTCCTATTTCCTGCTGCTGTGATTGTCCTAGTTCCGGTTCACTGACTTTTGGCGGGCAAATCGTGCATATTAATGAGGGCAAAGACAAACTAGCTCTTTTTTACACTGCGCACAATGTTTTACCTACCCCTCCCTTTTCAATTTTATTTCCCTCCTCAATTTTTTCTTTTTCCCTTCTCTACAATTTTATTATTTTCCCTCGTCAATGTTTTCATTCCCTCCTCCACAATTTTTTATTATTTTTTTCCTCAATGTTTTTTATTCCCCTCCACCACAATTTTAATATTTTCCCTCAATTTCATTATTTTCCCTCCTCAATGTTATTATTCCCTCCTCTACAATTTTATTATTTTCCCTCCTCTTCCTCCTCCTCCTCCTCCTCCTCACTTCTATTGTTTTTCCTCCTCCACCTCCTCATTTTGATTGTTTTTCCTTTTCCTCCTCATTTTGATTGTTTTGATAGGGTCGATGTGGGGTTGATGTAGGGTCGATGTGGGGTCGATGCGGGGTCGATGTAGGGTCGATGTGGGGTCGATGTGGGGTTGATGTAGGGTCGATGTGGGGTCGATGTGGGGTCGATGTAGGGTCGATGTGGGGTCGATGTGGGGTCGATGCGGGGTCGATGTAGGGTCGATGGGGGGTCGATGTGGGGTCGATGTAGGGTCGATGTGGGGTCGATGTAGGCTCGATGTGGGGTCGATATGGGGTCGATGTGGGGTCGATGTGGGGTCGATGTGGGGTCGATGTGGGGTCGATGTAGGCTCGATGTAGGGTCGATGTGGGGTCGATGTGGGGTCGATGTAGGGTCGATGTAGGATCGTTATTGTTTTCCCTCCTCCTCCTCCACATTTTTATTGTTTTCTCTCCACCACCACCACCACCATCACCACCGCCACATTTCTATTGTTTCCCCTCCACCACCACCACCGTAACATTTCTATTGTTTTCCCTTCTCCCCCTCCTCCTCCACCTCCTCCTCATTTCTATTGTGTTCCCTCCAAGTTTGGCCTTCTAGGCCTTTTAGGCCTGATTTTGGCCTCTTTGGACTTTCGAGGGAAAACAATAGAAATGTGGCAGTGGTGATGGTGGTAGTGGCGGTGGAGAGAAAACAATAAAAATGTGGAGGAGGAGGAGGGAAAACAATAACGATCCTACATCGACCCTACATCGACCCCACGTCGACCCCACATCGACCCCACATCGACCCCACGTCGACCCCACATCGACCCCACATCGACCCTATCAAAACAATCAAAATGAGGAGGAAAAGGAAAAACAATCAAAATGAGGAGGTGGAGGAGGGAAAACGATAGAAGTGAGGAGGAGGAGGAGGGGGACAAAGAGGAGGGAAAATAATAAAATTGTAGAGGAGGGAATAATAACATTGAGGAGGGAAAATAATGAAATTGAGGGAAAATATTAAAATTGTGGTGGAGGGGAATAAAAAACATTGAGGAAGGAAAATAATAAAAAATTGCGGAGGAGGGAATAAAAACATTGAGGAGGGAAAATAGTAAAATTGTAGAGAAGAGAAAAGGAAAAAATTGAGGAGGGAAATAAAATTGAAAAGGGAGGGGTAGGTAAAACATTGTGCGCAGTGTAAAAAAGAGCTAGTTTGTCTTTGCCCTCATTAATATGCACGATTTGCCCGCCAAAAGTCAGTGAACCGGAACTAGGACAATCACAGCAGCAGGAAATAGGACTTGCATAATTACATTACGCCTCCGTGATTTTAAGTCACAGACAAGTTTGACTTTACTCCTCAGACAGTATGAATTAACCAATAAAAACGTTTCTTATTTTCTAACTAACCAATCGAAAACGAAGACGTTTATCGACCTTAAAGTAACTAGAAATCCTAAACCAACTAAAAATAGCACATGACCTTATCTTAATGGCATCCCTGCGATCACGACAAAAGGTTATGACGTCATTGGCGTTAATTTATTCCTGCCCAAGTGAATGAAATTCCTGCCCCAAAAAAGGTTAATTCGGTGCGCCCTATACTATAATTTTATTTCATAAATGTTTTAGCGCACAGCGTGGAATAATTTCTTCCCTCCTTCCCAAACGCGCGGGACAGAATTACGTGACGTGACTCACTTTGCATGACTGTACTGAAAGCTAGTTTGCCTGTGGCATTTCGACAGTTGTTTTCGTTCATTGCCGTGGCGGAAAGTGAAATTGCTACAGTTATAAGTTCAAATTCTTCATTCATTTACTTCTGGGGGTCTTTCCGAGGAATCTTCTGAGAAGTTCTATCGACTCTTAAACTAACACAGTCTCAGGTGGGTATCGTTGGATTAAAAATTGTTAATTTGTTAAATCGCTGCATAAAATTCACAAAACGGAACAGATTACTTGTGATTTTTGTTGTATCTTTTACCGCTTTGTGGACGTTTTGACACTTAATACTTTAACTCAGCTTTATTTTAAAAAACCTATACACATTTCAGACCAATATTGTTTCGAGAAGTTACCGAATAATTAAAGGTTTGGCGCCTACCGTAATTCGCATTTGGTTGTGCTTCGGTCAGAGGTCACCTTTTTGGCCTGTTTTTAGTGTAACATTTACATTTGCTTCGCTTTGTCAGCGCTTGTGATTTCATTTACCCAAAAATGTTGTTTCGCTAATTTGAAGAAAAAAGAATGCTCTTTCAGGCTAAACAAGTCTTGGTGTTCAAAGCCATGTACCAATCCGCTTTTTTAGCTCGAGAAAAAGTGCTAAATTTTGACGGTTGATTAAGGGATTTTGAGTCAACAACTTTAAAAATCTCTTAAAAAATCTCTGTTGACCAAATCGCAAACTAATCAGTTAAAATTATAGAGGATAGATAGTAAAAATACGAAGTGTCATTATAGTTTAGTAGCCAACTTTATTTTAAAACGTACGAGCCACTGAATATGACTCTAATTTTGCATGATTTTTGCCCATTTTAGGCCTCGAGAAGAAAAAAATTCGTTGAAAAAATATTATTCACTCGATCGAACTTAAACCAACGATTTTGTAACTAGGGCCCACAGGGCTTTAATCTGGCTGAGTTTGAGACCAAGTCATTTTTTGACTATTTCCACTTCTAGTTGATATTTACGCGGAGCCGCTCTTAAGTGAGCAAAGTGGAAACCTTCCAAGAGAAATGTAAAGGACTATCTTTGAGGACAAAATTCAGAAATCTTCTATGCTCAAACAAAAATTTCTAGTGTTTACAAGCGATTGTACCGAGATACCGCGCAGCATACTATACTGGATAAAGTGCAAAGCACAGCAAAACATAATTCTTCCTACTTACCAGGAATAACAGTGTATCTTGCTTTAAATCCACGGGCTGTTACAGAACCATCAGTAACAAAACGTACAATCAAGGTTTCGTTGTAAGAAGAAAAAGTCGAACTGCTGGTGAGTGAACCACATAAACGCCCAGGAAGCACACCACTACCATATATGACAGCATTTTGAATTTGTATATAGTCGTAGCGACAGTTAACCCCAGTTTCTATGTCCATGTCTTGAATGACCAACTTGACGAGATTTCCTGTACTTGCCATGATTTTCCAGTTGCAACTCTGGTTATTACGATAATTTCCCGGGTAAAAAGGACTTGTGATGATGCCTGAAGTCCCTGTCAGGATTGCCATATTTGGACACGCTGGCGCTTTAAGACAAGAGAATAATAACACGTTTTGTTTTGGAAAAGGTGAAACACTCGCCACGTCAAGCTCGTGGAAAAAAGAAAGAGATTTGACTTCCCACAACAGTGATCGGGCGTTTTAATCATATAGTATTACGTGCTGAAGTCATTACTTAGTGCCTATACACTTATGCAAA